>JBAMCL010000234.1:1737500-2445000 GCA_037075165.1 Hirtodrosophila histrioides
GCAAGATTCTCAGGAATATCTGCATTGCTCCCTGGTACATGCGCAGTAGGGACATAGAAAGGGATATAAATAAATAAAGGGATATAATATAAATAAGGGATATAATATAAGTATAAAGCCAGGCTGGGCTCGCATGGAAAAAGGAGACTAAAAAGACACCACCCAGAGGATCTGGCTTCCAGGAACCTGTCTTAAAAAGTTAATGTTATTATATAAATATATCGTGCTAGTTTGTTAAAATTGCGTCTACATATATAATTTTGATTGTTATAATGAATGTTTCACTATTTTGTTAGTCCCTTTGTTATTCTTTATGATTTAAAATTAGCTAAAGCTGCCGTGTGGTAGCAGTATGCTAGTTAAATACAATATAAACAAATAAATAAATAAATTACAATTTACAACAAAAAAAAAAAAAAATGTGTTTTCAAAATCCTTAAGGATTTGGCTGAGCTATACCTAAAAGGATGTCGCAAGATATTCTAGCTTAAGATCAGCAGCCCGAAAGTATGCAACAAACATTTTGAATTTCTGCACAAATAGCACTGTTTTCTAGTAGCTCCCATTCAGCCATATCCTTGCAGATTTTAACAGGACCTTGTGTGTTAGGATCGTAAGGACCTACTCTATCGATTGGCATTGAAGGCTTATGGGGTCATCTAAGGACCATCGACTTGGAAATTTTCAGCCCGAGGGCGAAAGGAATCGTGCCCAAAATACAAAATCCTCGATATCTTGGGAGCTACATGGACGAATTTAATGTCCTTTGGCCAGTTGGTAGCCCTGATAATGCCGAGTTGTCTGACACAGGACTTGTCAGGATATGCAAGGATACGGCCGAGATATCGTTAATTTTCTGTATAGAGAAAGTCCTTATTTCTCAGCTCCCATTAGGATATTCGTCATTTGGTTATTATATTCGGATTTGGGATGAAGTGCTCTATCTTTTGGCCAAAGGACATCAAAATCGTCCTTGAAATGACCGAGTTACAGGCCATTTTGTGTTTTTGATGCTTTTTTCTGACCTACCCCCTTGCAAAAAAGTGAAGTGTTTTTTTCGGTGAAATCGTGGAAATCCTTGAATGCCAATCGATAGTCCTGATTCCTACGAATACAGAAATGTATGGGTTTTCGAAACCCTTAAGGGTTTGGCCGAGCTATAGCTAATAATTTGCCGCAAGGTTTTCTATTATGTATGTACATGCATAATACATACATTTTTTCAGGTTTTCAAAGCTATTCTGTGTAACTTAAGACAGTTTTCACAATGACCAATGATATATTTTTGACACGCCCACTTCCCCCCGCATAATCAGCAATTAGTACAAGCGAATAATTATGTAAGATTGATTTTATTAATATGAACGTATTTATGCGGCTTGTCCTTACATTGAAACATATTATTTTAAATTTTACACGCTTTGTTCAGATACTTCTACTGAGTCTTCTTATCGTCCTTGCCAGCCTTGCCGGTGGCTTCATCCTTGAAGTGCAAAAAGACAAACGAGAACACGAAGACGCCAATCATCATGGAGAAGGCGCTGGTGTAGTAGGGGAATGCACTAGGAATGAATCGTTCATATTGTGTGTGCTCCAATGGACGCACCGACACCTGGGTGGTGCTATATAGATGAGTGTATCCCACGCGATCGTAGTCGACCTTGAACTGGTAGACGCCATAGACATCGGGTATCTTGAATTTGGCCTCGTAGCTGCCACTCTTGGTCTGCTTGAGGAATATGCGCACAAACGGATCGATACGCACAAACTCCAGCTGGATATCGTTGGCCTTAAACGGCTGCCACTTGCCCGCAACCAGCTCTTCGATGGCAATCGTATAGACAACGGGATCTGTAATGGTATATGCCTGCTCTGGCGGTAGACGCTCACCCTCCTTATTGTGCTGCACGGACGCGACACGCAGACGGCCGCTCTCTCCAAACACCCACTGGCTGATGGATTCGGCAGCGGCCTGATTGCCGGCTTGCTTGTGGAAGCCACCGGTTTGCGCATACTGCACGGCCATGGTGAAGGTCTCATCAGCGAAGAAGTGCAGCGACCCGGAGAAGACAACGCGCGCATTGTTGCGTGCCTGCAGGGCGGCAATCAGCAGCGTGTTGCGGCCCACAGCATGGGGATAGTCAGTAACGCTCGACTCCGGATTGTAGCTGTAGGCGCTGCTCTCAGCGGTCAGCAGCTTGAGCACCAACGGATTCTCCTTGTCCGCTATGAGACCCGTGCCGCGGTACAGCAGCGGCGGCGAGTCCGACTTGCGATTCTGTTTGCCGACAACGCTATCGGCATCGATTAGATTCTTTGCCGATGTTAAAATAGTTGTGTGGTCGCCCGCATCGCTAACATCGTAGTGCAGATGATCAATTACTGCAGCATTTTCCTCATCCAGCTCGAAGCCGCATTCGGAGGCAAACTCACGCAGCGCATCGCCAGATCTCTCGCTGCCCGCGACCAAAACGTTGCCGCCGTCATCCACAAACTGTGCGAGACGCTCGACGCTGATGTCGCCGCCAAACTCCTCCACGCTGGGCGCAAAGATGATCAAATTCTTGTACAGGTACTCGCCATAGCGGGATAGCAACAGTCCCGAGTCGTCCGCTAGCTTATAAGTCAACTTAAATCCACGATCTATATGGCACAGGAAAAAGATAAGTTTGAAAAAGTTAGGGCGTGGCACGAAATCTTAATCTTAACACTTTAATTGCTCGTGGTACAAAGACCCAAACAGACCTTGCACAATCTAATACACTCTATTTCACTTTGGGAACAGAGTAAAAAAACTTGTACACGTCAGAGGTTATGTCTGGGTATGCATACATACATATTTATGTATGTATGTGTTTGGGTGCCGGTTACCTTGCAATGATTTGAAGAAAATTGAATGAGTTTCACGTATGGCCAAGTTGTCTAGCAATACCAATGTATTTGCATCGCTCTCGAGCACAGCATTGCAATTATTTATTGCAAAAATTGCAAGTAGTAATACTTTCCACATTGTGCAAACACCGACAGTGGATTTTTCTTTCAATATACTTTCATCAATGAAAAAAGTAAAATCGTCCATCTATCGATAGTCAAATTTCAGTATGTTGTTATTGAGTATATCGATGAAGTTGATCGATTGTTTAAATTTGGTTGTATTTCAAATCGCGCAGAAATACATATTTTTTATTAAACATAATGTATATATAATTTAAGGCACAGAACGGTCATGATAACAAAAATAAACCATATGTTATATTTCTTTAGGGCGCTTTTAAATTCTTATTGTTTTCTGTATGTGGGAGTGCTGAAAGATTTCTTAACCAACAATTCTTACCATTTTTATAAATACTGAGGAATCATTGTTCTGTATTCTAGGTAATTTAGACTTATAGTGTTAAATTTTATTTTGTTTTGTTTTTTTTATGGGTTTTTTTTTACCGTAGTTTTAAACGTTTATTATTCAACATTGTATCGATACTTTTGCCAAGCAACAAAATACCATTAAAAATAAGTTATCAAGAAATACTTATCGATATCGATATATAGATACTCAACAACCCTTCCCTAAAGCCGGCGTCATTGTTGCTCGAAGTTTCTTCCCTTTAGTTCCACACATTTTGGCTCAGTACAAAATTATAACTACAAAGAAACAATGTCGATTGACCAGGTAAGTGTTAGTGAAATTAATTTAATCTTTTTATTTCTAACATCCGTCTGCATATCAGTTGAAAATCGATGTCGACGAGTGCGTTGCGCTGTTGGAACAGGCCAAAAGTGCGCGTGTTAAAGGCGCGCTAACCCAGGCAAAGGCAGAAGCAGAGCGGGAAATTATTAACTTGGAGATAAAAGCTCGCCTGGCCGCTGAACGTAAAGCTGGCAATGTTGGCGGTGATGCCAAAAGGTAAGTCTAAAGATTCTAAGATTCCCCCCTCCACCCACTACACAGACAGCGGAGCTGGGCTTAACGTAACCTTTGCGTTCCAATCGATTTAAGGGTGCACATAGAGAGCAAAAATACAAAATGCAACATTTATTAGTGCCTGTCACTTTTGTGACCAATGCACTTGGTCAAAATTTACATATTCTTGTTTACAGCAGTAACGCTCAGTTCCGCTACTCTCCGCCAGAGTGCATGCCCGCTCTCATTGCTTTCCGTGTATTTTCAATTTGTTTGCTTCTCTTTGTTCTGCTCTCTGTGTGCGGGCGGTCTTTGTCCCTAGCGATGCCAATTGTTAAACGTTTTTATCAATTTATTACGCCGCAGATATTTGCATGAGCTGACCGACTACGGCTGGGATCAGAGCCCCAAATTTGTCAAGCTATTCATAACACTGAACGGCGTACAGAATTGCTCCGAGGATGCTGTCACCGTCAACTACACCGAGAACTCACTGCAGCTTCACGTGCGCGACCTCAGTGGCAAGGACTTTGGCTTGAGCGTTAACAATCTGCTTTATGAGATCGACGTGGAGAAGAGTTATCGCAAGGTGAAAACAGATATGGTCGCAATTTACATGAAGAAGGCGGTTGAAGGCCAGAACTGGGATGTATTGACGGCCATACAGAAACGCTTGAAGCAAAAGCAGGACAATGAACTGGCCAAGGATAATGAAAATCCCGAGGGTGCGCTGGTTAATATGATGAAGAAAATGTACCAGAGCGGCGACTCGAAAACTAAACAAATGATTGCCAAGGCCTGGACCGAGAGCCAGGAGAAATCTCGTTTTGGCCAGGAGGTTGGCGGTCTGGGCAATCTTGGCGATTTATAGATAGTAGTTTAGTTTTGCACTGAGTTTAAAGACAAATTCAATATATACAATATATTCCATTTTTGTTGCTCAACTATTAAGCTTTCATGGCATGCACAAAATATGTATAAATGAAGTTTGTGGATAAAGTAGGAAACCAACAAAAAATGGTTTTTACCTAAAAATTTGTTGTTTTTGTAGAAAATGTGGCGAAATGGGTTTTATAACGCTGAGGCGACTTCAATTTAACAGCTGTTAACTATACCGCCGTCAAGGCGCACCCTCATGCTATTGCATTTTGCCATGTGAGATATCGTTATCAAAATCTGCGATATAAAATTCTATATGGCAAACGTCAGAACTATATGTTAAATATTTTAACATAAGCTTAGGTGGCACGTTTTTACCAAAAAAATCACCGTTGCGCAAGTAACTCACTCATAAAATCCATATGCCAGAATGCCATATTGTACTCACGACATATATATGGCAAAATGCCATAGCGTGGTAGGCCGCCTTAACAGTAACAGTCACATCCAACAAAACTATGCACACATTCATTAAGCCACGTGCTTATCGATAACATAAGACAGAGCGCGCAATATAAAATGCGCGAACAACAAAAAGATCGCTGCTCTCACACTCAACGACTTATTTTAAACAGGCAAAACGAATAAAAAATCTTGTATTTATAAATGTATAAATTTCGTGCATATGAATCCATTAATTGGCTGTCAAAATGTACAGAAAAGTGCCTGATTATTCTTAATTAGATGCATATGTACTCGCTAATTTACCTTGACGACTGCTGAGCACAAATGCGACTCGTTTATAGGAAGCATCTTGCAATTATTTCAGCCAAGCACAACCGTCTGTAATGACTCCATTTCTATAATTAAGCGTTATGTTTTCAGTGAAACGATTCACTTTACAACATTGTCGCCTTCCTAACTAATATGCTATATAAGATTTGAAAGAAATAAACAAGAAATATGTCAATAGTTCGTTTAAACTATTGCAATTGTAACGTCTTCAAAATTATATGGTATATACTCGTATTTATTTATTTATTAAATTCTTGTGATTAAAATCAATAATGTTGTTGTTTGCATACATATATGTATATCTTGTAATCTATTCCATTTTTAATAGTTAGTTTGCTTTAAATGATTTAATAATAATTAATTGTATTTAAAATACATTTTATATGTTTGCGTTATATCAATTTGCTCAAAATACAAAACAAAAATTAATTAATTAATTGCCAGTAAATCAACACAGCAACAGACACATTATATAATTAAGCAATTTGTATCTGTTTTTTTTATTTTTTATTTATTTTTATTTTTATATATATATTTTTTTATTACATATTTTATGTGCGTGTGTTGTAAACAATTGAATTGTCATTTTGCTCAAAAAATGTTATACTGTTATTGTTTTGATTTGATCTACATATGTTTTTTTGTATATTGTAATTAAACATAGTTAGGAGCTGAGGCCCTCATATACATATATGTATATATATAGTATATATAGAGAATACGCATTTGTTTAATTGGTATAAATATGTTTGCCCTTCATTTGGTTAACGTAAAGAAACTCGACTCAAATCGTCAAATCATATATTACAATAATCATCGAACATAATGCATCAACATGAAATATTAAGGCCGATTTCAACGTAATCGTATGCTATATATGTATGTATATATATATATAGCTAACTCAGCATAGTAATCAAAGGATATACATATACACATATTAATAAAGGTACGACGTACTAAATATGTTAACTTTGCTATAATAAAAAGCAAAAACACAAACAAACAAAAAAAAATATATTTATAAATGTAAGTATATATATATGTATATATAGATATATATATACTTCTGCATGGGGCAGAAAATTAAGCTAATGTTTGTCAAATGATAACTGCGAAATTGCATAAGTTTAGCATAGTGCGGTTATGGGATTCGATATATGTATGTATGATGTAATTTGTAATTAGTTAGTAGTAGTGTTTAGATATTTAATCAAGCAAAATGCTTAAAATTCGAACAATTTGTGACCTCTCATTGTGTGGATATAGTTTATATTGCTTGGATTGGTATTGGTATTGGAATTGAAATTGAAATCGAAATTGAAATCGGTTTGGGTCTCTTGAAGTGTCGGTGTTTTGCTTGGCCTAAGTAAAGCACCAAAATTTATTTTGTTCTCCGCTCCAATGGAACCAGCATTATGATGCTCCATATATCCCTAGCCTACAACAATATACATATTGTACGAATATGCACATTTGTCTATCATACTTTAATCGTATCGTTTGTATGTGTAAAATCCAGTTGTAAAAAGCTTTACCCTTTTCACATTCATGGCTTTTGCTTGCATATAAAAATAAATTTCCCTTTTCTAAGACTATGCTGAAAAAAAAAACAAAGCACGAACACACACACACACACAGACACACAGAAACACGCACAACAATCAGTCCTGATTTGATCCTTTATCATATATATACTTATTTAAGTATAATCCTGCCTAGTTCATTATTTTCCCTTACTGTGCTGTATTCCAGCCTATATACAATACATTTGTGTGTGTGTGTGTATGTATGTGTGTGTGTGTGTGCGTGTGTGTGTTAGTCGTAAAATTTCTAGAAAACTATGCGCGTACTATGTGGGGCATGGGGGGGCATATATCTAAAAACGTTGTATGCCAAAATTTCCTTACGTTGTATATACTATTTAAAAAAAACAATTGAAGAATCTTTAAAATTGTAGTTGAAAGTCTCAATTTGGATTGTAAATGGTTGGTACTCTTAGCGCAGATCAACGACCCAATCACATGGCACCCAGTTCATCCAGTCAACTCGCGGAAGAGCAACGAGAACGAATGAAGGATGACAAAAAAGTAACGAGTGAGGTGAAATAATGAAAGAACGTGACGAGTGGGACGAATTGATGAAAGATGAAAGAAAATAACGAGTGGCTTGAGTTGATGAAAGATGAAAAAAGTAACGAGTGGGACAAGAAAGTGACGAGTCGGAAGAGGGGCTAGAATCCCGTAGTAGTGATTTATACAGGAGTTAACTTTACTTGCGGATTTCGAATGAATTTGTCGCAGCTTTTGTTGCAGTGATATGGTTTAAAGAAAATAACGAGTGGCTCGAGTTGATGAAAGATGAAAAAAGTAACGAGTGGGACAAGTTGATGAAAGTTGATAAGAAAGTAACGAGTTGGAAGGGGGCGGGACGTTGATAGGAGTTAACTTTACCTGCAGATTACGAATGAATTAGTCGCTGCTTTTGATGAAATGATATGGTTGCGTTTATCAACTGGTGTTCTTGTGGTGCTTGGGATCAGCTGAATCTGGGACCTGATGAGGCAGTTGCAATTACATTTTATTGATTACGTTTCTATATACGAATATGTATGCATGTTGTATGTATACGCATTGAGGTCTATTGGAACGGTTCCATTCTCTTCGATTTCAGTAGATTCGGTTCGGTTCTGTTCTGTTCGGTTCGGTTTGGTTCAGTTCGATGCGGTTGAGAAGCCTCCATTCACACACTCACACACTCACACACTCACAGATACACAACCACACACAGACGGACAATTCCAGCTTGGCCCTAACATTAACTTACGGCTATCCCCTTTCAACCTGCAGATCTCAGCTAGCCCAGCAGTTGTCCCATAATCGACTCGTCGTTTTCAAAAAACACTCGGAAGAAGCTTGACATTGGCCGTGGATCGGGGTCTAGTCCGAGGCCTGGCTTTTGGCCGGACGCTGGGCGTCCGTACGTGCCGTTAATAAAGCTCCGTATGATGACGGACTGGGGCCGGGATCTTGGACATGCCACGCTCTCGCCGTGGCGACACAACGGCTGCTGATGTGGCGGCCATGTCGCGCGAGTGATTGCTCTCGCAGGAGGAGGCCGCCGAGCTGCGCTTGGAGCGCGCCTTTGCCGGCGGCGAGCAGCTCTCGGAGCGCTCCAGATTGCCATTGCTGTGGACCCACGCCGTGGTGAAGTCCTCATAGACGGGCGTCTTCTTGCCATTGCCATTGGCGGGGGGCCGTTGCTGCTGATTGCCAGCGGCGTAGCGCGATAGCAGCGTCTTCATCTTCTCCAGAATCTGTGCGTCATTCTTGGCGCTGCTGGCTGCCTCGAGCAGCTGCTGTGCCAGCGGCGAGGAGGCATGGTTCTTCACTGGCGACGTCGTCAGCGAGCTGGTGCACCCGCGCACCCTGCGCCCGTTGCTGTCGTACAGGATCTGGGAGGAGCGCGTCTTGAAGTTGCGCTCAAAGGGCGCCGGGGACGGCGACGTGGATGTGGCTGTGGCTGCCACTGGGGGCGCAAATGTGTCCGCATTGATAGTCGGCCGCTTCTTGCCGGCCACTGGGGCAGCAGCGCTGCGTCCGGCCCACGTGTTGGTCACATCCCGCACCAGCGGCAGCTGCGAGGCCTTCGGACGTGGCGCCGGCGCTGGCGGTGCCTGTCTGGACTCGCCGGCTGGCCGACGCACTGACCGATAGATGGGCTGCTTGCGGCTAAAGGCGAGCGCACCGGAACGCGTGCTCAGATCCTGCAGGCTGCCACCGGCGCCGCTGCAAGTGCTGTTATCGATGCTGCTGCGGCGACGCCGCTGCGCCAAAGGTGACCGTGGTATCTTGCTGCATGGCGGCGCCACAGACTGCGCTTGGGTAGCTAACTTGCCGCCATCCGTGTCGGTTGTCACGGTAATCTCGTCGTCGGTAATGAAGACACCCGACTGCTCGAACTTGGCGTGGCCCTCGTAGGCCGCCTGGGTCAGCAGCTGGGGCTGCTTGGGGAGCGCCAGCACGGCCGGCAGCGACTGCGGTCCATCCAGCTCGCAGGCAGCATAGTCCGTCTCATCCAGCATGCTGTTGTTGGGCTTAGCTGGCTCCGCCTCTGTCTCTGGCTCCGGCTCGTCCGTGGGTGAGATCTGCGAGTCGCTAGACGTTTGGTCAAGACGCGCTGCAAAGTCAGAGCAACTCACGGCTGTAGACGGTGCGGAGGGGCATTGCTGCGGATTTATCCACTTACCATTGCTTTCAGCGTCCTCCATGGAGGCCTGGCTGTGCAGGGACTCGCGCTTCTGTGCATTGGACTGGATGACGCCCAAGCTGCGGTAGCCCTCATCGCTGATCTCGCTGCCATTGTCACTGATATTCTCAAACTTGCTGCTCTGCTCCGGCTGGTTGCCTGCCGCTCCGCCAGCACCAGCACCAGTGCCAGCTCCCGCTCCCACTCCCACTCCCGCTCCATTTGCAGCGCCAGCTGCCTCCTCGCTGCTGTACTGCGTTCCGCAGCTGTCGCCAACGATGGCCGGCAGCGACTTGGGCCCGCTGCTGTAGGACTCCAGGGAGCTCTGCTTCTTGCGCATGTCAATCAGCCGACGCTGGCTGGGCGACATGGAGCGCCTGGCCAGGCTGGGCGAGCCCGGCAGCTGCTCCATTTGTCCACCTGCTCCATTTGTCTGGTTGAGAAACTTGCGCTGCGGCGTCGGACTGCGACTGCGATGCTTGCCCAAAACGGCACCAGCGGCGGCAGCAGCAGCGGCGGCGGCTGCGCTTGGCGACAAGCTGGCATTGGCTGTGACTGGTGTGGCAGCTCCAGCTGCAGCTGCGGCTCCTGTTCCTGCTCCTGCACCTCCTCCGACTGCCGAAAAAATGCGCCGAGCTGCGGGCGGTGAGCTGCAAGACATCGAGGATTAGACAATACAAGTTAGGAGATAGTCCCCACATTGGGGATAGACATGGAGAAGGCCAAAAAACTCTAACCAGATTGACTCGCAGCTCAAATTTGACTGTTTCCACCTGAAACTAATCCGAGTTCGAATCCCACTCTTTCTAAATGAATACTATTTCAGGAGCTTAAGCTCCACTCAGGGTTTTTCTATTACAACTTATAGGTTTTGTCTATTAATCATTTAAATTAATAATTATTTTTAATTAACTAACTATTTTAAGTGTTCCGATTTTGATTTCGGATCGTTGAGCTATTAAATCCTATCTCCAGCTGAAAGCTTTTCTGTATTTTTTGTTGGTATTTTTTGTGTCTGAACAGAAAGAAAATAAAGAATAAAGTATGCTGTTTTTCAAATTTTCAGTATTTTTATTAAATATTGCTATTTAAATACTAAATAAAATTCCCAATGGCATTTAATTCGTAAAATCAGTTGAAAACTTTTCAGCATGTTTTTGGTTTTTTGTCTAAAAAAAAAACTAAATAAGTACTGCCTGGAAATTGCAGTATTTTGTAAATAACTTTTTGGTATTTAAATACTTAATTAAAACTCCAAGTCAATGGTATTTATTTCGCAAAAATAGGTGAAATCTTTCCAGTCTTTTTTTTGGTTTTTAATTGCTAAAAAAATACTGAATAAATACTGCTTTTGGAATTTTAAAAATTTTAAATTTTAAAACATTTTTTGGTATTAAATACCAAACAAAAATCTGCTTCGGAATATCCCAAAAATACTAATCGTTTTAATTCGAAACCTTTTTTTAATCAATTTCAATCAAAATGCATCTTTTTAAAGTTCAATTAAGTTGGGTGGGGGGATTATATGGAATATTTGATTTGGGATTTCGTTTCCGTACTTGTAGATAATGTTCGCATGAACAATATCAATATTCCAGTAAAACAGGTTACATATACTATATGAAAGTGGGTATTTATAGGTTTGGCCTTTCATCGACATTGTCTAGTTGATTCCTTATCTGAATAACTATTGTAACTGACTTTGTGACAGGCACTAAGATTAGAAATGGTTTGAAAATACAGTAAGCAATTATCAGAGTGGTATTATTAGGTATAGCAAAATGATCACATGGCAATAATCATTTGTTATCGATTGAAGAACTACTTTGAAAGACAACGAGCAAAACAGAAACGTAAACATTGACAATAAATGTTTTATAATCGGGTCTTAGGAGATTAAGATTCGAGTGTATACCCTATTACATAAACGATCTGAAGGACGTACAAGACAATCAAAATAAAAAGACTTATAAATGTTTAAAAATACCAACAAAAGATACCAACAAAATATTAGTATATTTCATATTGTTAAATATACCAATTAGGAATATATTGGTATCTTTTGTATTGTTTTATTACTGACAAAATACTGAATCTGGGATTTATTCGGTATTATTTGGTATGTTTTTGGTATTTTTTGCATCTCAAATTTAATATTAATACACTAAATAATAATGTGCTTCAGAAATGCTCTAAGTTTCTGAACTAAATACTTCAAATTAAACATGATAATTTTTAACACAAAATAAATAAATAAAACTCAAGAAATATTTATGATCTTAAGCAAAATATGAGATCCAACAAATAATCGATATTTTTCGTCGAAATATAAAACTCAAGAAATAAATTTTAATGATTCTTTTTTTTCTGACTGAAAAAATGTATATCCGGGCAAAGTAAGGAACAAACTAAATCTCAAAAATAAGTCTAACTATTGAGCCTTTTTCTACAACTTAAAAAAATAAACATCATTGTATCATTGGATAGTCCTGGCAACAAGGATGGTATTTCCTTTTCATGTATCAATTCTCATTCATTATGATATTCCTCTGCTAAAATTTGGTACATAAACATTATGTAAAGATCTGAGCATCCATATTAAGTTGGCTGATTGAATTCACAGTCTACTTTTCTGTAATACACATCTAGTTCCTATAAGTAGTTAGGATTAGGCTTAACTTTGGAGTATCCTATCGTACTCTACTCCACCCAATTCCAGGGCTCTTTTCAGAGGTCCTACGGTTAAGTAGAAAAGTAGAAGTATAAGTAGTTAGGATTAGGCATAACTTTGGAGTATCCTAGCCTACTCTACTCTACCCAATCTCAGGGGTTTTTTAAGGGCTCCTATAGTTTCGTAGAAAAGTAGATAGAAATAACAATTGAATGGGAAACTGCGCTGCAGCTATGAATGAGTGTATTCATGAATAAGTGAATGCATTTTGCAATAAGTGCATAAAATGCAGTCTTATGCCTTACTACTCGCAGAACCCCCTACAGCTAGCGCTCCTGCAGCTCCTAGTCGAGGAGTGCTACTAATGGAGCACTCAACTGACATGATTCTCTTTCTGTTGGCCATCTGTGCAGCCCGTCCCCCGTCCCCGTCCCCCGTGCCCCTGTTCCCTGCTAAGCGCTGGCAATTGGCGGTACTGGAAACACCATCATTATCCGGCTTTATGCATGCAATTAGCGGGGCGATAACAACTTAATGCATGGCCCGTAATGGGCGTCAATTTGAATAGCAGCTGTAAGCGGTGGAGAACGGGGAACGGGGAAGTTTGAAGGTGGAAGGTGGAAGGGGGTGGGGCGATTGGGCTCTGACTCTTTCTGTGCCACAATTTGACTCACCGTTCGTATATCACCTGCGCCTTGTGCAGCTCAATGCCATTGCCAGAATTGGAGCTGTTGCGGGTCAGCAGACGCGCTGTGATGGAGCTGCGATGCTGGGCACGGCAGCGGCAAGGATCATGCTTGTCCAGGTAGTGGGAGAGCGTATCCCAGCCGCCGCCCACGCGCACCATCACGTGAGAGCGTAGGATCTGAAATGGTAACAATTTAATTCAATGCAATCAAGAAGAACCATCTTCGAAAGCCGAAGATTGAATAGCCTAGCAGAGTAGCTCACATGGGAACTATTATCTCCTATATCTAATCTAAACTATATCTAAACTAGGAAATATTGAGTTTCCCTAAGCTATAGAAGTTTTTCATACAACTCAGTTTCCGACCAATTGTTGTAAAGCTTCCATCTGGCTGATTCTCCGAATATGCCTCAGCTTTAATCCTGACAGACTTTACAGGGACGGACAGACTCATTTCGTTCTTCTAATATAAATCGCTGGAGAATCTAACTCGAATCAACAAAAACTGTCTCAGTAACAGTTTAATCTCCAAAGACTTTCTTCGACTGATAATATTGAATAAACCTTAATATACCTGAGCCCTACTGCGGGCTGAGCTAGGCTTCAATCAAGAGCCTGGTTGAGGACTGGATAGAAAAGGAGAGGCGAATCTTCTGGTCTTCTAGGCTAAAGAACTGGTTGGACCCACCTTATATAGAAAGAACGGAGGCTTCTGCTGGCCTATCTAACAGGTCACCATACCGTAAAGTACCATCTTAAAAACATCCTATCCACTGATGCAGTAGACTCTGCAGAGAGGATAACGTAACTACTAACCCCCTTCTTTGTGACTATCCCGCCATTATTTGGAGTAGAAGGAAGACATCTAGGGAGTTTATGACCCCTGACCTTGTAAAGACTGTCTCGGCAAGTGACCTGCTCTCTTTCATAAGGTAGAGCAACTCCTGTCCCTATAGGGTGCCTTTCTGACACAATAGACCTACACTGGCCGCAGTGACCCCTCCTTCCTTTTCCTTTCTAGTGGGACTCCCTCCTCAATAATAATAATAATGTTGTGTATTGTGGATCTATTTTGTTTTCTTAATAAATGTCAATAAATGGTATTGTTTAAAGGAGAGGAAGTTAAGTGATCTTTCTAGGGGGACTTGGGTGGGTTTTTATAATGGCTGATTTAATAAACTCTATGGGGTCGGAAGGGTGTGACAAAATTGAAGCTCCTGTTGCAGGGATATATTTGCGGGATACATAGTATTATACATTAGCATTGGGCAGGTTTACTTACGCGCACGAAGATGAGAACTTTGGTGTCACCAATGCGATATTTGCCCTCGGAGACGCGCACCATGGGAAACTGTGAGGGGCACGTGCACTTCTCCACCAAATCTCTGACCTGTAAGTGGAATGGAAATGAAATAAAAATGTGTCAGTTGTGTGTGTGTGTGTGTGTGTGTGAGTGTTTGTGCGAGTATGTGGCTCAACGGGGCAATGCAACCCCGGGGCCTGACCCCGCAGGGCATTGCATAAGATCAAGAGCCACAGGCGATCAACCTCCAACTCCCTACAACAACTACTACTGCCAACTTTAAACTGCCAACTGGCAACTGGCATCGACTGTCGACTCTTTGGATCGCAATGGTTTTCACTGCATAAATTCACGCGCTGCCATTGTCCGAACAAATGATCAAACAAATGAGCAAAACAGCAAACGACTTGGCTCCCAGCTCCAGTCACAGGCCCAGTCGCAGGCCAGAGGACTGGAGGACAGCCAGGAAGGCTGCCTGGCAGGCAGCCAGTCAACCCAGTGCACAGTGGGCTGCATCAGCGAAATGCTAGCTTCAGCAAACCTAGACCAGTTAGATGGTAACAACGTGAGACCTGAGATGGGAACTGAACAGGGATATAACTGGGAACGAGGCAGCTCCTGGTAGGGCGACAACCGAATATATACTCTACTCGGAGGACTACTGACCTCAGACAGTCCAAGACACTACTACTAGAAAGCGGCAATACAATAACATAGAATAGGTATCCTCGGGGTGACAAGGACACATTTTCTTGCATTTCCTTCCTCATACAAAAACTCAATTTTGGACCGATTGTTCCTATGACAGCTATATGATATAGTGATATAATGTAAATGTATTAGTAAGAAAAACAAAAACAATTTTCATCCGATTTGTATAGTATATACAATTGCTGAGTTTCGTTGAGTATACTTGAAAACAAAAAGGTTGTCATACAGTTCGTTTTCGACGGATTGTTCCTATGGCAGCTCTATGTTATAGTGATCCAATCCGTGCTTAAAAATCAGCTGAAGATGATACTTATAGTATTTTTAAAGATATCAATTAGATGAAGCTGAGTTTTGCTCGTTTTGCCCCACTGTGCAGGGCCCAGAGCAACTGGCTCGTTTCGTTTCGTTTGGTTTGGGTTTTTATGTCTATAGGGAGCGAAACGATTGGCGACTTGGCTACTGTGCCGCTGCCTTTGACAGGCCTTTGACTGTGCTAACAAAGCTGGCCAAAACCAACTGAGGAACAAGGAACAAGCACCAGGGGAGCGGACAGCGGACAGCGGAGAGCGGAGAGCGTAGAGCGCGCAGGGAAACAAACAAACAAAACGCATTTGCACCTTTGAACTTCGCTAGTTATTTTCGTATTTGACGTTACATGGAGCAGCCAGGAGAACCAGGAGCAACAGGAGGGCCAGGAGAGTAGTCCAGACATTGGCTGACTAACTGGGAACTGTGCCACAGTTGAATGCGTCGCTCGGCTCTAGGCCCATGTATAGGTGGAGCTTGTGGTAAGTCGACATCACAATAAATCTAGCATTGCGATAAGACTGAGCAGGCCAGAGCGCAGCAGCCGCAAGCTCCCGACTTCCAAATACTCTGCAAAGCATGGAGATTATCAAGACTGCAAACTGATTTGAACTCGAAAGTCTTTTTTCTCTCTAACCTGTTTTATATCCGAACCCAAATTAAACCTATTTACTGACTTACTACTGACAACTAAAATCGGGTTAATGAACCTACACTCAGGCAGAAATAAATGCCATTTCCTCTAAGAGGAATCCCCCACTGGAGAGGTCCTTGGGACCCTTCAGTCTTCTGTTGCGGAGTCTTCTATTCAGTCTGCTGGCTAGGGGGTTAGGATGGTTCGCTAACCCATCATTATAACAACTAGAGTGCTGATTTATTAGGTCTGCAATTGGCATTTGGTTACTCTTTTATTATAATTAACTATAATATATTTAAAAAATATATTGTTACGATCTATTATAAGATCTTTTTCGCGCTAGCGTCGAGGCCTTTTGCTCTATTTTCCAAAGATTAACTTTTATGTCCAACATGAATAATAATTATACTTCATCAAATTGTTAAATAAATTAAACAAACAATAAAAATAGATTTCCTGCATTGCATTTCTGATACCCTAGCAGAGGGCATTATAATTTTGTCTCGAAATGTGTAATGGACTGAAGGAGACATTTTCGTACCGAACAAAGTATACATGAATACATTCTGAATCAGCATGAATAGCCGAGTCGATATAGCGAAGTCCGTCTGTTTCTTTGCGAGCTAGTTGAAACTTGGCACAGACCCTTCTTCTTACTGTAGGCAGTACATATGCCGGAACCGGCCGGATCGGACCACTATAACATATAGCTGCCATAGAAATGATCGGTCGACAACTATGTTTCTGTATGAAAAACTTCTTTGTTTATGAAGGTATCCTCACCAAACTCATTCAAACCAAGTCTCTAGAGAGCTTATACAATCTGACCAAATTTGGTCAAAATCGGACGATTATATCATATAGATGCCATAGGATGAAAAATGAGTTTTTGTATGAAAAACTTTATGTTTATACAAATATTACATGCAAACTAAGTGAGAGTTTTATAATACTTCAAATAGTTTCCTATAATTTGATCAAAATCGAACCATATGGCTGCCATAGGAGCAATCCGACGACAATTAAGTTTTGTATAAAAAATTAATTCCCGCTAGGGTATATAGCTTCGGAACCTCGAAGATAGAAAATAGAAGAAGTTCTCATATAAAATGTTGTGAGAGATTGCGGGTCATGCACAAAACGAGTACACACTTTTGCCCACACGTACAGAGTATTTCAAGATTTGCCAGCTGAGATTTGCAATCGACGGCGTGACTGTGACGCATGCGAGATTAGCTGGCGCTGGCAATGGCGCTGTGATCCTGACCAGGCCATAAATCGCATGGGCAGCAACAACAGCAACAACTACAACAACAACAACAGCAACAACAACAGCAACAACAACGACAACGTTGACGACGCGGACGTGCCAAACGGCAGCGACAAATGATTCGTGGCTGGTTTTCTCGGTTGCAGTTGCAGTTGCAGTTGCAGCTTTGTTGTTGCTGCTGCCGCTGCTGCTGCTGCTGCTGCCGTGGTGGCACATCATTTGATTTTCGACAAGTTGTTGAGGCTATTTGCTGATTTGGCAGGAGCTGCAGTTGCTGCTGCTGCTGCTGCTGCAAACAAATTGATTGGCTGACTGAGTGATCGCCAGGCAAAGAGCTGGCCCAGACCAGACCAGGCCAGGCCAGGACGGGACAGGACAGGACAGGCACTCAGGCAGGCAGCGATCCATTGAGCATGTCCGCCCGGCGGGCCAGCTTTGTTGCTGTTGTTGTTGTTGCTGCTGCTGTTGCTGCTGCTGCTGTTGCCTGACAATGTTTTGGCAGCATGTGGCGGTGGCGCTGTGTTGGCCAGCAGTGCGCCAGCCACGTTCATGTCCATGTTGCGTCCAATAAATGCGCAACGATTTATCCATCCATCCAGCAGCTGTCGAACGTAAGTTCAGGCTGGTTGCAATTGGGGGAGGCAGCGGGTTGGGGGCGGCGCATTGTTTGCGCCGTCGTCATTGATGTCAATGTTGCTGGCGGCGTGAGGAAATGTTTGCATGGCTTTTCATTAGTTTTCCGTTTGCCGATTTGCCTGCCTTCCCATCCTTCCCTGCCTGCCCGACTGCTCCTCTCAATCCTTGGGCGCTGGCTTTGTCTGTTTTCAGTTGTATGTTGTCTGTTGTCTGTTGTCTGTTGTATATTGTCCGCTGTCTGTTGCTGCTGTTGCTGCATGTTGCTGTCGTCGCGCAATCGCTGCTCGCCGTCACACTTGCAATTACATTGCCAATTGCGATTGTTGTAATTGTTGTTGGCACATCTGGCGCCACCGGGCAACAACGGAACGCCTCGAACATCTTGTCAAATTAATTTACAATATGATGATACTGCCATGACATAAGCATTGGGGATTGAATTCAATTGAAATGCTTCAAATGTTTTTTCCCAGTGTTGATAATATATCAGCAAATGTGGACAACATTTATACTATTCCAGTATATCCCTACATAAGCCTAGGCGTAGGAAGGTTTATCGAGCCTGTTCCCATTTCGAAATATGATAAATATAGCAAAGGTTCTTAACTTAATTACAATCATTAATCGTTTTTGGGAATTCAGAACATCGAACAGCTTAAAACCATTAAAAATGCTTAAGAAGCATGCTCAGTAGGGATCAAAAGATATACTATTGATCGATATACTGATAAAGAATCCGATTGGAATCGAATATTGTAACTGTATATATTGATGGTTATGACATCATTCCATAAAATAACAATAGTCTAATGGATCCAATTCTAGGAATTATAGGTTTTAAGGATCTTTCTATTCTAGATAGTTAAAGAATATGATAATATGCCTAAAATATCAGCCAAATTCTCTATTTACGAGTATATATTTAGATAATAAGAACCATATTATAATATTAAAAAGACAAATGTAATAAAGTGCCATCAAAATTATGAGCAACTTGATCGATCTAACAAAGAGTCTTTATATAAAGTTCTTTATACTGTCAGCCAGGGTATCTGAAACCCTGGAAAATCTCCTGTGCACGTGCCCAGCGCTTATGAGAAGTAGACTCAACCAACTGGAATCCCATACCTTCAGTTCCGTGGGGTGGTTCGAGAACACCGCTGAACCAACTCCCAAAGTTTACAAAAATATCTTTAAAGAGTCTTGAACTTCACAAGGTTCCGTTATACGGTATCATTAAGGACCTAACCTGACGTCAGTTGAGACAGGTCTACATTATATGAACAATTTTATTGAATTTGACAATCATTTGAATTTGATAATCACAGAAAAGATACTGCTGATTGAGAACCTTCACTAGGAACTACCCAAACAGTGCCTTGGATCTAAGGATCACTGGTCTTCAAGTAAGTATTTTAGATAAGGAAGACATATCCTATTCCTATACGTTGCCTTGGATTTAAGTATTATGATACTTCAAGTAATTGTTTTAAATAGGGAAGACATATCCTATTCCTATTCCTATTCCTATTCCTATTCCTATTCCTATTCCTATTCCTATTCCTATTCCTATTCCTATTCCTATACATTGGCTTGGAGCTAAGTATCGCGATTCTTCATGTAAGTATTTTGAATAGGGAAGACATATTCCATTCCTATCAATTTAATTCTATTTCACATTCATTTAAATTTAATAATCACAGAAAAGATACTGCTGATTGAGAACTCTCACTGGGAACTACCCAAACATTGTCTGGGATCTAGGTATCACGATTCTTCATGTAAGTACTTTGGATAAGGAAGACATATCCTATACCTATTCCTATACATTGCCTTGATCTAAGTATCTTGATTCTTCATGTAAGTACTTTGGATAAGGAAGACATATCCTATACCTATTCCTATACATTGCCTTGATCTAAGTATGTTGATTCTTCATGTAAGTACTTTGGATAAGGAATACATATTCTATTCCTATTCCTATACATTGCCTTGGAGCTAAGTATCGCGATTCTTCATGTAGTATTTTGGATTTGGAATACATATTCTATTTGTTTTAAGGCAAAGCACCCACAAATTGTTTAAACAATTATCCATTGCATTTGTTTTGTGGTTTTGTTATTTTCTACATATCTCTTCTGTTTGTTGTTGTTGTTGTTGTTGCTGTTGCTGTTTGCTTTTGATTTGTTTTGCCCAAGTTTGTAAGTGGAAACTTAGCCATGGCTAAAAATGGACATGAGAAAAGTAGCTATGAAAACAACAGCAACAACGACAACAATAACAAAAAATCGTGAGGTACGCTGCGAAAAAAATAAAAGAGAAAACTCAGCCACACACATACACATACACACAAGGCTAGAAAACCCAGGGAGGGAAATTGACATATGTACACTGTTGTTGGAAATAATGGGTATGGAATAGTTAAGGGTCTGGAATCTGACAGATCGCTTACCATCTCATCGAGGCTCTTGAGATCGTTGGTAACGATCTGTGGCTGTGGTCCGTACATGAGCATGGGCTTCTTATCGTCATCCTCCTCGTTCTCCGTATCGCTGTCGTAGAGATCCGTCTCGACGGCCACACACTCCGAGCCGGCCTGTGGCGCCTCCGTTTGGGTGCCGCTCTCGGAGCAGCCGTTGCCAATACCATTGCCAGTTTGGGTGCCACAACCGACGCCGTTGGCTTTGTTATCGGCCGCGATTTCGCGATCGATTTGTCGCTCCATTTGCACCAGCATCGGCGCTAGCATGCCTGTACAAAGCACAAGTATATCGATCGGATGATTAATCTCCGTTCATCAGCATCCTCAACATGATCCGGGCGATCCCCCACTTACCAAACTTGGCGCCTCGCCTGGCCACCTCCAGCAGACAGAGGATCACGTGCTTCTCGTTCTTTCGCATGATCAGATCGTCCGTCTCGAACAATAGGCACTCGATGATTTTAAGGCTCTTTCTGCAAATGATGACAAATATTATCAATCAAATTATTGATGTATTAGATGTAATCAAGGATGAGCAAAGGTTTGATCATATTCCAAAAATGAAATCAAGATAGGCACTTAGTGGAACTCTCTTCAAGATAACCCTAAAATTAATTTTGAGCTTAGAGAAATGTTCAAATGTCCAGTTTTAGTTTGTTGATTGTATGAACATTTCATTATCTTGCGAGCCATATCAATAGTAGCACAAAAGTTTGACCATATTTCACCTTTTATCTTTTACCTTCCTAAAGTGGTTTAGGCATTTCTCTCCCTGTCATCAACACTTTTTTCTTTACTTATAAACATTTCTTACTTTACATCAAGTCAAATCTGATTTATTGCAAAGCAAATTAGCTTTAAGATTGGTTAAGTAATATTACTTGTATGCAGACTGCCTGACTTGAACTGTAACATTCCAAAATATTTGTTATGCTAATTTAGTTGTAATTTTGTGGTGTTCCTTCTTTCGTAAAAATATATCGTAAGACACACTGGTGAACAATAAAATCAGCTGTTATTTGACAAAATAGGGTAACACTGTTTCTCTCGTTGCGAAGTTAGAGCAGTTTGAATTTGATTGCACTTAAATTCAGTTACCCTATAGGCTATTATAATCGAAATAATCCTAACCATCTTAACTTAATTTTTGGACTTGATCGTTGTACAAAATGTAATAGATTCAGGTAAGAGCAGGTAGCTCTTGAGGATAAACGTATTCTTTATGAACTCGTACTGTAGACTATTTATTATAATCGAAATATTCTTAGTAATCTCAACTGCATTTTCGGACTTGATCGTTGGACAAAATGTAATAGATTCAGGTAAGAGCAGATATCTCTTAAGGATAATCAAGCAGAGTTTGTCTGGATGGTTTATGAACTCGCACTCACCTGCACCAGGTTATAAAGTTGGAGACGTTGTCGCGGGAGAAGAAGGTGCCGCTCTTGGCCGCCGGCAGATAGTGCACGTTCCCCAGGGCGAGTATTGGCCCGGCCAAGCCGGAAGTCATCGAGCGTGTCATTGATTTGTTGCGCGCCTGTCGCCGGGCCAAATAGTCCTCTGCCGCTTGCCGCACATAATTTGCGTGCTGAAAACAAATTAAAGAGCGCAACAACAATAAATTAGACAACAGCAACAACAACAATAACAACAACAACAATCACTAAGACGCAATGCAACGAGACGCGTCGCAAGTGAAAGTCAAAAATATTTTGGCTTATTTTAAAGCGCGACAAAAATCTAGAAAAAGTTTATTTTTAAGCGTCTCAAGAATTTAGCACGGCATTTTTAGGCTGTCGGCGACAACGGCGGCTGCCCGCCGAAGGGGGGGAGGGGGCACTTGGCCAGGCCCGAGACAGTTCGACTGATTGGCACGAGCAGCGTGTTGGGTCCCCCCGGCCCATCTACAGCAACAGCAAGGCTGCCTGCCCCCCAGGAGCCGCAGGAGGGTGCGAATGATGGCGCCGCAATGTTATGCATAATTAATTGACACGCAGCCACTGAAAGACCCACAAAACACTCACATTCACACTCACACTCACAGTCAGAGCCAGAGAGACAATCCAAATCGCAACCACATTCACGGAGACACTCGTCAGTCATCATCCCATCAGTTGCCCATCCCAACTTGTGAATGGGTGGGCCTGACATAGTTATTATTCGCATTATTCGGTTGTGTGGTGCGATCTATAAGATCTCGCTACATTGCTGATATCATTGAATGTCAGAGTACCCGCAATTGTCTGGGACCTGTAAGATCTACTGTACCCCCTTCTTAGGTTCACTCATCAACCCCATCACTTTCTATGTCCACTGTTTGCAGGATATACCCTAACCAGAATCCTACTTCTTCTTTTAGCTAGGGCAGTGCATTCTGTTAGTATTTATGTGCAAATGAGGATTCATCCTCAAGTTCGGAGAATCTTCCCAGTCGAGTGACTTTTCTCAGTGTATTCTTTTCCATCGGTACTATTTGCTTGAATCTTTTAAGATCATAGACATAATTATCATTCGATTGAGTTAACTCCAAGTTGAAGTTTTGAATGTGGTTTTTATAATAAACGAACTGCCTTCCTGTCAATGATTATGGAATTTTCTTAGGATCATGGTGTTGAGAGTGCTACACTTGTTTCCTCGATTTGGCGCCCCCGCATGCAAATGGCATTTCCATGTTGTTTTGAGGTTATGTCATCATCCAAGCCGCGTCATCATCCAATCGAATGCAATACAATCCAATTGAATCCAATCCGAAACGAACCGTACCGAACCGATCCAATACGATCCCAATCGAAGACGCTGTGTTGCACGACGCGACGTAAGGCAACAACGGCAGCGTCTGAACGTGTCATGCATTCCCATTTACATATCCATTTACATCATTCCATATTCATTTATGCACATTTTTGTAATAATTTAATATTTAAACAATTTCAATATTTGTCGCTGTCGCCGTCGCTGTCTCTGTCCCTGTCCCTGTCTCGCATTATTTATTTTATGGATATCTCCACAAACTGCATTCAAAGTGCTTTATTTGGTGTTTATTGTTTCACCGTTCCGTACCCTAACCCCAAACAAGGGCATCATCAACAGCTGCTGACGTCTGACGAGAGTCGCGTCCAGTGGGCGTGGCACTATCGCAAATTGCCAATCGTATTGGATAAGCCAAATAAGTTGAGGATCAACAATGAGTACATAACCTTCTTTCTTAGTTAACAGATTGATCGGGATCTTCAGATCCTATTAATAAGATCTGTGTAGGTATCTTAATGTCTTTGATGGGTTTACTGATAATACATAACCTGCAAAATGTTCCACATATTTCATGCAAACGGAAACCCATTTCCGAGTATTTTTTGTTCCAAAACACTTTCCCGTTTTCAATTGAATGTTCTTCGAATAGTTTCTATCGAAACTGACACAAAGATAAAACTTGCGGAAATCAGAACAGCTAACATTTTCGTTTATAGTATATTGTTCAATTAGTACAGTATCAAATATACCTAAAAGCATACTAATGTGGGACAGTGCTACCTAAACTGTTGCGACTGTACTTAACAAATGGAATATTTGCAGGTTAGAGCATTTTGAGTTCGATGTAGGCAAAATCGACGTCTCCGTCTGCGTCTTCGTTTGGCGTCTTTAGCAGCTTTGTGGCTCTTATCATTGAACGAAAGGTAAACCTCGAAGAGACACAGTCATAGCCGCAGACACAGACACAGACAGCAACAGCAACAGAGACGCCCACGATGCATTTGGCCAGAGGCGTTAAATAGGTCTGAATCTTTGTTGCACTACCCACGACCGGGCGTTTGGCCTTGTGCACTCAAATTGCCAATGCACTGCGCATCAAATTTATTGCCTGGCTTGAAATCACCTGTGTTTTTTTGTAAAGTTTCTTTTATATGATACGGCCAGCTTTAGTCAAGTTTATTGGGCCATCTCAGCTCTTGGCTGAAGCGTATGATAACTTCGGCTAGAACCGAAAACAATATTGAAAATCAAACCGAGACTGTGTGTGGTGCATTCAACAAACCTCGTTGTTGTTGTTGTTGTTATTTTTGTTTTTGTTGCCTCTACTAAGCTGCTTCAGATTTTCACTTTCGAAAGCGTCGTCGAGATCAGCACGAGGACCATGGAGTTTGTGATTATGACATCAAAAATCTTGAAGCAGCACGTGCCAAAAATGTCTTGTTCGTCGTTTTTTATATCATTTTTACAAAACACTGTCAAACAATATGCATCATCTTAGAGATGGGCAACTGGGATCTAACATTTTGCAGCAGCAGTGCCAAATGTACTCTGTCCGTCTTTTTATACTCTATTAGGAAAAGAGTATATTGGGCTTAAAAAGGTTTAAATACCACACCTCCCAACTTTCATAACTTTATCAAAACTTAACCAATATTCATACGGAATGTCTTATTTATTATTTGTTGTACTCTTAATTGTCTTGGCATTTAAATTTTTATCGACTTTAAAAATAAAAATGAAATTTTCAAATTTTTTAAAAAATGTACAAGGGTAAAACTAGAAGGAATAATATTAATAATTTTTGTATAGTTTCTTGAAAATGTGTTTGAAACCGAAACCGTTTCATACAAAAGTTTTCTGCGAATTTCAAAGTTTGTGGTTGGAATTTTCCCTTCTTAGTGTGCACTTTCATCATAAATAGAAAATACTATGAAAATTATCAATCAGTCAATTAGTCTTTTGTATAGTAAATATAGATAACATTATGAATAACTACACATTTTCGATTAAGCAGAAGACATGCCATGTTCAGAGTTATTCTATATATTAAAATATGTATAACAATGAACTGAATATTAACTATCCGAAATTAGTTTATGATTTGACTTACATGCTATTCACACAGAACACATCATCGGGGAACGCATGGGAAGATGGTGGATGGTGGAACACTGATTCACACTGCCACCATCTACAATCCACCATCAATTCAACCTTTGGCGTCAGTAGAGTGCAAATTGTGTGAAATATTAATTAATTTCGTAATGAATAGCAAATATTCAGTGTTGCATACGAAAACAATCGGTTTGAAATCGAAAAGGCACGTGTGGGATAGGAACATCCAAATGAGATGGTGGGACCAACATGCCAGATTATGGTGGATGGTAGATGGTGGCCCAGTGTGAATAGCCTATTAGCTACTATTTCCAACACTTGCAGGTGGATTATCATATCGATATTAATGTTTTAGAGACCTTTCTTTTAGAGACCTTTCGATGTACGAGTATAATTGACATCGCTAACGTCACCTTTGGAAAAATTCTTTTCACAAGCTCTGACTGCTCGCGTAAGTATACATTTTTCTTTAGATTAGTAGTTAAAAATAATTCGACTAATTAGTGCATTGTTTAACCAAAAGACTAACAAACACAAACATGAATACCGGTAATGTTGTAACTAAATCGAAATCCTTAAAGCGCCCACGCGTGGTTGAGACTGCTCAGACTGTTCAGACTCCTAAAGCTCCTGAGACCCCCAAGACCCCCGAGATAGGTCTCACTGAGGCTGTTGTCGCTGAACAGCCTAATAAGGTGCCCTGTGATTTGGACACCTTACTGTATGTAAGTGTCAAGCTGTTTTCTCACTACTTTTCTAGTATAATTGAATGTCACAGTACTGGCAATTGTCTGCCTGCAGTACCGGCATTTGCCTGCCTGCAGTACCGGCAATTGCCTGTGTGCAGTACCGGCAATTGCCTGTCTGCAGTATGGGTGTACATATATGTATATATGTATACGTATCGTATACGTGATTTTTTCTTGGTTACATTTTCCATCGGAGTTTCTCCGGACGTTTATAACCAAACTTTTGTTTTGCTGCATTAAAATATACACAGGTTATGTTCTTAATAACTTTTGATATGTTTGAAAGCGCACATTATTTAACAATTATTTGAAACATCAAAGATTAACTGATTTTTTTATAGAATTTAATGATAAAATGATGTAATCTGTTTAATTTGTTGGAAGGGTATGGATCTGCTGGATCTGAATCTGGATCCTGATGAGATGGACGCCCTGATCAATGATGTATTTACTGAGGACGACAAGAATTCGCTGCCCCCATTTAATATACCACTCGAAGAGACAAAGCTGGACACGGATAAGTTAAAGATTGAGGTGGTTGAAGCCATCAAAGAGAAGGGTGGTGAGGCCACTCTGGCCAATGTGATGGAAAACAAGCAACCGTCGACCACATCTACATACTTCCTGGCCTCGCTGATGCTCGCCAGTGAGCAGAAATTGACGTTCAATACAAATGGTAAAGGAGTCGAGCCTCTCACCAAGGAAGAATTGGGCATGAAGTTACGTCCCGACTCTTAAGTGCAATATTTTAAAAGCTTTATTTTGTTATACATAGCAACCTTCTTTACAACATAATCAAGGTCCATATTTTGCTTACAATTTACCATACCTTATACACTCACACACATATGTTGTGACTTTTTAATAAACATATGTGTGAATATTTGAAGAAAATATAATTTTCTTGCTCGTTTTCTTTTAGCTAGAAGTAGGAACTATAATATAATAGCATTTTAAATATCCGATTTTTAAGTTGTACACATATGTACATACTTATGTGTACACATATGTGTGTGCGCAAGTATCGCAAAATATAGAATTTTGTACGGTTGATTTCGATAACGATATTTCACATATGTGGAAATATGCCATATCCTGTGACTCCGGCTTAAGATTAGATTTAGTTTGAAGATTTTCTTGTCATCCATTTTGTTTTCTTGGAACTTCAAAAGAATTCAATACTCTAGAAGTCCTAATTGCCAACGATATTTTGCCTATCGGTAGTCACAAAACAGACGCTTGCCAATATTTGGCACGTTGTTAACACTGTCTGTAAATTTACTGTAATCACATCGATGCGAACTTTTCGTAAAGTTGAGGCTGGATATGAACAGAATTTGCATGTTCCTGCCAATCTGGATGTTGTTATAAGCTAATAAGCCAATTTTTAGTAATCGATAGTTGTCATAATCATATCGATATTAGTCAACATTACTGTAATCACATCCATGCGCACTTTTCGTAAGCTTCAAGCTAGATATTAACATAATTTTGCATGTCCTGCAGATCTGGATGTTGTTATAAGCTAATCAGCTAATTTCTAAAGCAATTATTAGTAATCGATAGTGGGCATGGTCTTATCGATATAAGTGTTGGGCAACTAAGAGTGGGCAAGGCGATTGCTGATTTTCGATAACGTCCTTTTTAGACGAGGAATTCGCAAGCTTGGACGTCATTGTCAGAAGTAAGTGTGAAAAATTTTCTAATTATTAGTTTTTTTTAGCGCTATTAATACACTAGAAGGTGTTTTTACTTTGAATAGAATCATAATGAGCCTGTCCAAATACTTAGTTGAAAAAGATTACCTTTATTCTAATCGTGGTAGACGTGGGCGCTTGATGAAGGCCACAAAATCTAAAGTTAGCGCTGCGACCCGCTCGCCCCTGGAGGAGATTGTCGAACCGGCTAAACAGCAGGATAATAAGAAATCGATCCAGGCCAAACCGGCTAACCCGCCCGGCAATGTTATGAGCCAACAACTGAAGCAGTCAACAAAGAGCCCAGTATTTGTTGTGCCGAAGTCCCCTTCTTCCGTATTGCCGTCGAGTATAACTCTGGAAGATGATGATGATATGGATATATACGGGACCCTCGGGACCCTCGGGGCGACCGGTGTGACTAAAGGTGAGTCCATGGCAGACAAGCAGCTCCCAGGGACCAATGAAAATGATATGCTGGAAGTCCCAGACGTGGGTAGCCAAACTATTAACGAAAGTTCTGGTATGGGACAGCCGGAGATTGCGGGCAATAAGAACGTGGCCAATAAAGACTACAAATCTGTACCATTTGATTATAATACAATGGTGCCGAAGAAGATCAGGAAAACGAATGAGAGAAAACAAGTCGATGAGGATCACCTCTATGCACGATTTGATACTGAAATGATGCCGGAAAACTTCCGAAAAATGCCATATAAGCAGCGCTTTAGTCGCAAGCCGCAGCCTATCAAGGTGTTAAGGCAGCGCGTCCCACTGAGTAATCTGGATGATCCCAACGATGTTGACGACAAGTCCAAATATGCTCTGTTCACCCACTATTTAGATCCCGATCCCCGCAGCCCCACAGTCTTTGTCAGCCATGAGGGTAAAAACATTCAGATCGAGCCGAGTGCCGCTGCCGAATACAAGCATGAATTGCGACATCCAAAGGAAGGTGTCAACGTCGACGATAATGATACCGATGATGATGATACCGACGATGATGACACCGACGATGATGATGATGATGACGACAACACGGACGCGTCGATGGCCAGGGCATATGGTTCGCAGTGGGATGATGACACGTCGGATACTAGCGATGATGATATTGTTCTCCATGAGCCGATATGCGTCCTTACAGAGCCGATTAACTTCGGGTGCGTACCGGAATGTGATCGCGGTAATGCGGTTGTCCCACAGCCGTACCAGATGCCAGTCGAGTGTGAGTTGGCCAGTGAGTTATCCATCTACGATGACGACCAGCCGGGCATGCGATATATGGCATCCCGAAATAGTATATCATCGACTCTTTTGGAGGACCTTGAACTATCCTCAGATGACTCGATTTCTGGTGAAGTAGATCCAAGTTCGTCACTAAATGGTATGCAGCCGCCAAGGACCTTTTACCGCAACAATTTTCAGAGTTTCAACAAACAGGCAACGACTAATGATGGTGTCTACCCAGTTAAGCTTTTCAAACATAACGATGATTCTCCCGACAATGGTAATAATCTGTTCTTTTACAATATGAACGATCCAAAGGTACAACCACTACCACTACTACCCATAGATCGCACTAAGGTACTGCCAAAGCATCTGGCCTACACTATTCTGTCCGGGGATGCTGGAGTCATGCAGCGAGAGATCGAGGATCGCATACTTCATCTGCAAGGATGCATGGAACAGCCTAGCACCAGTCAGGCTGCTATAAAAAATCGACGGGAACTGGAGGAGCTTCGCATAAAGCTCATCGGTTTGCTTGGTGGAAGGGTCCTCGATGAAGCCGCAGTTCGAAAGAAACTAGATTAACTTTTGATTCAACATTTGCATAATATCAACCACAAACATTTAACACTCATTAATTCATGCATGTCATACTTATAATGCTGATGATAATAACTAACATCAAAATTGATCATAGCACATTTTTCTACTATATTCTTGATAACACCTACAAATGTTCAACTGACCAAATGCTTAGATATGATTTGCTAACATTTCAACCAACTAATATATATATACTATATAATCCAAAAATATGATATGTAAAGCTTACACTTAAACAATTGCCAACAACTAATTGATAGAGAACATGTAATGCAAACACCTAAACACCTCAACAATAACAAACTAATTATTATAGAAATTGGAATGCTTCTTCCATTTGAATATACATCACATTATGTGGGGTAATATCCCTATAATGCTTGTTTAATTCTTGGCTTAGTTTTCAGTTTATTTTCCGCACTTTCCACAGGTCACAGCCCCCCCGTTCCCCCACACCAGCCGCAGAGTCAAGTGTCAGGTGTCGAAGCAATTAACGTGACTTTGGCAGCGCTGCCCCCGGCTCAGCTGGACGGTGCTGGAAGTGGGGCAAGTGGATGGTGGTGGTGGAGAGGAAGGGCACACTCATAACGTTTGTCGATGCTGCCACAGCCGATTGCATGCAACACTGAGTACGTGACATGATGTGCAGGTGAAAAGAGAGCGAGAGCCGTCAAGGAAGCGAAGATGTTGCAACGCGTGTACAGGAGATGGTGGAGAGGAGGAGGGAGGGGGCTGCTTCCAGATTGTGTTACATATGCATGTGCATAAGTGGGGGGTGGGGCGTGGAGGTGATGCGGTGCGGTGCGGTGCGGTGCGGTGGTTGGGGCTTTGTTGCTGTCACGTAATTAGCTTAGATTTTTGCCTTCTGCCTGCCCGAAATGTGTGTCAATATGGCGTTAATAACATTAGGTAAAAGGTAATTGCAAAAAACGTCTGTCGCATTATACACACACACACACACACATACATACACATGTGTATGTATAAATAGGTATAACATATACCCATATACCGTAATACCCGTAACAGCATTTTGCTTCCGCAAACCGTCTACTGAAAAAAGGTAAATTAAATCAAACAAAATTAAAGTGCGCTGCAGTAAAAAATTAAATAAAATAGAAAATGACATTGCAAAAAGTGGTTCGCAAAAAAAAAAATAATAATAATAAAAGAAATGCAAACCAAAAATCAACGAAAAATACAACAACCAATAACCAAAGTGAAAGAAAGAAAAAAAACTAACGGCGAGCATAATATTTATTGTACAATTGTCGATTTCAACGCCGCCTGCAATTACAACTGTTCGCATACCCTCGATGCCACACACAAGTAGAGTATGGACGACTATTCGTTAATACGCACGGGTGGGGAAGGGGCGGAAGGGTTGTGCTTCAGTCGGAGCTGAGCACGGGCCGTGTTTCCTTCGTGAGACAAGAACAAAGGAAAGGAGGAACATTTTGATTGATGTATGGATGCATCATGATTTTCCTGCTGAATGCATTGATTTATTTTTTATTGTAATCTGGTTTAAAGCTAGTGTGATTTTTAGCATATACAAAGCTGAGACGTAACTTAGTCTAATGTTACTTGATATATGTATTTATTCAAATATTAACCGATTTATGATTTACCATTTTTAGATGACGAAGGAAACTTGGGCATGGAAAACTTGGAATCTTGCATAATCTTGTAACTGGTAGGAGAAGTACCGATATAGTAATGCTTCCTCAAAAAAATAACATCTGCTTTTGTATGCAAAGCAATATGGTAATGTTAGTATCATCTTTAAAGTTTTATGTTGTGCAGTTTGTAGTTTCCTTAAATGAGATTTGGCAGAGTTTTCCCCTTACTTTAGAACCATATAGTAATGCAGGTAATAATACGTTTTGATTGTCGTCTTATTTGATCTGAAAATGTTACTTATGTGAACATCAAATAACAGATTCTATCTAATCCTAAATATTTTATAGAGTCTAAATATTTTATAGAGCTTTTTGGTAACAAAATATTGCTTTGGTCTTCAGAGCGTTGATCTTGATTTGATTGATTGATAAAGCATTGATTTTTGTTTGTATTATGTTTGTTCGAAAAAATGTATCATTAAACGTAGTAATGACTACAAAAGTATCGAGTATTAAGTTCCCAGTTCGAGTCAAACCTTTAATTTATAAATATATTTTTACATATATTATATTATGTTATATTAATATATTTAGTAAATTGTCTATTTATTTTATTTTGTAATAAAATGGGAAACCTTTTTTTAATTGTAAATGTGTATTTTACAACACATATGGTACAAAGTATATCTGAAGTGTTTAGACCAGGGATCACAAATTAAACCTATGAGTTTTAAAAAATCAAAGCTGAAAAAAAATACCTAGAAATTCGGTAAAATTTTTGAAATACTTTTTTTGAATGGAGTATCCTGGAAACAGGATAAACTTTTATTTTCAATTTTTATTATAAAAATTGAAAAATAATTTTTATTTATGAAAATTGAATGTTAATATCTTTTGAACCAAGTGGTGTATTACAAAAATGTAGAAATAAAAATGTATTACAAAAATGTAAAAATAAAAATGTATTGATCTATTATTCAATACCTTTCATATGATGTATCACATGCCCTTCAAGGACGAATATGAAGGATCACACTACTTTCTTCATCAATAAACAAATAACTTTTATTTAATATATATATATTTTTTTAATTATAATAATTACGGTCCCTGGTTTAGACGATGCTTTTCTTGCACTTGTTTTTCGTGCAACTTTTTTCGAATACAAACACAAAACTTGTCCAGAAGATTCGAGGCAAGAAAGCGTGCCACATTTCGTATGAGTGAAGTGCAATATGATGCCAATTGGCTGTAATATCTTTTGATAGTTACACGCAATTTTCTCAAGTCAGAAAAGCGCGGAAATTAGTGAGCGTGCGTGCTCTTAGCGTGTTTGACACGCGGCCAACTCTAGGCCCAAGATTGGTGCGCTGACTTGGCCAACGCCTAAGCGGATTTGCCGTCAACCGTTTTCGACAAGAAAAAAAAAAAAGAATTCGCATTGTGTTGGCTTGAGCTTTGGAAGCTGGGGAGTGGAGCCAAAGTCGCGTCTATAAGTCGAGGCTTAAAGAGTTCAGTCTAATGGAGTGGACTGCCACCGATTGCCAGATAGCCGGATTGTTGGATTGGCCATAACACTAACACCTAGCACGGCCAACAAAGCACGACAACGGCGGCTTTTATTTATTTATATTATTTTTGTTGTTTTTTGTTTTCAACTCAATCAAAATCAAAAAACTGTCCACGGTGTTCCATACAAAATCATATTTCAAAGCCGTGTCGACGTTGCCGTCATCGAGCTGTTGTTGTTGTTATTGTTGTTGTCTTTCTTGGGGTTCAAGGTTCTCATGGACAACTTCCTACCTAACAATATTGTATGTCTGTTGGTATGTACATGTCGTTTTGGCCATTTGGCAATGATAGATCGCTGCCAAATGATTGTTGCAACAGCAACAGCAACAATAACAACAACAACAGCAAGAGCAACAATCAGAGATCTCCGCCGATTGATCGGTCACCTGCTCGGGGGCCTTTTGATCTTGGCTGAAAAACTTATGACTTTTGATTGCCTGTTTATGGCCAACACTAACGGTATTTCCATAATGCCATAGAAGGCGTTTTGTTTGCCAAAGTTTGTTGCTCTCTCTCTCTCCCTCACCCTCTCTCCCTCGCAGTCTCACTCAGTGTCTCAGGTGTCTGTCCGTCTGTGGTGTGGGAAACGACCATGGTCGAAAGATCGATGGGTTGAGATGAGATCACTGATCGCCTGATTGCATCGATGTTCATCAGTGCAAGTTGTTCTGTGTGGGCACAGTTAATGCTCGTATATTTTATGATCTTATGTTGGTAATTGATACAAGCAGCGATTCGGTTAACTTCACCTCTGGGAATTGCACTTCTTGCCCAAATACGAGTAGATACTTATTGTCAATGCCTTGGCTCTGAGTTCTGGGTAAACAGTTTTTGTGTTACAGTGTTTCATTACATGTAATTTAGAATATAGTTTTGATACCCTATCGGACGTTTCCGAGGGTGGGATACACAATATCCTCAACTCTTGAAATTGGTTTAAAGGGGAACTCAACGTTTAGAAGACGTCATGTGGTATCCCAAGGGGCCAACTCTTGGCCCAAGTGTGGAGTAGGCTAACGCTAGTTTTTCCTTTGCTCCAGCCACCGAAACCTAACCTAACCTAACCTAATTTAGAAACACAACTTTGAGTGGTTTTGAAGATGTATCGAGGGATCCGCAGTTAACCGATTTACCACCTCCTATATACTGTCTTCAAGCGGCGAGCTCGGGAAGTGGCTGGAAGAGTCTGACCACAGTTAATATGGTGATAAAGGATAAATATTTTAACTTATCAATTTTGAATTTCAGGAAAAATGGTTCGGCTTGGAATTGGGTTTTGGTTTTCTTTTGTAGAGCCCAGTTTGGTCGGAGTAGAACAAGTTTAAGTTTCCGGGTTCGAACCGGTTCGGTTGAAAAAACCGGTTTGCCGCCCCGCACGATAGGATTACCCTTAGATTTTGAATTTGTGACAGAACAAAGAGTCTCTTGTAGTTAGAGTTCTGTGGCTTTCAGATTATAAATTAAAGCTTATTATACATATATGTACATATGTATGTACTACATATGTACATATTATCTGAAGCATGTTGTTTGCAACTTGAATGCTCATTAAGACAACAACAAAAGGCGGCTAAGCGACAACAACTTGGCGAAATACAAACATACATATGTATGTACGAGTATGTATGTACATATGTATGTATGTATGTACATACATAGCTAACAAGACAAAGCCGATGCCAAAACTAAACCAAACTGAACTGGTTTTTGTTGTTGTTGTTGTTGTTGCTATTTTCCAAAAGCCAAAGCCAAAACGAATTTTGAATGTGGGTGAAGTTGTTAAAAATGTGGCAAACGCAAACGCAATCGAGGCCAATCGCCCCGTGTCGGGTTCCAGAGCAACACCCTACCCGACCCGACCCGGCCCCGGCCCCAGCCCACCCCAATATGCTATACCTGCTAAGCGCATATTTAGTTATAAACTTGAATTTAGACTCGGCCCAAATTAGATAAACTATGGGCCGCTGTGAGAGCGACTCACAAAGACAGTTACAAACAAATTTCAATAAAATCAGCCCAAAACAGTAAGAATTCACGCATTTGGGAACGAAATGAACTAAACGAGTCCAAACTGAAAGAACGCGAGCAAGTTCCATTCAGATGGCGATTAAGTTTATTTGGTGTGTGCTTCCTGTAACAAATTGCCATATTAACAAATTAAATGACTAAGCACTGGCACATCCTGACTGCTCCAGCGGAACATCACTATAAATGTACATATTTAGGTACATTCAAATTTAGCATAGCCACGAAATGAATTCGACTTCATTATGACAGCGAGGAACTGGCTCTAAAGAACGAGCGCTTGTTCTATTCTGATCCCGATTGGTGTGTGTCATCCTGTTACAAATTAGCAAATTAACATTCTATGTACATTTGTAGGTGTGTATGCATGTATATATGTATGTATGTGTGTATTTGTGCTGCGTGCGTGGCGCTTATTGTGAATTTTGATCTGGCAATCTTTTGCGGAATCGTGCAAATTGCCGCGCCATGTCTATCTATTTGGCTATTTGTCCAGTTTTGGGCACAAACGCAAAAGCATTTTTGTGCTCTGCTGTATTAGTAAGTAAATACGAGCATATGTAAATATTAATTTTATTAAACAAACGTGACGCTAACTCTTAAATGTTGACGACGCTCTGTTGACACGACAATTGCAACCCACACACACACACACGACACAGCACACATACAGACAGATTAAACAGTGCGCGCTTTTCATATTTGGCTTTTCAATTCACAATATTTATGCCATGCAAAACTGTTGTTTATTGTTACTGTTATTGGCCCCAACTCTACTGTTGAGGAGGTCTCAGACTTCGGACTTGGACTCGTTTAAAGTCGGTGACATCGTCCGTGCTTGTCCGCTGGCTGGCTACGTGCTCTGCAGGCGTCGCAGTCGGAGGCAGTTCATCAACGCATCCAAATGCGTGGGAATTATGCCGGCCTTGCTTTGAAGTCGGGCCTGTGCAAGTTGGAAAGGCTATTTGCGGAATTTCAAAGGCAAAAATTGTGCACACACTCGCACACACACACACATGCATTGCATACAATACGCCTTGTGAATAATTGTGCATGTATTTTATTTACTAGTGAAAGCCTGATAGTGTGTACACACTGGCCGCCAATACTAGTGTGACCCTGCCAGGCGCAATTTGTCGGCATCATTAAAACGAGCTGCGCCAAAGCGTTGTTTTTTTTTTTCGTTTTCGCAAAATAAGGCTAAAGAAGCATAATTGTCACATAATAGCCGCAATACTTGGCTTAAACTTGGACGTTGTCATTTAATTGGCCAAATGATTCATCGCTAGAAACAACAACAACAGCAACAATAGTCACATTTCGTAGGCGAGTTGACGATTTGAACTTCCTTTTGTGGCGGCCAAATGATTGTCGCCATTGAGACTGCACGACAACTGCAACGTGACGCATGAGCAGCGCCGCCCTCCTCGACGAGCGACTAAAAAACAAACAGCAAGAACAACTCGCTGCAACAACAACTCATTGCAACTGCAACTGCGACTGCAACTGCGACTGAAGACTGTGGTGGTGTTAAGCAGAAGAAGCAATACACGCTCTTTAACCTTTTCCCCCCGCCAGCCAATGTTAATTCTATTTTGGAACTTGTGACAAATATAGAGCGCTATCCCTAAGACTGATGACCGTTAATGGAGACATTTGTGTACCCCACGTGCAGCGGGGGAGAAGCTATTAAAACTATATATAAACCGTACACACATTTGTTAGAGTTGGAATACTCGAATTGTCGATTTGATCTAGAGCTGCACTCGTTCTTTTTTGACTCGTGAACTAAATCACTCTTTGAAACTACAAAGAAGTCATAAGTAAAAGACTTAACAGTTAACTTTTTTAGTTTGTAAATTTTAATTTTAAATATCAATATGTTTCATTTTGATTATTTCAATTTCAAGATAATAGTTACCAGTCGGTCTGTCTGTATAAACGCATCTTTTTTCAACATCCTTTTATCTGGATTCTAGATATTTATAAAGTTATCAGATTAATAAGGATGAACGCTCTTGCAAATGAATGATTGAATAAGTTCGGGCGTTCATTAAAACGGAACTTATTCAATAAGTTCAGGCGTTCATTAAAACGGAACTTATTCAATCATTCATTTGTGAGAGTGGTCATTCTTATTAGAGATTAGAGATTACATTAAGGAATGGAAGAATCAAGAAAAGGGTAGGAATAGAAAATAAGATAGTTATAGAGTACGAAATGAGAAATAGAGGGGAACATAGAATTGTTGTAAACATTAGACTGATAACTTTATGAATACTTCTCGTTCGGAATAAGTTCCGTTAAAATGAACGCCTGAATACAGTCTAATTAGAATGAACACTCGCAAATAAATAAGGCGTTCATTTGAATGGAACTTATTCAATGATTCATTTGCCAAAATGTTCATTCTTATTAGACTTTATGCAGGCGTTCATTCGAACGGAACTTATTCCGAACGAGACGACACAACTCTAACATTTGGAAACTGGCGCGACGATCTTGATCTTAGCTACTAGTCGTATTAGCCGTAGCACATGCCACAAAAAGGGGCAGCTCAATAACAATACACGGCTAAACAATGGACCAAACAGACAAAAAAAAAGAGCCAACAAGCAATTTTCAATTTCAATTCCAAGTGGCGCACAGTGGCGACCACTTACAAGAACTTTAACACGCCAGAGTTCAAATTAGTCAGCAACACTCCATAAATCAGACAACGGAAAACAATCATAAAGACCTGGCCCCGGTGTTGGGGGGTCTCCACCTCTCACCGCCGTGGCTGGGTGCACAGATCTGGCGCTCTCTGGACGCCCGACAGCTGCCACAACTGCAATTGGACAATCGAGTTGGCCGCCTGCTGTTGCCGGGTCGAGCGATTAGCATACAATTTGTGTGGCAACTTGTTGTTGTTGCCGTTAATGTTGCACAGTGGCGCCATCTGTCTTTTGTCTTGCAAAAATCATATCTTCTGTACCAAATAGTATATCATTTAATGATTTCAGTAGCTTTTAAATAAGTCTAAGAACTTTAGATAAGAACTTAATACACAGATTGCATTGAAAATATGTTATTTTTCAAGTATATTGTGGCTAGAAAAGCTGCTGTTTATAGATATTCTGAATAAGCATCAATAACCGAGTCGATCTATAGATATTTGGAATCGCTATATCTTTTGTTTTAAGTAAAGAACCTTCAAATCGAATGAGTCGTTTCGATATAAAACCATTCCACAATATAATACAGTATAATAAAACTCTCACTTAGTTTGGATTTGCGTAAACAAAAAGTTTGATATAGCGAAATATTGGTTCGATGCATTTTTCACCCGATCGTGCCTATGGCAGCTATATGATATAGTGACCCGATTTTGATCAAATTTGGTCAGATTGTATAAACTCTTTAGGGACTCGGATTGGGTGAGTTTGGTGAGGATATCTTTATAAACAACAAAGTTTTCATACAAAACATAGTTTTCTAATTTCGATCGCCCTTCTCTGCGATTCTCAAGAATTCAAGGGACCCCAGTACAATTTATCATTTTGGAGGTATACTTTGCGAATAGCAATAGCTTATTTTGGAGGTCCACTTTAGAGTGTGTGTGTGTATGAGTGAGAGAGAGCGAGAGAAAGAGAGAGAGTGAGCTAGAGAGAGAGAGAAAGAGAGAGAGTGAGAGAGAAAAAAAGTTATTCATACGAGCTATATGTTGTAGTCCGATCCGGCCGGTTCCGAGACACATTTCGAGACAAAATTATAATACCCTCTGCTAGGGTATAAAAAGCCGCTTTCATAATCTATAAACAATTCCAAAGCGAATTGCATTAGTCATTATCGTCTCTCCTTACCTGACCTTTTTGATTTTTGCCACGTGATTCGGGCAGAGGCGCCACTGTGCGCTGTTGCAAATCCAGCAATAAATAATCAGCTGCATTGCGATACCCTTGCCAGGCGCATGATAAGCTGATCAAACTGTATCAAAGGAATTTCAGTATGTTCTGCGACACGATAAGATACCGAGAAGGGTATCCCGTCGAGAACCAGTCTGAATAACCTGAACGTAATATCTATATATATGGTAGAGGCAAGAGTACGGAAGCTTCTTACGAGCTCCAAACGTTGAGAATCTTTAGTTTTAATATCAGTGGATCATAGTTGTAGAAAAACAACCGCTTCTAAAAATATATAAAAGCGAAATTCAGTAAAGGAAATGGTCAGAAAATGAACATGTAATGCAAACATTGAACAGGATCTCGAATCTCTGCTCCTAAATGGACAGGATGACAGTTTTTCTCATTATAACCATACAATTTCTAGATTTCGATCAACTTCAAATGCTATCCTTCAACCTTATAGCGCTGCCCTGCCATGACGTGCAGGGTATTGGATAGCCTTGCGCACTCTTAGCCTGCGCCTGGGCCCCCACGGATACAAAAACTGGGGAAAGATGTAAGAAAAAAATAAAATAAAATAACTGGGGGCCGTTGTGTGGCTTGTTGTTGTTGCTGTGGCACAGTGTCGTACAAATTGCACCGTTAATAAAGTCAAAATCGGATTAGACACGCCTCGGCCGGTGTCCCCCGGCCGACCTGGTGCAACCCCCGGCTGACCAATCGACCAGTGGAGCAGAGTGGAGCTCAGCTGCACGCCAGTTGGCAACTGGCCACAGGTAGAGACACACGAGACACCCCAACAGATTGGTCCAGCGATACTCATAGATCCAAAGATATTTGATCTCCGGCAAATGCCAAACAATAAATTGGCACTAATGAATTTGATTCATTTCGATTTGCTTTTGGCAATAACTAAATCAACGTTTCTTGCTCTGCGAGATTGGCCGGGCGGGGTGGGGTTGGGGTCCAAGGGGTAGTAACGTAGCTGACAGTTGTCATAAGGCAATACTGACCCATATCTGTCAGACGGTAGGCAAAGGCGTGCCTGCAACAACATAACTTGATATACATATGTGCTAGAGATGGAAAAGCAGCAATTGTCATGACTGCCGATAGTTTAAGCTCTCGATAGTATCGATAAAATTCTCAAAGAACATAGAAAGCAAAATAAGTCAGCAAGTATTAAGACACCGAAGCTTATTGACTTACAATACAATTCGATAGAAACGATGGTGAAAATCTCGATAAATGCTTAAGCAGCATCGATAATATCGATAGTGTCATCGATTATACAATTGTTTTTGGCTAAAGCGGTGCCGCGATTGCATTACTTTTAATTTTACTTTATTCTTTCAAACATTTAGACCAGAAACTTGAAAACTTATGGCTTTAAAGCTTTACAGAGTCTTCTTTTAGAATTAGTCGATCTATGATGCCAAAATTTCGGATGTGTGACTCAAATATAATTTTCGTTCATAACATTTCTCAAGAAATGTTACTTATAAGAAAAATGTAAAAGAATTGGTTGTATAAAGATTACTTTATATAATTTGACAGCGTGCAATGGTTGTGTTGTAACTGAATATGCTTGGCGTGTAATTCTTAAATCGAACACTGGGAATGAGAATGTAATCAGTTGAATCATGGACTACACACCCATGGCATTCTCCCACTCATGGTAATTGCCAGCAATCGACGTGTTTTAGCTCCCAAATGGGCTCACATGTACGTAACCAGGATCAGCTTGAACGGCATTGTCCCACGTCCAGGCATTTTGCTGCCATTTTCCCAATAACTCTGCTCACTTTGCCACTTGGTATGCATGGGAGCCAATAACCGAAGACAGCCAAAGTAGCAACCAGAGCACAGCGCGGCTCTCAATTAAGAAGCCAACGACCGAAGTTGGACTATACTCGTTAAATTGTATGGCTCACGAAGTGTCGAGCGGTCGAGTCACGATGCAAATGTGACTGATAAAGAACTCTCGTTTGATATCAATGTCAATGTTGAATTTATTTATATCTCATAAGCTGAGCAGTTTGATAACTGCTGTGAAGTCATTCGATCATTTCTATAGTTGAGGCGCCAGCGATACTACTCGTATTGATGATGGCTTAAAGTGTTTTCTAGGTCTAAGGAAACATCCTTATTTTGCTTAAGTATTAGAGCACACAAATTTGAACATAAAGTATTTCCAGCAATGTTAGTTAATTCATTTAAAATTGATTGTTAAACAACGAATGTTAACTTTCAAGCACTTAAGCTGCGATAACGATAACATGCCTCAACAATTATCGCTCAGCTCAGAAAAGATGCGACTGTACGCATTTGTTGCAAGTTTGTTTTTTAGTTTTTTCAACCTTTAAGTAGCTACATAAAGAGATTTGTATTTATAAGACCTAGTAACCCAATTTCAAACAGCATTTTCAACAATTTCATTCTTTATCACTTAACATGGTTTTTCCCTTCCCCATAGACATGCTGTTTCAACTCGTATGCTTCCATTGTTGATATCAACGAAGCTGCTTCTGGTGCGGAAATCAACTTGCGGCACTTGCCATAATCACAACGGCCACTTAATTGCGCCCCAAGTTGAAAAAAACTTTCTTAGGCAAATTGGAGCTTGGAGCTTGGCCAGCAATGCATTCATTATCTGCCCACCGTTCAGTGCCAGTGGTGACGTGGGGAGTGGAAGCCTATCGGCGATAATTGGCAGTGTGAGTGTTTGGCCAATTAAAAGCAGTCGTCGGCTTTATCAAATTCAATTAGCAGACTTGAAAAATCGTTGACGGCAGCCCCCAAAAAAAGTAAAGAAAAGGAAAAATAAATAAACTAACGCACATTAGACATGAGCAAAGTCGTAACTGTGACTGCAGTCACTGTGTAACTGGCCAATATGGGGTTACACTGTGACTGAATATCAGGAGTAACAGGTCACTGCATTCATGGTGCAGTAACAGTCCTGATTTTAACAGTGATAGTCCTGCTATTAACAGTAATTCCTGTTCAGTGCTGTTATTCACTGTTACAATCGCCATATTATTTGCTGTTAACTTTAACAGTCACAGACCATCTTGCATGGGATGGGATTGAAAAAATCAGGATGAAAAGTGTATCCTATATGAATGTATAAAGCACCATCATATCCAATTATCTTATGGGCTATCCAAAGACAGGACACATTTGTGTTCTTAATTTATTTAAACAATATTAAACACTTATTTTTTGACCCTAAAATAAAAATTTTGAAAAACAATATTTCAATTTTTATATGAAAACCGCAAAATAACTCTTATTTTTAATTTTTATAATGAAAATTTATAGTGAATAATATTTTTCAATTTTTGTATTAAAAGTTGAAAATAAAAGTTGTTTTTTTTTTCAATTTTTATTTTAAAATTTAAGCACAAAAATTGTTCTTGAGTTGGGTCCAGTATTACGAAAGTTTACGAACCTATATGATAGTACTCTAAATACCTTTCAATTGGTATACCATATGTGCTTAAAGGATGAAAAATATTCAATGAAAAAAAATCAGTAAATAATTCTTAATTTATAATTATTATATTACAAATTATAAGCATTACAGTCCCTGGATAATACAGATAATACTAGAGTTGTAAAAGCATGATCTAACCAGTTACTTTTTGAAGTCACTATTTGAAGGTAACTGGAAAATACCAACATCGCTCATCTCTAGCCGAAGCTCAAATATAGTTGCAGTTGCATTTGAACAATTGCAACATTAAATAGCTATAATTAATTTACATCATAAATGCATTAATGTATTAATGTCTAATGCTACCAGCATAAACAGCACCAAATGCGGTTGAGTAATAAATAGTATTCAAGCCAATATCAGCGAACTTGATCATAGAATGTGTAATGCATTGTTAAGTGGATTCATCGACCCTGCAGGGATAATAATCAGGATATTAAACTGAGTCGAAGAAGATGGTCTGAGTCTGTCTGTGTTGAAACTTGGGATAGGACAGTATACAAGTATAAATGATGTAGAAGGAAGCATTTTTGTTGAACAAAAACATAACTTAAGATAAGTATTTAACTGTTTAGTGTGTTTAATCTTAAGCACGTCGAGGTTAAAACACATTTCTTGTTTGCACATCATTTTATGGCTATAATCGTTGTGATCTTTTGTATCCATAGGTGTGAATTTATGAGTTGCGCAGCTGTGTCATAAATACATAATAATGCTATTAATTAGCTAGATACAAATGTATCTGGCCATTGCACGTGGATCGTTAGACAATTCGCTAATGATCGCCACTAACGACCTGGCACGCTAATTGGCCCGCTCAGAACTGCCGCAAACGACCCCAAGAGATATATATATATATATATATATATTACTTATGTATACTTAAATAAAAACATACAGACAGTCTGGCAGATTGAGATGAAGACATGAAACAAAGTTGCTTTATTTTCATTCGAGTGTCGCATCCACAAGATACAAATGCATCTATGTACTTGGATTTTGAGGCTGCAACTGGGAAATGCGCTGCCAACTTGCTGCAAGGAGGAGAGTCGTGAGTTTCAATTAAAGTTCCATTAACGCTTCGCGACACACACAATTATCAAAAATTAAATTTATGCTTATGACATTTCCGGCAGCAGCCGACAACCCTCCCAGAGCCCGCTCCCAGATCCCAGTTCCACGTCATATGCAAAATCGAAATGTGACACATGTGTGTGTGTCTGTGTGTGTGACTAAATAAATAAATAAATATAAATTTGAATATGAATGCAATGCGGCATCATTTCATTTATGTATCTAAAGACAGCAGACAGAAGATCAAAGCAATTTTATGATTATGCTCCACGCATATCCATCACCATATGGAGCAGCTGACCTGGCCAGCCAATCTCCCAGTCGGGAGAGTCAGACAGTCAGACAGTCTGACAGTTCCTCCAGCTAGGTGTTCGGTTCAGTTCGGTTCGGTTCCAAGCTCGCGGAGTTGTACATTGTGGTTCAATTGAAGTAGTTCTGCGGAATTGGTATTCAAACGAACCGCAGTTCGTTCATTTGAGCAGTCGTACTCGTTCGTTGACTTCTTTTGAAACATACTTTCGCTCCTTATTGTGAACTATAAACTCTATTTTAGGGAACAACTTATTGAGATCACATTGTCAATGGATTCGATCAATATTTACAGTGGAACTTTCGAGAACATAACAAACGAATAGATTAGAATAAGCATATTTAGGAAAATTATTTTGTTAATCCTGTTCGATTAAACACAATCAATTCAATCGGAAGGCATTACTATTTTCAGCTTGTATTAACACAGCAATTTCATTAAAGTTATGTTGTTCCTTCTGATCGGTATTTGGAGAATAGAGACCTTCTAAGAAATCATTTACATTAAAAATGTTTATTCTCTGTAAATAAATAAATAATAATTCAAAACGGAATAATAGTTAATTTTGATTTTTTCAATACATAATGATTTGCAAGCACAAGTATATAGCCTTGATCTTTGACATATGTTTTATGAATGTTCCCTTTTAGGTTATACATTTACCTAAGTTCCTGGTTTTGTCTAACTTGCCTCATGATAATAGACAGAATTCGTACAACCTCAGTTTTCCTTGAAAGAGCTCAGAATTTAGATTTAGTAAAGTGTCTATCCCAATTATAAGGGATCTGTATCTCTCTCTATCTCTATCTGTTCACTGACAGAAACTACTTATATCATTAAGATTTTGTCGAAAACAAAATTAGACAGCTCAAATTTACAGACTCATCGTTCAAGTAATCCAAAGAAGCTTAATTGTTAAATATCATTTTATAATTAGTCTGAAGATATTGAAAATGCGCATACCTTTTAGTAGTAGTATATAGCGTTGATCTTTAGTATATAGCGTTGATCTTAAGAGTAAGAGAGTTTAATGGTTGTCGCATTTATTCCCGAAACTAGTTCGTAATCGCGAACGAACAAACGAACTGGGTTGAGCGATAATCAGGAACTAAGTTCGTTTGTTATTGAAAACAGCTCATAAACTGCAAAGTTCTCAAAATGTTTTTACTTTCAGGAACAGCCGAAACAATGCAACACACAAATCACACACCGCACAACACACACCGCACAACACCCAGCGGGAGAGCCCCAAAGCGAACCGATGCTGCGATCCTGATATGCGTCTGAGTACGGTTCCAGCTTTAGCCAAACTGCATTCAGTTGGTCTGGTCTTTCAGCCCGTCTGCCTGCCGACAACAGCAACAGCAACAACAACAACAACAACAACAAGTCAAGACAAATTGTCTACGCGTTGAGGTCTTGGCTATTGGCCTCCAGCGTGACGATGTCGGAGCTGCACCAGACGCTGGCGCCAGTAGCCGCGGGCAGCGCCACTCAGCGCCATAATCACAACAAACATGGCAATGGCACAAACCACACACACACACACACACACACACACACACACACGCACACACACAGCTGGTGGTGATGGTGGTGGTGCGGGGAGGGCGCACTGGCAATGGGCAGAGGTTTATGGCATGCGCCACGTAACCGAAACCGAAACCAAAACAGGCAACGGCAACGCATCGGTAATTAAAAGTGGCATAATGGAATTTGCTGCAGTCAACCAGGGATGCATGGGATGCAGGGGTGCGCGAGGTGCAGGGACGTAGAGTAGCCCAGGAAGCCTCGCAGGCATATACTAGTAGTAGACCTGGAACGGAGGCTACAATCTACAATGCCTGCAGGCAGAGCGGCAAATGCTCAAAGGGACTTCACAGCGTATGTTAAACAGCTTCAGTTTTTCTACTTAGGAAACCCTTAACATACCTACACTCAGAAAATAATTTGCCCTGGAATTAACTGGAATTAAAACTTATGAAATATTTCGAATTCTCGAAAAAGTTTATTTAAGAAATATCATTATTTAAAGTGGCAAAACTCATGCTTTTTGATTTTCTACTCCTTAGTTATATTTTATATTTTGGAGTTTTATATTACTGAATAGTAAAAATGTTAAATTTTCATTTGAAATTTTTGGTATATTTTTCCATCTAAAATTCATTAAGAAATTATATTGTTTTTTTTAAATTTTCGGAATACATTTCCATCAAAAATTCATTAGGAAATTATATTTCTTGAACTCAGAATGTCAGAAATTATGTTTTCAAATTATTGGAAACTATATTCTAAAAAATTGCACATTTAAACATTGTATATATAAATTTTAAAGCTGAGTATTTGGGTCTATGAGAAAAACGATACCGTGCTTTTAAAAAATATAGTAATTATTGAATATCAGGACAAGCTTTTAAGTCTCAAATTCTTGTAGTCTTCTTGTAGTCTATATAGTGCTAATAGAATACATATTTTTATTTATATGTGTCGAACAAAGATTAGTTTTTTAAATGACTTCAATCCGAAAACAGCACAAGACAACAAAGTTCAATCAAGAAGTGAACAAAAGTAAAATTGTGTAATTAAAAGAGGAATTAATAACATACTATATACGGAATATCCCAAAATAAACGAATCTCCCCCTAGTAATGGGGTAAAGTTCTGAAAGCTAAATTCCGAAACTAATTTTAGATATGGAAGCAATTTAGGTGTCAAGTTGAGGCCAGAAAGATATGCCTTATTTAAATTGGTTGCAGTTTTGTCAGATATCTTTTAAAAATGCGCTTTAATCAGTTGATGGGGATGGTAAAATGGGCTATTTATAATAACGGTTTGGGGTTGAATGGCCAGAAGCGATAATTGGAGCAGTGACAGCCCTTAAAAGTGGAGCAAATGCAGAAACTTGGCTGGCCACTTCAGGCAGCACACAAAGTGCAACATTTTAAGCACTTACACATATACATACTACATACATATGCATTTCCATTTCCATTTTCATCCACATTTGCATTTCCATTTGAATATCCAGGTGGATGGGCCTTTGGGCCTTTGCCCATTCATCCCAGCTGGCAGGCAGCTGGCACAACGAACGGCAGTAACCTCAATCCGAAGGAGGAACTTGCCACTTGGAGTGTGGGCAATATAAGGAGCTTTGACCTGCCAACCGGAGGATAATGCAAATGCCATGACGAAAGTGTTTTGTGGCAGTGCCAGTACCAGTGCCAGGATGCGCGGCCAGGCAGTCTTCTACGGCTTAGAGGCGACACCAAAGACTGAAAGCCGGATGGCTTTGATAGCTTGCCGCTAGATGGGATCAGTGGAGCATACTTTGGGCCATACCGTGCCATAAATACTTCTGTACATTCATCCATGAGAAACGCTCGACTGACTGGCTGCCTAGCTGCCTAGCTGGCTGACTGGCTGACTGACTAGCTGGCCGGCCATAAAAGCCAAATGCACGTAAATCTGTAAATCGCCAGTGCTTTTAACACCTAACCAAACAAACATCAATGGAGAGATGCAACAGCAACAGCAGCAGCAGCAGCAACAGCAGCCGCCGCCCACTAACACTGGTCAACACAAGTTTTGTTTCAAGCGCCTTGTTAGGTAATCGCCTTTTGACTAGCCATCGTAGCGATTATGAGTAATACATGTACAAATCTATCTAAGTCATTGTAAATATACAATCAAATATTGACAAAAACAGGAAAAAAAAGATTTTGTGAATTCTATTACATTGTTGAAAAATAATTATTAAATTTTATCCAAAATAATTATAGTAATATAATAAATATAGTTTATCGATTGCTAAACATAATCAACTTAAATATAATTTTATGACCTCTTGAAAAGAAAATTTGAAATACAATACTTTTCATATCAATCTTTCTAATTCACCCTGAATTGTTGACGTCAAAGCCTGTTGAATATTTCATTTTATGAATGTTTACGACTGTTCCCTTTTAAGTTATAAATTTATCTAAGTTCCTGGTTTTGTCTAACTTTCCACTTACTTATAATTCGTACAACAAGCTTAGTTTTCCTTGAAAGAACTCAAAATTTAGATTTAGTAAGGTGTCTATTCCAATTATAGAAGATATGTCAAAACACGAAAAAAGAACATCTCTATCTGTTCACTCACAGAAACTACTTATATCATTACGATTTTGAGGAAAACAAAATTAGACAGCTTCAATTTACAGACGCATCTTTCAAATAATCCAAAGATCCTCAATTTTTAGGCATAATCTAATAATTAGCCTGAAGATACTGAAAATATGCTCATTGACTTTCGAAAGGACTTCTGTTTTTTTGTAACGTCCGCAACGGCATTTTGGGCTAGAAAGTAATTTGTAACGCCATTTGGAAGTACTCTCCAAAATCTAGTTTCAGTTTGATCACCAGAAGGATTGGAAAATAATGTAACGTCCGCATATTCAAACTGACCGTAATCTAGGAGAACACATTGCAAGGTTCCATCATACGGTAACACGAAGGACCAGATGTTCTATGTGAGACCACCCTATGGGGATGACCTGTCGTCTTAACCTAAACTCAATTGTTGTCGACCAGTGTAATTAGATGCATGTGTGAATTTGTTTTATGGACCGACCTGGTGGCAAAGCCCAAACCGTGCTCGAATCAGGGACCGAGATCGGGTCTGGGGAGTTACCTGCCCCATCCCCCCACAGCTGCATCATCTGCCCAAAATGTGTGCCAGAGCTTTTAATATTTGCTTTTGTTTATGCGTTATTCTGAGGAAACAGCTGGCGATCATAAAAACTGCTTGCATCTTAGACAGCCCCAACCCCTTGGGGCACCCCTCGACTGGGAATCAAACGGTAGAAAATGACTTACCTTGCATAGTGCAACGCCGGTGTCCAGGCGATCCATGAAGTTCTCGGCATTGATGCTCAGCTCGGGATAGAGCATGCTCAGCCATTCGGCGAGATCCTCCTTCATGGCCTCCAGATACTCCTCGCTGGACTTAAATGGCCTGTAAGGCCGCGCCTCGAGCATTGCCATGGCGAATCAGCCGAGTTCAACTTTAGTTCACCACTCTTTTCTAATCTCGTTGTATTCAAATATATCGTTCGAACTTCTCGTTGCGGTTGGAGAGGGGATAATCGATTGGTTAGCAAGCTTTTCACTTATGGCTGGGTTAACAGAAGAGAGTCGTGCATTGTCTCGTTCGTTCTGCGAAGAGAGTCGGTTGATGCCCGGGAGAGTCCAACTCTATTCTGCTCGCTCTTTCTTTCCTAATCACTCAGTTCTGCAAAGAAATGTAAATATAACATGTTTGTGAATTGGATTTGTTATTTGTTAAAAATGTTATACAAGATACAATCCACTTTTGGTCAAGTACGGGAGAGTTAGGAGAGCTGAGAGCTGACAGCTTTACAAACTAACAATCTTTTTATCAGGAATTTGGACCAAAAAGTAATCAATCTCAGAATAACTTCTAAAATAGCAAAATTGCAAATCTTTTTCTTCTAAAATGTTGTGTATGGGGGGAGGAAATATATATATAAATATAGAAAATGGTGGCGTTTTGGGATGCAAAAAGTTAGCTTTATAAAAGTTAAGAAAATATTTCATACTTTTGATACGATTACATCTGTATTTTTACTCCCTGTACCCACAAAATGGGTAAAAGTAGGGTACTAAATCTATGCAAATGTTTGTAACAGGCAGAAGGAGACATCTCCGACCCTATAAAGTATATATATTCTTGATCAGTATCAAAAGAGATTTCGATCTGGCCTGTCCGTCTGTCTGTCCGGATGAACGTGTCAATCTCAGAGCTAGATAAACCAAATTTGGAATGTAGGTTCCTGTATACCATACGCGCAGCAAGTTTGTTTCCAATTTCAGATATCTCCCCCGCAATTGGATCAAAACGTTTTACAGCCGCACTTTTAAAGATATAGCCCTGGAATTTGGCATGCATTTTGCCTTTTTCGCTCTTAATCTTCTGTCCAAATTTCAAGTCGATCAGAGAATAAATACGGAAGTTATTCAACAAAGAAGATTCAGTGCTGCAGCGCGGGGGAGAAGAAGCAGCACAGCCGCCACTTAAAATGCGTCGCTTGCGCTGTCGCTTGTGTGTGTGCGTCTTTGTGTATGTTTAAGTGTACGAAGATGCGATCAGATACAGGGAGTTTTGTAGTTGGGTAGCATTCTCCATAAACCTTTATCTTTTTCTATTTTATAGGCTGATTTCCTGAATTATATCTTTGGAAATTTGTTTAGTTAGAACGAATATTTATTATTTAAAGTTCCAACAAGTATGTAAAAAAGCAATAATCGTTTGTTCGAATGAGTGGCATTCATTGGATTCGCACGTGAATAAATGAATAAGCGAGCAAATTCTCGTTGAAAGTGAAAAGCGTAACATGCCGGAATCTTGGCTAGCCGTAACTAATGGAACTGCACGTTCAGGAATCTGATTAGGTAAAAACAACATACACATTATGAGGCGAGATCATAAATTTCAATATGCATTACCCATTAAATCTGCATTCCGTATACATATTTGCACTTAATGGACTGCTCTCTGTCCCTCAATGTTGTTGATGTTGTTTGTTCCCCCTCCCTGGGTAGGAACAACATTTTTCACTCTTTGCATGAACAAATGAATGCATGTAAATAAATACATTGAAAACGCGGCGCAAATTTATGACTCTGGGCACTGCAGCTGGCATAATTATGGGACAGAAAACCACAATAGCAGCCAAAGCAGCAACTACAAAAATTATACAAATAAAATCAATAAATAAAACATAAAAGTGACTCGCGGTGGTCGGTTACTTAAAAGCCTCCACAAGAGCAACAACAAGCTAAGAAAAAATACAAAATAATATATATATATATATATATACAACTGCTGGGCGCCAGGTTAATGGCGATGCCATTGGCACCTTCAACGCGCAATGGTCACCCCGCCTCCGCTCCCGCTCCCGCCGCCGTCCCAGCCTGATAAGTGTTGCCCCGGGGCCGCAACAATCGCAGCTCCATCTCCACAGCTAATTAGCGGTAAGCTCAATTGAACTGTGAACTCCAAGGAGCATCCATCCACAGCGGCAGCCTCAAGATGAATGCCACCACAGTGTGCGAGCTCTGGCCTGAGTAATGGCAAATCCCGCAGCATCCAAGGCTATGGCGCTCATAAAACTTCAACTTATCGCTTATCTATTTATCAAATTGTTGCCGCTGCTGCTGCTTGCTGCTTGCTGCTTGCATAAGTTGCCACAGCTGCCCAGTTGCACAGTTGCAAGTTGCATGCGCTGACCTTGCTAGACTCGCAGAACTTGCTCTGCTGATTTCAAGCCAATTAACATCTGGGAATCAGAGTTATAGCCTCAATCTTTCAATAAAAATAAATAACTTTTAAGTTAGCTTGGAGTACAACAACAAAAAACTCAAATATTGCTCGTTTGTTTAACAAATTATTTTTATTTCCAATATATATTTATAATAAAATAAATAAACAGTGATTTTTTTTTTTAAATTTTGTTATAAATATTAAAGAAATACTTGTTCTTTTAATTTGTTTATAAATATATATATTGGAAGAAAAAAAATAATTTCTGATTTTACTTCACAGATCAGTCATTATAAAGGTGATTTATTGACTTATCTTCAAATAATATCTGTTTAGTTATCTTTCTTAACTTGCCATTCTTATTAAAACAGAAGTATAATAATAATAATAAAAGTATTAAAAATGTTACGTATTTTAAAAGTTAAAAATAAACAATTTTATTTAAAAATAAGAAGGGACGAAGCTATGTATATATCCTAGCATAAATTAATTTTTATACAAAACTTTTGACCAAATTTGGTCAGATTGCATTTTTCACCCGATCGTTCCTATGACAGCTATATGATATAGTGTCCCGATTTTGATCAAATTTGATCAGATTGTATAAACTCTTTAGATACTCGGTTGGGATGAGCTTGGTGACGATATCCTTATATCCTTTTCATACAAAACAGTTTTCTAATTTCGATCGCCCTTCTATGCGATTCTCAAGAATTCAAGGGACCCCACTACAATTTATCAATTTGGTGGTAGACTTTGTGAATAGCAATAGCTTATTTTGGTGGTCCACTTTAGTGTGTGTGAGTGAGAGACAAAGAGAGAGTGGGAGAGAGAGAGCGAGAGAGACAAAGAGAGAGAGAGAGAGAGAGAAGGAAAGAGAGAGAAAGAGAGAGAGACATACAGAGAGACAAAGAGAGAGAGAGACCGACAGATCGCCCTTCTCTGCGATTCTCAAGAACTAAAGGGAGTCCACTACAAGTAACCATTTTGCTATAATAGTCAGGCTCCTTTCCGTTTTCGTTTACTTTTCATTCCAAACTAATGTTTTTTTCAATGTTTTGTTCCTGTAAACGTGTTTCATTTTAGCAGTTTTATTCATCCCACTGACTTAATATCAAAACTTTCCAAGCCAAATTATCAATCGTTCAATTGTCGGAATTCAGAACAGCTATTCAGATTCCGCATATTTCCCTCAGAAATGGGAACAGGCATGATTAACCGAAAACTAAGTATGCATATTTACAGATTATTTCAATTAAAATCAGAAATTATTTATCAAATCGGAAAACGTATAATATTCGTAAGCTATAATAATTGCGGAACCTGATTAAGGTTTCTGTTCCTTATGGCCACCGCCCAAAACTTTCTTAAAAGCATTGGGACTATGGGTACAACTTTCTACCCAAAACAAAAACGCAACAATGTAAGGCCAATAATAAAATTGAAAACCTTATTTCGATTTTGCCAAAATAAAAACAAAACAAAAATTAAAGAAAAGAAAAGAAAAACAATCGCAATATGCAATCGCGTTTCGGTTATTTTTTAGTTGTTTTTCTTCAATTTTTATGTATATATACATATATGTATATATTTTTATTTATTTTTTATTTGCTATTGCCATTTATGTAACGTCCCGGGCGACGACGACGTGGTCTTAATTAAGCTCCAGCTTTACCCAGTTTATTTAACTCGCAGCTCGCAACTTTGGCGCATTAAAACAAGCTAACTTAAGGGGAACAATGAAGGAAAGCCAAATACGAGATTATATGTATATAATTGCAAATGCAACGTAACCTGAATACCCGTACTGACTTTCAACACAAAGTATACAAGCGATTGTTGATAATGATCTTTACAGCATTGGAATATATATGTTTAGCGCCTATTAACTGAACATTTTCTGCAAGATTCTGAAAGAATTTATATCTTATGAGAGAGTATTTTCGTTTAAATTGACTTAAATTTTCTCGAATTCGAAAAGTATTTGATATACAAAGGCACAGTTTGATCTGTAAGCTAAACCCGTTGCATTATCGGCTTAATATGGATTTAAGTCTTGCTAAACGTTACCTCTAAATATTGGTTAAAGATGTGATGGAAGCATAAGTTAATATTTTCAAAATGCTGTATTGAAACATGATTGAAATGAAGAAACTCTTAGAACTATCTTAGAGTCAAACATTGACCCATATCTTCCTCGTACCAGAAAGAACTCTACACAGTTATACAAATGTTAACCAATAAATTCCACAGTACATTTTCAATTCGGTTACTGTAAAAATCAGAACATTTTCCTTGTCAGAGTACGAGTTTTTTGAGTGGGCTTGGGTGTAGATCGTAATGCTAATTGCAGGTTGATCGTTAGTACTAGAGATGGGCAAGCGGTGGCTGTTAAATCGATATGGCACTGTTAGTGTTAACAGTGAGCTGTTAATAGCAGGACTGTGAATGTTAATATCTGTAATGTAACTGCTAAAACTGAAATGACCTCGATATTCAGTCTCAGTCACAGTCTGACACGATATTTGTGTGTCACAGTGACTCAGTCACAGTTACGTAGTGTCTAGTACACAATAGTACCTAACTGAGCCCACTATTGGTTAATTAGTGGCATTGATGGGGCGAACGCTTATACAGTTTACAAGACTCACCACTGGGCGGACTTGGGAGCATAGTTCGATAACTTAGTTATTTGGTTTTGTGCAATTTTTGATTGGAAATTGTAGCAAAATATAATGCGGTACAGGCCTGGTGGGGCGCCTAAAGAAATCTTACATACTCGTTCGTAACCAATTTCAGTTATACTACGTCTTTTGTCTATTGATTTTCGCTTATGAGCTCTCACATATTCACATTAAGTTGCGCAAATTTGGCTAGATCGATCAGTGAATGAATGTATTAACTGTGATCGATCGGATCGATCAATGGCTCTGTGCCACGCCCCCCCATTGGGAGACAAGAGAGACTGAAACAAATATGCAAATTTGCGCATATTATTATTTATTCGCATGTATTTCTTTGTTTTTTTTTGTTTTTTTTTTGCTTTCAACGACTCTTTCTTCTTTCTACTTCTCTCACATTTTGTTTTATGATTTTTAATTTTCTGTTGAAATGATTAGCGGTATTTTTGAAAGTGAATTTAATTAAAATCCAAATTGTGCATAGGATGCACCCCATCGCAATCGCACACTTATAAGGCCACTCGCCAGTTACTCGTCCCCAACTCTTTGCGACTGGTAATTGAATTTTGTTTTTGGTAATTGCAATTTGAATTCCTCTCTCGACTTTGGCAATGCGAATATATTTGAATTGTCGCGACAGCTTCAGGCTTTTCAAGCTCTATAAGAACCGTATAATATCAACTTTCCTTCAGGTTTCGAGCTCAAACTTGGCATATAGTTGGATATATCAGGTTCTTATGTGTTAGCTATAAGAATAAGAATCGAAATATGTAATAATGCCAGCTTTCAATTAGTTTTTCTTATACCCTAGCAGAGGGTATTCATATTTTGGCTCGAAATGTATTATAGACTGAGGAGACGTTTCCAACCCAACAAGTATATAAATTCTGAATCACCATGAATAACCGAGTCCACATAGCGATGTACGTCTGCTTCTATGCGATCTAGTCTCTCAGTATTAAAGCTATCGTAATGAAACTCAACGCAGACCCTTCTTTTTGCTGCAGGCAGTACAAATGTCGGAACCGGCCGGATCGGACCACTATAACATATAGCTGCCATAGGAATGATCGGTGGATAACTATGTTTTTGTATGAACAACTTTTTTGTTTATAAAGGTATCCTCACCAAACTTTCCCAAACAGAGTCTCTAGAGTTTATACCATCTGACCAAATTTGGTCAAAATCGGGCCATTATATCACATAGCTGCCATAGGATGAAAAATTAGTTCTTGTATGAAAAACTTTTTGTTAATGCAAATATTTCAACCAAGTTAAGTGAGAGTTTTATTATACTTCAAATAGTTTCCTATAATTTCATCAAAGGATAATTTCATAGGAGCAATCCGACATAAATTCAGATTTGATAAAAATTAGTTCCTGCTGGGGTATATAGTTTCGGCAATCCGAAAACAGCCGTCCTTTCTTGTTTTAGTTAAGTTTTGCTTTATTACCCCTCTTAAGGACAATGTTTTTTTTTTTTAAAGCTAATGATTATAATTTGTAGTATTTTTTGTTTGTTTATTTGTTTAATTTACCTAATGAATATGTTATGTATGCAAACGGGTGTATGAGAAAGGGCGACGTTATCGAGTATCAGTTCGGTGGTGGAAGTCGATATCAGCAGAAGTATCGATAAGCAGTTGGAAAAGCAGTCGGAATGGATCGTCAGCAGAAGCAGTTGATCGTCAGCGGAAGCAGTTCGTTCGTTGGTGATAATTCGGAGGTCGTCGTCAGTCGAAAGCAGAGCAGTCATTCAAACTTATTATTGTACACTGTATTTAGCAAATAATCATACCATTAGACATAATAAAGTGTTGGTTAACATATATCCAACCTTACATGTATAATAATACTTAATATAGATCAACCTAACCTATTATCACAATGAACATTCCAGTTTTGTTATAAGTCGTAAGGTGTCTCGCTAATCACCGGGTTTAAAGGAAATTGGGGAAGAAAACCTTTGATCGACTTATAACTGAAAACTATACGCGACTAAGCTTGATTTGGGGGCTTAGCTTTTGTACTTATAGGGATTTAATATGATCTTGAACAATTAATGAGAATTCAAGAGGTGTGAAGCTCACATAATTGTTACTAAGATGGTGAAGATGAGTTAATATGCTTAAACTTCTGCCATATTTTAAAGTTGGGTTCTTCTGTTGCAATATGTTCAATTTAACAGATGTTTGAACACCTAAAGCTTTTTAATATGTGTAAATGAACCGAATATTAAAATAAGAATGAATATAGTTAAAAAAAATCAGTTTTAATGCTGTTGATAATTTAGTCATACATTTTATTTTTTATTATTATTTGTATAAATTTATATTAAACGAGTTTGCTGCTACAAATCGTGGCAGCTTAAGCAAGTTGCACAATTTTGACTTTCGATTTCAGTAAGCAAATTGTTTTGTTGATTTTAGTGATTGTGAATGAAAAATAAAAGTCAGATTTTTGTCGAAATGAATTCCTATATGTTCCTGATCTTTATAAACTGTCAGGAAGAAAACGGGCCTTCCTTTGGTCTTTCAATTAGAAAACTAAGCATTCAACAAAGAAAACAAAAACTGCCAAGAAACAATATGAAAACAATTTCATTAATGATTTAATTATATTTCAATTTGGTTTCTACTAAATGTTTTATTTTTCCTTTGCCGGCTTGTGCAACTTTTGTGATTGTGTCTTATTTTTTCTTACTGTTTTTTGTAGTATAATATTGTGTTGAACAGTTTTTCATTATCACTTAACAACGATAACTTTACGAAATTGGAGGTATGCATGTACGAGTGTCTCTCTTGGATAGGTGCTTCAAAATGTTGTTAAGTGTGAATTGCCAAATGACAGCAATAACAACAACAACAACAACAACAACAAAAACAATAACAACAACAACAACAATAGCACTCTCAAGTATTGCTTTGAGGTGAAAAATCCGTATCGTATCACAAAATAGATGTTGACTCTTTCAATTAACAATTCCCATTTGATAGATGAGACAGGTTGTTGCAATCGCAATATATACAACAACAATATATATATATATATATTTCATACTTTTAATTGTTGCTGTTGTTGCTATTGGGCCACTCTCACACACTTTCGATGTTGCACAATGGAAATCGGAGTGAGCGCAGTTGGCCAGACTTTTAGGAGGGAGGGAGGTGTTGGGGTGTTTCCAGTATGAACTTGATCTACTTAGCTGAGGGCTAAGCTAGAGCTGCAAGAATATTGATAGTGATGCCTATCGATATTTTCGATAGTTTTTGCACAGACCATTGCTTGTCTTTTGAGTCAATATAGATAGGATGAAAACTATCGATAAAAGTGAGAAATGCTAACATATGGACATAGAAAGAAAACAAGCGATAAATGTGCAAAAAGTTAAACTGATGCGAAAGGACGAAAACAATCGATAAATGTCAAAAAGTTGAGCTGCTGCACAAGAAAACAATCGATTAATCTGTGAAGTGCTAAGTTACTGCGGTAGGAAGAAAACTATCGATGAATGGGATATATGTTAAGCTGCTGCAAAACCAAGAGAATAATCGATAACTGTGAAAAATGCTAAACTATGGCAATAGGCAGAAAAACAATTAATAGTGACAGAAAACAAAAGGAAACCATCGATACTTTCAATGGTGGCATCGATTACTTTGCAGCTCTACCAGAAACCCACTCCAGCTTCAACTCCTTCTCCCTCACCCTCTCTCTCTCTCCATCTGCAACTCCAACTCCCTCTACATCTCGAACTCCTTCTCCTTCAATTGAATGACACTTGAGGCGACAATCGAAACGATTTTGTTTCAAGAAATGACATCAATGGCACAGCATAAATTCACACTAGCGTAAACAGAGACATTTGCCATTCCCATACCCATACCCATACCCATACCCAAAAGCAAATCCCATTCCCATTCCCGCCCCCATCCTTCACCCGCATCCCCCCCTGCAGCCAGGCAGCCGCTCGGTGGTGCACATGTGGAGCGTTGCCGTCACGAATTTGAAGCGTTTGTTGCACTTCGCATCTGTCAGATTTCAGTGTCGAGGCTTTTTGTTGCATGCTTCAAGTTGGAAATGAAATGGAGACGAAGATGCGGCTGGAAAAGGGGGGCAGACGCGACACCCATGGACCATGATTTTGACACACTCTCTGTATGCGCGTGTGTGTGTGTGTGTGTGTGTGTGTGTGTGCACCATGAGTGCCATTTCGAGTGCGGGAATCAATGCAACAACAGCAACGACCATCGTCAAGTGCAAGAGTTATTTTCACAAGTTATTATCTATCCATTTATCCATTCAACCAACAACACAACAACAGGCACTCGAATGCAACAGCTCTACACCCTGTACCCTGTACCCGCATACCCCCCTCACTCCCTACACACACTTCCCCCTGCACACACATAACACAACAGACAACACACAGTCTGGCATGTAAAGCCCTGTGATGGATGCGTTCTCTGTGTGGCTGCGGCTGTTGCTCTTTTTAATACCCTAACAAGACACGATGCGTGGAAAGGGCATGCTAGACTGTTGTATGTTGCATACAGATACTAACAGAGGGTTGTACAGATAAGCCGACAGGATGGGCTATCCTTTGCCAGATTGTACAGAACTTAGCTAAAATGCAATTGTCTTCCTGCGGGCGTCCTGCCATAAATCAAATTATCTGAAGCCTGGTATCGAAGGAGCATCGATACTTCATAGTGCCATCATCAATACTTTCCATGGCTTTTAAAATATGTTAAGCAGGATAGCTAAAGTTCCTCAAAAAGTTCTTTGAAAGTACAAAACTGAAACACAGATTGTAACAAAATTTAGGTTTTTGTGATGTCAAACTATCGATAATGCGACAATCGATAATTCGATTGTTTTGATAGTTAAAAAGCGAAAAGTATCAATATGTATTGATATTCATAACAATAAGCGACATTTTGACGTGGCTAAGGCATCAAACAATCATAGAATTAAGCCAGCTCCATGTGCATGTCTGGACACGTCCATTTCAAAGACGCCAAGAGCTAGAGTCATTAAATTTGGTATCTAGCTTCTTAAATACTTCATGCACAGCTAGATGGTTCCAAATTAGGACTTTATGAATACCCAACGATGAATTTTGAAAACTCATACCTGCTGCAGGGTATCCAAACAGTCGCGAGTGCTCTCGATATGAGCACACTCTTACTTGTTTTCCTTTAGTCGGCTTAGTTTTTATTTGTGTGTGGCTTTGTCTGTGCTGCATTTCCATATGTGCAGTACCCGACCCGGCATTGTCATCATCACCATCATTCAGCGTTGCCATAAATGTCGTCACTTCATTTTCAGGGTAAATGCACTGGGCGGCAAGTAGGAAAATCAATAGACGCGTCGCCCACGCGGCGCCAAAGCAGCAATGTCTCAGACAAAGGATCACAAAAGCTCCTTTCCGGGCACTGGCCATTGCCACATTCTGTAACTTGGCCAACAAAATCAGTTGACAATTCCTGCTCATTTCTGACGCGATGCCGGCGACATCGCCGCCGGTTTTTTGAGTCATCAGGCGGGACGGTAAGAAAAAACGACCAAAAAACTAAAACTGACTAACAGGACGACGACCTTGGCTAAAAGTCCATTGGGCACAGTGCCAGACAGTTAGACAGACAGACAGAGGCAACAGTCTGCAGCTCCAACTGAGTCCCAGTGTGTTGCAGTTGCAACATTCAGAATGTTGACAACAATCACACGACTTGGAACACTTAAGAAACAGTGCTGTAAGGGATCGAAAAACAAGAGTTAGGTTGGGCAAAAAATTCATCCATCTTACTTTTTTATGGACGATCCAAAAGCAGGATAAATTTTTTTCTTTTTTTATTTAAAATACATTACATTTAAGACTTCTTTTTTGACCCAAAAATCAAAAATTTTGAAGTAATGATTACATTTAAAACTTTATATAAAAATCGCAAAATAACTTTTATTTATAAATTATAAATATTGATAATAAATATTATTTTGCTATTTTTATTTTAAAAGCTATGTTAGTTTTAAGAGTTATTCAAAATCAATTTTTATTTTGAACTTTTATTAGGCAAAATTTACATAAAAATTGAAATTTGGGTCAAAACAAGAGACATTTTTCAATTTAATTTTTAAATTAAAAAAATCAATAAATGCTACTTAATTCATGATTTGTATACTAAAAGTTATATTAGAAATAAGCCGCAAGGTTCCTGTTTTTTGCTGCAAGCGGAACATATGTCGAAAACGGCCTGATCGGACCCATATAACATATATGTAGCTGTCAGAGAAACGATCGGTAGACAATTAAGTTTTTGTATGACAACTTTCATGTTTTCCAATACACGAGTATATCCTCAGCAGACTCACCAACTTAGAGATCGGTATAGTTTTTACAAGATAACCAAATCGCAATCGGACTACTATATTATATAGCTGTCATAAGAAACTATGTTTTTGTATGAATAACTTTTTTGTTTATAAAAACTTCCTCACCAAGCTCACCCAAACCAGGTCTCTGTATAGCTTATACAATCTAACCAAAGTTGGCCAAAATCGAACCAATCTTTTTTCTTTATACAGGTATGTCATCCAAACTCAGCAATGGCCAGATATATTACTTATATTATTGCTTCATATAATTTTCTCAAATTTTATTAGAATCGGACCACATTATTATAGGGCTGTCATAGGAAGAATAAGTTGAAAATTGGGTTCTTAAAAACACTGTTCCAAGCATAAACATATTTGCGGCGTGTGGCACTTTTCATATACTATCGAGACTATCGATAGTTTTACAGCCCTATTAAGCTTAAACCTTCACTCTCCATCGATATACTGAAACAGTTTTGACCTTCGATGTTTGTCTCTTTATAAGAGTACGTTGTTATAATAAAAACTTGGTTGGGCCTCTGTTTTTTTTTTTAGTTTTTTGTCACACAACACCAAAAATATTTTGCTTACAATATTGCTTCATATGTATGTGTGTGTGTGTTTTGCTCAAACAACAACAAAACAGCAACCAACAGACAGCGACAAGTTAAGAATTCGAAACAAGAAACGCAACTTAAGCTGCGTAGGTTTCTTAAGTAACTTCAAATGTTTTGATTAGACTTTAAATGACAACAACAACAACAAAAACACACACACTCACACACACACACACACATACACAACAACGACAACAAAAGCTGTGAATGCCAAATGCCAGGCCAAGTCGAAGTCGAAGTCCAACTCAAAGTCGAACTCGAAGTCAACTCATTTGCGCAGTCGCAGCCGCTGCCCGAAGAGTGTGGGTTGCCTCTGGAGACCTGAGAATCTGAGAATTGAGAACTGAGACCTGAAACTGCCGCCGTTTGCGGCATTCACATACAAACCATGACGAAAGCTGTTCAATCCGATTATTGGTTGCCCTAACTAGAACACTGCAATATACAGTTGCAACTAGAGCCGAAAACACGACGATATTGTATGAGCTATCGATACTATCGATATAATACTTAGCTACTTGAGCTTCAATTTTGACACAATTTGCGTCCAGGTCAGCTGTGAAAGATGTAAACAATAGTGGCTGCTATAAAGCTTAAATCTATCCCAACGGGCGAAAAACTGTTGTATGAAACTTGAAAAATCGATTTCCTTTTATCACCACAGACGGGAAATGGGCTAAATGTGTGAGAGAAGATTTTTGTTAGATCGGTTCCATTATATTGTTCTTCATATACAAAAACTTATAGGGCACGGAAGGGAAAATGATGGCAGGTTATTTTCGTTAATTTCTTACTTTCTCATCCATGCCACAACAATGTGCCACAGCGAGATATGGCAGGGTACACCTAGTAATAAATCAAAATATAAAGTTTCAATTGGTTCCATGCATTTCTATATTTTCGATATGTACAAAATGAACAAGACTTTTAGCTTTAGCTATTCTAGAGACGAGTATTCCAAAAGAGTTTACTGAATATGTTTTCAAATGCTTCATAGCTATACGAGTACGAGTATAGTATATTTATTGATTACTGCAAATTTGATTAAAATTAAAATATTTGTAAAAATGAAATACTTTGCAGACGTCTAAAACTATAAAGTCTATAAACTAAATTGGTAAACATTTATATCCCTGACTTATCATGCTTTAGATAGACAAGTACTATATAGAATCAAAAGTGAAAGAACGAAACAAAGCTAAACTTATAAATGATCTTAGCTAATTGAATACAATATCTGAAATTTGTTTCAGTTATAAAATGAGTTTTGCCAACAATTTCAAGTGAAGTTCTTAACAAACTGCATAGTTTTTTTTGCAGTGTTGTCTGTGAGAGTGTGCCAGCTTCGATCCTTCATATTCCTTTTATGTCTTTTTATTGGCGTAATGAGCAGTCGAAATAACAAACAAATGGACAAAGAAACGGCAGAGTTTTGCGTACGTATCTGTAAATGTATCTGTATCGAGTATCTGTATCTGTCGGTCGCGTTATCCACGCGATAAATAATCGACAAGCTGCTTGGGTGGCGAAACTGGCCAGACAAAACTTGGTGAGGCCTTAGACAGGGCTCAAATGCAGCATTTTGTAGGTGTTGTTGCTGTTGCCGTTGCCGTTCCGTTTCTAACTTCTATCTTTGAGTGGCTTTCATTAAGCATAACCATACGTGTGTATAAGTGCCGAGTTGGCCCAAAGATGAACGAGAGATCTGGCTCAAGAAGCCGCTTCAAGGCGGCTAACTCAAGAGATGCTTTTTGTGTTGTTGCCTCTGTCTGGGGCTCAGGTCTCGGGCTGTTGTTGTTGCTGCTGCTGTTGTTGTTGTTGTTAGTGGCCGCTTCGCTCGGACGCAGCTGCGCATCTCAAACATTGTAGCTGTATCTGTATCAGTGTATCTGTGTATCTGTGTGAGACAGACCCGCACTTGACCTTGAACTTGTACAGGTTTACTTTTGTTTTCTTTGGCCGTTTGCTCGCTGGCTCGTTTAACTTTGGCGCTGGCCGCTCTTCAACTTCTCCGTAGCTTTGTTTGCCTTTTATGCCTTTTATGTTGCATTTCTTTCTTTATACTTATATTTGCTGCTTTTGTCTTGCATACTTGTATCTTAACCTTTTGGAGTGCGCGCGAACCTAATCAGGCTTAATGCCGTTGCGTCGCCTCAGTTGTGGCTCTTTATAAGGCTGGGATTATGAACGACACCCCAGCAACAACAGCAACAGCAACAACAACAACAACACATTTCTCAGAATCCTTTTACAGCCTTCAACTTCTGCGGAATACGATTCGATACGTACTTAATTTATATGCAAAGATTTATGCGATTTATGAAATGCCAAACAAGCTGAAGCATTAATATCTTTGCTTTTGACATTCCTGATCTTCCTGTGGGTCCACCGCGAATTCCAACCTCTGTTTTCCTTATAAAACCAGGCTATATTTAGAAGAAAAGAACTTTGACTTTGCTGTTTTGTTTACGTTCTAAAGACCAACAGCAGAGATTACTGCATGTTAGGAATAGTTTAACATTAGTTTGTCTTGTTCTCTACTTTTCAAAGGACTTGAAAATGTTAAGAGGATTATATAGTTACATATTTCTATAAGATCCAGGTTTACTAAGCTTAGTTAAGTTTGCAGCCAGTATTCTTATAATGCTGTAGGTTGTACTAACTAAATCCCACCATCAATTTGAGAAAGCCCAACTGTATAGATATACAGAAGGTAATTAACTCATCCTGATATAAGGAAATAGTTAACTCATCCTCATCAATGTTATTGTGTTTTAAAGACATTAGAAGATGATTAAATATTCCTTCAACTTTTAGGATAACTTTCTATCTAACTAAACTTACTCGATGTTCTTGTGTTTTAAAGACATTAGAAGATGATTAAGTATTCCTTCAACTTTTAGGAATACTTTCTAACTAACTAGAATGATAACTGCTTTCGGGAATAGCTTGTAATTTCCCAAGCACCCAGGTTCTCTCATGTAATTCTGTTTAAATGAGTTTTAGAGCGCAAAAACACATGATATATGGGCTAGTGTTACAGCACTGGAAAATATGGCTTAGATGGAAAGATATGGCCATATGGGATACACACAGTTGGCTTTATGTGCAGTTGCTGCACAAAGCGTGACATTTTCCCCATCAGCGAATTCGCCATATGTAGAGACTCTCGTCTCTGGCAATCTTCAGCTCCACAACTCAATCTCAGCTACTGACGCCATCAAATCTAGGTGAGCCAGACGAAGCTGCGCCCCAAAAAGGGCTGTGGAGCGGGCAGGGGGGTGAACACTCAAGAGTTGAGCGTTGAGGGCGGAAGTGCAGGTGAGGCTGCTGCAGGGCCAACAAAAAGTGGATAACTGGAACACTGCTAGAGTTTGAAAACGAAGAAGAAAACTCTGAAGTTTCAAGTGTGTGCACACACAAGAAGACACAGCTACAGATACAGATGCACAGATGCAGATACAGATACAAAGCACTGAGAGTGGCCATCTATGACAAATGACATTGGTCATTGTAACTGGAACCAGCTGCAGAGCTGGGAGCAAAGAGGTGTGACACAATTGTCCAGTATCAAATGACAGCTAAGAGTTCTGTTCCAGACTGCGATATACTCTGTAGCGAGATCTTTTAAAGAGGCCCGTGGCTCTGGCTATCAAGACGTGAAACTTATCTCGGAGGGAAACATTGGTTCGGTACGAACAGTATTGGGTTTGAATTTTCTATAAGTATTCCAATTCTAGTTTAGAGGTTCGCATTTTTTGACACAGAGTATAACAACAAAACTAACAGAAACTGAGTCTGTCTGTTTGCTAATTCACCTAGACCATAAGCGACAGATTGAGATTGAGTCGGAGTTTGAGTTTGAGTTTGAGATTAAGACTATGACTGAGAAGTGAGATGCGAGAACCGAGACTGGACATGGACAGAATTGGTATTGTTGCATTATCCACAGCTTTGTGTTCTGTGGTGCAACATTGGCGTGGCAGCGGCATCAGGTGAGAGTTATGCGGTATTGTTAATTAACCATTTACGGCCTGATTGCAGCGACAGACAAAACAAACAAAGAGACAAACAAACGTACAAGCACACAGTTACAGATAGATACACATAATACTAACAGATAGAAGTATATCGAGGTCAGCTTCGCAGTCGCAATCCGAGAGCTAAAGCATCTTTAACCAGGCCATGGAGTTGCCTCAAGGGTTCAAAGTCACATAATTATGTATGTTTAAATGATGAATATCTGTTAGCTTTAAGAAGCTAATGACTTCCCTATTTCTTACTTGAACTCACAAACGTCGAAGTAACAAACGAAAACTCAAGTCGATATAATTATATCGATTAGTTTCGATTAATTAATTGTACAGTTTCGGGTGGGAATATGTAGAATCGATAAAAGTGGAAAAATAGCTTTTATTTTCCGCTTATTTTATTATTGTACAATTCAGAGTTAAGAATTTTATTGAAAACAAGAGTTTTTGTCGATTTTTGTATAAGAATTGATATTTAATATATAATTCATCATTTTTAGTTTTTAAGTCCAAATATAGTAAGAGCTATTTTCCGATTAAATCGGAAAAATGAGTAAATAAATGTTGTAATTATTCTCTGTTCCGAAGGGAAGATTAAATGGGAAAAATGAGTAAATAAATGTTGTAATTATTCTCTGTTCCGAAGGGAAGAAGAGTATATTGGGTTTGCGAAATGTCTGTCCGTATGAACGCTACTTCTTTCCACACCCTTGAAGCTAGAGCAACCAAACTTGGTACATATGTTGGTGTATATACTCAGTTTATAAAATGTCAAGATCGCAACGTTCTTAGTTGTTTTTAAGATAAAAAATGTATCCCTTATCCTATGAGTATCTGTATCTATGAACATACAAAACTATCGTTAGCAGCCTTACTCGCTAGTTTCGATAGTCTGCAAGAACAATAGTTTCGTTAGTTTAATCGGTTTTCATACTGACACAAATAACACTATCGATAGCAAATAGGCAATCGATGGTGACTGCCGTGAGCGATAACTATCGATAGTAAAAATAGAAAACACTGTAATCGTGACATGCATCGATAATGTAATAGAAACTTTACAGTTTCACTCAGTTCTAATTAAGTTTACAAGTGTAGCTTACAATGTGAGAGGTTCCAGAGACGGTTGCACACGTTAGTCATATTGCTTGGAGAGTCCAAAAAGAAGCACACCTGAAATGAGTAGAGGGAGAAGGGGGAAGAATGCATCAGTTTTGTTTTGATATGCTAAATTAACATACGTCGCGTCGTGAGAAGGGGGGGAGAATTGATATGCAGCACGCAACTGAAACACGATCAGTTGCATTGATGCATCGATATGTCAAGCGGTTGGCAGCCGGAAAACTTATTCGAATGCAGCTTGGGGTATGGCCATTGGCCAAAAGGCTTTTGGTCAGATTTTTGGGGCGTTGACAGCTGATGTGAGCCAACTGACGCCCATAAACAAACCTGGAGCTGTCGTAACACGCTGAATAAGTACATTACCAGTTGGCAGCGAGCCGGGTCAATCAACTGGCCAACGTTGGGGCACACGGGAGTACGCACGTTTCGTTTGCTTATGGCCAAAAAGCCGGCCTCCCTTCTGCTGTCTACTTTAAACCCGGTTAGCTGCTTGCTACCTTTCTGGCCTGGCCGGGCCTGGCCGGGCCAGCGGCCCACAATGTTGGCCAAGTTGATAGCACGCACGTGATCTGCAGACCGAACGAGCACCGCACCAAATCTGAATGAAGAATTTATGAATGGAGCGCGCGTCAGTGCGTGAGCGAGTGTGTGTATGTGTGTGTGTGTGTGTGAATGAGTGTATTCGAGTGCCTCTGTGTGTGTGTGTGTGTGAATGATTCGCACGTTGGAGGATCCAACTAACTTGTGTGCTGTTCAACTAAGAGCTACGCATGTTTGGGCCGTGTATACCAGCTCATAGACCGTCTCGGATACAAAGATACAAATGTATCTAGCAGCATGCCATTGCGGCTGCGGCACGTGCTACACAGACGCATTGCAAACGGTTCTGGCTTATCGGCCAACCGCAATCGGCAATCGGTAGTCGGTAATCGGTTATCGTCAATCGCACAACATATTTGTCACTGCCGACCGATTAGCTGTTGGTGACTTTCCTTCTCGTATTGTCATATAACTCCTCAACTTAATATCAAACGTAGATATCGCGAGGTATGTACTCTAGATATATCGCCTACGAAATATCATATATCGATATATTGACAATGATTATCAATGAACGTATTACACCATGTTATATACATATGTCTGATGTCTTTCGAAGCAAACATAAGCGTACCTAAGGAATCTACACATAACATTTCTCTTACATATATCGAAATAATCGAAAATCGATAAATACCTTGGGTCATCGATACTATTTTATTGATACATCAATAACAGTATAATTGATATTTTTATCAATATGTCGATATTTGCCTAATCGATATTTTATCGATAATTGCACAATCGATATATCGATAATTGTCGAATAATACAACTTGCTCTTCATTAAATATATTATGAATAGGCTCCATAAATACTTAAGTATTTATATAGTACGAGAATTCAATATCGATAATCATCTCTCTGATTTACACGTATCGATATATCGATAAGCTGCTCACGCTGTAGGGCATTCAGTTGCCATCAGCAGCTAACTGAATGCCACACAATTTAACAATTTCCTAGACGCCCACCGTGGCATGCACTTTGTGGCAGAATGTAACTCAAAGGTTGTTGGCTACCGTGCATAGTATTTACAATGCAGTTGCATCTGAGGGGATCTGTATCTGTGGATGTATCTGTGGATGTATCTGTAGATGTATCTGTAGATGTATCTGTTTGGCACGCATGTCTCGGGCCGCCGTCTGACGCATTGTCTGTGCGTGGCTCAACAACTTGAAATTGTGGCATAAACACGTTCTACAATTTCCGGCATGAGTGTTGGCGTTGTTGTTGTTGTTGTTGTTGTTGTTGTCGTTGTTGTTTTTGCTGTCGATTGTCGGCTGTCGATTGTTGTTGTTGTTGTTTATTAGTTTCATTGATCATCATCATTATTAGCACTAATGCGATGTGTAGTTTTAGTAGTTTTTTTCTTTGTTGCTGCTGCTTTTAGATGCTGCCACTCGCCAGACGCACACAGATAGAACCCATTGTTCATCAGCACTGCCACCACCCCCCGCCCAAAAGGATGGCGGGGCAGCTAGGTAACAGCCACAAAAACCGCATTTGACCTCTTGGCCTAATTGAAAGCGTTTTTGATTTCGGACACTGATCGACACCTGCAAAAGACCAGACGGCTAAAAGATGAGGCTGATCTGCAACTGATCGATGAATCGAATGAAATAGAGTATTTAGATCAAGCACATCACTAATCAAATTCTAAACAAAAACCAAGCAGTCAACATATAAAACCCTCCATCGATACTAAGTATCTCTAACAGTAAAGAAAACTGATCAAGATAGATAGAGGGAAATCAACTAATCGAATAAAAATTTCACTTAGGAAACTGATGATGATGAGGAACTAAATCTTCCTTAACAGATATTTGATCGCTCATAAGTATTGTAATTTAAGACCCATTCAAAAAAAATTCATCAAATAATCAAATCCCAGTACCTTTAAAGTAATATATTATCGATCGACAGGAATAATTAGAAAAGGGTGATCTATATTATAGATCGACAGGATTAATTAGAAAAGGGTGATCGTTAATCAGTTGATTTTGACAGGAAGTCAAGTATTGAATGTGAAGAAACCTTAAGATTTCCTTAAAAGTTAACCTGTTAACAACATTTAATCTGTTCCAATTAACAGAAATGTTTTCAAGTGATGAAACGGTGAAGGCTTCATCTACAAAAATAACATACAATCTACAGGAAATCAACGAAGCTGATCTTTATAGGGTTCTCAAGAATGGAACATTATCTAAGAATCGTTTTGAATTTGAAGATTAAGACTTAAAACGTGTTGAACTCTAATCAACTTTACTTTGGTTAATTGTTAGCTGAATCCTGTCCAAAGGAGGTATTGAGGGTTAATGAACTATGAAGCGATTGTCTTCCAAACTTCAGTTAAAGTATTTACTGTATTTCGGCTAATCAACTAGATCTTATACAATGAACTGTATGGCTGACCTTGGGTGGTTTAGCTTAATGCCAAAAACTGAAGTCGTTTAAGGTCTTTCATCTCCGGCTTGACAATGTTTGGCGTCCCCAAAAACTGAATGACTACGACATAATTGTCTCGTTTTAGAACAATTAATTTGTTTTGTGTGTTTGACTTTTTAGTAGCTATTCGATTTTGGCGATCAAACGACCAACTGACGTGTGGGAAGCAGTCAGAGAGCTATGAACAGCTATTAACCAGGGCCGAAGACCGAACGAGACCGATCGAGACCGATCGAGTGAACAACCGAAAGACCGATCGACCGATCGACCGAACGACCAAACGATCTCAACTGATCTTAACTGATCGACCTTAGGCGACATAGAGTCGGACAAGTGTTGCGCATGTGCGCACTCAAATGATCGTAAATGAATTAAATGTACTTTCGATTTTCGTTGGGGCAAAGACATTGTTTTGGGGGGAAGCATTTAAGTAATTAATTTATGACTCTGTGGGCAATTACGAACTTGGGAAGGGCAGCAGCTAGTTAACTGATCAAGTTACGAGATCACACAGGCTGGCTAACTTTAAGATGGCTAAGAGTTCAGTTGGAGGACACAAAAAGCCAGCGACATCAGCTTCAATCATTAGCCCCCCCCAAAATAGCAAATAGCATCATTTGTGATAATGATCCGGTAATCAAACATGAAAACTGTGTGAATGCCAAGCCAATGGCATGTCAAATGGCCAATGGCCAAAGACCAGGCCAAATGGCCTAGACAGCGCCTAGTTGACGGTTCACGATTACTCAAACACAGCACGCACTTCATTTGATTTAGGGTTGGGAAAAATGTCAAAAGCAACAGACCTAACAAACCCAACAAGCCCTACATAAACATAATAAACATAATAAACATGCCAACAGCATTATAATGAACTTGCCTGGAAAACCAATTTCAAATTGAAATCGAAAACGCAAAACCCAAAACCCAAAACCCAAAAACCAAAAACACAAGAAAACAAGAAAACACAGCAGGCCATCAAGTTGACCAACTCCATTTACAAGTTAGCAGTTCCAATCGACATGGAACCACCAATTAAATCATTTTGAAGGCTTTTCGATGATGTTACACGCATAGAAAGTTAATTTGTTTGCTTTATTTATTGCTCAATGCAATATCGTTTGTGTACCACAAACTTTTGCCTGCTTAAACTAAGATCTATTTGACTTTAAACAACATTCATCAATTATATAATTGGCTGGCATACAGATCAATAAGAATATGGTCTTGGAATTTGAAATTTCAATGGGATTTTCTCAAACCTACTGCTGATAAGATCATTTTATTTGATCGGGAATACAATCAACAAAGTTTATATGCAAATATCTGATGGATTTTTAAAAATTTGAACCATTTAAAGTAAGAGGTTAGGTAAGGTTAGGTTACAGTGGCTGGAGCAGAAGAAAGAAGAATCGTAAGCCTGCTCCACACTTGGGCCAAGAGTTGGCCCCTTGTAATACCACATGACGTCTTTTAAACATTTTGTTCCCCCTAAAACCAATTTGAAGTTTTTTCCAATTTAAGGATATTGTATATCCCAACCTCGGATACGTCCGATAGGTTATCAAAACTGTAGTGTCCCAGGTGTAAGAACCTTATCCTGCTGAGTGCGGGGCAGTGACAGAGCAGATGTTCTACGCGATCTTCCTCTTCTACTATACCACAACTTCTGCAGAAGTTCCTATTAGGCAGTGGCCTGTGAGAGCCCCTATGATTGTTATTTAGAGTAAAAACTATCACTAAAATTGAGCAGAATTCTTTTCCCTTCATATTCTATATTAATATTTTGAGTAGATATTCATTTGGGGCGAGTAGGAGATATCCTGAGAACGCGAATTCATATACAAAACTTAAAAAAAAAAGGTTTTTAATCTATCACTGAAGTTGAGTAGAATTCTTTTCTCTTGATTATTCTATATTAATATTCTGAGTAGATATTTCTTTGGGGAGAGTAGGAGATATCCTGAGAGAATAATTTCCTAAAAATAGCTTTTTTATTGAAATTAATTGATTTTCAAAAAGGTGGTTCCGCAGAATATCTCCGTTTCTAGCAATTCGACAAGAAAAAGCATCATTTGTTAGAAAGGCAAAAGAAAATGTGTTAAGTCTTTTACCTATAAGAATTTATGTAAACTTAGGTTGTATACTATATTGTAATTTAGGTCTCGTTTATTAATTAGGAAATCTTATTTATTTATTTACTTAGAGCTAGATATATATATTAAAGCTATATCTAACTTGTTTGATAGAGCACTGGCTGCTGGGGCCTTCCTTTACTTAGGATATCATAAAATTTCTACAAATTAAAATTGATAACAAGTAAGAATGCTATAGTCGAGTATACCCGACTATAAAATTTCCGATCGCATCTTCGTACACTTAGAGTATACTTACACTTGAAGTAAAAATAGAGTATACAAATTGTGCTGTTTAGAAAATGTCGTTATCGATATCGATATTGATATCGTTATCGGTATCGCTTGATTTATAATTTCCGCGTCGTCTTTGGTCATTCCGCATGCATAACGCGCCGTTGCAGAGCACTCGGCATAAGTATTCGCCAACGCCCATTGCATTATTATCATCACAGTGCCGTCATATTTCAGTGGCAATTGTCGCGATCGGCCCTGCTGACGACAGATGGCAGGAGAGGTGGCAGGCGAGGTGACAGCCAGGCGCCAATTGCTGCTGCTCGGGGGAAATATTGATGATAATACGAATTGAATAATGCTCCTCTGGCTCCCCGGCGAGCCGATTAATTGCCAAGAACTGCGCATGCATAGATAAATATTAACGCTAACGACGACTGTACAACAATTTCAATTCCCATTCCCATTCCCATAGTTATTCCCATACCCATTCCAGTCTACGAATTCTCGTATTCCACCCCGTAACGTAACGAATGACCGAAGCCCAAACGAATTGCGCAGCGATAAATTACAAAGGAATTCGCAACGCCCAAACGTCCCAACGTCCCAACGTCCCAAACGTCCCAAACGTCCCAAAACGAGGCGTAACGCGAGGCAATCGCAAGTGCCGTAAATTTGATTATAATCTAGTAGTATATGTTGGGAGTTGGGTTATGTGGTTGTATCTACTCCTAGATCTACTTGGACTACAGCTTTGCGCTGATTTGTTGCCGCAGATCATTGATTAATTAGATCAATCTACTGGTTAGATGGATTATATTTAAGCTCTACGCCCATTAATATCCCATTTCATTAAATGCTTTTTAATGATAATAACCATGTAAGCTGATCTTAACTGGCTGCAGGCATGTCGCATACTAATTTCTGGCTTACTTTTATATAAGCTCTAAGAAACTAACGTCAACTTTTCCATAATTCTATACCTTACGTTTGGAAAATGTACTATTTAAGAAAGTATGGTTTCTATCAATACATAGTACGCCCTTTATTAAGAGCACCTTTTTAACTAAGTTTAGGAAGTTTTTACTCCCTATACTCATTGGATATTGAATCTGCGTTTTGTATCTCTGCAAATTTATGTTACAGGCAGAAGGAGACTTCTCCGGCCCTATAAATATAAAGTATATATATTCTTGATCAGTTTCAAAAGAGATTTCGATTTGGCCATGTCCGTCTGCCTGTCTGTCCGGATGAATGCGTCGATTGCAGCAACTATAAGAGCTAGGGACACCAAATTTGTATAGCGGGCGCATGTCAAGTTTATTTTGGATCCAAGGTATCCCCTCCCTTCATTCCCCCGCTATTCGATAAAAACCGTGTTGCAGTGACAATTTTCAAGATATAGCTTTAGAATTTGGCATGTACTATACTTTTGTTACTCTTCATCCACTGTCCAAATTTCATGTCGATCGGATAATAAACACGGAGTTATTCAACAAACAAGATTTAGTACTGCAGCGCGGGGGGGAAGAAGCAGCTTAAAATGCCTCGATTGTGCTGTGTATGTATGTCTTTGTGTATGTGTAAGTGTACGAAGATGCGATCGAAATTTTTTTACCTGGGTACAGGGAGTTTTGTGGTTGGGTATGCTCAACTATAGCATTCTTACGTGTTCATTGTAGATCTATGGTATTTTATGTACTAGTGTTGTTTTAAATCTCCTTTTCATATATTATGTACACATAGAGAATTGCAGGCACAGTTTGTGTATATTAGGGATACAAAATATTAACTAATCACAAATTTACAATTCAATCCTTGCTAAGGGATGTTTTATCCCCTGAATAAATCACAGATTCTACTTTACTAATCAGTGATTGTGCATTGTCAATGTTTCATTTGTGCTTTAATAATCACTGGTTATGCATTATTAAGCCGACTCATCGATAAAAAATCGAAAAACATTTACATTTAAGATATGTAAATATCCTGTAGATAAAATATATTGATATATTCATCATGATCTTTAATAAAGCTAGTATTTTATCTAATTATGGTTACTTTACAAATTTCTTTATTTATTTAGTTTTTTCTTTTCTTATGTGAAGTTGTAGGTGTTTGTTGCTTTAAGGAAAGTTGTTGTTTGGAGTATGTTGTTAGGTGAAGTGATTTCGTTTATAGTTTTTTTGACTTTATAAAGTGTTATCCAGCGTCTCTTGAAAACCCTACTCATCTGAACTCTCAAGAAAAATGTTGTCTTTTTTTTTTTTTGTTTAATATTTTATACGAGTGCCTTTTATATTAATTTTGTGAAGCATCATTCAACTAGGCGCCCCTTGAGTAATCCCCTCCCTGCTTTCCTCCCTCCTCCCTTACTTTCTTTCGCTGTATCATCAGCGTCGCGTCGCGTTGCGTTGTCTGTATTTGTATTTAAATGCAACAAATGAAGACATTTAATGCACTTTCCATGGGCAATGATGTCGCTGCCTCAGCCGGATGAGCTTTATCCCCCCATCCCCATCATCATCATCAGCCCCCCTCTTTGACACCACACCCCGGCTTGCGCTCTGAGTGAATATTATTCACTTACGCTTTACGGGTACTCTCTGTGAAATTATTTATGCAAATTTTATGCGCAAACGCAAAGAGCAAAAAAAAATATTTAAAAAATACGCTTGCTTTTTTTATATATATATATGTAGTTATATTGATAACAACATAAATCTGTGTATTCGTGTGTGTTTGTGTGTGTGTGTGTGTGTACTTAATGCACTTTAAGTTGATTTTGCAACTTGAAACGAATCGAGTCTCTGCACTGGGGGCGGTAGAGCAACAAGGGCGGGGGCGGAGGCGCGGGCGTTAGACGACGCCATCGTCGGCGGCATTTGTCAAAGGCAACTGGCTACCGATTTGTTTTAGTTGCAACTTCGACATTGGCGGCAAATTATGCTGTTGTTGTTGTTGCTGCAGTTGTTGCAGTTGTTGCAGTTGCAGCTCTTGTTGTTGTTCTTGAGCTCAGCATGCGCAAAGCCGCCCGCCTCGACAAAACGCGTACTCACAGTTAAGCATGTGTGTGTACGTGTAGTCGTATCTTGGATAGAGCTGTGAGCGTGTCTCGACACGAACGTGCACGACTAAACAGGACGCGATCGTATTGTTTCGTGCCTTTTTCAGATACCAGTACTTAAGTAGTATAGTGATGGCACGATTAATCGATAATTTTGTCTCAATCCACGATTCAATTTGATCGTAAAATGGGTTTCGATTAATTGCATCTTTAATCGATTATATGCTCAAATAATCACATCACTATTTTATGCGCGTAACTGCAAAATTAAAGCTGGCGGAGCAATTTGCAAGGACTGATTACAGTAAAGTGCGGAAATATTATTCCAAAACTAATTAAATAGAAGTGCAGCGCCGATTGTGTGAAAAGCAACTCAAATAGTGCAGAAACACAACAAACATGCATCAGTCAAATACCAAAAATTGCTACAAATTTAAAAAATCATTTGATTTATCGATTATTGTCAGTTTTCTTCGATTGGTTGCAATTAATAATCGCTCGGCTTAAATTAATCATACGTTTCAACAATCGATTTAAGACATTTTTTGCCATCACTAATATAGTACCAACATTTGGATGCTCTACCTTCAAGGGTGTCGAAAAGAATTACTTTTATAGACTATAGACTTTTATAGATTTACAAGAGAGTCTACTTTCCAAAAGCTTTTCGAAAAGCGAGTTTGCATACCACAAAAACATATAGTATATAGATATTGACAAGTTTTCGTGTTGATATAGGGGTATTTTATAAAAAATTAGATGCCATTTTAATTAGACACTTTTAGTCGCTTTGTAAAAAATAATTCTGCTTTAATTTGTGAAATTGCAAATAAAATGTAATATTAAAAAAATAAAAAACACAAATATTGACACACAAAAGCGCCCAAAACACATCACACAAGTAAATATATTGCTTGACACTAGAGCTAAAAAAATATCGATGGCATTATCGATAGTATCGATAAAAATGCCAATTATTTAAAGAGTGGTTATGTCAATTTACTTAAGCTGAGTACACTATAGAAAAGCGAAAACTTTCATAGAATATTCATAAAAATTTATACAAAAAAACAAAAAACCTTCTATAAATAACCTAATATCTAGTATTGTACTCTATAATTTCCCGAATTTCGTAAACACATAACAATATATGTTGCTGAAAAAGTTTTTGTCATTTCTTTTTTTAATTAATATTATTCTGTTCTTGTATGAAGCTTATCGATAGTATCGATAGTTAATTCCATCACTATGAAAACCTCTAATTTGCAGATTTGGGAAAATCACTTATAAAAAATAAACTATTATTAGTATATTCATTCAATGCACCGTATTTTCGCTCTTTTTTATTATTATTTTTTTAATGAAATCCAAAATATAAAAGAAAAGCTTACTTACTATAAAGAAAAAGTATAAATATTATGCAATTTGTGATTCATGCTTGATTCGTGGTCTTATTAAGTTCAACACGGGCCCATCTCCAATCTGAAGTAAGTATCTTATGGCCAGACGCATAGTTGCATAGTGGCTGCAACTAATGAGGCTGCCACTGGCACAGACAAACTCGCAGTTGCAGATACTAAGCGCACCTCAAAGATACGACCAGAGGCAGGCAACATGTGTCACCATAATTAAACAAATATCCACACATGAGCATGAACAGTTTTCCCGGCTATATATATACATACGAAGATATATATGCATTTATTTATATAGTATATAAAACACTAACCAGCAACCATTACTGACTGACCAGGTTGTTGCTGTTGTTGTTTGTGTAGTTCTTGTTGTTGTCGTTAATTAATGCAAAGCAACAAGAAACAACAAATAAAAACGCACCACGACGTCAACGACGGCAAGTTTTAGTCACTAAATTGAACTTTTCAAATGATTTAAGCCAAATGCCACTTTGCATTCAGGGCCATCGACTTGGCCACACACACACACACACACACACATACACAGAGAGAAGCACATGCACAAATATAAAGATACAGATACGTTGAGACAGATACGACAGACATGGAAATGGGCGTCTGTATCTTTGTATCTGTATCTGTGTCTGCGTCTAGCTGGGATGCCTTGACAAGTCAATTTTGGTTTGCCTAACGGTAACAAGCTGTTGACAGACCAGCGCACGGGGCACAGGGGGTAGTGAGGTATGCCTCAAATGCAGATGTCAAAAGTCTTGGAAATCCACTTGATATCAAAGCGACTGCTAATGACTATTAGAACCAATAAGTCAATCAGTTGGATACCAATTAATGGGCTCACCAAATCCACTTTAAAGATCAGAAATCTAAGAAACTAGGCCCTAAAGTGCATACTTAAAGCGAATCAATATCCTTTTTTTATAAGAATACAAATCAATCCGTTAGATGTCAATTAAATTGGAAACCCAAGAAGAACGAACAGTTAAGAAGATTAAACATCCTTACTACTCCTAAGGCAATCATTCAGAGAAAAATCAATAATCATCAAAACAACATAAACCCAGAAAGTTAAGAGCCTAGAACCTTATAGGGATGCTAAGAATGCTGGCGTTTCTTGTCATTTAGGATGAAAACATGTTTTCTTTTTAGCCTACTCTTATGATTGCAAAAAGATACAGTAGTTCGGTAGTTGGTTAAGGACTAGTTGATAATCAAATTTCTTGCAGAGGGTATTTTAGTTTCCTATAGTTTTATCCTATCCTATCTGTCTCCTTTCCCTTATGAATGTTCGGAGTTAGAAGAATTGGATGACTTTCTATAGTTTGGTGAATTCAAATCAAAAATAGATCACTTTATCATATCTTCTCAGGAAGAGTGTATATCTTATATCTTAATGTAATTGGTTTCGAATCATTGGAATAGCTTACTATCAGTTAACAAGTAGCTCGTGCTAGGAAAAACATAAGAATTCAACTGATCAATCAATGCCAATGCAAAGTAATAATGATGATAATGGTAACAATAATTGCCCTGACAGACATCTCGTGCTGTTAACCACAAGAAGAGCTAGGCAGCCTCCCTGGCCAAGTTCAAGACAAGTTAATGAAGACATGTGGCCGGGGTTAACCCAAAGGTGCTCCATAGAGCATCTCCATTAGAACTGCTCTGGAGGAGAAGTGCCTTAAACGACCGTATCCGGCAATTGGTGTGATGCTCGAGCACAATGTACAACTGCATGGAATACAAATGAATATTCAAGTGAGCAACCCCAACACCCATATTACAAGGCCCAAGCCTCAACACCCCCAACCATGGTACAACTATAGGGGCTGCGGGGCAACACTGTGGCAAGTAGTTTAAATGAAATAAATGCAATCGCAATTGGAATTGGAATTGGAATTGGAATTGCAGTCGCCAATCTGTCGTGATACTACGAGTAGACTAATGCGGACTGGGAAAGGCCACAGAGGCTGTACACTTGGATGGTTCCATAAGGAACGGTGTGTGGTGTGGTGTGTTAAGAGCGGGAAGAGCGGGGGTTGGGCACGTGCTGAGTAGCTGAAAACCAATAAACTGCATAGGCAGCTCAATGGGAAAATAAATTTCCAGCAAAGTGATTTCACATACGGTTGGGTTGGGTTGGGTTGGTAAACGGTTGTGGGACTGTCAAGGGGTTGGCAATAAAAACTTCACATTCTAACAAAGTTTTGGCACAAGAAGAATTCAAGGCATAGCCGACATCTTTGTCAACATGCGTTTCATTCGAAACATTTTTCTGCGTTCTTTTTTTTTTTTGAAAAATCATAAAAATGGGGGGAGAAAAATAAGAAAAAAAAATGTTTCTTTTGACGGTGCTGAAAGGTAATAAATAAGCGCTAGATGCGGACACGTGTGCTGTTAATCCAACAGAGGAACACACTCCCAGTTGCAGTCCCCCCATTTTCATTTTCATTTTCATTCCCAATCCCAATCCCATTGCCAGCTTCAGTTCCCCCGAGCGATCCACAGCAGCAGCCACGCATGGTGCGTCGTTCTAATTAACGTCACTGCAGAGAAGCCAGCCAAGCACCAGAACAGAACAGAACAGAACAGAACAGAACAGTACAGTGCCATACCATACCATATCATACCATACCAAGCCATACCACACCGAACTCAACTGAACTGAACTGAACTGAACTGAACTGAACGGAAAGTGAAAGAAAACAGGAATCCCGACGCAGCATACAAAAGATGAAAGCAACAGCAACGGGGCAGGGTTGCAAATGGGGCAGCTACAGCTACAGCTGCAGATACTTCAATTCTATGTATAAGCCTTCACATATATACATACTTGTATACATACATACATACTATATTTATATGCGTGCCTTTGAATTGCAATTTACATAAGATGCCAAGGCATAGGGCCAGAGGGTAGCATCAACTGATTCTGTACCGAACCGTACCGAACCGAACCGAACCGAGAACTCCCTCAATGCAATTGACATTCCACTGGCCGCATACTTCTTCAATTAGGGGTTCGTTGCGAGTCAAAACAAATGACATTCCCATTGAGTGGCAATAAGCACTTCACAATGCCAAGGGTCAAACAAGGTCTCGATTTCTGAATAAGCTTACTTATTGTTAATTATATTTGTGAGGCTCTAAGGAGTGCCACATTGTGGCTAGGATTCTGATCAATCCTTTTAATAAATTGATCGGAAAATTATTATTTTTAGAACTATAGACTAAAAAAAGCTGTAAACAAACTTTATCTGAGCTTTCATAGAGTTTTTCGTATCCTTTGGTATAAAAATCAAATTGACTGCTCATGATCTAGTTTACTCTTTGATCGGAATGTGATTATTTGTAGAACTACAGGCTATAGAAAGCTGTATAGAACGCGATCTAGTTGAGTCAACTTGGATGTCTTTGTATCCTTAGGTATAAAACTCAAACCATCCTTAACTGATCATGATCTAGTTTATCCTTTGATCGGAAAGTTATCATTTGTAGAACTATAGACTATCAAACGTGATCTATCCTGTGTTATACTACTCAAATCATCCTTGACTGATCATGATCTAGTTTACCCGTTATATCTTAAGTTTACTTTCGATCAGTTAGCGTTAGTATAATCAATTTGTGAGCTTGTGGGTCTCATCAATCTATTCAAAGTCTATAACCTTATCAATTAGCCTCTCCAACTGGATAGTTTCAGCTCGATTTAGTTGTACACTTAACCAAGAGATCTTAATCTATAAAAGTTGTCCTAGGTTAAACCAATCGCATTTAACGATCCTAGATCAATATTTTCCTACATTTACAGCCAGTTCCGCTGGCTGGCATCTTAGCCCAGTTTTCAGCTGATCTCGTCGATCGTGGCACTCAATTACTACAGTTGCACTGGCCTAGCCCATAACTGAAGTGCCTCAACATCCATGACGATTGAGGATTGACGATTGATTGGAAGATCGACAGATGCCTCAAGTGGAGTTGGCTGTGTGTCTGTTTACAAACAGTGCGCCAATCACGCCCTTAAAAGATACACACTTATGCCTCCACACTCGCCCAGCAACAGCAATAGATACAGATACAGATACAAATACAAACACAAATACAAAGATGCAGATGCTGGGATGTTGGTCTGAGTGTGGGCTTACTTCGGGTTGGGCCACTAACCTTGACCCAAAACTGTTGTGGTATGTGCTGAAAGAGTGCTAATTGCTAAAAAACAGTTTTCAAGAAGCTTCAAAGTGTAAACATCATATAAAAAACATAATACAAAAGATAAATAGAAACCAAACAGCCATTGGCAGATAGATACAAAGACCTCACTCAATCTACCAGTCAATTGCGACTACACAGATCAGACAACTTTATAGATACAAGATACAATACGTATGCGGCAAGTAAGTAGTTCAGCAAACAGACCTAAAGATTGGGTAAGCCAAAAGTATCTGAGAGTACCCAGGGAGTACCAGATACTTATTCGTCTGATATTTATTGTCTTCACAGGCGCACACAGCGAGGGAAGAAGACCAACTCAATAAACAGCCCAAAGACAAATGGGTTAAACGTTTATTTTTTCTATTTTCTATTGTGGCTGTCGGTGGTGCTGTGATCCACCACACGTATCCATATGGTGGCTACCATATGGGAATATATACACAATGTGGAATGGCTTAACAAATACTCCTATGATTGATAAGATAAGAAAAGCCGCGAGCATTTGCCCGTTCGCTGTTTACATTTGGCTCAAATTCCAATATTGTTTGCCTTGTGGCTTGATTGATACGACCAACGATTAGGTATTGGATATGCCAGTGTAACTACTAACCAGCTAGACCTGCAAAACTATCGATAGTTGTGATAGTTTGTGCCCAAACCATCTTCAGAGAAGTCAAGTAAGAACGTTACTGTCGTACCCGAAACCGTACGTCGTGTTTCAAGTTTGGTGACTCTACCTGTAAAGGTGTGGATGATATGGTTTTTGCTCATTTGCGGGGAAGAAGGTGGTGGTGTCAAACATTTTTTGATGCAGATTTGTCAAGAAGCTCAACATTTGTCTGTATGCCAAATTTAGTAACGATAGCCTTAAAAATGTGGAAGATATAGGTTTCCACCAAAGTGGGATGGAGGGGTCTTGAAAGAGAGTATAAAACAAAAGACAAATTGAAAATTGTTCGTTTTTGAAGTATAGGAAATTGTTAAAGTATCGTATTCATCGAAAACTTTTCTTGTAGTTACTGGCAATGCACAAATATATCGATTAATCGATTATAAAAGAGATGATAAATGTATAGCAATCGATCATTTTATGGTTAATGCAATGGTTCCATTTCCTGCAGTGATTCTTTGCAAATTTATTTCTTTTCAAATGTTTTCACATTTGTAAATTAGAAGAAACAGGTTTCTTTACCTTCGATTTCCGAACCGATTAATGAAATATCCGTTGACTGCCTTATTGAAAAACATTGATAATCAGAATTATTTACAGCCCTGTTATTCAGTTACCACAGCATACCAAGCTCAAATGAAAAAGTTAATCAAAGAAGAGTTGAAGAGTTCTACTGGCTGCATCGTTAATTAGAACTTTTTAACTCATTCACAATCTCATTTCATTCACGCATTTGGGTCGACAGATAAGCGTAAAAAAAACAAACTCGTTAAAAACTTTTCAACAGCATTAACTGACATTTTATAACTCATATTCGGTAACGTTTTAAAAATGGAAAGTTGGCCAAATTGCTAGCTCAATCGATTGCCTTATATGCAAATCCAAATCGAACCCTTCTCAACCCAATAAAGCAGCCCATAAATGGTTAAATGAAATGCTCTATCTACATATCGTGCATATGCAAATGATAAACAGCTTCGGCTCAATTAAGAGCCACAGCCACAGCCACTGCTTAAGCTGAAGCTGAAGCTTCCAGTGTTGGCCAGCAACTGGCAATAACGCCCAAATGGCATTAAACGGGCCCATTAAACTGGGCCAAGTGGGCGTGCCACACTTCGGCTAGTTGGTAGAAGCACGCTTCACTTTTATAGCCCCATCGTGAAAATGACGTTGCCAATGATGAGCACGCACATGGGAACGGTCTCTGGAGTATTAAAACCACACGCACCTTAGAGCCAACAATAGAGCTAACCAGAACTCGAGGTAGATCTAGTAAGCAAAATAAACTACCTGCGTTAGAAAAAAGTATCTAAGTATGCCTAGTTTTAGTTTGTTAGACTCAAAACAAAGGGTTATCCTCAGTGAGAAGTCAGAAATCAAGGTACACCCAGTAAGGAGATCGTGGAACCATTGTGCCTGCGCTAAAGAAAAGTATCAAACTACTCTCAGAAATGTCCTAAACATTTAGCTTGTTATGCTCAATTATCTAATGGATTATCAAAGGATGATGAAAGTTAATCCTAAGTGAGAATAGAGCCAGGAAAAGAACTTAAATTCCCTCAAAAAGTCACCCTAAGAAATTTAAAACACATTAAGCTTAAATTCACTTAACTATTAGAGTTTCTTCACATCAGACTTAGGATCATATAACAAGGGATGATCATAAGCGATCCTAAGTGAAGGTAAAACAGAATCCAAGATAGATATCGTAAAAGAAAAACGATGAAAAGGATCTGAAACCTTTCGAAAGATAGTGAAAGAACACATTCAGCTTATTATACTCCACAAGACTTAAGATCGCTGAACAAAGGAATCGGCCGCATAATCCCAAGCGGCTTTATTGTGGATTAGCTGGAAAGGTGGCTCAAAAACCAAAAAAAAAAACCACCAAATGAATTACTCTTTGAAATTAAAGTGTGATTGCGGTAGATCAACGCCTTGTCGTGGTCAGCATGGTTATTGTTCGGCTTCTCAGGGTTGCACTTGACATTCATAAGATGCCGGAAAATTAGCAAAACAAAATAAAGAAACACAAAAAAAAAAAACTATGAAAAATGAGCACACAATGCCAGGCGAAACTTAAGATTGCAAAATCTCCAAGAATAGAATGGTAGTTGGCTTTGAAGTGAAGGAAACACACAACACACAACACACAGCACAAAACATAAAACAACACACAACAATGTGAAGTGTGCGAAGTGTGAAGTGCACCGGAGTCTGAGGCGTTGTTTGAGGCTATTAAAAAATATGAGGTAATTCAAAAACACACACAACAAATTAGACAAATACCCCAGGAGAGTTGAATTAAGCGGTGGAGGGTGAGGTTTAGGTTGAGGCTGAGACTGAGACTGAGACTGAGACTGAGACCGAGACTGAGGGAGACAGACCCAAAAGACCCGCATTGCAAACAAAACAAAATGACATTGACATAATGATTCTTAGTTAGCGTTTACGATTTCAAAGTATCTTTTATTGTTGTTGTTGTGTTTGAAATGTGTTCCGGCGTGTGTCGGTTGCGAGACTTTTGACAAGTTTTGACAACTTTTGTTTCGTTTCGTTTTGTTTTCATTTTAGTCTTCTTGAGGTCTTGACTTGTTTACATTTCGTTTTCAGCTTTTCTTTTGGCTGCTAGCTGATCTTAACAACCTAATGAGCAAGACACTTGAGGCTAAGTAGTTGAGTTTGATTTTGGTTTTCCTTCTTTGGTAATACCAAACCTATCGCCCACCCAACAGGCGCCACAAACAACCAGTAAGAACGACTGCAATATACTCTGTTTGCTGTGTAATCATTTGCTTTGGAATGGCAAAAAGCAATCTCATCTTTCAAGCAATCAATTTGGTGACTATAAAATCTTTTGACAGTAGTCAACTTTTCATCATCTTTCCTTGATATTCAATTTAATGATAGTAATAAGTCTTTAAATTGTGAAAGATATAGATTCTTATACCTAATTTTGGTAAGCATAAGCTGATAAGATCAGACTAGACCAATTTGGCTTAAAATCAAGTAACTGAATTCTGAACTGAACAGGATATTGATCATAAGCAGATTGATCTTGATCAAATACCTAACCCTAAACTAGACGAACATGTAAGCGAAATTTAGTTGCGCTAGCCTTGATAACATTGCACAGAACCAAGCTACGCTGCTTTTGCTCTGAAACAGAGTATTAAAAAAATCAAAAATCCGAAAAAATTCTTAATTGCAAGCCTTTGGGCAATTTGTGTTGTTGCTTTTGCTTTTGTTTTGTTTTTTGATTTGGTTTTTTTCGCATAACCCAAGCTCAGCTCATGATGTAAGCTGCCTAATTTGTCTTCACCTTTTGTTCATCAGGTTCGTCCGGTTCGGTTGGGTGTCTGGTCCGGTCCGGGCCAGGCCGGGCCGGTCTACGGTTCGTCATTATTCATAATCTGTGCACAAGTTTTGGCAAACAGTTTTTGGTCACTTCAGTCACTCGTCGCATTCATTCATTCATCATCAGTCACTCACATCATTTTGTACAAACTGTGGCATTTTGTGCTATACCATAAAGTTCAATGGGTTTAACACTTTTTACAGGGTGCAACCACCCAAAAATACAAAATACAACAAACAAAAAACAAACAATGAAAAAGAAACCAAAATCCGTTGATGACTAAACGTTATTAAATGTAATGAAATTTAAGTACGGGCCGCTGTCGCTTTGTACCCCTGACCCAGTAACGAGCTTGTAATAGGAACACATACACACACACACACACACACCACACACACAGTACACACACACACACACACACAACACATATCTCATAAATATGTTTTTGATTAGAGCCGCCAGCCGCCCGCATCTGAGTTGATTTTGTTAATAGGCGACAATCGTGTCGAGGCATTTAATCGAACACCCGCCCTTGTGCCCCGCCCCTTACCCATTGGGTGTCTTAAATAGGCCCCAGAGTGTTAATTCGAAAATTGTGGCTACAAAGTGGAGCCGCAGGTAAAAAATTGAGCTTGGCTACTTACAAATGATAATCGAGTGAGAAAATCTTGAGGGATTATCAAAGCTGATCTCTTTCAAGATCATTAGATCATTAAGGAACAAGCGCGATCACTCTAAAGATCAGCAGATCACTTAGGAAGTTAGTTCTACGAGTATGATCAATTTCTTTCAAGAGAAACTATTATCTGAACTCTTTCAAGATCAGTAGATCATTTAGGTATAAAGTTGATCTTGAGAGTGATCAGCAGATCACTTATGAAGTTAGAGCTAAGAGTATGATCAATTTCTTTCAAGAGAGACAATTGTCGATCTCTTTCAAGATCAGTAGATCATTTAAGAACAAACATGATCAGTGCCAAGATCAACAGATCCCTTAGGAAGTTAGATCTACGAGTAGGCTCAATTTCTTTCAAAAGACACTAATATCTGATCTCTTTCAAGATCATTAGATTATTTAGGAACAAAATTGATCTTGAGAGTGATCAGCAGATCCCTTAGGAAGTTAGATCTACGAGTATGATCAATTTCTTTCAAGAGAGACAATTATCGATCTCTTTCATGATCAGTAGATCATTTAGGTATAAAGTTGATCTTGAGAGTGATCAGCAGATCACTTACGAAGTTAGAGCTAAGAGTATGATAAATTTCTTTCAAGAGAGACAATTATCGATCTCTTTCAAGATCAGTAGATCATTTAGGAACAAACCTGATCAATGCCAACATCAACAGATCCCTTAGGAAGTTAGATCTACGAGTAGGATCAATTTCTTTCAAAAGACACTAATATCTGATCTCTTTCAAGATCATTAGATTATTTAGGAACAAAATTGATATTGGGAGTGATCAGCAGATCAAATAGGAAGTTAAATCTACGAGTATGATTAAATCCTTTGAGGAGAGACTAAAAATCTGATCTCTTTTATGATCAGTAGATCATTTAGGAACAAACCTGATCAGTGCCAAGATTACTTAGCAAGTTAGATTTATGGTAAATTTCCTTAAAGTGCTCTAGTCTATTCGAAAGTTAATTCATTTTAGGAATACGAAAAAACCATTTCTCAGTAGTTTCAAACTGTGTACAAAAAGAAAATAGTTCAGATGAGAAAAATCTTAAGTGAACAATATCAAGATCAGTGGATCGTTTTAGAATAAATGTGATAGTGTATTCCTGTTAAGAACCCTGGCTATAGCTTGTAGGAATACAAATCCACTTTGAAATTCGGAAAGGACCAGGCCGAACTACTTCACAGTTGAATGAAAGATTGAAACAGATCAATTAATCAAGTGAGAAAATCTTGAGCGATTACTAATGCTAAGCACTCTTAAGATCACCAGATTACATAGGAACAAACTGGAACAGTCGGAAAGATTTGGAAAATACCAAGTTGAACTACAGTTGAAGTGCACTCTCTTAGAGATCGTCTCGCGATCGTCGAATCGATGCAAGATCAACTTCACAGTTGCTTCCAACTATAATATAAATAAAGAAGAAAACAGATGCCGTTTCACTTCGAGTGAATCTTTGGCGTTACATTGTCATATAGCCATTGTCAGTCGAGTGGCAGATCCAAATGATTTTATTTCACCCACAGCCCACATATTATGAGCATCCATCAAGCTGGATGGGCAACATGCGATCAGCGATCAGCGATCTGGGATCTCAGATCTGAGATCTGAGATCCGCGATCTCCGTTGTGAGTGAGGCTCGGCAATTAATAAACAAATAAAATGGCAACAACAATGCGGGTCCATGACCACAACACGCCCCCAGGGGCCAGCGCAGGCAAATTGCGTGCGCGAACAACTAAATTTACAATGTGATGGGAATCCGCCGGATGATGGCATCGGAGATGGAGGCAGACGGAGGCTGACATTGCCCCGACTGCCGCCTGCTACTGCTACAAACCAAGATGCGTCTGCGCAATTAATTGAAATTAAAAAATATATATATATACTCAAACACAACAAGAAAAAAACAACACGCGACAGCTAACGTGGCAACACAAAGTGGCAGCTGCCACAAAATAGCAGCCCCCATAATGGGAAGCTGAACACAAAGGGCCGCCTCTGCTTAATGGCTGCTCGAGCTCATCCAGAAAAAGATCAATGACTAAGTCACAGCTCCAAGAAGCACAAGAATTGGCAATGCTTTCAAAGCTGATCAACTGATGAATAGCTGTTAAGTATATAGTAAGCGTATAAACAACTGATCGCTTACTAAAGATTATACTAGATGGCATCATCTTTGGGATAGGAACAAGTTCCTTGATTCCTGAATGCGGGAAACGAAGGAATTCGGAACTCTTATGGCAAAAAAGCGGGACAGGACGGGCGGAATCGGAATGGAAAACACTTTGAAAATACTACTTTGATTAAAAAAACAAACAAGAAAAGAAATTTAAAATTTAAAATTAGCTAAAAGGAGCTTTTGAAGTATAGCTTTTTAAAGTTCTGAAAAGATTTGCAACTTTTCTACCATCTATTTGTTCAAAGATGAATCTCAAAATAGGTTTGAAATTAAGTAAGTAAGAACGTTGCAGTCGGACGCACCCGACTGCAGAATACTCTGTACCCAGTCCTGTATAGTTTTCTTAAATGTATGTGGATTCAGAAAGAGAAGGGAAAAAAACAGTAGTCTGTATGTCAAATTTGATGACTACGTACAAGTGTGGGAGATATAGATTTTGCTCATTTTCGGGGGAGGGGGTGGGGCGGTCAAATTTCTTTTTATGCAGAATTGTCCAGGGGGTGGACATTAGTCTGTATACCAAATTTGATGACTCTACCTGTACTGGTGTGGGAGATATCGATTCCCTTCGGGAACAGAGTATAAAACCCGAATTGAGGGCCCTAGCAGCTAGTGCTCGATGAACTACCATTAAGTTTAGTATTATATACTAGGTTTAATTTGTTAAAATGATAAAATAAAAATAAATTTAAAAATAACAAACTTTGCGAAAGTCGAAAAATCCCACTAAAAAAGTATTTGAAGCAATTATAATTGTTTTTGAAATAAAGTGAAATGAAATTTTCAAATGAGTCAATTTCCGACTCAATTGATCTGTTCAAAGATAAACCCATAGAATACAACGAGCATTTCAATAGAAATGAAAATTACTTTTAACTATTTGTAGATTAGGAAATCTGTGTATACCCCACCCCCGTCCAGCCTGAACCCTTGGGTAACCACTTGACGCACACATTTGGATCGTCAATTCAATAAATGAACTGTCCATGCAAATGGGAAAAGTGTCCATTTGGATAGAGCTGTCCAATCGTGCAATAGATATTAATAAACATTGAAATATGGATAGAAAACGTCGATAGCGATGGCGATGGCGATGGCGATTAATGACAAACGACGACAAATCGTTTCCCGGCCGGTTGAGCAATAGATCGGATCGATTGGATCGCTCAAAACAAATCGTTGAATCGTTGAATCGCTGGATTGTTGGATTGTTGGATTGTTGGATTGCTTGGGATTGTTGGATTGTCTTGGGATCGTTGGGATCGTCGTTTATTGTTTGGTGCTCACCTTTGGCGTCCGTTTCTATCTATGAATTAATTTGTGCCACGTTCACTCAATTTGTCTTTGGTTTGTTTTTTTTTCTATATATATGTATGTATATGGCGTTAGCTCGTTTGAATGACAATTGACGCGATATGATAAGCGGCTGGGAACGCGAATGAAAAATGAAATCGAAAACTGGCGACTGAAAAATGAAACCGAAATCAAAACTGAAACCAAAAACCAAAAACATCCAAAATGCAATCAGAATTGTGCGTCATTTATATTTATTTCTTTTATTTTTTATTTTGGCACAAAGCCCATTAAACGATTCAAATTCTTGACCTACGACATAATCCCAGAACATATATTGTACAATATACTATATATATATTTATAAGATGCTCGACATCTGCATGACGAAACGCTTACGTACCGAGTATTTATATTTCGGTTTTGGCCATCGTACACCCGAGGGTGATTCAGAGCGACATTCGTAGAATAGAATGATTAGTGCGGAGGCGTTTATATGCTCACGCATGAGTGTATATTGTATTCGTAGTATACTATACTATACTATACTATACTATATTGAGTCTTTTGGGGGTAGACACGGCGCCACGTAATGTTTGATAAGCCTATTTTAAGTGGGCCTGTGTGTACTAGAATGCTGAGAATTACGTGTAGAGACTTTTGTCAATGGGATGACAAACCGGTAAAAAACACCATTACTATAATAGATAATGGGCGCGTGTATAGTTAGAGATTGTGCTGACCAAAAACTCATAAATCAGCACAACTGAAACAGCTGTAAATATTTGTAAACAAAGCAAGCTAATTGTATCGTTGTGAAAAGACAAATCAGTCAGCGGAAATCAGTCAGCGCTTACTTCTGCTGAATGGTCTTTTATAGTCATTACTTACTACTGTTTTGTCACTCCATTCAGAGGTCTCGTTGGGAAAAGACAAATCAGTCAGCGGAAATCAGTCAGCGCTTACTGCTGCTGAATGATCTTTTATAGTTATAACTTACTACTGTTTTGTCACTCCATTCAGAAGTCTCTCGCATTATATATAATATAATATCACAAAACAATAGGGGAACTTAACTTCTGTTAGCAGCTTCGACCCAACGGAAAACCCTTCCGAAAGTGATTTTTCTTTAGATACTAGTTTCCTAATTCAGCTTATATAAACATCCTCGAAGAGTTAATGACTTACCGAACTGGTGTTGGTGTCTACAAAACGTTTTGTGTTTTGATTGCGGCTAGAACCTTGAGCCCTCCTATAATGAAAAGGAAGCAGAAGAAAATTATGAGAATATTGAGTAAATAAAATTGTTCGTATTTAAATTTTTCAAGTATGCGAAGGTATTGTGTGACATCATCAGAAATATAAGTAGAAAACGGTAAATGGAGTTTTATTTGCTTTCTGTCATTGAGCGTAACACACACACATACACACACACAGTCACACACACACTGATACATTTAGACGTGGTCTAAACAAATAAGTCAATAAATAAAGGCGTTAACTTGGTTCGAATGGCCTACGTAAATATGCGATGAAATGTGCGAAAACTACGAGTACCAGTCATGATGAATACGCCGTGGGACAGGGAGACAGACTGGCAGACATAACATATAAACATATATAGACGGATAGAGACGGACAGGCGGACAGGCGGACAGATTCGAGTACAACCGATACAACTCGTCAGCTCCGTGTAGGCTTGTTTCGCAATCTCACACACGCACAAAAACTTGGCAGTAAGCTAAAAGCCGACAAATGTTTGACAAGCGGAAATGGTAAAAAGCACTGCAAACACACGCAGAAAAATAATACAAAATAAGTTAAGAAAGAAAAAAACAAAACCATCGAATGGCAAACCCATCCGAAAACAGAACAGGAAGTTGTGCCTAGAAGTTGTCCTGCTTTCCAGGAACCATTAATAGATGAAGGGAGAGCTTTTGACATGCCCAAATAACCTGCTAAAGACATTGAATATATGTATATACATCCAATCCCAATCCTAAGTTTGAACCTAACCTAAAGAACGCTTGACAACTCTGCATTGTACAGCAGTTCTAACCAAATAACTTTCGTTTCCTCCGAAATATGCTCGAGGACGTTAGGACGTTAGGAGAGCTTTTGAAAAACATGCCCAAATAAACTGCCAAAGCCATTGAATATATGTACATATACCCATTCATTCAGCAGCCTTAGGAGACCAATCCTAAGTTTGAACCTAACCTAAAGAACGTCTGACAATTCCGCATTGTACAGCAGTTCTAACCAAATAACTTTCCTTTCCTCTGAAGTATGCTCGAGGACGTTGGGAGAATGATAGTCTATAGGTTTCTAGGCAAACCTAAGGCCATTGAATAAGCGTTAACTTTTATATCCATTCATAGCTTCCTAAGAGCCCAATCCTAAGTGTGAACCTAACCTAAACAACAAATAACAGCACACTTGACACCTCTCCATTGTACGGTAGCGCTACCCATATGACGGTAATTTTCGCTTCCTGCGAAATGTGTTAAAACTGTTGATGTTTTCAGGGCTGCTGCTCCTTGTGGTCACCAGGCAGAGCCAGGTAGAGAGAGCCTCGGGCAAGGTCGCTGCCTTGGCATTTTAGAGTCGCTAATGAGTGCGCCCCCCTGGTAAGCATTAATTGTTGACCTTTGGCTTGGTCCTTGCTTCGCCTGCCTGCCTGCTGTGTGTGTGTGTGTGTGTGATTTTCGGTGTATGCGTGGGCATTAGGCCTGTGAAGTGCCTGCGCATGCGGTCGCCAAGGTCACCGCCCGAACAGCTGACATGACTCAATCTGAAATCTCCCTTCACCCAACTCCCCCCCTGCGCTGTGCTAACAACAACAAACCTTTACTAATACTTTTAAGGAGAAAATATACATTGCGTGTTAGGAATATGACTCATAAAAGTTATCCACGCGCCGGCTCGAAGCCATAACTTCCCTGCCTTAGCCCCTGCCCCAGCCCCTGCCCCTACCCCTACCCCTGCCTCTATATGCAATGTTTTGCAATTTTCATTTCGATTCTTGTGGAAAAAAGTTTATACAGCCAAAGAAAACTGATAACATACGATTGTAGGCCGTTCCAATTCTATCAGACTTGGGTATGAGTAATTTAGATGCAACTTTCATCTTTTCTCCGGAACTTTAGATCTCAACTGGGTATATTTCTATATTGAAATTGCACTTTTAATAATAACTAAAAAGTAGAATAATTCAGATCCAATTTTCATCTTTTCTCCGGAACTTCAGATCTCAACAGAGTATATTTCTATATTGAAATTGCACTTTTAATAATAACTAAAAAGTAGGATTATTCAGGTGCAATTTTCATCTTATCTCCGGAACTTCAGATCTCAACTGAGTATATTTCTATATTGAAATCAAAAAGTAGAATAATTCAGATGCAATTTTCATTTGAATGCTTAGGAACTGTGAAACTTTAAGAGGGTCTCTTGTCTCAAATAATAGTGATAACAACAGAAATCTTTGTACTTTATTCTATTATTTACAAATATTTCAAATATTTATTGAGGGGCGTTGCAAACGAATCCAATTTTGGGGGAGGGACAACTGCAATCGTTATTATTAATTGTTGTTGTGGTTGCTCATATTGTTATTGTAGTTGTAATGATATCACAGTTATATAGTATACTATATGTATATATATGGTAATGGGGAAATAAAGAGAATTATAGCAAAAACTATAGATTATGCTTGCACACATGCACATGTAACTACAGCTATAACTCATACAGAAGTAAGTGAATTTGGCAGCACACACACACAAACAGACAGACTGTCAGACTGTCAGACATGTCTGACAGCTATTGGGTGGCCAGACAAATGGTAATGGGCCAATAATAATAATCATTTCTTTGCACAAAAAAAAAAAGAAAAACAGAATCGAATTGTTTTATGGACAATCGCGTTTTGTTTCGACTGCGCGACACGCAAATCGATTGTTGCCACCCTAGAAAACAACAACAACAACAAATATCGAAAATAACGTTAAATTCTGCGCTTACTTTTTGCTGCACGCGACGCAGACGCCGAAAAAACAACAACAATAACGCGATTTAAACAACAACAACAGCAACAAAAAGATGAAAAATAAATTGTCTATCGACAAGGAAGCACGTTATTATAACGGTAAATGTGCTAAATATATATATATATATATATATATATTTTGTTATTTCTTTTGCCAAACAAACAAACAAACAGCACAGGCAACGGCTACGTCGACAGCGACGCTGACGCTGACGCAGACGCTGACGTCCGTGCAAAGCCGCAGACAAATCGCGAAAACTGCGGCGACTGCCAGCGACGTCGGCAAAAGCGGCCCAGGACGAAACACAAACTGCGACTGCGATTCCAATTGCGACCATATGACTTGGCCAGGGCCCAGGACACAGCCGCAAGGGTTGGCTCAGATTCGGCTTCGGGTTCGAGTTCGGTTTCGGTTTCGTATTCGTATTCGGATTCTGAACACGAAAGAGCTTCAGCTTCCGCGCAAGTCCTGCCGCTGCTTGCAAACCACCAAATTCGAGCACCTTACAACAACTACGCACAAATAGGCTGGGCAGGCACAGTGGGGCAAGTGGGGCAAGTGTGCAAGTATTTGAACACTATGTATTTTCGCTAAGATGATCAATTGATGCTTGATTTATGGTCATCCACAAATTACGTAATCAAGTGGGTGGGGGTGGAGGGATCAGCCAAAAGATTGATCTTGATTACTTAGGGATAAAGGTCCTTGGCATATGATTACGTAATCTATCTAAGATCCTTCTTTCACCAATTTTGTTTTCAAATTTTCAAATCATAGAGGGGAAGGTCAGCTGAATCATTACGCTTGATTACATGGGTGGGAGGGTATCTAAAAAGGGCAAAAACGTGATTACATAATATGTGGACGGCCCCTTTTTACAACTGTACCATAAAAATGAGTAAGAGAGAGAAAGAGAGCGAGCAAATGTGCAAAAATGTAAACATATTCTTGATCAGGATCAACATCCAAGTCGATATAGCCTTGCTAATATGAGCTTGTAATAAGCAAAGTCTTCTTTTATTGTTAAATAACCATATTTAACAATTGTCCTCAGGACAGAACTTAATTTATAAAAAGACATATCGATCAAAAAATATATATATGTATATACTATGTTTGCTTGTATTTTGAAGAGTAAACAATTCACATAAATGAAGAGGGCATTGTAGCACTATACCGACTTTATGTAGTGACTTCAAATAAACGTGGCTATACACAATATTAATCAACCTTAAAACATTATAGAAATTCGATTTGTCACTAGGTTTTTCAAAGAATGTGTGATTTAGATTAAGTTTAAGACCTATTAAGCCTATTTTTCCCATACACGAACATTTCATATTTATTAAGTTAAATGCTTAATATTTAAACAAAAAATATATAAAAAAAAATGACGTTCATTTGTTTGAGACGATAAAAAGTAAACCCCTTTTAGGGTTAACCCAAAAAAAAACCCAAAAAAATATTATAAAATTACTTTTTAACTTAGAACGCTCATTTTTGTTTTGTTTAGTTATTGAATTGAATAATGAACAGTACAAAAATATGATTTTCCAAAATTATATTATTTTTATGGTTAAAAATAGGGGTTAGTCGTGAGAAGAATCATCATATAAGCATTAATAAAGTAATTAAAATTATTAATGACACTAAAGTTAATTTTATTGATAAATTAAATATTTCATTTGAAACTAGAGAAGAAATATAAATAAATAATACTTGTATTCCCCCTAAAAAGACTAAAAATGTTGACCTTCTGAGGGATAAAGCTAAGATGTAAATATAGGAATACCAATAAATGTTGAAGATATGCCTAACGATCATTCTTAAGTTTATCAATAGCAAAATTCCAAAGACTTCAAGAGCTTATATCAGCTATACATAGTGGGCTTTATAATGAATCTTCAAAGCATAGACAAAGCGGTCAGCAGTTTAAGAAAAGCATCGGAAATCATTTAACGATTAATTCTGCTGTACTAGCTTTATGTGTAATAAGAATTGAATAGTATTTACTTGAACTGATTACTCCAATCAATATTGGACATTTACATTTTTTTGGCAATTCTTATCCACTGTGCGTTGGACTTTATGCTCTTGTCGCATATTAATGTAATCCCATAAAACGCTATCTGTGTTCTTGTTTGGGAAATGGCAGTGGGGGGGAGAATGGGTATGGGTATTGAGGAGGGCGATGGCAGAGGGACAGGGCAATAGTGATGTACAGAGAGAGAGGGTGAGGGTGAGGGTGAGAGGCAGAGCGCATGCGCTTTTAACGTAGCAAAAACATATGGAAGCCAGAGTGAGCTCAGCAGCAGATTGAGTCTTTGACGCAAGCAGAGAGTCTATGTGTGTGTATTTATCAGCCTTTGCTGTGTGTGTGTGTGTGTGTGTGTGTGTGTGTGTGTGTGTATGTGTCCCACGGCCCTTGGCTTATCAGTTGCAGGCGTTCCGTTTGAAAAGAAATACTACGAGTATAAGCGAAATAACCAAAGCCAGCATTCACGATGACAAAATCATCATGAACTCATCTCTCGCTTTCTCGCTCTGTCGCTCTTTTACGCTCTCCCAGTTAGAGAGCAGAGTCCTTGGCTCTCGCGCTTGTGATTGAGATTGCAACAGGCGTAAACAGCTGTCAATTGTTTGCCCCGTTTGTTGACACACACACACACACACCACCGCACCCCCCGCACTAACGAACGTGACGACCATGCAAATTAAAAACAAAAAAATTTGATTGCTTTGTGTCTCTTATCATAATGTATCCTGTCAACGTTTCTCTTCGTTTTGATTGGTATTTTAATGCTCTGTTCTCAAAGCGCAAATAGAGTATATTGGGCTTATGAAAGACAGTTTTTCAACACTATTTAAGTTATGTTCAAAAAAACACAAATTTGTTATTTGTCTTTGTTATTTCCTAAAAACTGTCCAAATGCCTTTAAATTCCACAATTTTAAGAATAGAGTCCCCAAATTTAATATGCTGACTACCAAAGATCATCCTAAAAGATGTGTGTACAAATATTTTGGACACGCTCACTCCTCCCTCCACTCCTCCCAAAATTTTCCAGAATCTAAAGGTTTGAGTCACCAGATTCGGTATAGGAACTGGTAAAAAGATGAAAGTTGAGACAAAGAATTTAGCAAATAACCTTTATGTATACTAAATAAAGTATATTGTAGTGGGAAAGTTCCTGTTTTTTAAAACTCAATTTCCAAGTATCGTTCTCCTATAGTTCATTCCGTTTTTCAATACTTCAAAAACTGTTGGCCCTCTACATCTCTCCTAGAGTCACAAAATTTGATGTGAAGACTTCGGAGGAGCTCCTTGAGAGCTGTGATTAAAAATAATAGAGTAGTTGGCAGTCGGGAGCTTCCTCTTATTTGCTTTTTATTATGGTATATTTGTATATTTTCTTTTTCTCTGTGCCATTTGCTGATTGCTGTTTTTAATTAGCAGCGTTTTGCCTTGGTACCGTTAGAGAGCATTGTAATCAAGCAGAACTAAATACTATATAGTGTGTATATAAGAAATATAAATGGGTACCCCAACCACTTCCTGGAAACAGCGTGGGTGCACATTGACCCACTAGCCAAGCTTGTTGACATGACACAAATTGAATTTGATTATAATGCGTGTAAGCAGTTTATAGAAGTTAACAAAAACTGTGCCAATTTGTGGAACTGCTTCTAGGAAAATTGCACAAGGCCAAGAAAATGAAGAAGCTACAACTGTAGATTGGTATCGGAAGGAAAACGAATAATATGAAAAGATCTTTCTAATCAACGAGTGCGTGTACTTGATAGGGAAAAGAAGAAGCTAAGCTCAGAGACTGATCTACAGATAAAGGCAGGTAGTACTTATATCTTTTGCAACTATGGGTAACAACAATAATGCTTTTAGCCAGCATATTTAAAACACATGTACGCGTATTTCATAGTTGTTGTCATTTCGCACAGATGTTGCTTATCAAGAGGCAGCGGCAGCGGGTTGCTAAGTAAAAAATGCAAACAAACAATTCAGTTTCAATCAGAGATTCAGTTTTCTTGGTTTGCAATCAAATCAAACATGGTACATGTGTAACGGCACATCAACGCTCTCTTTTGTTGTCAGCATTTTGGCAACTGGGAAACTGGGCTAACAGTAAAGCGATAAACTCTACATACATACATACATATGTATGAATATAAGAAGCTGCGATACCGTTAAAAGCGCATCGCCATTTTGAAAGCAATGCCGCAATATATGTACATATGTATGTATGTATATATCTGCAATTCAGCGCGATAATGTTATAGATCTTTTACAGTTAGACGCACCTTTATGACTTTGCTGGGAACTGATCAAAACGATTAATGTCAATTCATTCAAATTAAATGCAAATTTCAAATTCAAATTTCAAATTCAAAATGTGGCGAATCCACACACCGACAAAATTTACACACGCGAAATTGGCGTTAATTTAATTCAAATTTATAAGTATTAATTAATGCCAATATTGTTAAATATATGCACAGAATTCAAATTAACAGCTTGTAAATTTATTCATTTTATTAATTAAACATTTGATGCTAATTTGCTTGTCAAGAACAAAAATTGACACAAACCGTTCGCAGTTCGTTATAAATTTTGTATATTTTTGGTGATTTCGACTTTGACTGTTATTGTTAGTGTTTCAATTAATAATTCGTTCACAGACACAACAAAAAATAATCAAAAAAAAAGTAACTAACAGAAAAGGCCGTCGGAGACTTGCGCTTAACGGAAACGCACATGCAACGGTGCACGCGATTGATAAACAACTGAAGTTTTGGCGCGCGAGCTCCGCAGCTGTGCGACCAGGCGACAAGTTACAAAGAAATGCCATCAAACTTGGCCACTCCAGTTTGCCAGGCAGCTGATTCTGCCAGCTGGTCACACAGCAACCAAAATGTTAATTTACAGACACTGCAATGTTAACGGAACTGCTCCACACATAACAGACTCAAAACTATTTGCCTTTTAATAACGAAATTAAAGTAAAATAAATAAAAGTCATAAGCGCTGCTAGGGCACATCATTTGAAAAAATAAAAGTTAAGACCATGCTTAAAAAAAAAAAAAGAACAAATTGCAAAAAAAGTACTTCGCCTTACCCCAGATGGGACTCGAACCCACAATCCCCGGCTTAGGAGGCCGATGCCTTATCCATTAGGCCACTGGGGCTTGTATCTCAGGGTGACAAAACTCAGTTATAGCCTACAGTAAGTGCGTAGAACGTGCACAAAAACACCAAATACATCTGCGCAGTTTAGAAAAACAATTGTTTAAACAATAACAACGACTTTATTAGCCATACCAAAACAACAGCATAGCCTAGTTTTTGGTACAACTACGTAATTTTCATCCGATTGTTCCTATTGCCGCTATAAGATACAGTAGTTGGAGTTGAAGCAAAGTTGGTCAGTCTGTACAAGACATAATGGAACTTCGACTTGGTGATTTTTGTCAGAACTCCATATTTGACCGATTGTTTCTATGGCAGCTATATGATATAGTGGATATATTTAGATCAAATAATGAGTAGTATGTTTGCTCGATTTGGTGACAATGGTTAGGATGTCTTCATGAACAAAAATGTTGATCAAACAACTCAATATTCAAGCGATTTTCCTATGGCAGCTATTATATAGCAAAGTAGTCCTTTAATGCCCTCTGCAAGGATATAACTATTTGATTCATATAGAAACACATGCACAATATATACATTTCATAATCAGATTCTTTTATTAACACGTGAACTTAATATTTAGAGCATACCTTACTTATTTTAAATTTTGAAACATGAAACATTGTTTCTGAACCGATTTTGAGACAAAAAAAATAGAAATAATAATAATCAAAATGATAAACATACAAAATACAATGAGAAAATCCTTAATGTACGCGATTAACACAGTATCATACTAATACAAATTTTGAATGTAAGGAATGTTTGGGAGTGATTAAATCAGTTTGTTATCTCCCCATCGACGTCCTGCCAAAATGGCTCGGAGAACGTATCCGACTCGGCATCCTCCTGTGGCACAGCTGGTGAGGAAAGCTCCAAGACATCAATAGACGCCTCCTCGCAATCCAGCGGCCATTCATGATTTGGTGTGCCACAAGGCGTGGCCATGGCATTTGCATTGGCATTGCTGCTGCTGGACTCGCTCGGCCTGTTGGTGAGGGAGCGTGCCGCCTTGGTGAGTGCATTGATACCCTCCAGGGCACGCCGGAAGGTGGGTTCCAGTCTGTGGAATGAAACAATTTAGTCAATTAATCAAGCTAGTGCTGGGTTCAAGCCAGAACTCACCTTAGAGCCAGTGTATAAAAATGCAGAGCACCGTCCAGATCCTTCTCAATGCTAAGCAATTCGGCCAGCATGGCAAACAGCTTGGGATGTGGAAAGTTTGAGACCTGCTTTCTAAGCAGCACAATGGCTTCCTGTGAGGCGCCCTCATGCTGCAATATGCCAGCCATCAATGCAATGCCTGGCGCATAGTGCTCATCAATTTGCAGCGCCTTCTCCACAAACTTTCTGGCGCTCTTTTTGGCATCCGGATTGGAAGAGTGAAACAGCGTGCCCCCAAACATTGTATAGCTACGCGGCGATGTGCGAAAAAGTCGCACCGCCTGCACACACATCGCTTGGGCCTCCTTGAGACGCTTCAGCCGTATGTAACACGCCACTAATCCTTTGTACACCTCGAAGCGATATGGCGCAATGCATTGGGCAGTACGAAACACATCGATGGCCTCCTTATGGCGTCCCAGGCCGCCGAAGAGCTTGCCACGCAACAGCATCGCCTCAACGTTGCGCGAATCCATGGTCAAGGCGCGCTCCGTGAAGATTAGGGCGCGATCATATTTGAAGTTCATGTAGGATAGCTGGGCGTGAAGGAACCAATGGGCCGATGTAAATTCGCTGGTGCTTTTTATTCTCAGTGGTGTGATAAGCTTCTCCTGCTCCGGCTTCTTTTTGCTCTTGTTAAAATCATAGACAACCGACAGAGGACAGAGCGCGTTCATATTGTGTGGATTAACCATCGTCGCCATCGCCAGATACTGTTCCGCCTGTGTGAAGTTGCCATAATAGTACAAGCATTTGCCAATGTTCGTCAGCAGATGCTCGTTTTGCCGGAACATGGTGCTATCATTGAGCTGCTGGAACGTCTTGGACGCCTCCAGATGCTTGCAACCGTACATCTGTGCATGGGCCTTGATCCAGCTGCTCAGCCATTCGATGTTCTTTGGCAGTGCGGCCGCTGTGAAAGATACAGAGTATTGGAGGCTTTCAGTTTTTCCTTGATACAATCTTAACATGAAAAGAAAGCTGGATGTCAACTGGTCTTAGACTAAGAATATATGGTATATTTCTTCCCATTTACCATTCCGATCAAACGTGTGTACCAAGTTTGATTGTTCTAGCTTCAAGGTTGTGGGAAAATACGGACAGACGGATGTTTCGCAAACTCAATATATATCAATCAATATCAGATAAACTAAGGACTACAATACTACAAGATGGGCAGCTCAGTAAAAAAGAATGGCGTAAGGACAACTTCCAAAAAGTAGATAGCGCTCAAAATAAGCTATTCGCAATTTTTTAAATTTTATGGGTCGTGAAAAATGAGTTTGGAAATCGCTCCCATAGATCCCATAGATATACGGGTAAAATATAATTAAAAAAATACTTTCTTTCAAATCACAGCATGTAGCTTAAAAGATATTTTAAATTGATATTTCTATTTTTAAAATACAGTTTCACATAACTCCTGTTTTAAATTTTCATAAAAACAAGAAAGGGCGGCTATCTTTGGAGAGCTATAGCCTAGCAGGAATTAGCTTTTATACAAAACTGTGGTCCGATTGTGATAAAATTATAGGAAACATTTGAAGTATAACAAAGTTTAGATGTAATATTTGTATAAACAAAAAGTTTTTCAAACAAAAACTCATTTTCACCCGATCATATGGCAGCTATAGTGATATATGTATTAGTCGGATTTTGACAAAATTTGGTCAGATTGTATAAACTTTCCAGAGTCTCGGCTTGAGTAAGTTTGGTAAGGATACCTTTATAAACAAAAAAGTTTCTCATACAAAAACATAGTTATCCACCGATCATTCCTATGGCAGCTATATGTTATAGTGGTCCGATCCGGCCAGTTCCGACATATGGACTGCCTACAGTAAAAAGAACTGAGAAAACTGAGAGACTAGTTCACTTAAAAACAGACGGACAAACGGACATCGCTATATGGACTCGGCTATTCATGCTGATTCAGAATATATATACTTTGTTGGGTCGGAAAGGTCTTCAGTTTATTACTAGGGTATAAAAAGTTGAGAATTAATTATTTTAAAAAAATTTTATAGTACAAAACTTAAATTCAATCAATTTAATTATTGACAAGCATTTAGGTTTAATTTTTACTTTACAATTTGTAAATAAATTTCAAGGCCTTGTATTATTTTCTAAGCAATATAAATATAAAGCTTGATAAACATTATTTAAACGCAATGTTTATTTTAAAACCTATAACAATTACGGTTTCTGGTTTTAATCTATTAAAACCTAAGTTTAACTCAAATTTGAGGATCTTTTTAAGCAGTTTATCAAATTAAAGAAGTTAAAAGTATTTATGGACCGATAACATTTTATAGCAATGACAAATTATACCAGGCATAATCTGAATATACATCCTATTATACCAATATATAACAACTTAAGTTTTATATTTATGAAAAAAGATTTGACGCTTAGTTGTTTAATATGAAACAAAAACAAAATACTGCTACAGTCAGTCAATATTTCAACATCACAGCTTGAAAAAACTTATAATTGCTGCACCAACTTTGAGATGGTTTAAAGCCTAGACAAATATATGTTTGTACTTCTGATATTTTGATAAATTTAGTAGATTTGAGAGTTTAGAGGATACGCACCATTAACGACCATTGAATGAACCTCGTTGCCGTCGATGCCCAGCTCGATGAGGGCCTCGATTGAAGTCAGCGACATGGGGCATTCACGCAGCACATCCTTGAAGACGACAGCCGTCTCGCTCTTGCTGATGCCACGGCCATGTTGATGCAGCAGGCGGGCAAGCAGCATGTTGAGGCGCGGTGTGCGCGTCCTTGCCGCCTGCAGTGTGCTTATTGCCATACTGTATTCACCCATCTCACGATAGCATACAGCGATTCTATAGCGTAATTCCACATCCTGGAACTGTGGATACGAGCTCTCAATGGCGGACAGATGGCTGCTCTTGTAACGCATCATTGTCTTGCGCTGCAGGAGAGCGGCTTCCAGTTGGCTGCAGGCCGTCCGATAATTATGCTGCTTATAGTTGGCGCTACTTATGTAGAGCATCGCCTGGTACTCCATCTCCAGTGTGGCCACATTGCGGTCATTTTGCAGCACGGAGCACAACAAGCTGGCCTGCAATTGATGGGTGTGAGTGCGTGTATGTGTGTGTTACAGTTATTTAAAATAGCTCCTTGCACTGTTATTGGGCTTGTCGGGATGCTGTATACTGCGCTTCAACTTACCGTTGGAATTACGCATTCGTATAAGCCGTAATCATATAGTTTCTCAACATTGGCTAATAGCGCGTTTTCCATGTCGCTTGTTTGATGTGTTGCCGCCACGGATAGCACAGACAGCCATACAAAAGGATTGTTGATATAATATCGAAAATTCGATTCTTAGTGAATTTTATTATCGCCGTCTCGATAAATTTTAGTTAGTCATCGCTATCGAAATATTGCCACATCTGTGCTGCAATTTAAATTGAAGCCAAAATTATTAATGATTTTTTTAGACGTTAAGGCCAAAGCAACCTTGCAGTAATTGGTAAAAAAAAAGAAGTATCTTATGTTCACACATCCACGCCCTCTCCACGACCTCGCCTTATAACTGATCAGCAACTAAAAAGATCGCTTGCCGTTGACCATCGTTTAAGCTGCCAGATTCCTTTTGTGCCCTTTTCTGCCGTTGCACTGCTTTCTTGCCAGTGCAGTCTGGCAGCCCTCTTCTACAGCCCTATTCCTACTGACGATATCGATATACTATCTTTGCTGGCCGTAACAAGTGTATTCAAATAAAATTTAAGATAGGACAAATCTGCCCAGAACAAACAAAAAAAGGCTGAACTGACAGCACTGGTCAGCATATGTAATTGCCGGCACACCTATCGTAATTCGATAGGCAATATTATCGATTTGAGAGTTATGGCAATTTAGGAGTGCTTTTAAAAAAGAATAAACAAAAACTGTTACAGCAATGATATTCGCACGCCTTGCCGTCGAAGCGGCACTCCTAAGAAGCCTACGCCCAATGGCCAAAACACAGACGTACAAGCTGCACCTGCAGACGCAGCCGCAGCGCAGCTGGAGCTGGAGCCAATCTCAGCAATCAAACAGATGGATGGCCACGAGCATAACAAAGGATCCCGCAGATACAGCTGAGACGCCGGCAAAGCCGGCTAAAAGTCGTCTAGCGGACGGTGTAAAGACCTTGCCACAGGTGGATGAGCCGCTCGAGACGGCATTGTCGCCAAGCAGAACGCGTGCGTTGCGCAAGAAGCGTCTGGCAATTGATGAGTTGTCGGCATTGGGTTTTCTCAAAACACGTGGCTATACGACGGCCGATGAATACAATCTGGAGGAGCTGCATTCGGCACTCAAGCAACAGAACCTGTACGAGACAAAGCGCTTCTTTTCCACGGACAATCTGGGCGTCGAACAGAATGTACTGTTTGTTACGGCCAAATATCCGACGGGTGAGCAGCCCCGTGAGATATTCTTCTTTCGCGAGGGCTCCGTTGTCTTCTGGAACTGCAATGACATCGAGACCAACAATGTGCTCAACTTTCTGCGCAATTTCGAGCGGGAATCCTATGTCAGCGCCCTTGTTCACGGCGAAAGTGAGATGATGCCCTATACGTACATCGCGTCAACAGCCGTCGATGTCGAGGGCGATCTGGTGGCGGAATGCAGCGATGTTAATGTCGCATCTCGCGCCTTCTTCCAGAATGGCAAGTTCTTTGTAACGCCGGACAGCGATAACTTCTTGTACAAATACACATTCTCGAATGCCATCGCTCAGTCCATCAAGCTGGGCATGTGGGAGGCGACACTGGATCGCTATATTGACTCAATGGAGTATTTAACAGAGGATCTGAAGCGGGGTCGCCGCTTGCGCATCTCGCGTGCTTCAATGCTACGCAAAACGGGTGAATTATTTGCCTTGCGGCATTCTATTAATTTATCCTCAGATCTGCTCGACGCCCCGGACTTTTACTGGGACCGTGAGGAGCTGGAGGGTCTTTATCTGCAAGTCTGCTCCTACTTCAGCATTTCACGTCGCACCAAGGTAATGAACGAGAAGATTAACCACTGCGTTGAACTGGCCGAGCTGGTCTCCCACAATCTAAACGACGCCCATCACATTCGCCTGGAATGGATGATCATTATACTGATCATGGTGGAAGTTGGCTTCGAGATCTTGCATTTTGCTGAGGGCGCATTGCATCAGGGCGACGTGATGCACGCTAGTCCTTATCCTATATCAGAAAATAGTGCCTAAATTGTACATACATACATTGCTTTATGGTATATGAAGTCTGTAAATTATTTTCAGAATAGACTAGTTCACATTTAATACTGTTTAATAAAGGTTGATTTCTTTGCAATTCTATTGGCGTTCTAAATAGAATATTTGCAATATTTAGTGATAAATAGCTTTTAAAGAGTACTGTCAAATGGAATTGTTGGTTTTTATTGTATATAATAAATCTGTTTCAGAAATTTGGTAGACATTATTTCTCAAAGAACAACGCAACAAATTTGCCTTTGAGCTATTTCATAAACTAAGAAAAGCAATTTTCAATTTTAGCGCTTAAGAAAGATTATCGATAAGTTCACTTATCGAAATGTGCTGACGCAATACTGCACATATCGATTTATCGCAGTTGATTTATTATCGACAAACGCAATCAGCTGCTTTGGGACTTGTGCAACAACATTTAACGTGCACGTAAAATAAGGAAAAGCGCAATTATTATCAATAAATAGGCGCACAAAATGCAGCTGACCTTAATAAACTTCTTCAAGAAGACTGTGCCCGGTCACATATTTCGGGGCAAGCGACGCCTGGTCAAGCCGGTGAGCAAACGTGCCATGGACACGCTGACCCGCGAATACGAACGCCAGGAGCACATAATGTTTCTACTGCGGCATCCCTACCTGACGCTGGTATGTAATGTAATGTAAAAACTTAATATTATAACTAAACCATCTAATACCAGGAGCAATCATCGGGGCATGCCAAGGAGCTGCAGAAACGCGACAAACTCATTGCCAAATGGACGGATGCGCAAACCCTCGCCAAGATGAAGCCGCACGTTACCATTGAGGAGCGCCTCAATCAGCTGAAGCTCAAAGAGACCTGGGATTAAGTATTTATGTTGTTCCACCACCTGCACAACCACAAATGCATTACAAGTTATAGAATAAATGTTTTAGATATGGCTATAAATTCAAAACAATTTTACTTGGTTTACGCCTCGAACTAATGTCCCAACTCTGGTTCGGTTCGTGAACCTCGCTTTTGAGCTTCTTAAAACTTGGCTTTGGCTTCAATTAAAAACAGAAATATTTAATTTATAATCACGATTTTATTATTGCAACTAATGCAGCTGCAATTTTATAATTTATTTTATTTTATAAAATCGAACTAAAGTTTTTTTTTAATAGTGTAGAAAAGGATGGATTTTCCTAGCCGAACTGGTACTCTATATAAAGACAAATTGGAGAATGCATTATTTTGAAGTCTCCTTATGTTTCTAATCAATCTGCTTCAATTGTTTTCAATGCAATTTGATTTTCAAATTCATCTTCCACAGGAGGATTCAGCTCCTGTCTTCGCTTCGTTCCGGGAGATCATTTTCACATCCTTAAGGTTATGTTGCTCGGTTCGCAAAACAACAATCTAATCTCTCGCTCTAGTTCGTGTTGTTAGAGCGCTCAATAGAAGAAAATTTGCCAAATTTATACATAGTAGAAACCCATTTAGATTTTGTTTAAAATTTATTCGAATGCAATTGTTTTGAATGGTTTCAAAAAACAGTTCAACTTATGCGATTTTAAAAGTATGTATGTCTTTGTGAATAGGAAATATAAACAGTTCCATATGATAATGCGGTATTATTGTATTATTGTTTATTATTCACGTAACGTGTAAAGTATCTAATGAGTTTTTCACAGATGCCTGGGAATCAAAAACTCATTATGATCTAGTCTGTTTTGAAGTGATTTGGTCAAATTTGATCAACTTGGACCACTATATCTTATAGCAACTGCGGAACTAACTGTCATAAATTGCGTTGTTTAATATGTTAACTATAGATCAATTGAACTACTGGTGGATACGATATAAGTTAAGATGAGATAATCAATCTTATATGAACACATGTGTAGTATGTCTGCAAGGTTAGTTTTCGTTATTTTTATCTTCGGCCTACCGAATTATATTGTAATTGTTATCTTCTTGTAAATCTCCAATGCCGATTTGTAAAATCCACCAATATTTTTGAGTTTTGAACAGTACTCAGTACTATGTATATATATATGTATATATGTGTGTATATCAATTCTGTTTTGAGTGAAAAGGGGGCCAAGCATATAAGATTCGTGTTTCTTAATCATTTTTATTAATATGATAAATTTAATATATGTATAATATATATATATGTATATATACATATATATATAAGTGTGTATATATCTGTATATTAATATGAATTATATACATATGCAAGCATATGCATATGTTTTTCGATCCATATGCATATGCATGTAACATGTTTTCTAGGCGCGCTCAGAACGACTCTGGCAGCTTCGTTAAATATTCTCTAATCATTATATAATTATAGTTATGACCACGCATCGGTTATTACTTTCATTTAACTTCTTTATGCACAATTTCAATATACTTTTAAAAAGCATTGGTTTGTTATATTGTTTTTTGTTTGTTTTGTTAACATTTGAAAGGTTTGCGAATTGAAAAATCGAATTTTCCAAAATGGGAATGATGTTAGGCGTTCTAATAGGCTTGTTTTTAAGGGGAATCACAACAAATTCGTAGCGACGTTAGTTAATATTACATATTTGCTTTTGTTCTTCTTCCTTTCTTCTTACATATTTCTCATTTTTCAATTTCATTTTTTTCAATACAAGTTTCGAATGCCTTAAGTTTCAAATAGAGCTAAGAGAGATTTAATAAGCGCATACTTTGAAATTTTTGTATGTTGTCCAAAGGGCAGACCAGAAAGTGTGTGTGTGTGTGTGTGTTGTGTGTGTGAGACTGAGAGTGCGTGTGTGTGTGCCAGGTTGCGCGCATAACCTTACTAAAACATTTTGTAACAATTTTAAATTAACTTTTACAAAAAAATAGATATATGTATATATATATATGTATATATATATATATACTTTAATAGTTGCTGCTGCTACAGACAGCTTCAGCTCATGCTAGCCATTGTTGTTGCGGTAATCATCATCGTAAGCTTCGACAGAAACTTGGCTGTCACTCAATCCGCGCTCAGCGGCGCTGCGCTAACCTTTTTGGCGGATGCTGATGCGGGTGCGGGTGATGCTGCTGCTGGTGCGGGTGCAGGTGCAGGTGCTGGTGCTGGTGGCGATGGCAGCGCCACCTCCGTTAGCTCATCATCCGTATCAATGAGTGCTTGTTCCTCGTCGTCTAAATTAAAATTCAGGCCAACATGCGCTGGTGACTGTATCGCTGCTGGCGCATCGACGCCAGCTGCAGCAGCACCGGCTGACGCTGCTGGAATGCTGGGCACCGGCAGCGGCAGCGGTGGCGGCGTGTTGGACAACATGGCCACGGGCGAGGCGCTGGTTGTGGCCGCAGCAGCGCCATCGCCCATGCCACGCTCACGCTCACTGCTTGCGGCAGCAGCTGCCGCAATAAGGCCACCATCACCGCCGCCGGGTGTCATTGGCGAGTTGGGCAACGGCGAGTCGATCTGCTGCTGGCTAAACTCCTGATTGGGACTCTCGCGCGTGAATAGTCCCATTTTGGATTCGGCTGCTGCGCCGGCCGTCATGCCAGCCGCTAGGCCACCCGCTGTGGCAGCGCCCTCGCTGTCCGTGCTGCTGATCAGCGAATGGGCAACGGTGGGCGCCGCCGGGCCGCTAACCAGATGCGGTGGCGCATGGAGCGGCACATGCTGATGCTGATGATGCGATTGCTGCTGATGCTGCTGCTGGGCAACGTGATAGCGCGGTATGTCCGCTTTGCGCCACAGCGTTATCTCCTGTTGCTTAAAATATCGCCGATCCTCCGTATCCATCAGCACCAAATTCAAAAAATACTTCACCGAAAACTTCTTATTAATGTCTCGCATGGTCGGCGTCAGATTATAGCCGGCAAGGAATACACGTATCGGTATGCTCTCGCCCTTAACGGGCGCACCATCCATTATCTCATACTTGGCAATCGTTTCGTTCTCATTGAAGATGTTCGGGCCGGTGCCGGTGGATTCACGCTTAATGATCGCTATCTCCATATGTTTAATCTTAATGCGTACGAGCAGAAAGTAGATTTTGCCAATTATAGTATCCTTCAGATGATATTTGCTCTTGTTGTACTCAAACTCAATGTGCAGACAATCCTCGATGCCCACCTCCATTTTGATGGGATTATTCATTTCCGGATAACTGCATAGCGTGTGAACGGCAATATCCACCTCTCTGGAGATATCGCTAATCCTACGCACAATTGTGGCACGTAGAAAGTAACGCAAGCGAACATTGGAGCCCGCATAGACCTCAAATTGTTTCTCCACATTGGGGAAATCAAAGGGATAGCTGTTGTTCTGTATGAGATCGCCGGGACGGGCCAGGGCTTTGGCCAGGCACTTGAACTCATGATGATTGCCACGATCATAAAATAATTCAATTTGTCCAATAAACTCTATTTTAATGCCCTGATGCTCCAGTTTGCTGCCCGGCTTTTTAAGCGTCACATTTACCTAAACGTTAAACAAATAATAAGCATAATTATTTCATCTGCATACATGCGATAAATATATATATATATATATGTTTAAGCTTGCTACTGATAATTGCCGCTAAAGGGCGGCAACTGTAACGGAAGTGGAGGCTACTTCCTATCGCCGCCTCCAATTCAGCTGAGAGCCGAGTGGGGCGTTCTTCTTTACCTTGCCGGATACGGTTTCGCCATCGTAGAATAGTAGCATCTTCTCCACTTTGCCATCCTCACCCTTGACCTCGGCGGTCTTTTTGTTCTCCGCACCATCGAATACAATATCAATTTCGGCTGATTGGCCAAAGCCCAAGAAATTCATAATTGATATATATGGTTTTTTCTTCTTCTTTCTTCGTCGTCTATTTAACTGTAGCGTTGTTATTGGAATGTTTTGTTGCCTGTGCTTGTTTTGGCCGTGTTCAGCGCGCCTTGACACTTGATTCTATTTGTTATAAAACTTTTGTGTGTTTTTCGCCTGCCTGCAACTGTAATTTATTGGGCGTTTTTGTGTGTGTGCTGGCTGCTGATGGTGTGTAAAAAAATTTTTCCCAAAGCGTATCGACGATTCATCGCCTGGCCAGCAACAACAAATTGTGCAACATCGATAGATCACATTTGGTGTAATCGATGCATAACAATATCGATAGCAGGCTGGCGCTGCAGCGCTGTTGGTACGCCGGCTCCGTGACGTAAACAATTTCAGCGCTTTTGGCTAGCTCAGCGTCCTTCATGGTGTAATTATAAAAGGTGACGCAATTCGTACGGCTGTTTGCTTTTATAATTTCACCATGTCTTTTCGTAGTTCGCTGCATAATTGATCTTTTTATTTTTGAGCAGTTTATTAATCTTGCACAGGATATTAAAATCTTTTTTTTACAAAATGTGTAACACTTTGAAGACGTTTCCAACTCCACAAGCTGTTTATGTAATATATATTTTATATGTATATATTGTTGATCAGTTTCTGCCTGATCAAGGAAACTATAAAAAGCTAAACACCAAACTAGGAATGTACATACATAGGTTCCTGTATAGCGGGCGGAGAAAAATTAAAGTATTATGTTATATTTTGGATTCAAAATAAAATACATTTCAAATTTGGTATCTCCAGCTAGTATGCGAGGCATACCCAGAAAATGTGTACGCGACAACACTTTTCGTGAACAATGTCATAAAAATCTCCCGCGAAATACTGACGAAATTGTGGAAGAAATCGAAAACGCGCTACGTGACGATCACAGATTGCCTGTGTATGAACTTTCTGCGATGTTTCCGCAAATCTCTAGATCTCTACTACACGATACAATTACAGAAGCCCTCGGATATTGGAAACTGTTCGCCTATATAGGGTGGCGGGAGATTTTGTTTGACATTGTTCACGAAAAGTGTTGTCGCGTCGACAGTTCTCAATGAACTGAGCTCGAACCGGTCTCGTTGCAAAGGGGAGAAGTCAGGCTACACTGCCATGTCGCCAACATGACGAAAATAAAATCCCTCCGGCCGTGAGAACCTCAGTACACTTACTTTCCAGATATGCCTCGTAGTTGGTGAGATCGACTCGTTCATACAGACGGACGGACAGGCAGATGGACATGGCCAAATCGACTGGGCTATTTATACTGATCAAGAATGTATATACTTTATAGGGTGGGAAATGTCTCCTTCTGTCTGTTACATACAAATGCATAGATTTAATAACCCCTTTCATGGGTACAGGGAGATAGGAAGATAAAGTATAGCCTTGATTTATTGGTCTGTTGGACAAATTCAATCGGATAAAGTTATTCAAGAAACTAGTTTCAGCACTGCAAGCAATGCCGCCGAACTGCTTGGTGCATTTGAGTATGTGTGTGTATACAGGGTGTCACAAGGTCAGTTATACTTGACAGGAGCAGGCCTAATTGTGTTTTTTCTATTTAATTAAACGCTTTTAAGCCAAACAACAATTGCAGTTTACATAAATACCAAGGCCCATTGGCACCTGCTGTTTGGGCTATCCAGCTTGGGGCACTGCGCCAGACTCGAGACACAATCCCAGAGGCAGCGCATCAAACGGAGAGCTCTGTGAAAGCACCTCAGATGTCCAGCAGGTGAATCCTCGTGGGGCTTGTCCTGGCACGCGCCCAGTGCCAACTGCCTTGTGATAATGCTCTGGCGCAGTTCCAACTTATTGTTTTTCCTATTTAGTATAAAGCAGCTGATGGGAAGGGGACTACAATATTTGAGATCAGATTGTAACTTACCACTTCAGATAGGCGTTGGCGTCCGCATAGGCCTTCGTCCTGGCCTTGGCGGCAAGCAGTTCCTGGGCCATACCGAATAGCTTGTACATGAATGTCAGAGCTCTTGATCTATAAAGCTCCAACGCGTCCTTCGTCTAGCAAGCTCAGGATGTGACAAAAATATATATATGTAAATATTTCATTCTATTCGTACTTACCCGTTCTTTTAGCCAAGAATTGCGCTCCTTCAATTTCACATTCAGGACTTTACTTTCCTCCAGTCTCTTGGCCAATTGGCTCGTTTTTGTTGGCTGATGATGCAACTTCTGTCTCACACGATGCAGCTGGAGTTTGATCCTTGTCAGGCTCTCATTTGTTCTGCAGAGCTCATCGCGTAGATAATTTAGCCTTTGGAGCAACTTCCTGTGCTCATCCCTTAGTTTAAAATGATTCGTGGTCTGATTGCTTAAGATTTGCTTAGCTTCCGTTATCGACACGACAAACCTGTCATTCAGTATCTTTCGTTCCCTTAAAATGATCTTGTAGCATTGTAGTTGATCCGTCGCTAGCACGACCTGAATATGATACTCGCTATGGCCCAGGAATAATGGCAATAACTACTTACCTGACTTTGAAATCTTAGGGCCGTCGTCTTCACGGAGAGGCACTCATTGTTAAGGATACGCCAGGCGTCCAGCCAATTGCGCATTGTGCTCTCCATGGGACAGGATGTTGGCTGACCCACAATGGAGACGGACGATGGCATGTCCTCCATACCTATGTAGGCCTGCTAGAAATTCTGTATATACATATATTAAATTTTGAATTTTGAGAGCGCTGTGAAATATAACCAGCCAGGGGCGTAGCTAGGGGGAAGGGAAAAGGGGGCGGAGAGAGGGAGATACATTTGTAGATTCGTTTCCACGAAGATTAAATAATAAGTAGTTGAAACTGTAACATCTAAACCAAACACATATGATCAATATCTACTAGATATTATCTAGTCATCTATTTTATGATTCTTGGTATTATTTGGGGGGGGATTTTCGGTGGTCTTCAGGAATGATACACTCGATATGGACAAAAGCATCCAATATATTTGTAAAATACTGTCGAATTCTACCAAGAATTTCCATTTACTGGGGCCACTTGCTGTTCTCGTCGAGCTACAAATGTGATAAGAGTATTTACTTTAAGCCCAAAAGTTCGTTGATAACGACCCAAAAAAAAATTTCCCAAATATATATACATTTTATTGACACTACTAACAACAACCGCAACTCCAGCAAGAATACTTGCTACGTTTTATACTCTGTTCCCGAAGGGATAAAGAGTATATTGGGTTTGCGCAATGTCCGTCTCCGTCTGTTCGTATGAACGCTATTGTTTTCCACACCCTTGAAGCGAGAGCAACCAAACTTGGTACACATGTTGGTGTATATCCTCAATTTATGAAGTATCTAGATATATATCTAATAATATAATAATATCTAATCTATATCTCCCAAACCTGTACAGGTAGTCATTAAATTTGGCATACAGTCTAATGTTCACCCACTGGACAATTCTGCATTAAAAAACTTTCGACAACGTAAGTGTGGGAGAGAAAAAATAGAAATAAACAAATAGTTAAAAATAAAAAAATAACAAGTAAGAATGTTGCAGTCGGAGGTATCCGACAGCAGAGTACAGGACAGGTGAGTCCGGTATAATCACGACACCTTACAAACTGAGGGAACAGAGTATAAAAATAAATAAATATATATTATAAGAGGTTTCTCCTACTGGAAACTCCCTACTCTCTTTGGGTAGATGCGCTTTAGCTTTCTGTTGCGGGGTCTTCTGTACAGTCTGTTAACTAAGGGGTTAGGATGGTTTGCTAGCCTTCTTTTATAGGAAGTAGAGTATTTTCTACCTTAAAGCGTATTAAAATGATTCAACGAAAAACCATTAAAGAAGTGAGTTTCTCACATCCTTGTATATGTATGATATATGATGATAATTCATATTTTTGTATTAAGTTGTATTTGGTAATTGTAGCTTTTTTGTAGCTTTTCAGCTTTAATAATTAATCATAAAATAGGAATTACAGGGCACGAAGTCGTAGATGAATTAAGCAGAGAATCTAGAAACCTAGAACATCATATTATTTTGAGAGAAATATTAATAAATACCCAATAAGATAAAACCTGAACATTTTCAGTTTATATGCTCCCTTTTGCAAACAGCTATCTACGCCACTGTAAACAGCTTAGACTCCCAAATAGATTTGAAATAATGACAAGTATACATATTTTTCACAGTCGACTATTTGAATCCGTAGATACGAAACAGCCAACCTTTTTTTTTTATTTTACAAATATCATTTGATTAAAGAACACAACACAGTCATGACATAATTTTGAATTAGAGCAAAATTAATAAAAAGTATTCGCATATACACGAGTGTGTAGCTATATAATAGTATCTAGATACTATATAAGTATATATGTATGTGGCTTTAATATGCCGATTGGTTAAGCGTTGATAAAGCGTTTTTTAATGAACTCATCGTAACATAGCACACAAATATATATTTATGTAGACATCTATATATTAAAAGCGAATATCTTGATTATTATAGTATTGTTATACTGGCAAAGAATCGATTAATATTAACCGATATATAAGTATATATATATGTATGCATATGCATATGCCGTCTAGCGCACCTTGGGCAGCGGCTCCGTCAGCATGGCTGTCCAGGCCTGCCGATTCGTCTCATTCTCAATCTGATTACGGCCCAGACACTTGCCCTGCGATATAAGCTCAGCGAACTGTGCAACGATAGGATCACGGCCACAGGAGGCAACGGCCGTGACGGTATCGGCATGGTTCACAAAGTATGCTATGAATTGGAAATCATCGATGCTGCCATCGATGATCACATCCTTGTAGCTGCCATGGCCCGCATAGCGTATGCCCTTGCCAAAGAGCAGGGTGAAGAAGAAGGGCACCGCCTGCATCTTCTTGACGCTGCCACACATATTTATTGCCGCAATCCGACCATGATACTGTGCCAGCTGATAGTGTCCAATTTGGACACGCGACTGGGCCAGGCCATGGATGTGGGCATTGGCAATATCCCCGCCCACATATACATCGGGTACATTCGTTTCCAGGAAATCGGTAACATCCACCGATCCATTCTTATTCAGCCGTACACCAGACTTGGCCATAAACTTCGTATTCAGCGCAGAGCCAGTGCCCATGATGAGCATATCGCAGGGCATACGTGTACCATCCGCCAGCAGAACCTCGGCCACCTGCCCATCGTCGTTGCCAATGATCTCGGTGATGCCGCTGCTCATAATCATGTTCACATTGTTGTCACGGAACAGCTTCAGCACACGCTCGCCAATCTGCTCGCCAAACGAGGCCTTCAATGGGACATTCTCGCGTCCGATAACCGCAACGCTGGCCACCTTCGAGACCAGAAATGAGGCCGCCTCCAATGCTATGAAACTGGAGCCGAGGCAGACAACACGCGTCTCCGAATTGGCTGTCTCGACAATGTTCTGGGCATCCGCATATTCGCGAATGGTCATCACATTCTGCAAATCGGCGCCTGGAATGGGCGGCTTAAATGCCGAACAGCCGGTGGCAATATAGATCTTATCATATTTGACCACATAGCCATTGGAGCAGTGGAGCTCCTTCTGTGCCGTTAGCAGCTTCTCGGCGCTGACTCCCAGCCAGACCTCAATGTCGTACTCCTTGTAGAATTGCTCGTTCCTGAATTGTAGGGCCTGAATATCGGCGCTCATCGCCTTCGATACCTTGACGCGATCGTATGGCAAAAAGGACTCACGGCAGACAAAAATCAAGCGTCCGGTGTAGCCCTCCTGGCGCAGCGTTTCCACACAAACGGCGCCCGATGGACCGCCGCCAACAACAATGAAACAGCGCTCATCAAGCGGATTACGCTTAACCATATTCTTGACACGTCTGGCCTTCTCGAGATCACTGTGCTTGGCACGCACCATCACCTGACCCTCGGCGCTGATATCGACCTTATAGCAGGGCAACGAATCCAGGCCGGGGAAATCCTCAATATCGCCCGTTTCCAGGCTAAAGCAGGCGCCATGCCAGGGGCAACGGACACGGCCAACACCGAGAACGCCCGTATTCAAAGGTGCCCCATAATGCGTACACTTGGAGCCCACAGCCTGATAGCGTCCATTCTGCTTGACCAGCAGTATGCTGGTATCCTCATTGAATTCCACCTTCTTGAGCTCATTCTCAACAACGTCGGCGACATTGCAGACGGCCACAGGTTCAGTGTATTCGGCATCCGTGTTTGATGTTGATGACATCTTTTCGCTGCTGCACTTGGATTGATAAGAGCCCACGGCACCTGCAAGCGATCAAAGAAAATAAAAGTTGTTTTTTATTGTTGTTTGTTTGGTTGTTTGTTTGTTTGTTAGTTGCTGGTTGTTGTTGTTGTATTGGGGTTTATAAAATCAAGACACATTAAATTTAGTATACCCGTTTCACGATTTCAATTCGAGATCAGACCCCAAGTAGAAAGTGTTTCCGTCTGTCTGTCCCGCCTGCTGTGCTCAGTTAGAAAGCAGTCAGGCGCTGCTCAGTTGAAAATATGTCGTGGTCGCGTCCAGAACTAGTTGCTCTCTGCATTGTGACCATGCTGGGATTGGTAGTGGCCCAGGGACTGGCCAGTGGCAGTGTTAATGCCAGCGTTCCCAGCCCTGAGCAGCAGCTGGAGCTGAAGCTGAACGCGCTGCGTGTGCACAAGCAGCTGCTCCAGGCGGAGATTGCACGTCTGTATATGGAAACGTTCACCCCGGAGACGCCGCTGCTGCTGGATGAGCTGCAGCGGCGCGAGCACGATATACAGCTGCAAATTGAGGCATTGGAGGGCAAGTCGCATGTGGCACAGGATGACCAACATCTGGCGCTCAGCCTCGCCGCTGACTTTGCCTATCTGCAGCATAAGCTGGACGAGCTGAAGCATCAGCTGGATGCCATGCAGTCGAGTGGCAACAGTAGTGGCAAGCTGCCTGTGGAGGCGCAACGCGATGTCATCAATAGCACGCCCACAACACCAACCATTGCCACAACGGCCAGCTCGTACTTCTGGACACCCTTGCTGGCCATGCCGGAGTATCCCAGCGGCAGCATCGCCCCGCCCGCACCCAGTTCACCCTCGCTTATCAAGCGACTGCTGGCCATGCTACGACCCTCAGCCTCCACTGCTTCCTCAGCTTCCTCTGGCTCCTCCTCCTCATCCACCTCCTATGGCTTTCTGCGCGGCCATTGGTCGGAGCCATCCAGTAGAGTGCAGCTGCTGAGTGCCGAGGAGCTCTTGCCCCAGCTGCAGCTGCAACGTCAGTTTCTGGACGACGCCATCAGGCGCTTGGAGCTGCTGGCCCCCAAGAAGAGCGACAACAAGCTCTAGAGCCCAACTAAAATATAATATTTTAGTTTCATCATTTTGTTCCCCTAGTTATTAGTATATTTATTATCTAAGTATGTTTTTTTTGGCTTTAATTTAAATAAAATATTTGCAGCGCAATTTTCCTAAAGTTTAACCAAATCCCGAACAATTTTGTAGCAGTTTTTAAGTTTTAACTAGATCGAGGAAGGCTTCACCACCTGCATGAAGAGGAATGGCGACTATGTCGAAAACTAGCTTACATTATGTCCTAAAGTATCATGTAAACAAAAAAGTTTCTCATACAAAAACATAGTTGTTGACCGATCATTCCTATGGCAGCTATATGTAATAGTGGTCCGATCCGGTCGGTTCCGACATATGTATGTACTGCCTACAGCAAAAAGAAGGGTCTGTGTTGAGTTTCATTACGATAGCTTTAAAACTGAGAGACTAGTTCGCATAGGAACAGACGGACATCGCTATATCGACTCGGCAATTCATGCTGATTCAGAATATATATACTTTGTTGGGTCGGAAGCGTCTCCTTCAGTCCATAATACATACTACCCTCTGCTAGGGTATAAAAAAAAACAATCATTATTTACGGAGCCTGTTTTTATACCCTAAAGTACACATACTCTTGGCTACATAGTGATATTTCAATTATTATTATGTGAGACTCTATAAACAAACTGATTATCTTTGACCATCCCTGGCGTGAACACTCCCGATATATTTAACAACCTTGATTTTAATTAGTATTTCACAGCATATCCAATTTGTTCATTAGCCAAAGCGCCGTTCCACTTTTCAAATATTTACTAATAGATCTAAGCTGATCTGACCTAATATTCTATTGAACCAGTTTATAAATCGGGCATGATTGGAACCGGTGCTTAACAGACTGCAATCTGGAAGAGTTGAAAGTGCTTCATCATTCACCGATAAGGATTACCTATTCGACAAAAAAAGCAATTATCATTGTTAGTTAATACAATATAGATAATAAGCTGATAAATATATCAATCTTTTACTTCAAAACTGTTAAGAATCAAAATATGAAAGAACGCCTAACTTCTAAAGCTGAACATATACTATAACAAAACTCAATTCCCGACCGATTGTTCCTATGGCAGCTATATGATATTGTTGTCTAATTTTGATAAGATTTGGTCACTTTGTAAAAACTATACCAACACTTCGATTTGTTGAGTTTGATCGGGGTATCTTGAAAAGCATAAGAATCTTCTTACAAAAACATTGACCGATTGCTCCAATGGTAGCTATATGTTATAGTGTTTCGATCCGTCCGATTCCGACATACATACTGCCATAAGCAATAAGACTCGACTGTTCATGCTGATCAAGAATATATATAGTTTGTGGAGTCGGAAACGTTTCCTTCAATGTATGGTACCCTCTGCCAGTGATTAAGTAAAATATCACAGAATCAACTATTAATGCCCCGAATTTTCCATATGGATGTATTAATTAAACGGATCCCAAACAAGAGTTATGGGGATGAAATAGTGATGTAAATAATCGATTTTTTTACATCACTTTCATCCTGAAAGGATGACAAATTCAAGGCGAAACATTTATCCAATATGAATTCAGAAAGCACCACATGTCCCATTTTTTATGGGCTATCCAAAACAAAGGGATTAATTCTGATTACTCAAAGAGACATTGATCAAAGAGAAAAATATATAAAATAATGACTGATAATTTATCTGATTACTATGATCTTTCTGTTACATTTGTATTTTTACTCCCTGTACCCATAAAATGGGTAAAAAGGTGATTTTGGATTTGTGCAAAAGTATGTAACAGGCAGAAGGAGACATCTCCGACCCTATAAAGTATATATTTTATATTGAAAAAGCAACAAAACTCTCTATTTTCTACGTTTGTTATACTAAAACTGATAATAAAGAGTATTATTAAAATTTTAAGTTAAACTTGAAAGTTTCAAGTCTAAAAATAAAGTTGATTTTGAATAACTTTTTCACCTAGCTGTATTACAAAAGATGATATAAATATATGATTTTAGTCTTCAATACTTTTTCCAATGGAATATCATATCATAGGTCTTTAAAGGATCAATATTAAGCATCCGACAAACTTGCAGAAGTGAAAAATAAGAGTTATTTTGCAATTTTTATATACAATTGAACTTAATTTCATAATATATTTAGAATTATAACCATTACGGTTCCGGATTAATTATATAAAAGTTCACAAGTTAGGTGCCAATTGATACGATCTATTCATTTTTCTCGCAAGTTTTAAGTAAACTAAAATCATTAAGCGCTTTTTCTGCACAATTGTGATAATTGTGCCATTTTCCCCCGCAAGTTCGGAGTGAACAAAAAGCATTAAACGCTTTTTTCCACAATTGTGATAAGGAAACATATATTTCTATTTGTAGTCCACTTTTCTTTGGCTTTCAATTTCAAGTGGCTTTCAGTTTTCTTCGATTGAGTTGCAGCTGAGTGTGTTGGCCCTCAAAAAGAAATCGATACGTTTCTAAGGAACATAAAGGACTCTGCTTACGCATTTGTTTGTGGGGGATGGGTGCAGGTGGCTAAAGGGGGTCACAAGAAATTCCAAATATAGAAAATTCAATTTTAATAACACTGCGCGCACCAAAAACACGTTGGTAATTCATGAATTCAGCTATAATTCATGAAAAACGCTTAAGTTCAATATTTCTCCGATAGTTCAATAGAAAAATTTAAAAAAATGGGGATAGTTTTACTGAGATAACTGCTAAGCAAATAGGGAATGCTTAGAATTTATATTCCACTAAAAGTTATCAGAATTTCTTAAAGTAAATCAACCTTACTATATCATAAAATGAAGAAATTTGACTGAATGTTCTATCTTCTCTTATAAAATTATATACAACTTTTATTTATATGGAAGCCAAATTTTATTAGTCATTCACTAGTAATCGTAAATTATTCAAAATAACTTAAAAATTCGTCACGAATATGACGTCAGAGTTTCTTAAAAATTCATTAGAAAAAGACTATGAATCAGACACCTTCGATAAATCTACTAACTTTCCCAAAAACGAGTATTATGACAAGTTGGATATCATTTTTTGGAGTAGGTAAAGAAATCTCTGAGTCGAAACCGGTGCAATGTCTAATTAGTCAAGTCACATTGCTCAGTGTAAATATGTGTATACGCTATGATTTACTGCTATTTGAAATCTACACACGCACACACACACACACAGGCACGCACACACACACAACAAACCGGTTGGCCTTGCCTCACAAGCGGAATAACATAAAAACAATTGTAATAAAAAACAAAAAGGAAACAAAACAATAAGCAAATAGGTTGTTTCTTATTTTTGTTGTTTTTTTTTTTGGTTTAACCTCGTTTAACCAAATACTTAATCCAGTCAAAATTTAAATACTTGAGCCCTGACTGAGTATTTGTTGTTGTTGTTGTTGTTGTATTTCTGGGAATCGAGCTTAAGATATATGGATTGTTAAAAGCCGCCGTCGCAGTTAAGTTCACAGCGCAAACTGAAAGAGGTTAGCGAAAAAAGTGTAAAGGCTGAAACGTGCAAACAAGTTGACAGTTCCTTCTCTCTCTCTCTCTCTCTTTCTTTCTCTCTCTTTCTCTGCCGCTCTCTATGTGTGCGGCGGCATATTGTCTCTTGATTGATAGCAGCGGGTGTGAAACGGAGATGGGGTTAATGCAAAGAGATTAGACGAATTCGGGTTAAATGTTGGCAATTAACGGCCCCAATAGTTGGACAGACAATTCGCAATTATTGATTTGTAATTAGGCAATTGAAAATTTGAAAAAAATAGAAAATAGAAAAGACTTGCGTGTTTTTTAGAAAGGCGATTAGAAAGGCTTACTATAAAGACAATTGGAACAGAAAGCTCATAAACAATCAACTGAAAGCACCAATTTTAATTGTTCAAAAAAAAAAAAAAATTTAATTATAATTTCATATTGCATATTATTTTTAAGTCAAATTATAAGAGATATTTTCCAATTCAATGAAAAAATATGTATATTAAGAATTATAATCATTATAGTATACTAAAAGTACAGTGCACGCTCGAAAGAATTTTAGAGGTTATGTTTTTTTTTTTTTGAGGTTATTTTTATCACTTTCGATTTTCGTGCATTATTAAAGCCTATTAAGTCATAGGCTTTGACTTTATCTAGATTTTAGTACGCATTACCTGAACCCTGTTCCTGCTTGGGCGATATTTTGCCCGTGGTCTTGTATTCCTTGCACAGCAGAGAACCCATTGTATGTATTTGATGTTGATTATTTGAGTATTTTTGTCGATGGTAATATAATGTCCACCGTTGTGGTATTGAGTATTTTCTTCGTCGATATAGCGTACACCTTAGGGGCGTGATGTGGTTCACTCTGCATTAAAAGTTATAGTAGAGATTGTTTTTCTTCTTTATTGATATCATTATGCTACAAACAATACATACCTTGCGTGTGAACCACAAAACAGTTTAAAAAATAATAATACTGGACGAGGTTGAAGCCTGAAATTAAATTACAATTATTATACATAATGTGCGTGTTTTTTTATTTTTATTATTATTAGTTTGGTTAGGTTTCAAAGGAACAGGTCAACTTATGCGTATGTATTCAGTATTTTGTTAGGGTATTTCGAATTTGATTTTAACACACGTTTCGAAGGTTTTTAATGATTATGAGTTAAGCATATGGGGTTATACCAAGATCTGTAGTGACTATGAAAAAATATATACTTCTTAAGTTTCTTTTTCACGATAAAAAAAATTATATTTTTTTATATAGATCTATAATCTGTAGTGACTATAAGAGAAAAAAAGATGTATTTTTTTTGGTTTCTTATTTCACGATAATTAAAAAATGATATTTATATATAGAGCTGTAATCTGTAGTGACTATTAGAAAATAAATGCTGTATTGTTTTTAGTTTTTTATTTCTCGATAAAAAATATATATGTATATATTTTTTAAATAAATTGATTTTTTTTTTCTTTTTTTTTAATGAATTGATTTGTTTTTTTTTTTTTTTTTTTTTTTTTTTTATGGTATGATTATTGTTCTTATTTTTTGATCAAAGAAACATAACTTTTTGTTTTCAATTATAGGTAATAAATATAATATATATTAGATTATAGATTTTACTTTTGTTATTAATTATCAATAAAAAATATATATATAAATATAATTTTTCTTCTTTGCTTTCAATCATAGTTCAAAGAAATATATATGTACATAAATATAGTTCTTTTTTTTGGTTTTTAATTAAATATAGTAGAAATATATTTATAATTTTTATTTTATACATGTACATATATATAATTTTTTTTTAATTATAGGTAGAAGAAATATATAATTTTATATATAATTTTTATTTTTTGTTTGTTTATGATTATAGTTAATATATATAACACTTTTATTGAGTTTTAATTTTGCGCAAAGTACAAAAAAAAGGGGGTGGGGGTGGGTGTAGAAAACATGAATTGCGCATCAAAAATGTATGATAATTATTAAGTATCAATCCATGCGAAACACGAGACACGCACATCTCTATATCTATATGTTCTTATGTTGATTTTGAGAAGAGAGCATTTGTGTTTATGCTTACTCTCAATAGTTTTGAGTAAGAGCATGCAGGAGTCGTTTTTTTTATTGCTTTGGTTTGTTTGCAATGCACATTTTCAGGCGATTTCCATTCAATTTTTGCAACTTTTCGAACTCAACGCGATAGTTTTTCTTAGATTCACGCAACACGCACATGTCAAATACATACATACATATGTATGTATGTATATATGTATGTAATTATGCTTACATTTATGTATTATATTTTGTGTTAAGTTTATTGTGTGCATTCTCAAGCGTTCAGCTTATGAGCTGGATTATGATGCCATACTCTCTATTGCTTTTGATAACTGGCTCTCTATCTCTCTCTCTTACACACTTTTTTCTTTGCGCGCTATCCCTTTCGCGCTTGGTATGCGAAACACTCTCGAGTTCTGGAATTTTATATGTATGTATGTATGTATGTATGTGTGTAATTCACAGCATGCACAGCGGAGCGCTAGCCAGAAACAGAACCAAAACCAAAACAAAAACAAAAACAAACCCGGCGCGACAGTTAGCATGCAACAGGTTCAACAATAAGATTGACAATGCTGCTAACTTTCAACTCTCCAATTTCGAATACCGTTGCAGCCGATTCAACGTTGGAGAGCACGTCCGTCTACCGTGAGCTGTAAATCGAGTATGCCTGAAACTTCGATAGTAAGCAACGTTCGCCGCAAAACGAATACATGTGTTGATTGCGCTTCCAGCCCACACACATACATGGACACACATGCATATACGCATACATCTGTTAAAAATTGGAGCCCATACGAGCGGGTTAGCAATCGTGCGACTAACGAAACGTTTTGACCTTGTCATCGCTCTCCCTCTCTCTCTCTCTCTCTGTACAATAATGTGCGCAACAACTTCATGGCACGCTACCCCCCGCTACGCTCTTGCCATTACCGGTTTGCAATGTTCGAGAGCAACAGGCCAGCAACAGCCGACTGCTACAACAATAATAACAAGCTGCAATTTTGGCGCAGCCGACGCAGCCAGCGCAGCCGACGCAGCGAACAGATACACAGATTTGACCAAAATGCATTGAGCTTTAATTTGTGTATGTACCTGTTGGCCGTGCTCACTGCAGCAGCCCAATTATTAGCTTTACGTAGGAAGTGCGACACAAGCTCATGAACAGTGTTGGCAATTTAGCTTTAAGCTCCAAAAGGACCAACTTTTTTTATACGCAGTGCCCAAAGCGGCCCCGCAAGATTGCAAGATTGGGCCATAAAATAACCCTTTATAAAAGTAATTGTTTATTACACTTACAGCTAGTACACAGCTTCAAATTATTATTAAAAATAAAATTGAAAAAAGGTATATTTTACATTATATCTAAGCAGTAAAGTATAAATTTTATAGTTTCTGTTGAAATTATACTTTATTAATCATGCTTTGTGAATAGGGTTACATGCATGTGACAACTTAACATACATACTATATTATATATACATATATGTATGTATATTACATATTATATACATATTTATATATTATATTAAGAAGTAGATTGTGTTATAACGGATCTGACAGTCAACTTTAGCTTTCATAACACCTACCACGTAGATACTCTGATTTCAAGTATCTATAACAGCTTTTCCCAAAGTGTGGGTCGGTACCGGGTCGCGAAAAAATTTTAAAAAAGGAAAAAAATAATGGTTTAATAATATATATGTATGTACGTCAGATCAACCAAGGACTAGAATACTACAAGATGGGCAACGCAGTAAAAAAGAATGGCATAAAATAGATTGCGCTCGAAATGGGCTTTTTTTTACGAAATGGGCTATTTTTTACATAAGGTGTGTCGTGAAAAATGTTTAATAATTCAATCCGGGCCGCGTCCAATAGTTTGGGAAACGCTGCTCTATAACTATGTGACTGTTAATTAAAAAATGCTCTCGGCTCAGTTATCAAATTTACGATTTATTTCAGAAAATTTCAAAATCATGATCTTTAATTATTATTTTTTGGTTTTTTTATTATTATTATTTAATCCCTTTCTTCTAAGTTTGGTAAATATATGAGAACAACAAGATGGACTAGTTTTTTGTATAAAATACATGTTCTAAGATATTGTTCATTTCGCACTTAAGATCTTTTTTGAAAAGTTAACATATCTCAAAAGGAAGGTCTATTTTTCGATCCAAGTTTTTTAATTAAACGAGGTATAAGATATCATAATATCATATATACCACATCATAATTTTTATTAAATTTTAGCTTTTGTTTGTATTATTTTTTATAGCTATTTTTAGCTTTTTTCTATCACTAACTGAACTTTCAAGGACCTTGGTTATGGAGTGCAATAAATAATAAGCAAAAAGTTATTTTTAGCAAACTGACATTAATGCACAATAAACCATACAATTATAAATGTATATATATATACATATATATATATATAGATGCATACATACAAATTATAGTTAACTTTTCTTACCAATTTACTAGAACACAAACAACTGCACTCTTCAGTAAATATGTATATATAAACTAACACCAATCGTCGGTCTATTTAGCACTAATTGTTGACGTTGACATAGCGTTATTATAATTTAGTTTAGATTTTAATTTCAGGCTGCGCACTCGTCGGCACGTCGCTGATAAGACGGCTTATTGGGATGGGCATGGTTAAGTCAATGAATACACGCATAAGTCTACGAACACACAGGCATGCAATAAAATATAGTGTACATGCAATGTGTGCGTGTGTGTGTGGGTCTGTATGTACATATGTATATCAATTGCTGTTAATTGTTGCAGCGCACTTACATGTCGCTACATCCTCTGTCTAGCGCTCCGTTCTTTAATCCTTATTTTTTGTTTAATTTTAATAAAAACTTCAACTTTTCCCTTCTTATAGGCGTACATCTTTTCGTTGTGCACCTACGTTGTTGGTTTAGTACAATCGGTGTTGAATATTGGCGCAATGGAATCGATAAGTTCCCTTTCAGCTATAAATGACTGCACAGTTAACAGACGTCAAACATGATTCTGGCAGCAGCCCATGTTACCTAACAGAAAAGCGCTTTGTTTAGTACAGAAGCTGGACGTCAGGTGTCGCTCAGCTGCTTTTAGCGCCAAATTCAAATCCACTAAGCAAATCTTTTGTTTACTTTTTAAATTCATGCACACAATTCTAACTTTAAAAGTATATTTATTCATTTCACAGATGCTTCTTTCTGCTGCAAGTAGAACAAATGGCGGAAACGGACGAATTGGATGACAATATCATGGATGAGATATAAGTTATTTTATAAAAATATCTTGTCATTTTTACAAACGAACTCAATTTCATTGCAGGAAATTGTGTTCCTGTATGAAAACCTTTCTTTGGCACGCCAAATATAGCTATTCCATCTTGTTACTTCTTCTTAAGTACCCAAACTCCATATGAGAGTAACAAATAATATTAACTTTCTATATTTCCAACAGGAACCGTAAATTGATTCTATTTTAAAAATAAATACGGTTGTAGACTTCATATCATTTAAATTACGTCTGCTCGTCCTCAATTCGTTGGATATCGATATAATGCACAGAGTTATTTCTAAACTTATCGTGTTATTTTTCGGTTACATTCAAATTCACTTTAATTCTGTTACATTCGAATTCATGTTGTTTCTGATCTTACAATTTTTTGGTAATTACCTGCTTGAACGACCGTATAGAAAGAATGTTGGTATTAGCCTCAAAAAACGCGGAAAATTTCTAAGAACCGATTTGAGTGGGGAAAGCTTAACTTTATTGCACCATTAATTAAAACAAACAATAATTAAAGCACGTCCCATACAAGCGATTGCCGACCACTGTAGTATACTAACAGAGCAGGGCTGTCCGATAACTTTATGTTATTAACAGAACGCATTGCTGGTAAATGATGTGCTGACAAAGGAGTGTTGATAAGTATCGCGAAATAATTGGCGCGAACAAATTGTACGCTAGTTTGAAAGAACATTTGGGCGCTAAGATTTGAATTTCTAAGATTGAGCACAACTAATTGTATTTAATATCCAAAAAATTAAGTAAATAGCCAAATAGCCACTTTATTAATGTCAAATGAATATGAATATTACAAAATTTCTGTCAAATACACATGGTATGTACATTCATACACATAATATAATAAAAATAAAAATCATATTTATAAAAATACATAAGAACATGTGTATATGACAATAATGCATTGTTAATGCTACAATCTATGAGCGTCTATACAGATATTTCTATACAATTCTATGTATGTACATATGACAATAATATGAACAATAATTTCCAAAGCAATGAGTATGTATGTATGCACGAAAGTCATGACTTTAAAGTTTAAACAATCGTCTAAATGCGGACCTATGTACATACATATTTAAATACAAATTGAATTTTCACGGCGCTTGTGTATACATATATATGAACACCTACAATGTATGCGTACCTACATACATTCATATTCATTGCATTGGAAATTATTGTTTATATGTACATACATAGATTTGTGTATAAATATCTGTGTAGACGCTCATTTATATATTCGCGCCAATTATTTCACGATACTTATCAACACTACTTTGTCAGCACATGAACATTTAGCAGCACCGGGCTCTGTTAATAACAGAAAGCTATCGGCACACGCAACCCTGCTCTGTTAATATACAACAGCAGGTCGGCATTCGCTTGTATGGGACGTGCTTTAATTAATGTTTTTTAAGTTAATTGTGCAATAAAGTTCAACTTCCCCCCCTCAAATCGGTTGTTGGAATCTTTCAGCGTTTTTTGAGCCTAATGCCAACATTCTACGTGCTTTCTTTATAAACAGGCTGTCAAACAGAGAATTACCCAATTTGTATATAACTTAAAACCGTTACATTCCCTGATGTCTAGCAAAATTCCGGAGTATTTAGTATACAAATGTGTTTATATGTTTGCATTATATTTGGGTTGTTTTATATAAATATTATAATACGTGTGCTTCTTCTACATTGTTTATGTTGATGAAAATGTAGAATTAATTAGAATTAATTAATATTGTAATGGCAACTATTTGTAAACACATTTGTATATATATTTGCAATAAAATTCCTGTCATTATTCTAAAGGTCAGCATGTGTAGCGGCTGCACATTATTTTTTGTCAATGATTGATTACTACTTGCGATAGAAATGCGGTTAATTGTATTCCTAATCAAACAGACAAATACTGTGCATAATATATATAGGCTAGCTGCTAAGCTTCCAGCGTTGCCCGGCGAAATATTAAGAATAAATTAAAATAAAACAAGATAGCCGTCCTCTATCTTCGGAGTGCCGAAGCTATATACCCTAGCAGGAATACAGTTTTATACAAAACTTGGGGAGCCATATGGTCCGATTTTGATAACAATTATAGGAATCGATTTGAAGTATAATAAAACTCTCACTTAGTTCGGATGAAATATTTGTACAAGCAATAAATTTGATATAGCATTATAGTGGTTTGATTTTGAACAAATTTGGTCAGATTGCATTTTTCACCCGATCGTTCCTATGGCAGCTATATGATATAGTGACCAGATTTTGATCAAATTTGGTCAGATTGTATAAACTCTTTAGAGACTCGGTTGGGATGAGTTTGGTGAGAATATCTTTATAAACAACAAAGATTTTCATACAAAACATAGTTTTATAATGTCGATCGCCCTTCTCTGCGATTCTCAAGAATTCAAGGGTGGGGTCCCCACTACAATTTATCAATTTGGTGGTAGACTTTGTGAATAGCAATAGCTTATTTTGATGGTCCACTTTAGTGTGTGTGTGTGTGTGTGTGTGTGGGAGAGAGACAACGAGATAGAGAGACAACGAGAGAGAGAAAGAGAAAGAGAGAAAGAGAGAGGGAGAGAGAGAGTGAGAGAGAGAGAGGGAGTGAGAGAGAGAGAGAAAAAGAGAGAGAGAATGAGTGAAAGAGAGTGAGAGAGAGAGAGTGAGAGAGAGAGAGAGAGAAAGAGAGAGAGAGAGAAAGAGAGAGGGAGAGAGAGTGTGAGAGAGAGAGAGCGGATGAGAGAGAAAAAAAGAGAGAGCGAGAGAAAGACAGGGAGAGCGAGATAATGAGAGAGAGAGTGAGAGAGAGAGAGAAATAGAGGCAGAGAAAGAGAGAGAAAGAGACAGATCGCCCTTCGCTGCGATTCTCAAGAATTAAAGGGAGTCCACTACAAGTAACCATTTTGGAGGTCTCCAATTGATGGCCCTTTTCTGCGATTTTCAAGACTAAAACGTAGCTAAGTATATACCCTAGCAGCAATTAATTTAGCTTGTTTGAAATATTTGTATAAGCAAAAAGTTTGATATAGTGGTTCGATTTTTACCAAATTAGATTGTATAAACTCTCTAGAGACTCTGTTTGATAAAGTTTGGTAAGGATACACTAATAAACAAAAAAGTTGTCGACCGATCATTCCTATGGCAGCTATATGTTATAGTAGTCCGATCAGGCCAGTTCCGACTTATGTACTGCCTACAGCAAAAAGCAGGGTCTGTGTTGAGTTTCATTACGATAGCCTTAAAGCTGAGAAACTAGTTCGCATAGAAACAGACGGACAGACGGACATCGCTATATCGACTCGGCTATTCATGCTGATTCATATATATACTTTGTTGGGTCGGAGACGTCTCCTTCAGTCCGTTATACATTTCGAGACAAAATTATAATACCCTCTGCTAGGGTATAATTATGTTGAATTGGATTTCTTTCGTCAATCCCGCCCGCGTTGGTAGATTTTCCAAAATGTGTGAGCACTACTTTTATGCTTTTGTGTAGAGCCTTGAAAATGAGATTGAATTTAATTGCTTGAAAAAAAGTTTTCCAACAATTTGTCAACTGTGGAGGTAAATTTTTCAAAATCGGTAAGACACGTATCGAATTATTTAATGTGTAGAGCTTCGAAAATGTGTTTGAACCCGATCGGACCAAAATTTGACTTTCGCTCATACAACTTTGAAACCACAATTTTCCGCCCATGGAGTGGATTTCCAGGATCAAATGATTTTTCGTATAGATCTTGGAAAATGAGTTTGAATCCGATTGATTGGTAAGCCAAAATATTTCCCACAACAGTTTTCCGCGATTTTCCACGCTTGTGGATGGAATCTTTCAAAATCCCCTCTTAGTGTGCACTTTTGACATAGATGGAAACTACTGTGAAAAGTTCAGTATCCTAGCTCTTACCCGGACCATACACGGGCCAATTTTAGCACAATCGGGGCTGTGCGATGATTGCCAATTAGTCAGTCAGTCAATCAGTCAGTCAGTCAGTCAGTCAGTCACCAATCAGGGCAAACTGTTATATATATAGATAGATAATAGTATAGGCTAATAAGTTGTTGCCTGTTTACAGATGCTGCCTCCACGCGCCGCTCAAGTGATTGTGCCGTGTGCCTATTAGTACAGATGTTGACTGCTGCCTGCCTGCCTGGCTGGCTCCAAGCTCCGTGAGAAGTGCACAGCTGGGTTATTGCCGATTGGGTTCAAAGGTCACACGCTGCCGCTCGCACGCCGGATGACGATTAGGATACCGGCGACGCGACGCGATGCGACGCGTCGCCTCCGTTTCGGCGGGAGTGCAATAACCGAGAATGCCGCCGAGTGGCAACCTGAACGGCCAAGGTCGTCGCCGGGCAGGCAGGCCAGACAGAGCGACGGCCTCAAATAGTGCAAGTGCCTAATTCGCAGCTCCCAATCCCGACATACCCTCCCCTAACCCCCTTATGTAGCTACCACCGATTCGAACCGAACCGAAGCGAACCGAAGGCAAGGCCGAAACTCTCGTCGGTTCACTGGCGCTCCGTATTCATTTTGTTGTTACTTTTTGTGGGCCAAATGTTGACCTTGAAGAAGGCCTTTGAACGTTGCCGACGTCGCACTGTGGCACATCAAAATTAAAATCAAAATTGAATTATGTTTTTATTGCAAAAGTTACTAAAGAGGTCTTAGAGCATAACATTTCTTATTGTTTCAGATTTCTTAATGTTCTAAACAGATAAATTCTTCGAAATAACGCCTGGAATCAGGATAAAACTATATTTTATTAGCTATCCTTATGTTATATTATCTTCAAAAAAACCTAACCACAATCTATATAAAACAATATCACTTCGCTCAATAAGTCCCCATATTAAGCATAAAATCCACTTCGTCATTTGATAGTACCATCTTTTATAAGGTAAGTTTTGAAACCAGGAATCGCAAATAAGAGTTATGAGTTAAAAAATAAATAAAACCAGAAAATAAAGATCTAGCTGAACGAGAAAATGTTAGATATACAGGATAAACTTTTATTTCCAATTTTGATCAATAAATTGATTATTATTATTATTTTCCGATCAAAAAAAGAGTAATGAAATAATCGGGGCTGTTCCCAATTCCACTTCCACTCAAATTGATTCGTTTTTACTTTTTGAAAACGAGTGGAATTCGGAACAGGCCTGAATAATTAAATTTCAATTTTTATTTATAAAAAACATAATATCTCTTTTTTTAAATTTTGAAAATAAAAATTTAAAAATAACGTTTATATAGTAAAAACTGAAAAATAACTATATTTTTGAAATTAAATTTTTTTAATTGAAAGTTTTGAACTTCGCAAAAATCAACAAATAATTATTTTTAAGTTAAGAAATTATAATCGTTACGGTCCCCGACAATTGAAAAATAACTTATATTTTTGAAATTTAATTTTTTTTCGATCAAAAAATATGTGTAAATTTTGAATTTGACAAAAATCCTCGAATAATTTTTAAATTTAAATATTTTTATTTTAAAAATTATAGCCATTACGGTCCCTGGCTTAAGCTTCCCTGCCAAATCGAACTATTCGAAATTTCAATTAATAACGTTAGTGTTGAACAACTTTATACTTTTTGTAGACCATGGAAATAAAAAGAATACCGTGTGCTAAATATAACACTGTTTTTTTTAGTAGCGAGAAGGAAAAATTACTGTGGATGCAAAACAGTGGCTTGATAAGCATTATGGCATATCTTCTCCCGACAAATCAACAATCTGCGACTGGAATAATGAATTCAAAAAGGGGTCGCGAACGTTCTGGGCGGCCAAATACGCCAGATATTACGGAAAACATCAACAAAATCCGGAAAAAAGCAGAGGCCATCAATGTACCATATATGAAGGCAATGTGCTTACAATTTTCCAAGAACATTTGGGTATGAAAAACTCTTGTTTAAAGTTTTTACTCAAATGCACGGATTCACAAGGCAATGAAGATGATGGTTAAATTGATCGAATTATGATTCGAATTAGATCAAGCCAGATGAAGCCCCTAGCCACTATTGCCTTGTTGCAGAGCTCAAAAAGACACTCCAGGGAAAGAGATTGGGAAATCTTCCTCTAATGGGGAAGTAATTGATGCAACCAAAGTCCATTTTGAAGCCACAGTTTCTATAATTTTTATACGCTGTTCCTGAAGGGAAAAATAGTATATTGGGCCTGCGAAATGTTCGTTAGTCCGTCTGTCCGTATGAACGCAATATATTCTAACACCCTTGAAGCTACACTCGGAAAAATAAATGCCCTTGAATGTAGAAAATCGCCATACTTTTGTAGCCAAAGGCAGAGGATGTTTTAATTTTGTCTCGAAATGACTGAAGGAAACGTTTTCGACCGAACAAAGTATATATATTCTGAATCAGCATGAATAGCCGAGTCGATATAGCAATGTCCGTCTTTTCCTATGCGAACTAGTCTCCCAGTTTTAAAGCTATCGTAATGAAACTTGGCACAGACCCTTCGTCTTACTGCAGGCAGTACATATGTCGGAACTGGCCGGATCGGACCACTACAACATATAGCTGCCATAGGAATGATCGGTCGACAACTATGTTTTTGTAAGAAAAACTTTGTTATTTATAAAGATATTTTTACAAACTCTTCCCAACCGGGTATCTAAAGAGTTTATATAATCTGACCAAATTTGATCAAAATCGGGACACTATATCATATAGCTGTCATAGGAACGATCGGGTGTAAAATGCAATCTGACCAAATTCGGTCAAAATCGAACCACTATTTCGCTATATGAAACTTTTTGTTTATACAAATAACTCATCCAAATTAAGTGAGAGTTTTATAATACTTCAAAGAGATTCGTATAATTTCATCAAAATCGAACCACATGGCTCCCATAGGAGCAATCAAACAAATATTAACTTTTGTTATACAATTAATTCCTGCTAGGGTATATAGCTTCGGCACTCCGAAGATAGCCGTCCTTTATTGTTGTTTTTTTTTTCTTCTTAATTTAAGAAATATGTTTCTCGAATTTAGAAATTATTTCTACTAAACAGACATTTTTTCTGGCTTTTAGGGTAAATTTTATTACACGACGATTTTCTGAATTCAATGGCATTTATTTTTTTGAGTGTATAAACGGAATTTGAATATTTTCCAAAAACTTTCTTCAACTTTGTTATTTTAGGGATGAACATTTGATTGTGACCCACTGTGCAATGGCGCCTGCAGTTCATTGCTATCAAGAGGCTCACGCAGGCTCCCCCAGAAGCACCCCACGCTGCCTCGACGCGCCCCCGCTTTGACCGCCAAATGTGTGTCTATGCCCGGCGGAGGCGTATTGGTTAAGGTCGGTCAGCAGCCTGCTCCTGTTGTTGTTGTTGTTGTTATTGTTGCTATTGTTGTTGTCACAGGTCAACCGGTCGTTTGGCAGTTTATTGACACCCGCGATAATGTCGCAATGTTTATTAATTTCTTTTGTTTATTTTCATTTTTTTTTAAATGCCCATAGAGATTATTAATCAAATAAACTTGTAACATTTGAATAATTGGTTTGCAATCAACAGCTGTATTCAATTGCGATTATTCATCACCTTAGTGCAACAAATGTTATCGATAACATTCATCATTTGACCAAATTCCAATTCCAATCCCAAACATGATTCACAAATTCTCAGCGTAAGCTAGCGTTTAATACAATTATTAATCATTTCAACAAGACAGAAAGGGAAGATATTTACTATAATACTTTAATTTTCACACAGGAACACAATTTTCGACCGATTGTTCCTATGGCAGCTATATGATATAGTGCTGCGATTTTACTGAAATTTGTTCAGTTTGTATAAACTTTAACAACACTTCGTTTTGGTGAATTTGGACAGGATATCTTGAAAAACATATGAGTTGTCATACAAAAACCTTATGGTTGGTTATCTTCGGAGTGCCGAAGCTATATACCCTAGTAGGATTAATTGTTATACCAAACTTAATTTTCGTCTGATTGCTCCTATGGGAGCTATGTGGTCCGATTTTGATGAAATTATAGTAAACTATTTGAAGTTTAATAAAACTCTCACTTAGTTTGGATGACATATTTGCAAAAACAAGTTTCATATAGCATTATAGTGGTTCGATTTTGACAAAATTTGGTCAGATTGCATTTTTTACCCGATCGTTCCTATGGCAGCTATATGATATAGTGACCAGATTTTCATCAAAGTTGGTCAGATTGTATAAACTCTTCAGAGACTCGGATTGGGTGAGTTTGGTGAGGATATCTTTATAAACAACAAAGTTTTTCATACAAAACATAGTTTTATAATTTTGATCGCCCTTCTCTGCGATTCTCAAGAATTCAAGGGACCCCACTACAATTTATCAATTTGGTGGTAGACTTCGCGAATTGCAATAGCTTATTTTGATGGTCCACTTTAGTGTGTGTGTGTGTGTGTGAGAGACAAAGAGAGGGAGTGAGAGAGAGAGAGCGGAAGAGAGAGAGGGAGAGCGAGAGAAAGAGAGAGAGAATGAGAGAGAGAAAGAGAGATAGCTATTAATGCATACATTTGGCAATTTGTACTGATTGACTGACTGATGATCAAAGGACAGGGCAAATCTAAAGAGCTTAGAAGCTACATTTCTTACAGAAGTTTCCTTATAAGGCTGGAAATTGTTTAAAAATCTGTTATATATAACTTTAATGGTTATTTAAAGAACTTTAAGCTGATCTATAATTGTTATAAGCAATTTTGATTATATACGTGTTACATACATTTTGCATAATCCACCCCTCCCTTGAAAAACTATTATATGTTAGCATTGATTTAAGTTAAAGAACTTTAAGCTTATTTTTAATAGTCTTAAGCAATAAATATTTTGGACGTGTTACATAAAATTTGCATAATCCACACCTTCCTTCAAAACTGTTAAATCCAATTATTATTATTTGATGTTAATATGTTATTTTTTATTATTATTATTTATGGCAGCTATATGTTATACTATTCCGATCCGGCTGGTTTTGGAATACGTACAGCCTGCAGGAAAAAGAGGCAACTGTACCAAGTTTCATCAGAATAGGTCAAAACTGAGACAATAGTCCTAACAAAAACAAACGGACATCGCTATATCGACTCGACTGTTGATGCTGATCAAGAATACATATATGTATGTATGTAGTTTGTGGCGATAAAATTGTAGTACGCCCTGCAAAGGTATTATAAAGTCAGTTCGAATAATGAATTAGTAATGTGTGTTGAAAATGTAGGGTAAAATATCCTAAGAAAGAAGTCAACCCCAAGCGTAATAACCTTTTAACCTGCACTTATAATACATATTTTAAGAGTTAGTTCCCATACTGAATCAGGGTTTATAAATGAAGGATTTTATAGTTGCTCTTGGGTATCCCAGAGCTAAAATATTTCAAATAGGAATAGGAATAGGAATATGAAATCTTTGAGCTAGAAAGGTTCTAATAAAAATAATAATAAAATTATATTGCTTGATCAAACTTAGCCTAGCCAACCAGCTGGTAATTAACTCGTATACCTAGAAAAATAAATGCCATTGAATTAAAAAAATCGCCATTTAATAAAATTCACCCTAAAGCCAGAAAAAAAATTCTGTTCAATAGAAATTTCTAAACTAAATTTCTAAATTTGGGAAATATATTTCTGAAATTCAGAAAAAGATAATGTTAACTGTCTGTGACTACAAAAGTATGGGGATTTTCTAAATTTACGGGCATTTATTTTTCTGAGTGTATACAAGCCGCTAATCAACCAAAAAGAAAGGAAGGTGAAAAAGTATATTTAGGTGGCCTCTTTCATTTAATTTAGTTCGATCAACATGTTTATAATAAGTAATAAAAAGATATATAAATGGTTATATTTCCATCAATGAGATCCTCATCCTCCAGCTCAGAGTCGTCATCGAAGTCGAACGGTATTTCATGTTCAGTTAAGTTCACAATTAGAGTATCGTTATTATCCAATGCGATTATATGCGCAATGTTAAATTCATCGTCCCCATCGACGGGCGGAACTGGCACCGGCATGGTGAATGATTAAAAGTCACCGAATCTATGATGAATATCTTTGTGTATATTATTTGACTACCCCAATTGAATCGAACCCCCCATCCCCCGCTCACCTGAGAAACGCAACGAGAGGTCCCACAGTTACAAATATCCTTCGGATAGCGCGCCTTTGTTATCGAAACGGCTTCTTTAGCGATTTGACCTTATGGCAATGGAGCAGCGAGCTTCACCAACTGCATTCGCTGCTAGCTGGTCACTTTAACTAGTTTGAACAAAAAGAAATATATATATATATATATATACATAGAAAAATTATTTAAATTTCAAAAAAATTCAATTCCACTTACTGTTGTAAGAAAAAAAACCCAAATAATGATACGGCAAAAGGTAGAGCAGTCAACGTCAACTGTTATAGAAAGGCATGGCCAACTAAGAGTACACTCTAAAGTCTAGACATTATTTATTTAACAAATGCTTCTGACATCGGAAACCCCCCTCCCCACATAAAACAATTCATCGGACTGCGGAGTATGCAGTTCACATCGATACGCAAATGATTAAAATAATATAACGTGTTTATATATTTTTGATTCAGTCTATTGGGCTTTAGCTCGCAGGCCCGAAAGTTTTCATATAAACAAGACAATGAAAACCAATATGATTACTGAAACCCCTTTAAAATGCTTGTATACTGCAAAAGATAACTATTCTATATGCAAATGTATCGGATTTGATTACATTGAGACTTATAATTGAAGCATTTGATTGAAAAATATTCTCATAAAGTTAAAAATTATATGCATTTAAGGTTTTTTTGGCTGAATATCCATTTGCAGACAAAGACAGCAGCAAATTTGGACATTTTTCGGGCCTTTTGGGCATATTTAGCTCATTTGGCTGTTTAACATGTTTTCCCACTTTCAATCGGTATAACTTTCTGGATGGGTTTGGAATCATCATTTAATGGAAATTTTATTAATAGCTTTGCAAAATGTGCTTACCCCGAAACCCAACTAAATGTGGGTCCTTAAGTCGGGTTTCGGGGGAACCCAACAAAATGTCGAGTCGTTAAGTCGGGTTAGTTCGGGATAGTCCCTACGTCCACTATTGTAACACTTTCAATCAGTATCACTTTCTGGATGGGTCTGGAATCAACATTTCATTTATATTAAATAATAGCTTTTCAAAATGTGCTTACCCCCGAAACCCAACTAAATGTGGAGTCCTTAAGTCGGGTATCAGGGAAACCCAACTAAATGTCGAGTCCTTAAGTGGGGCTAATTCGGGAGAGTCCCTACGTCCACTATTGTAATAATTTCAGTCAATATCACCTTCTGGTTGGGTTTGGAATCAACATTTAATTGAAATTTTAATAAAAGCTATTCATAATGTGTTTACCCCCGAAACCCAACTAAATCTCGGATAATAACTCAAGACTTCAAAGTAGTATGTTCAATTGTAATTAAAAGAAGAAGAAAAACTAAATGAATATGGAATGTTATTTGCTAAGTTGGTCTATAATTCAGAAAAGGATGTCTTTTCAAATGAAGGCTTTTAAATGTTTTCCCACTTTAAATTTTAGAATTAAAGTCTTTCCAAACTAGAATTCGCAGTTGCTCAAAGTTAAAATAGAGTAAGAATAAAGACTCGATGAAGCTAGTAGTATGTATTATGTAGAATAGTGGACGTTTGAAAGCTGATTTGGCCGAGAACATTTGAGTTCGCGTCAATTAATCGAATTCAATTAAAATGCAAAGTTCAATTGCAAGACGAGAACTGGCAGTTTGTTATTTGTTTACATTCAGTGAGTGTCTCGAATGGACTCTTGCATGGGAGTAGGCCTGCCTGGTATCACCCGCGGGCACCTTCTACGCTTCTGGGTCAATAATCTGCGTCTGAGTCGCAGTGTTGCACTGGCGCCCATTTGTCGGCCAATCAATCAATGAAGATCCAATTTTAGCACAAGTAAACAATATTTGCACGCTGGGCCGCCTCCGACCGATCCGTCATCATCATCATCATCAACGCACATACATAGATTCCAATGAATCTATCCCCCAACTGGGGTAGCCGCCAACGAGCCCGTGCTTATCATTCCCAGCGTCTCGCCCTCTCCCGTTCTCTACAAGCAGGACAGTGCTCGTATCTCTCCCTGTCTGGGAGCCACTATCTCCCTATTCGCTTACATTGGCAGGGCACTGGTGAAAGGAGAAGAACTTTGTGCCAGGAGATCGGATGTTGGGATATTATTCAATTTGAAATCCTATCCTACTTGAAACCAAAACGGTAAACCACTTTTCAACCGAACCACAACTAATTCCAAACTGAACCATTTATATATTCAAGAAAGTTTTGGTTCAACAAAAGTTACCAACCTAACACTTTCTTTAAAGATTCTTTGCTATATTTAAAGAAATATATGTATAAATTACATTTTATGGTTCTTGTTTTCAATTCCTGACTACTCGTACATCTTTTGATGTTCCAAAGTACATCTTGATGTAAAAACTAAATGATTCTTCATTGAAATTTCTCTTTTAAGAAAGAAAAGGTGAAAGATCACTATTATAGAATTTTGGCATAAGATGAGAAGTCACTTTAAAACCACAACTTAAAGAGGAGAGTTCAATTAAATTAAATTAATTAAAAATGTGGATTTGTGCTTCTGGTTTTTATATGGTTCTTTGGGGATCTTTCGGAGAATTGTGACTACAAATGCGTTGACGGATCTTCCAAACTAAAAACAATATCTTGCATAACTTGTATGTTTATTAACCGATTGTTATGAAATTTGTACAGTGTAAGCATTAACTTAATATATTCAAGTATGCCAAAATTAAAGATTGTATCTTTATATATTTTGAACGGAAATTAGTAAAAACTGGAACAGATCGTTGGAACTGTTTTAATTGCAGACATATTTTATAGAGCTATTCGTATCTCTTGCTGCTTATTACAAACATTTACGACTTATGATATTATTGTTTACCCATAGAAATATATTAGTACATATATAGTAGTATATATAAAAACCTAAGATTAACTAATTATTCTATTAAGCTACGTACTTAACCAAAAAACTTGTCAATTCTGCGATTCTTGCTCATCATCTTCCTTCCAGGCTAGACTTTGAACCGTGTTGCGTACACATTGCTGTCTCTCGTACCCCCCTCTCGACCACTGTCAATCCCAGACTCAAAACACGACGCCCCCGCCCCACACCCGACACCCAAGACCCAAGACCCAAACCTCGCTTATCAAAAAAACAAAAAAAAAACAAAAAAATGCTGACTTGTAAACGTTTCTCAGAGCACACAGTTCCGCTCTCGCACTCGCTCTCGCTCTCCATCGCCTCCTGTCTTTCACTAGCCCCGTCCCGTTCGGTACCCCCCAACTCCGGCTCTAGACTTGTGTCTCCGAGAGATTGTGCTAAAAATAGGGGGGTCTACGATTGGGCGCGCGCTGTTATTTTTAATGAAAACTAGATCACGAGGAATTCACGTTGGCGTTGTTTACGTTCCTACTGCCGTTACGCTCACAGGCTGCAATCGTTGTTATTGTTGTTGTCGTCGTTTGTCGAGGGTTCCATTCTTCGGTTACGGCTGGCTGCAACAAACAACAACAATAACAGCAGCCGCAGCAGCAGCTCAAGCAACCAAAACATCAACAACAGGCCTTATCAGAGAGCGTTACAGTTATCAAAGCAGCACTCACATATGGAATGAATGTATGTTTGTATGTACATATGTATGTATGTGTGTACATACACACATAATCTTATATACATACATATGTATGTATGAATTGTAGTTGTCGTGTGCGTAATAGACGATCCATAGCAAGCCAAGGACCCAATGTATCTGTATACTGCGTGCCCCAAGCCGCCCATACCCCAAATCCATATAGATCGATCTTGACTCAGTTGAAAATCAGTTACACAGCATTCTAATATGCTGTCCAAGCGTTAAGACTGCGTTGTTTAGTCTACGAGGGGGATACCCGCTAAGAAAAAAAAGAGAAGAAAACAAACAATAACAAGATCGCCTATACTCGCATTTCTTATCTGTTAATCGTCAAAAAAAAGGAAAAGAAAAAAACTTGAAACGTTTCCGAATTGCATGCTATAGCAGAGATGTACATGCATACATACACATATGTATGTATGTATGTATGTGTGTAGTCATTAACTGGATAGAATTGTTCTTAAATATCATCACGCTTTATCAGCTGTTATTCGGCACGGCATTTTTCCAACTGGATTGCAATCTAATTCCCAGAATAACAACTACAACAATATCAATAAGAGTGCACAGGTTAAAAACGCTACTGCCTGCGACCCCATCAGACAGAGAAAGCGAGCACGCTGGCTGCGCGAGCAAGCGAGACAGCGAGAACGAGAGAGAGCTGCTGTTGATGATGGATTCACTCTAGTTGTTCTTTTTGTTTGCATTGTTGTTCGTCGTGTACTCAAACCGATAACGCACACAAAATGCACTTGCTGTGTATGTGTATGTGTGTGAGCGGGTGTGCGCATGTATGTGTGTGCGTGTGTGTACTTTGCTCAACAGCAAATATTATTAATAATATTGTCATTGTTATTAATGCTGAATACAGCACACATTCATGCTCTGTGTGGCAACACAGTGACCCCTCGTAGTTGAATTCTATGTGTCATGGACAGAGCGCTTTTGGGGTATAGCTAAGGGGGGAGGGGGGATGGAGGGTTGGAATACCGCACAATTAACGCTACAAATAAATTTCTTAGTGTTCGAATTTCTAGAAGATACATACATATGTATATACAATAGAATAGATGCTGCTCAGCGCTAATCGAACCGGTTCGAGCCAGCAGTTTCAACTTTTGTTCAACAGTGAACTGAACCAGTTCACCAAAGAATCAACGAATTGCAGTGAACCATTTCTAAGAAAAACTGGTTCGGTTCGGAGGTTAGTTTTTACTCAAGAAGAGCGCTGGACATTAAAATTGTTATATATAAAAAAAAGTATACATATATTAAGTAAGAAGCTCTCAAAGAGTTGTTCACGCATCGAACCGAAAACTAACCTAACAAAATCGATGTATAATATTTATAAAAGGACTGAAAATGGTTTAACAAGGATACATGTATGTATTAAGAGGGATTACAACATTTGAAGCACAATGTGGCAACGTTTTTACAAAGTGTGGACACAGTGTGCTACACACACACACACAGACACATGCGAATTATGTACATATGCATGTATACTTAATGAATACCATTTCAGAGATCACGAAACGGTTACTCGGCTGCTGTGCGAGGCAAGGCGAGGCAAGGCAAGGCAAGGCGAGGCTTCGTGGGGCGCTTGCAGTGCACAAAGAATTCTTTTTCAATTTGGCTGTGAAACAACGAGGAACGTGTGCCCCAAAAGCTGCGCTGCTATAACCTGTAAACGGTGACTGTGACTGTAACTGTGACTTGTGACAGCGCGCGTGTGTACTACATACATACATACATATATACATAATTAAGTAGTTCTATGTGTATGCGTAAATGAAAACTGATATTCGTTCACACTCAGCTAACTCGAAATTGCGGTGCGTGGGATAAAGTACTGAACGGACGGACGGCAGGCAGGCAAAGCAGGAAACGACAGGATTGCCAAATAAACAATAAATATAAGCAAAAGCAAACAAAAGCGGGCAGCCAATCAGACAGCCAGCCAACCCACCAACAAACAAACAAACAAACAATCTTCTTGCGAGTGCCTTGAGTGTGCGTGCGTGTGTGTGTGTGTACATGCTTGTAAGTGGAGATAACAACAAGACGCCCAGCAGACGCAGCTACACATAAACCCAGGCCTGAGCGCTCTGATCGCTGTCTCAGCCGCAGTCGCGGTCGCAGCCTGAGTCTGCGTCTAATTATAGCACACTGGTCGCTAAAAATACAATTCCCATCAATTCCGATGCCGTTGCCGTTGCCCACCACAAACACTGGCAAACAAATCAACGGGCAAACCAACTAACTGGCAGAGTGTGTGGGAGAGCGCACAGCGCGAGCGGGAGAGCGTGCCAGTGGTCGTCGTCGAACGAGAGAAGCAGAGTGGGATAGAGAGGCTTCAATTTCGTTGACAGTTTCGTAATAAGCGTGCAGTGAGACGAGCAGCTGATTGTTTATTTGATATTGCCGATAACGATACCGACGACGATATAGCCGAAGGCGTGGGCGGTCGCAACGAAACGATCGACGATAGCCGAGGAGGCTGGGCGAGAAAAAGGGTGCAAGGGCAACTGCACCGAGGCAACCAATAAAAAAAATTTTGCCAAGCTTAGTCAGCAAAAGCCCCCCTGCCAGCAGGAGCATTGCTTGAGCGCGTGTGCCGCAATTGAGCGCAAGTAAGAGAAGGAGAGCGAGATATATATTTGTATATATATGTATATAATATACATATAGAGAGAGAGCGAGAGCAAAAAGCAAAAGAGAGGCAGCGCGTTGAACCAAACGATTGATCAACGCTGAGCCTGATCATCAAAGCGCGTTCCAAATCCAAGCCAGCCGCATCGTTTGGTCGTGCGCTCGACCGCTACTACCAGTCCTCGATTGGTCGCCTTCAGGACCCCAACTTAAGATCCCAGCAGATCCCGAACTGGGGCACCACCATCATCGACATTATCGCGAAATGCAACTAAATCGCATCGCTGTGCGTGTGACCATCAAGAAGTATATTAATCGTACACCAAAGACACGCACGCCCATTACCGCCGACTCTCTCGTCCATAACGTTACTACCACAATCGACATCTACTAGCCAGCCAGACATAGCAATTCTGTTTTTTTTTTTTCTCAACTATTATTATTTTATTCCTTTTTTTTTTGTTTGCACGTAGTACGGGTTTTGTGTGTTTAAACGAACCCTGATAAAGGACAACCTGTTATTGTTTATTTTATTTTTTTTTATATTTTCTTTAAACAATATATTTAAAAATATATTTTTGTGGTAATTAATTGTGATTTTTGAAACTTTGTGATTGCAAAAAGAACGACAACAAAAAGAAAGTTCCTTAAGCAAGTGATAAGTTAAAAAACTGAATGCCACCACGCACAGAATCATAGTGCATACACCATATAGGCACCATATATAAACCTGCTAAATCAGGGGAGGAGGAGTGCCTGCCTTCAAAAGCCCAAACGGAAGAGACATTTAACCAACGAGCATCAAAATTGGCATTCAAAAGTAAGTACAATACAGGGGATTATTAAATTCATTGGGTTGGGTAGTACAAACACACATAAATCGGGTTAAAATTATATATATCAAAACAAAAGAGAACTCGGAAAAGGATGTAAAGGATGCGCTACGCTCTTGTGGCTTTTCATTAATATTAAGGATATTATTTTTATTTTCATAAATGTATTCGTAGATAGAAAAGTTAATAGACTTATGCTCCAAAAATGTTGAGTTATTGGAAAGCAACAAAAGTTACAAAGCATTTAACTCGAGATTTCATAAAAACAATTAATTTTAAGAATACATTTATATTTTAGAAAATATATTCGTTAATATTAATATAATAATCCCAAGCTTGAAAAGTATTGAAATATTGAAAAACAACAAAGTTAGAAAGCATTAACTAAACTAGCCCTCCTTCCAACAGAACGTCCTTTCAAAGAAACCAGCTTTTTCTAAACCCTTTTGATAAGTCAGTGAACTTTTGGCAATCCCACGTTTGGGTACGAATACAAACGATCAAAGTTCAAGCTAGTTCTTTCACTTCTGTGTACCGTCAATTCCTTCAAGAATCGGATGGAAGGGGTTACATCTATTCTATGCTTTTGAGATTCGTTAAACACGCATTCTCGGGTTTCCTACGCGTACTAAATCACAACATCCATACATATTTGTGTTGTTGTGAGCACCAAATAACATTGAACCACATAACGAGTACACAAGACAATGAAACAAGTACTATACACACGTACACATATATATACACTATATATATATGATGCTATAGTATTGAGGTATTAGCGCCTCTGTAGGGGCTACTACTTCAAAGAAAAAAAAAAGAAACACACGCATTTTTATTTATATATGTATATATTTATTTTGATTTTAATAAATTCATGTTCCAAATGATAAGCACAGCTCGGGTTTATTTTTAAACATTGAAGTTTATGTAAATATTTCCTGGCCCGCGACGCAAACAAAAACAGAATCTGAAAGGAATGGAATGGAAAACACAATAATATTTGATATTGATAAGAGCCCAGAGGGCCCAGACGCATGAGATGCGAGTGCCGCAGACTTTGAGAGAGATTGAGATGCGGCGGCGTTACGGATAGAGTACGTTGCGGAGTCGGGTCGGGGGTACAAACTATTTGGACTTGGCATATGCATTAAGCGACGTCGACTTAACTGAACCGAAACCCTGAGACCAATCAGCTGAAAAGTAAGCCCCGGCGCCAGTTAATTAAACCCACAACTGAGATACAGATACAGATTCTTATATGCTCTTTAGATAATAATATAATATGATATATCCTCTGGACAGCAACTAATTGGTACTTCTTGCATTTGCCTTTTTCCAGATGATTTTCTCGCTGCCAAAATCAAGTATCTTGCCACTGCTGCTCACCGTCATCTGTGTGGCATTCAGCTTGTCAATGGTGGCCGGCCATCCGGTTAATTACCCACCCGAAGATCTAGAGAGCAAACGCCGTTGCAGCATAGAGCTGGCCGAAACCATCAACTACATATGCAAGGGTGCGACCCTCTCCCTGGCCAATCTCTATCGTAAGTGTAGGGTCTGACATGGAAAGAATCCATTTGAGTTTTTTGTTTTGTTTTGTTTGGTTTGGTTTTTTTTTGTTTTGGCTAATTGCGTTCCTTTTACTTTACAGCCCAAAGCTTTGGCCCGCGTACCAAACGTTTCACTCCCGATGAGATCCATTATAGACCCTTACAATACGGCCCAATCCATGAATGCTGCCTAAACATCTGTAGCTTTCAACAGATGCGTCGGTACTGTGCCCCTGATTAGGGCAATTGGGGTATTGGTATCGCCCAGTTTATGCATTAAATTCCCACATAAGCCATATGCCTAACGGCACTTATCCAAAATAGAGAGCACCACACCCATACACTAAGTATATTGTACTAATTTAAGCTTTGCACTAATAAAATGTATACAGTTATGAGAGAAACACTCGTACAACCACAAATGAACGCATCGCATCGTGATTTTGTAATTTTCTACCCTAAGAGAGGATTTATTTATAGCAGCAACCCATTATTGCAATCTGCTCACTTAATAGTATGTACTACTTGGGTTTTATCCAGTTTTGTTTGGTATCATCTAAGTAGTCGCCGATTAACTGCAGTTCCTCTGCTCTTTACACTGCTACACAAAAACTACATAACATAACATAATTGTATATTGGAAAGAAACTTGCAACACCTTATGCGGTAGGGCACAACTATTCCTCAGCTATAAGAGAAATTATTCGATTCGATTACTGGCTAGTTAGATAATAGCTTAAAGTTAATTCCTAACTGTAAGATCACAATTTTATGTTGGAAAGAAACTTTGAACACCTCATGCGGTAGGGCACAGCTATACCTCATGCGGTAGGGCACAGCTATTCCACAGCTTTAAGAGGAACTATTCGATTCGATTACTGTTAGATAATAGCTGAAGGTTAATTCCTAACTGTAAGATCATAATTTTATATTGGAAAGAAACTTGGAACACCCTCATGCGGTAGGGCACAGCAATTCCACAGCTTTAAATGAAACTATTCGATTCGATTACTGGCTAGTTTGATAAGAGCTGAACGTTAATTCCTAATTGTAAGAAGATCATAAATTCATATTGGAAAGAAACTTGGAACACCTCATGCGGTAGGGCACAGCTACACCTCAGCTGTAAGAGAAATCCATCGATCCCAACGCTTAGTTAAATCTCCTGTGCACAAAAATTCTTTGGCTGCAGAACACACTAAACAAATTTGGCTTTAAGTACAAAAATCTCGATTTTACTGCTATATAAAGCCGTATCCCGATGTGGCTATATATCAACAGTTAAAAACATTTTAAAATGTCAAAGCATAATACATATTATACTATATGCTATAAAAAGGAAATAGACCAATTATTCGTATGGCAGCTACATATATAAAATCCGATCATAATCAAATTTAAACAATCTATATATAACATGTATTATACTTGCTATTGTTGAGTTTTGTTGTAAAATCAAACATTTTTTAAGCTATTAATTTGTGAACCTATTCTTCCCATACCAGCTATAGGATATACTATATAGTTGTCCAACTTTAATCTTATTCACTTAATGCCTACAAATTCAGAAACTTAGAAGTTCAGAGTTTGCTTAAGATACCAATGACAAGAAACTTTTCTTTTCAAGAAACTGTTTCTATGAGAGCTATAAGATATAGTCACCCGATCTCTGATTCAGCTTGTATAAACATTAACAATCTTCGATTTGATGAATTTGGTTGGCATATCTTAATAGACAGTTTTTCATACAACACATTTGTAGACCGGTCGTTCCTATGGCTGGCATATGTTATAGTGGTTCGATCAGAGTTACCCCAATATACCATGTACTTCTATCTTTAATTTCCACTAATCTAGAGTTTAAAAGTTCTGAAAAATTGTTACATTTTATAATTTTATTGAAACTTTTCTTCAGAGCACTTTGTGCTTAAATTATGAAATTATTAATTTTGCTTCAATTATTCTTGTCAATTACATAGTTGAAAAATATAATATGAAAATGATGTGTAGCCTTGGTAAGGACAGAATGTTTACAACTCTTTAAATTTGACGACTTTTTCAATTTTGCGTTTAGCATCTAACTTCAATTTCTCCTCCCCTTCGAGCATCAGCGAGGCCAAAACGTAATACTTGGTTCCCTGGGTATCCATGTCCACCACATTGACCAAAGTAGCCTTTGTTGATCCACCCAGTACGTGGAATTTCCAGCCGTCTTTATTCCGCTTGAATGGCCCCATTTCCGCCATCTGTTCATCAAGACCATCCACATCCATGTTCTGCAACAAGAGAAATGTTTCATTAAATTCAAAAAGCATATGGAAATGTAGTATATCCTTGACTTATCAAAGGGATACTTGTTTTGTACAGTCATGAAATGGAAAAAAGGAGTAATCAAACTGATCAAGTAGTACTGAGTACCAATAGCCAAGAATCCTGGGAACTTTAGGAGCTAGGGATAACAAATTGACAGTTTAGGTTTCTGTATAGCGGACGCAGGTCGTTTAGTTCAAATTTTTGAATAAGGTCGACATTTCCCCGCTATCTTAAATCAAAATATGTATGTATATATGTGTGCGCGTGTGTAGATCATTCTGGCTTGTTCCATTCTCGGATACTGCCAACACACTCGATTTAATGTGCAAAATTTCAATTCGATCGAATAAAAAAACACTGAGTTTTTCAATAAACTATATCCGAACTACCGAACATAGAGGGTGCCAGCAGCGCAGTTGCCGCCTAAAATGTTCCAATTGTCTGCACTTCCGATGAATAGCGCGATGCGTATGTCTGTATGTCTAAGTGTGTGTGTGCGCGCGCGCATACGAATTCGGGATTACCAGACCTGAATGCAGGGTGTCTCTGCTACATACTCTACAAAAATGTTCCAACTTGTTGCAAACAAGTATTTGGTGTTTCTTATATTTTCCACATTTCGAATTACGAGGACGGCGCACGTGCGCACAGAAGCTAAGAAAAATGCGTACGTGCGCGCATACACACAAGTGCAAATGTGCACTTATACACACACACAAAATGGCGGCTGCACGCCAAAGCCCATACACTGATTACTTTGCCCGCTAGGGTGCTGCGTACAAACACACATGTGTACATACATATGTATGTATGTATGTATGTATATCGCCGAAAAGAGTCAAGATTCTGCAACTTACCACCTGCACGTTGCCACCGACATGTTGTCGTATTATCCCGTTGTCCGCCTCAGCAGCCGCCGCCGCCGTATCCATTGGCGGTACCTCAACGGTGCTCATAATCTCAACTTCAACGCAGTCGGTGTCCTTTTCATACATCTCATGTAGACTCATGATGAAAGAATTCTATCGTTGCAACAATTATATAATTATTATTACAATTTTTTTGTGAGTTCTGAGAATTGGTCAGTTGCTGCTAAAAAAAAAAAACAACAACAGGGAGTTAAAAACGACGTCCGGTCTGTTGAAATGTTCGTTTCAAAAGAACGACAACGATATCGGCAATCGCGGTACAAACAATCCAATAATTATCGAATAGAACTTGCGGATGAGCAATATTCCGCGAACCTGTGACTGATTCACTGTGACTGTTAATCAACCATAACAGTTGCGATATTTCAAGTTCTGTATAGTATTTACAGACCATCTATCGATATTTAACGTCAATGGGCTTTTTGAATTGGTTTATAACTGTAGTGGAGTAGTAGCGATCTGAATATCATCCCAAAAACAGACATATAAGGCTTATGCAGATCACTGACATATTATCCGATGGTTATAAACTCTCCTGAAATATTTCTTAGCATGCAACATTTGAAATGTTCCGAATAATTCATAATTAGGGTTGTGATTTATTTATTTATTTTATTAAAGAGGTGCAAAAAGATACTTGAATACACAGCCTTATAGATAATGAAAAACTTATAAGAAGCTTAAGGATAATTAAGAACTTTAGGAAATGAAAAAAAGCCGGAAATCTTCAAACCTATTGGGGAAGTATAAGTTGCCAGCCCCAAACAAAAGCTAGATTAGTTAGAAATTTCATTAAAGAAAGATGAATATGAGTAAAGATAAGAATAGGATAAGTATAATAGAGTGTAAAGGCAATCTCTCTCCCGCTGGGCTAGGATTATTTACCAGGCCAGCAAGCTGCCCCCCTGCCTGGGTCAAAGATTACCCTAAAAAGCAAAGGAACAGAGTACACTGCAGTCGTGAACTTGGTAATTCCCAAAATTGCTAAGGTCGAAGCGTTAAAACGTGTTGGTTGATTCTAATCAAGAATACATATTATAATAAAATATCCTTAAACCTATTAGAATGGTACAAATGTGGGCCTAACTTTGTTACGCCCAAATGAAGTAACTATTAAGTTTGAAATTTTCGCTATAAATATGTTTATATTACCCTTTAAAATGCTGGTAAAAGAAACTCTAGCTCTTTCATCCCCGCACTCCCCAGCCGTTTGTACGCTCTCATTAGTGTCCTTTAGCTTTTTAACCTACAAATAATTTGCACAGAGAACGGCATTTATCATCATTGCCATGGGTGGGTTTCAATCTATTCATAAAATACGCTTCGTTGACCTTTTTAGGGGGTGGGTCTGGGACTGGGACTGGGACTGTGACCATGTACTGTGTGTGTGTGTGTGTGTGTCAATTGAATGATGAAACCTTTGAAAAGGACACTGGACTCTGGACCGCTGAATGGGGTCACATGACTGCAAATTATGTCACAAGCGGCAATTTCTAGCGATTTTAATGATGGTGAAATCAACCACACAAGGGAATTGACACACAAAGAAGGGGCAGAGATGTTTTCCCCAGACCACAAAGTATGCAGAGTCATCATATACTAGTTGCTGGATGCATTCCAAGTATCTATTGTACTCTGAAAAACATTAAGACCTACATACTTACCTTAAGAAACTGACAACTGAGACATTCAAGTTCTGCGAATTCCTAAAGACTAAATCAATTTTTGATAACAATCATATTCACTATTAAATAGGAAAAGAAACTCTATCAAATCTAAGATATAAAGACAAGCAAATCGTGTTGATAACGCCTTTTTGGGCCTCTTGACAGTATAGACAGCAGAACTGCCTGACAATCCATTCAATTTAGTCAAATGATTTTGAACTCAAGCGACGCGACGGACACTCAACAGACCCATAAAATCAAGTGAGAAGTTACAATATATGCGACACACCGAAGCCTAAAACACCCTATAGAATACAGTACAGCCAGCCTAGTGAAGCACATTCATTCTAATGTTTATGAAATCAATTTTATTATCAAATGAGCTCCAAGCTCCAATCTCGAAGAAATACTACAGAAACATGTAAAGCATACTTTGAGGATCGTCTAAATATGTAATGCACATGCAACAAATTCTTATAGTGTTCTTTTACTCTGCTCCTAAGAATGCTATACAATTTTCTGTGAAGTCAAACCGTAAGTGAAATTCGGAACCGGGCAGTCAATTCACCAAATGGTTAGGCATTTCAATATTAATGCGTATTTTGTATTTAGATTGTGTCTTATTTTATAAAATCAGCATTAATGGGAAACGTTTTAAATTTACTAAATGAATTAGCAAATAACTAAGCGAATCGGGTGATAACTGTTGGGATCGGAAATCTACAAATTTATATAAAAAGATACAATAAAATCAAAGAAACTGAAATAAATACTCACACGTTTAATTGATTTTATGAATTTTATGTGATTTGTTTTCTATAAGTTAAAACTAATAATATGGATAAAAATGTCACCTTACATGTTCATTTCTCTCACAAATTTAATTATCTTTATGGTATAAATGGTTTGTGGCTTAAATTGTTGTAACAAAGGGAATCAAGATTCGCTCAAAAGAATAATAAGCTGGGACCGTAATAATTATAAATTATATTAAAGGAATTACAACAACAAACCTCCTAACGACCTTCAGTATCCGGTGACTCTAAGGACCTGCTCGGTCTATGTGGGAACACCTTGTGGTGATCAACCAGTTCTACCTAACCTAACCTAAAGGAATTACATAGTAATGATTATTAGGATTATCTTCAATAATAATGATTAGTTTTTTTTAGCAATTTTATAAAAATTTGACTATAATCTTTATATTTTTAGCAACAAGAATAAAACTTACAAATTATCATTATTTAAAATGAAACTCACAAAGAATTAATTCTTTTAATTTGTATTTTTTTCACTCAAAATAAAAACCACAATTACTTTAAAGCGTTTGTGTAGAATTCCTTCCCAATATTGCCCCATGTCCTTAAAAAAGAACAAAAATAATGTATTAGAAAGTATCTTTGGCGCAATGGCTTTTTGTTAAATTAAATACAAACAAAATATGAAGTACGATAAAAAAAATGTGAATAAAAAAGGTAATATCAATAATTTTCAATAATTATGTTCCTTTTATAAAGACATGGAAACCAAATATTATAAAAATGGAAATACTAAAGATGTTTTGGAAAGGGTCATGATGATGTAACTCCTTTTCTTGTATGTGTATTCCAAGTCATTGTCTTTAAACAAATAACCTCCCTAAACTCATCAGACTGATCAAATTGATTGAAAGAGTGAACATGCTCTCACTCCGCAAAGGGTATTCAGCCTGTAACAAGAGCGCACCCCGAAACGTTTGGATATACCAGAAAGAAAAGAAAGGGGGCGACTGCCAAGGCCTCCCCTCCTCAAAGGACTGTACACATTTTGTGTCTACGTACAGTTGTGTGTGTGTGTGTGTGTGTGTGTGTGTGTGTTTGTGTCTTTGTGTTAATACGGGAATCGCGTCGGAGAAGGGGGCAAACAAGAGGAGGAAACAGCATGGAGTTGTTTGCCTGGTGTCGAGAAGTTTGCGCTTATTTTGGCATAGTATGAGGGGGGCTAGGGGTTCCGGCTACAGGACGACGAAAGTGACATTGATGAAACGGGCCCATGAACATTAGCCAAATACTGCAAAAATTTTGCACTAGACTATGTCTACAAGGGTGGTTCCCATTTATGTGATGGTGTGGGTGTGTGTGGGTGTGTGGGCGGTGGAGCTGAAGCAACAGAAGTCGTACAAGGACAAGCCAAACCACCCGGCACCAGCAACAGCACCCGCACCGTACCCGTACCATACCGCACCCTACCGCACCGATCCGAAGCGAACCCAGCACGGCCCGACTCGAAACGAACCGTTCCGACCTATTCAAAAGGAGTGACACTCTTTAAGCCATGGCCCACCGACTGACTTCAAAGCAAGTGATGGGCGTGGTCGCGGGCGACAACGACAGCTGTGAGCTCTACAAATAAACATATACGAGTACACAATTTGAATGTGAGAAGAGATTCCAATTTCCTGAGATTAATTCTGATGGTTTGGGGGGGCGTTATACACGAGACTACATCGCCCAAAACGGATGTTGCCTTTATGCGAGTATCTGATTCCCCTGTATGACGTCTGAGTTCCCGGTTATTGTGGGTACCTCTTTCGCTTTCATAGAACACAGAACAATGCCCCTGGCTTGGCATCCAAACTGTTCTCAATTTCCTTAACTGCAAAAAAACATCAAATTTATTAGTGAATTATTATGGAGTTTCGCTTTAATAACTGTAAAGGATGTATGCAAGTAAAAACTCTATTTTCAAATGGCCTTCAATGGTTTTCATTGCAATTTTTACAAGATTTTCGATTGGTATCCGGATTGCCAGTATTTTTGGGAAGCAAAGAAATTTATTTCCGGCAGGAGACAACACAATAAAAAGCAAAGTTTTATAAAATTATATTTATAAGTTCGCCGCACTTGACTGCATTAAATAAACTATAGGAAATTTTACCTAATTTATATATTTTTATTCAGTGTAATAATAATGCAACCTTTCTTAGCATTTATTAACTCTTAGATCCTATTTGGCATACTATCCACTTGACCTTTTATATCGTTTTGGAGAAAGTTTCTTCCATGACTTAATTATTGCCAATTTAAGCTCCCAAGTGCTATCGTACTTTGTGTTTTTGGCATAATCCTTCAGATCAATAAAGCCCACATGTTCTCCATTGGATTCATGCCCGGAGAACATGCTGGTCAGTCCAAGAACTTGGGTGAAAACAGGCTTTGTGCGCCTTTGACAGCAATAAAAAGGCAATAAGTTCCTTTTGCAAAATCTCTTCAGTTCCAGCATTCAGATTAACAGAAGACAGCCCATGAAAGATCCACCTCTAAAATATCTCTAAGTAAAGTATAGGAATTCTTCTTTCAATAAATCCCTTCAATAATAATGATATCTAATAATGATTAATTTTAAGTAATTTTCTAAATTTTATTTTAACTGAGCGAAAAATTATTAATCACAAATAGTCAATCCTTATTATCAAATAATTATTATTTTTAATTTTTATTTTCTTGCTCAAAATAAAACTCTATTTTATTTTAAAATAGAGGATGTATGTCTAGGTGTGTAGGATTTTTTCCTAATATTGTTGCATGTCCTTTTAAAAGAAACCTAGAGGCTGTAGAAAACATAATGAAACTTCGATTTGGTGAGTTCGATCAAAGTATCTTCATAAACAACAAAGTTTTTGATACAACTCAATTAACGACCGTACGTTCCTATGGCCGCTATAGGTTATAGTTATCCGATTTGGCTGGTACTGACAATGTGGTCAGACAACGCCAAGTCAAAGGTAGATTAACTATCTTACATGTTATAAGGAGTTTTTTTTACAAATTATATATTGGAGTCAAAGGCAATATTTATTATATTTATATAGTTGAATTCAAAAAAGGGTTGCAGGTTGCTGGAGATGACACTGATCGGAATGCAACCATGTGCAAAATTTCAGCACTGTACTCTAGTGACAAGAAAACTCTATGTTTTTCTTATGAAACAATTAGCAGCAGGTGTCAAATCACTCTGCTCCTACCGCTGCCATAATCCAACAAAGCTTTACTTTAATTTATGCATACACTATATCTATCGATTTGAATATCGATAGTACGAACGGTTCTCACCATTGATTGTCTTGACGATTATCGATAGATTTTGCGAAAAATTTGTATTGCGAGTATTACAAAGGTACTTACATTCATTATAACATTTTCAGCACCCTTTGAATATCTTAGAATAGGGCTTAAGACCATCAATAGTGTCGGTGGTGCATATTCTCAACAATCGAGTGGGACACTACCGATAGTTTTAGGGCACCAATAAGAGCAATTTTAATCGAATGGAACAATAGAATTGTATGTCAGATTGTCGTACAACAAAATCCGTATAATATCGAAAAAAAAAATATAAAAACTTTGTTAATTCAAAGCAGGAGGCTTAAATAAACTTAAGGAACAAATCGAACCACATAGATATAGATATAGATATATGGCCGATTAGTTCGCTCTGCAGTAAAAGGAACTAGCCAACCGATTTATTCAATTGAACGAAAATAGTGAACTAATCTAGCGTGTACGGTTGTTGGAACCTTCTGGTCGGTACCGCCATTTCGTAAAGTCGCCATTGGAGAGCGCTTGGTGTTTTTTTGTGATTCTATAACTTGGGTAAGTTTAATCAAGATATAATAAGAACATCACATGTCTATATATATGAAATATGTATTTCTTAACATCATAACTATATCAGATAGCAGGGCTAATAAGTATTTTTGTGAATTTGGCTGTTTTCTTCGCAGAAATCGCGAAAAGCGTTTGCAAATATATACACACATACATATACACGCGTGTATGTATAAGTGCTTCCCCGAACTAGACTATCAGACGCTTTTGGGTGTAGAAAAATCACTTGGGAATAATACATTTATTTGGAAAAATGCAGCTAAGATTGGGTATACCACTGAATCGCAAAATAATGCTGATCAATGCGGTCAGGGATGGCTACGATAAATTAGATATTGCCAATAGATTTTGCATAACTCGTCGCACTTTGTCGGTTATATTGAAAAAGAAAGACCATCATTTGCGGCGTTGGAAGTCCGCTTGCAAACGCTATGAGGAGAATCTACGGAAATTTCCTTTTTCCGATATTGATGAGGCCACTATCAACTGGTTTAACGAAGTGCGTGGTTCAAAGACTTCTGCATCAGGATCGTCAATAAGAGCTAAGGCCCAAGAATTGGCCATCTCATTGGGATATGAGAACTTTGTGGCAAGCACAGCTTGGCTAGAAGAATTCAAGGAGCGTCATGGCATTTTTGATATCGAACGTGGCAATAAGTGGATCAAGGATGATTGGCCGAAACTCATTGAAAACTATAATGCTAAGAATATATTCAATGCCGCTTTGACTGAATTGTTTTACAAGCGTTTGCCCAATCAAATCGACGAGGACCAAAGCGAGGCAAAGATTACGGTTCTGGCTGCATGCAACATGACCGGAATGGATAAACTCAAATTGCTGATGATTGGCAAATGCGAAAAGCCAGAGACCTTCAAAGGCAAGAATTTTGATTATGAGTCCGACCCAGGGGCATTGATGACATCACAAATATTTGTAGAATGGATAATAGCTCTTGATAAACAATTTGTTTCGCAGAAACGTAAGATCGTCTTGGTGATGAAAAAGTTTTGTTCACACTCAATCCATCTGCAACGTCGATTGAAGAACATCAAAATTGTCTATATGCCCACATTCATGAAGGACTTTAAACTACCAATGGATATGGGCATATTCGATGAGATGGAACTGAATTACGGACAGCGTATGTTAAAGATCGTCAAGAACCAACAGAATGAACCGAAATCCATCAATATATTGAAGGCTATGAAAGTCTTGAACTCGGTTTGGTCTAACACCGTGAATGCAGACATGATTTTGGAAAGCTTCAAGAAGAGTGGTCTTATAAAGAATAATAAGCAAATGCTGGTTGATGACATTGAGAGTATTCCGCTGGAAGAGTTGAGAGCCTATTATAACTCAATTGGAACTATTGATATGACATTCGAAAACTTAATTCGTGCTAACATTGGAGACCCTGGGAATTTGGCTGCCAATGCTGTTAACTCTGGTAAATTCAAAATAATCTATTCTTTAAATGAAGATATTTTAATTCATATATCAATTTTCACAGAAAATGGCGGAGAAAACATCGTACCGAATAATGAAGATATATCAACTCAATCATCTCGTAATGATGTCGGGGAAGGAATCGAAGTTTCCAATAATGTTAAGAACAAAAATTGGAAAAACCCGAATGAAAGTAATGCTCCATAATTATCCTTGTTAAGTTTCTGTTTATGCAACAAAAAAAGAAGAAGCAAACAACAACTTAAAGAAGAATTCATCGTTTAAGTCCAGAAGAACTTATTATATCATTTCATTCAAATATTTTTTAACAATAAATTCAATTTCAGTGACAACTAATATATTAAAGCCTTAACAATATGAGCGTCCTTCGTTTCTTTACAATCCAAATATAATTGTATTTCTGACGGGTAGTGAGATATTTAAAGATTTTAAAATAGTTCAGTATTTTCAGATGTATGAACTGGAAGCGTCCAATAGTCCAACAGCCTTCAATAGTACATTGATTTCAAACAGCACGAGTCTGGAAATGGTATGTAGTACAAGACAGTATAGTTCTAGCTGAAATTAATCTATATACGATTAGTTTTTCATACAATATCTCAACTTTCGACTGTTCGTTCTATATAGGCATGTAATTTTGAAGAAACTAAATATTTGTTGATTTTTATTTCTGAATTTATTTATTTTATTTACAAATCTAAATAGTGCTGCCTTGAATCAAAAGATACATAGTTTAATATGAATATATAAAGTATAATAAGACTTCGAAAAATGCTCGTTATCGTTATTCGTACCATATATATATCGACGAAACTGTTTTTCATATACTAACTGATTTTTCAGCCACTCGTTTTTATGACAGCTATATATCTATATATAATATACTATATATATATATATATAATATACTATATATATATATATAAATATATATAATATACTACATATATAGCAAAGTGAAGTATCTTTTTGAATTTCCTCGACTTTTTTAAAAGTATTTCTAACTGCTTTGCTTTAACTAATAAATATACATAAACATAGATCAGTCAAAGCAAGAAGCAATATGTATATACATATGCATATACATATATGGAGCATTCCCTGGCTGCCCTGACCATACTTCGCGTTCTTCTTTATCAGTTATATTCCCACCATAAACGGTCACTCTGCTACTGTGCTTTTTTGTATGAGTTTTGTTTTTCGACGACATCATAGTATTAATAAGGTATCTTAGGTACAGTGAGCCTGCATTGAAAAGGGATAGAAAAAGTGTGGCCAGAGCAGCCACAAAACCAGCAATCCAATCAAAGTTGCTGACATTTGCTTTGCTTTCAATATAAATATATAAACTGCTATGGGTAAGCAATAGCATAGTTCCAATAGTCAACAACTAAATGCTCTATATTCATACGCCCTGTACCCCAAAGAATGGGTAAAAGGGGTTATTATAGAAGCAGACATCTCCGACCCTATGAAGTATATACATATGTATGTAGATCAGTATCAATAGCCCAGACGTTTGTTTAGAGACATACTCTTTGGAATGTAGGTTTGTGTAAATTTGGAATAAATTGCAAATGGATAAAAACTATTTAAAAGACCAAATTAATTGATATATCCTTGATTTAGGGCACATATAATCCTGGAGTTACTCTGAATCTAATGTGCGAATTTCAAGCCGATCGGTTAATAAATTTCAAGTGCTGCTTGCTTGAACTGCTTGATGAATGCATATGTTCTGTGTGTGTATGTATGTAAGTAGATGATATGTTTAGGAATCTGAGACCTAAGTACAGGGTGTGTCGTAGTCGAGTACATACACTACATACAGTAATTTGTGCCAAGTATGATTGATGCTGATCAATTTGTGGATTCTGGAACGTCACTTTTATATGGGAATAGTAAATTAAAACGTTTGGCAACACTGGCCACGCTGTTAGCCCTGTCCACCTGTTAGCACATTGAATGACAATTGTTTGACTTGAACTGTCACAGCTGGTCTTTTAATAAGTGTGTTAAAAGCTGCTGAACAACAACAGTAACAACAACAACAAACAAACGTAGAGAAAGAAACATAAGTGACCCTCAGATTCCACAACGTGTTTAGGCGCACAGCAACAACAACAACAGGAACAAAACAATAGCAACAACAACAGCGGCAGCAGCAGCAGCAAGTACAACAACTACTCAGCACAAACACAAACCGTTTCAAACCGGTTCAACGCGTCGCTGCTGCCGTCGCTATGTCTGTGTGTATGTTTGCATGTATATGTGAGCTTACCTAATGCGCCTGTTTCTGCCCTAGTGTTCCTCTCCGAACCGTTGCTGTGAACCGCTCTCTCTGGCCGCTCTTTGCAGAATTGTGCGACGCGACAGACGCATTGCCCAGCTGCGTCAGTGCGAGCGAGAGGCAACTAACTGTGATTGCCTGGCACCGGTTCATAAATTGGTTTCTGCTCTGGTTTTTTTTTCTTTCTCGTTTGTACTCAGCTGTGCGTCGTCTCCCTCCCGTTCAGTAAACGAGCGATACTCATAAACGACGCACGCCTTTAGCTGTTATTTTGGTTTTGTTCCACTGCCGTTTGTTGTTATTATTCTTATTGTTATTAATAATAATTATTATTAATATTGCTATAAATAGCGTTGAGAATGTCGCTGAAAAGGTACAAAAACCCAGTTAACAATCACTTCATCTACAACGATGAGATCCGCAAGAGCACATGCAAGGTGTGCTACTTCGATATGGCCGGCAGGCACTCGGAGAACCTAATGCGACACCTGAAGCGCAAACACCCATCCACGTATGCGGAGGTGATGATTGAGAAAGAACATCGACGATCCACAAATCCAAAAAAATCCGGTTCAGATTCAGGTCCGTTGCATTCCATGTTCAAGTTCGAAACGGAGCCGCATAAATTGTTTATCAAATCGGTAAGAGCTGTGCAAAATGATATATGAAATACTTACAATACTGCATATGTTCAGTTAATTCATATTTGGTTCTTTCATTTTATGCCAACAATAGGAAAAATTGGCATTTCGACTCGATGAACCTGGCCAACAGCAGGTAACAAATATCACTGTTCATATAGACCGGTTAACTAAGCAGTCTCTAGGTTCAAATTTCCATAATGAACTAATTAGCCAAACCGTAGCCGGTTTTCACAATGATACTATAAAAACTGAAATACATAGCTGTCCACATAGTATATATGCATCTACTATCTAACAAATGCTGCTTCTTGCTAAGAGATTAAGAACTAATCCTATCTTAGGTGGGGTTCAAGACCCCGTAGACCCCAAAACAGCATTTGGGTTGCCAAATTTCATTAAACAACGCTAAGAACAGCTGTCTTCGAGCTGTTGAAGACATAGTATTAACCTTAGAACAGTTTTCCACACAAAAACTAACTTTTCAACTAATTGTTATATATGAACTTATTTGAATCAAGTATAAATCACAATCGAACTTGGAATTGATGAGATATTTTAAAAAACAAACAATTAAGTATGATGTAGTCGAGTATGCCCGACTATGAGACACCCTTTAGCCAGGTCTTTAATTCCCAAAACACATCTTCGTACAGACACACAGATGAATCAGTTTATTTCAATAGATGAAACTAGTTTCTTGAATAACCTCTTTGTTTTTTCGCAATAGATAACGAGTGTCCCAAGAATCATATATGACAAAATTCTAGACGATATCTCTAAAAAATTTAGCGTGAAACGTTTCTATTTGTATGGTATGCGTAAACCTACATATATTTCAAATTTGGTGTCTCCAGCACTTCTAAATCCTTAGATCATACAGACAGTTATACAAACAAGGGTATAACAACGCAGCTGTCGATGCTGATCAAGAGTATATATACTTTATACGGTTGGAAATGTCCTTCTGCCCGTTACATGCACTTCCACAATTGATTACTTGCTTTTAACCATTTTATGGGTACAGGGTGTAAAAAGCTGCTCATACAACAATTGAATTTTCCTATGGCAGCTACATACGAGAATATGATGTAATATTACGATCTTACGAGAATATACAACGATTATATAGCAGTTTTTGTTGTCGGAAGGGTTTTCTTCGATGCGTCAAACATTTGATGACAATATTCGAATCTGCAAGGGCATAATAAAACCATATATATATAATATATTAATCCTCCGAGCTCTTATCCCTTTTCTCCATTCCACCCCCTCACAGTTTTTCGATAATTTCTACTCAAATACTTTTAGAATTAAGTACAATTACTAATCATCCTCACTTATCGGAAAATTAACGTAATCGATAAGACGAGTCTAGAGACTGTGTATAACTTCCCTTTTTTTTACTAACCCCTACACCAATTGGCTTTATTTGTAATACGCCTAATACAAAACTATTTACAGCTGCCCATTTCGGATGCATACTCAAATGGTTATGAGGACGAGGGCGGCAGTCCTACGGTTGCTGCGAGTGGACAGTTCGAGGGCGTTTACATTGGCAAGGAGGAGATGTCAGAAGAAGTGGATCAATCGGCTGGCCAATTGAATGATTCAAGCGAATCATTGTCTTACCAAAGTGGCCACATTGAGGATAATCCATATATAATTACCGATTTGCCACAGCAGCCGCCCGATGCGTTGAATGCTTCTGCAACCAGCTCCATGGCTGTACCGGTTAATGAACCCATGCAGGTGCCCAATACCAATCCAGATGATGCATATTTTCTGCAATACTTGGGAAACAAATTCTCAAAATACACTGCGAATACCAAAAACACCGTACAATTCCATATCAATCGTATATTGTATAAGGCTGATATGGGATGTTACGATAATGTCGATTGCTCCAAATTATCCGATACGGATTGAAATCTATTTTTTATTTTTTTTTTGTATTTTTTAAAATCATATATAATCAAAACGTAAATAAGAAATTTGTACATTTTTTTGAGTAACATTTATATTAACTAAACGCATCAAAGAATAAGAAATTTGTAACTAAATATACACAAAATGAGTTTTTATTCAAAAAAACACTTTTATGTTAACCTTAACAGATCCTTGCCCCCTAGCTGGGATACATTCTACCCACCCCCCAACAGGGTCAACAGCTGCTGTTCAAACATTCAAATTGTAGCTACTTCAAGCTGATGAGCATCTTGTTTATGAAAGTATTGTACATAATACTTTTCTTTTTTTTTGTTTTCTGGGTAGCTGGAGCTCATTTACTTTCCTTCACTGTGTGTGTGAAACTCTACAGTTGTAATCTGCGGAGGGTTTAGAAACTTAGTTGTACAGTTTGAAACCGACAATCGGTTGCAAGCTCATTGAATACTTTATTATAATACTCTCTGCAAAGGTATACTGAATCAGTCATAAGCTTAGCAAACTGTTTTCATTTTTATTTTAAAATGATAGGAAAATGTATCTGTTTTTTAAGTAGAATTTATTCAGACTTTAGTTGAACCTTAACTGATTCCTTAAGTTCGACCAACTTCACATACAACCAAACAGCTTTTAAATGAGGGATAAGCATAAGAGTATGTCTGATTCTTCTTAGAATCTTTCCTATCTACAGTATAAACTATCTAAGTTGAATGCTTACTAACTTCCGAAGACCAACAGTCGTAAACCCCATTTGCAAGAGCATACAAACTTCGGTATGCCAAAAGTCGTATAACTTTTGTGAAAAGTGGCCCACTCTGGCAGGGCCAAGGCGTGGCAAGGGCCACTGGTGTTGAGGCTGTAGCTGTGAATGTATCTGTTGCTGTGGCTCTAAGCAGGCAAAAAGAAGCAGCCAAAATGCTTTGTAGCTATGTAGAAACTAAAGATGCGCGCGTGTTGCAACTTATGAAAATACAATTTTTAAATCTATTAGGTGGACTCTGGGTGTACAGTTAGAGCTGAACAGTTATCGATAGTGCAGAGACTCGATTGTGATAGTATAAGCTGTCGATACTATCGATAAAAATCGTTTTCAGCATAAAGGCTGGTTTCTGGAGGAAAAACGATTCTACTTTTAGAATTGGAAAAACTTATACTTATTGCCTTAAAAGTAAACCTGGCTTTAAAAACCATCGATATAATTGATTGTTTTCCAGCTCAAAAAATGTATACCAGCCAATATACGGATCCCTTGAAGGTTTCAATTTTGACTTTACAAGATTTTGCAATTTGAATTCACTTTCCATTGAGTTGGGAAACAAGTTATCAGATTGGCTTCCATATTCGGCAAGATTGTGCGGAAATGATCAACATTGAAGTGGATTGATTCCTATCTCAATGGCAACAGAATTCCATCCTTACTTACGGAAAAATCTGTTCACAAATGGAAAATGGGAAGGAATCCTTAAGGGAAAATCACAGAATTCCATCCTTACTTACGGAAAAGTCCGTTCAGAAATGGAAAATGGGGAGAAATCTTTAAGGGAAACTCACTATTGCAATATCTTCCCGAAAGTGACAACTGGAACAGGCCCAAATATATTACACATACGAAACAAGTTGCAGTTTTGCACCACTTGAAATGCTCTGCTTGCTTGCAATGCCGCTTAACTGCTTGCTGCATATGTGTGTTTGTGTACGTATAAGCAAAGATGGTGTCTGGTAGTCGAGTATATTCGACTTGAGCATTTTTACTTGACTTGAAGATTATTTTGATTTAAATCAAAACTCGATTAGGGAGTCGTGCTTGTTCGTGGCACGAAGGCAAACACGACACGCGGCCAACTCTAGTACAAACACGCACACACAACACACACACACACACACACACACACAGGGAAAGTAAAGTAAGTATCTGTGACACCACCGGCTGGCTTTGGCTTCGGCTTCGGCTATGGCTACGGTTTGGGTTTGGGTTTGGGTTTCGTTTTTGGCTTTGACGGTGTTCCTGCGAATTTTGAACCTGCGCCCGCCTTTTAGTATCTGTGTGTGTATTGCGTGTGTGTGTGTGTGTGTGTTTGTGTGTATCCTTGTCGTCGTCATAGGGGCGCCCTGTACGATAACCCCCGAGAGCCCAGTGCCTCATACCCTGTTCAATTAATATGGCTGTGTGCCGAACGTAACGCGTCCTCGCCGTCCTCTTGACGGTTATTAAAGGTTCATTATCAAATATGTTGGATGCGAGCTGTTTGTCGAGTAGCTGCCGCTGCTGCCTCTGCTGCTGCTGCAGTATGCTGCATGCTGCATGGGGCACAAAGGGAGTCCGAGTGGAACATCCAGTTGAGTCGCCATCGTCGTTCATTTGTGCTGCAGTTGAAATGCAAACAGAACACACACACACACACCGCACACAGCATGAAGCAGGAAAGAAGGCCATCTGCGGGACGCCGAAGATTTAATACCCTAGCAGAGGTGCCAATAGGCTGGCCTGTTTCCAATCAAATCATCTGTTGATTTTATCTCTTCTGAAATCGGGCTTAAGCAATCGTTCACTTTGATCCAATTGAATGAAAACTATTCGAAGGATAATCGATTCGGATTGAAAAGTACTCGAAATGAAAACATGACAAATATACAGGATATAGTAGCTATGTTATATTATGATCCGCTTTTAATCAAATTAATTTAATCTATATCATAACTTATGAAATTATTTAATATCTTGATAAACTATTAAGTTTATAAGGATAGATATATACGATTTTAGATCACGTGTTAAGACCAAATTAATTCTTACAAAAAGTTAGTTTAATAAGGATATCTGTAAGAACAAAACATAACCTGAGTCTTCGGCCAAGGCTATCCGATCCGGCCAATACACACATACATATGTACTGCATGCCCTTAAACTGTTTTTACTCCCTGTACCCATAAAGTGGGTAAAAAGGGGGTACTAAATCTGTGCAAATGTATGTAACAAGCAGCAGGAAACATCTCCGACCCTATAAAGTATATACATATATTCTTAATCAGTTTCAAAAATAATATCGATTTGGACATGTCCGGATGAACGCGTCGATCTCAGCAACTATAAGAGCAAGAGACACCAAATTTGTTATACCATACGCAGATCAAGTTTGTTTCCAATTTCACCACCCTGTTCCCTCGCAATTCGATCATAATGTTTTACAGCCACACTTATAAAGATATAGCCCTGGAACTCCGCATGTATTATGCTTAAGTCACCACTCTTAATCTGTCCAAATTTCAAGTCGATCGGATAATAAACACGGAAGTTATTCAATAAACAAAATTCAGTACTGCAGCGCGGGGGGAAGAAGCAGCACAGCCGCCTCTTCAAATGCCTCGCTTGCGCTGGCGCTTGTGCATCTTTGTGTATGTGTAAGTGTACGAAGGTGCGACGGGATATTTTTATAGCATTCTTACTTGTTTTAAATTCATTTATTTTATAACAACCAAATCTTATTTACTACAAAATAAATAAAAAGTAAATGTATTAATTATCAATTTAATCTTTGTCTCCTTAGTAGCTCTCAAATTAATTATTTATTATTTAGAAAATAAGTTTTATTTACAAAAATTGAGGTGAAATTTGCAGTGTAATTTGATACAAAATTTTATTATATATATGTATTTTAATTAATTTATTTAATTAATTAAACTTAAGATAAAGATATGGAGAAAAAGAAAAGAAATTATAGGAACGAAAGATATTGAAATAAACAGAAAATAAGTTAGATTAAACATCATGTTTAAAATGTTGTCCTTGACGCATATGATAAAGATTTACTTTCTAAAGATATCTTTTATTTTCTTAATGGGAAACAAAAATTAATAGATTTTTTATTAGCTCTTCTTAGTTTGGGATAAATTTTTGGGAATTCTTTCTTAATTTTAAATGAAGCCCAGCTTATTTAAGAAATTTGTAAAAATAAATTTTTCTGTAGGTGGAATTCCATTTAATAGCGCTAACTTAAATATAAATTTGAAATATTCCTTACTTTCATAGAAAGGAGGTTTAATACGGCTATTCGTGCTCTTTAAGCATCTAAAAATATGAGATCTACTAAGATGAATAACATGATAATCTGTTCTAATGTTATTTGCAGCATTATATTTGAGTAGCCCTCAAAACCGCTGTCCTGAATGGGAATCTACTTATATTCTTAAGGGGATCGGAAATGTCTCTGAGAAAACTATAATACCCTCTGTGAGGGAGGGTATGGCAACGAAGAAGAGTAGAGTAGTATATGTAATACCAAAGCAGTTTACTTAGCTGCATTTGGCTCACAGTCAGGCCACAGTCACACACCTGCCGCCTTTTGTTATTGTTTTTTGTTGTTTTACCTCACACACACACACACACACACACACACACACACACACGCACACCCCACTGAGAAGGCCAATGCACTGAGCTGAACCATTCTTAGGTTCGTTGGTGCTCTACTTGCCGCCGGAACTGGAACAGACAATTGAAGGCCCTAGATATAGTATGTAACTCACACAATATAGAACAATTGCACTAGAAATATACATATCTCCATTTACGCAATAAAAAGCATACATATATTCTATAACAAGAATTTGCTTTATTTCAGTTTGCAACCCAATAAAATGGGGAATGTAACACAATTGTTACAAAGTTCTTTATTCTTCGAGAACTTAAATAAACTACAATATATAACGACATGTATATTTACATACATATTTGATTCCTATTGCAACTAATCATACCAATCTAATATTTGAGGTGTTATGGGATATGTGAGAAAAACTTAAAAAATTTAAATAAAATGTTTTGTCCCTTTGTAAATTCCTGGTCCTAGTTAGCCCCCTAACTGTATTGAGGGATGCAGGATATGAAAATGTATCTTGCAGAATACAGTTAATACAGAATACAGCATAGTATAGAACTTTCAATTGTTTTGTTCTATTGTAGGATCTTTAAGGTCACAATACAGAACTTTTTATTGCATTTTATACCCTAGCAGAGGGTATTATAATCTTGTCTCGAAATGTGTAATAAACTGAAGGAGACGTTTCCGACCAAACAAAGTATATACATATATTCTGAATCAGCATGAATATGCAAACTAGTCTTTCAGTTTTAAAGCTATCGTAATGACACTCAACACAGACCCTTCTTTTACTGCAGGCAGTAGATATGTCGGAACCGGCCGGATCGGACCACTATAACATATAGCTGCCATGGGAATGATCGGTCGACAATTATGTTTTGTATGAAAAACTGATTTGTTTATGAATGTTGCCTCACCAAACTTTATCAAACAGAGTCTCTATAGAGTTTATACAATCCATATACCAATATTTGTTCAAAATCGAAACACTATATCGCTATATCAAACTTTCTGGTTTTACAAATATTTCATCCAAACTAAGTGAGAGTTTTATTATACTTAAAATAGTGATAAGTGAGAGTTTTATTATACTTAAAATAGTTTCCTATAATTTCATCAAAATCGGACCACAATAAGTTTTGTATAAAAACTAATTCCTTCTAGGGTATATAGTTTCGGCACTCTGAAGACAGCCCTACTTTCTTGTCATTTATTATTCTGATATCTTAAATGTCTTATTTAGATACACAATCAGTAAACTTAACAAATTCAGAATTTAAATATCGTAATACACTCAGGATGTACAACTAAATGGCCAACAAGTAGATATTTTGTGGCCCTTGAGTTCTATCATAACATATGTTAAGGGAGGTTATAAGCCATTTAATCTGTTAGTTGTTAGTCTGTACAGGAAGATAAGGATAAATGTGCTGATTGTGCTGATTGATTTGAGTAACGCTTCGCGGGGGTGAAACAACGGAACAACAATAACACGCCTGTTCTGTTCACGTCACGGTTTCAAGCCTAGCCATACTAGTTAGGGCCCGTTTACATGCTACACACTGCCAGCAGGCCGAACATATGATGCCAGGCAACTGGCAATGCATCTGACGCACTGTCGAACATTCGCTTGCTTTCATTTTGTTAAATCAGCTCTTTCTTTTACTGTACAGAGCTGAATAAAGCTAAACAATTTAAAAATACATGTGTGTAGGTACATTTTGTTTGTTTTACTTCAAGAAAACCATCTCTGTCACAGTTACATACATATGTATATTAAGTTATTGTTTAGTTAACATCTACTTTATCTGTTAATATATAGATACTGTATTCTTAAACTCTAAGCATGGTTGAGTAAGATCACAAGGTGCCGATTATAACGACCACATTAATCAAAAATAAAAATCTCTGGCAATAACTCTCTGGCAGGCTGACGCAGCACTTTGCTTCCAAAAAACAGTTATTTCGGGTGCTTTTGACTGACAAAAGACTTGCCAGACTTGCACTGCCAGCAAAACTGGCAGTCCTTGCCACTGCACTGCAGCTAAATTAGCTGTCGAATATATTCGACGTGCTGTCAGTGTGTGTGTATGTGTACACTTTTACATCACATGCAAACTAGGCAGACACGTGTGTGTGTGTGTGTGTGTGCGTGTATATTTGTGTGCATCCGCATCCGTATAAATGTAAGCACGTTTTTGTCCGAGTCAGAGGGATGTTGCTGGATATACCCATGTACATACATATATACACACACACACACACAGAGACATAGGCCAGGTTACACGAAATGTCGCCTGAAATTTGTTCCCGCTGCTTCCCTGTAATTCGCTTTAGTTTTGTATTTTTTTTTTTTTTTTTTTTTTTTGTGTAAATAAAATAGATGAAAATCAATTTGACGTGTCTTGAATTCTGTTTAAGGTTTAAAGAACTCGTTTCACAAAAGATAAAAAGAACAACAACAATAACAAGCGACGAAACACACACACACACTCACGAAAATCGAGAAACAGAACATAGACGTTGATGGAGAGGGAGAGGGAGACGGTGCCAAGAGGCAAGCAGGGCAATAAGAATGAGAGAAAAATGGAAATAAACTCAAACTCAAACTCGAATCGTGTACACGCAAAGTGTATGACAAGATGGGGAGTAGGGTAACAGTAGGGGGGGAAGAGCATACACACACGCACATACATATATATATATATATATATATCAAATATGTACATGCATACATACATACATCAAAATGAACAATGGCTGCAAAATAAAACATAAAACAAATAAAATAAATAACAAATTTGAGATTTACCTAAGTATTAGGGGTGCTCATAATTAATTACATCAATTTTTTAGCCATTTATATGGAATAAAAAACAAGAAAGGACGGCTATCATCGTAGTGCCGAACCTACATATGTACATATGTACAGAGGCACACAAAAGTATTGGCACAGCAAGCAATTTTACATTTGGGGCTAATTAGCGGCGATATGGCTAACATATTTATATGCCACACATTTTTCCTGTATAAGCTAACTTATTTACTACCAAAATCAAAAAAAAAATATTTTTTAAATTATGCTTAATTTTTTTTTTTTTTTTTCAAAATCAAGAAAGGGCACTTTTTCAGCGCACAAAAGTATTGGCACACTTAACTTATTAACTGTAAAATGCTTAAAATATAACAACATAATATAACAATATACCCTAGCAGGAATTCAATTTTATATTGAATTTGTTTTTATTTCGTTTTGTGCTTATAATTCCCAAATGGTTTAAGCATTTTTATAATGAAGTGCCTGATTTTTGCCAATCATATAAAACTTGATTTTAGTAGCGTAAAGTTCCCAGTTATCTAGGTATAAGTTAACATATAAGCCGATCATTTAAAGGTTTTCTTCCCCATTTTCCTTTGTAATCTATATTAATAATTTTTAAAGCAAATTCATTAAGTAAACTAAAGAAATGTTACTGTTGAAAAGCAATCGCTAAACCTCGGAAAAATACTACAAATTATAATTTAGCTTTAAATAAAACATTGTACTTTAGAGGGGAAATAAAAGCAAATTAAAATACAAAAAAAATATAAAACTTAATGTGGTCCGATTTCGATAAAATGATAGAATGAAATATTTGTATAAACAACAAGTTTGATATATAAAGGTACGATTTTGACCAGATTTGGTCAGATTGTGTAGACTCTCTGTTTGATAAAGTTTGGTAAGGATACCTTAATAAACAAAAAAGTTTTTCTTATATAAGCATAATTGTCGACCGATTGTTCCTATGGCAGCTATATGTTATAGTGGTCTAATCCATCCAGTTCCGACATACATATACATATACTGCCTACAGCAAAATGAAGGATCTGTGCCTAGTTTCGTCTTGATAGCTCTAAAACTGAGAGACTAGTTTGCATAGAAACGGACATATCGCTATATCGACTCGGCTATGGAACCTGATCAATAATATATAAGTATACTTTGTGGGGTCGGAAAGCGTTACATTATAATATCCTCTGCAAGGGTAAAGGTTTAAATAAGATTAAGATCAAAGATTAAAAGATATTATGCTGGGTGAATCTGGTGGTTTCTGATGATTTTGTGAATAAGATGTTGATGAAAACTTTAACCGCAAATTAAAACAAAACATTTTTAGTACATTTTTCAACTTTCGCGGAGGTCACCAATTTGGTGAATCTACCCATTATAATAATGTGCTAGACTTAACATAAAATTTGTACTCCCTGTACCCATAACATGGGTAAAAGGGGGTATTGGATCTGTGCAAAAGTATGTAACAGGCAGAAGGAGACATCTCCGACCCTATAGAGTATATATATTCTTGATCAGTATCAAAAGAGATTTCGTTTTGGCCATGTCCGTCTGTCCGTCCGTATGTATGAACGCGTCGATCTCAGCAATTATAAAATATAAATTTGGAATGTAGGTTCGTCTAAGGCAGGCGCAGGTCAAGTTTATTTTGGATCCGATATATTCCACCCCATTCCCCCGCTATTAAAAAAGACCGTTTTACAGTAACAGTTTTCAAGATATAGCTTTGGGATTTGGCATATATATTACTTTGGTCACTCCCAATCTACTGTTCAAATTTCAAGTCGATTGGATAATAAACACGAAAGTAATTGGCGAAAGAAGATTCAGTACTGCAGCGCGGGGGGAAGAAGCAGCACAGCCGCCACTTAAAATGCCTTGCTTGCACGGTCGCTTGTGCTGTGTACGTATGTGTCTTTGTGTATGTGTAAGTGTAGGAAAATGCTATCGGAAATTTTTGACCTGGGTACAGGGAGTTTTGTAGTTAGTTATGCTCAACGTTAGCATTCTTACTTGTTTAGACGGTGAATCCATTAGAAATGGGCTTAGAGCATTCGAAGTTGTTTCCTTTTGTGAATGTGCGCCAATATACAACAGACTTTTCCTTTAGTAGAGGTCAAAAACGATCTCCAGATACACCAATTTGGCACAACTTAGATGCACACCACGTCCTCCATGGCCACTTTAGGATTAGTGGTAAGTGCGAGCAAGTGTTATGGCCACTTGCAATATGTAAGGCTCGATTCGATTCAATCAATTTTTCAACTCATTGGCCGAATTTTACCGATTACAGACAATTCAATTCCAGGGATTCGAACTGTACTGCAGAAGGAGGGGGTGGGGTTGGGGAGGTGAAGGGAGCCTGTATGCAGTTATTTCGAATATGAAACACACACACACACACATACACACACAGAGGCAAACTGACAGCTAGAGGAACTTAAGAACGTGGAGGATAACAGCAGCCGTTGCTTGTCAGTCGGTCCGTCATTCAGTCATTCATTCAGTCAGTCATTCAGCAGTCAGCAGTCGGAGGCAAAGGAAAAGCACTACAATGAACAAATCGTCATGAACTAACAGCAGCAACAACAACAAATGACAATCATCGTCATCGTCAACGTCATCATCACCAAAGCCATATCGCTCCGAATACGAGCACATTGAGCGGCTACACGGCTACACGGTCGCAGGGGGGGCTGCAGAGAGGGAGGGTGCTGTTCTGTTCCATGGAGGTACAAAACAATAAAGAGTCGAAAATGCTTGCTGCAGGAGACGCGCGCAGGGGCGCGCGGCGACATCTCAAGCACAAAAGGCAACAAGCTACAACAACAACTCAGCAGCTACAACTACAACTACAACTACAACAACTGCAGCTACAGCTACAGCAGCACCAACAACAAAGAACTCCCAGGCCCAGTGAACTCGTCAGGCTGCGGCAGGCAACCAGAAACCAAACTCAGTCAGCTAAAGAAATATTCTGTTTTATGCCCTTGCAGTGGCAGGGTATTATAGTTTTCTCACGAGCTATGTAACACATTGAGGGAGACCACAAACTACACTATATATTCTTGATCAGCATCAATAGTTAAGTTTGTTTCTATACTACAGTCAGAAAAATAAATGCCATTGAAATCAGAAAATCGCTCTACAATAAAAGTCATCCTAAAAAAACAGCAAGAACATCTTTTTAATAGATATATTTTCTAAATTTGAGAAATAAATTTATAATTATATAATTGGTTGCAAACGTATGGCGACTTATTGTATGTTAGGGCATTTATTTTTCTGAGTGTAGTCTCGCAGTTTTTAAGCTACAATGTTATGAAACTTGGCACAGCTGCTTCTTTTTGCTCCAGGCAGGACACACAGGCCATGTTCACCAGCATATCTTGATCCCTGATCATTTATCTGATTACTATGAGCTTTCTGGCGAACGCGACTGATACTGTATATCGATACCAAATTGGTCGTATCATGATCCATGAAAATGTATCATAGAAATAGTACAATCAATTTAAGTGATTATTATACAATATGTGTTTCTTATCGAAATGTGTCTTAAAACAAGTAAGAACGTTGCAGTCGGCGGTGGCGTCCGACGGCGGACGCACCCGACTGCAGAATACTATGTTCCCAGTCCTATGTATATAATATGGTTATTTGTGAGTTCAGAAAGAAACGCGATTTTGCTCCTTTGGGTGCGTGGGGGTGGGGGGTCCAAAAATTTTTGATGCAGTTTTATCTAGGGGGCCAACATTAGTCTGTCTGCCAAATTTGGTGACTCTAGCTCTACTGGTGTGGGAGATCTTGACACTTTATAAACTGACTATATACACCAACATGTGTGCCAAATTTGGTTGCTCTAGCTCAAAGATAAAGGCAAAAAAATTGCGTTCATACGGACAGACGGACAGACGGACATTGCGCAAACCCAATATACTATTTTTCCCTTCGGGAACATAGTATAATTAGTGATGTAAGAAAATCGATTTTTTTATGAAAAACATCGATTTTTTTATGAAAAACATCGATTATTTTATGAAAAACTTTATTGGGTCGGAGATGTCTCCTTCTGCCTGTTACATACATTTTTAACCTTTTTAACCATTTTATGGGTACAGGGAGTACAAAATAAATTTTTGCATACTTAACACAAAGTCTTAAATCTAAAATATTGAATCTCATATTTTAATGGATTGCAAATATCGAAATTAGTATAAAAAACTGGTATTTCATAGTTTGAAATTTCGTTAATAACGCCCTATAACTTTGTGATATTTCATTTATAAATTTGTAAGAAAGTTAGTCTAATAAAACTTAAATCTTCAAACGTTTACCTTAGAAGTTCCAATAGAGTATATTGTATTTCACTCTCAGCAAACTTCAGGAAACAACATATACATTAGAAGACTGTTTGGATATTTTCAATGTATATGGCAGCTCAATGTCAGATAATTCAATTATTATATTTATATGTGGCTTAGTTGACTCGGAAGAAGCCAGGCTATACCTGTTAGTAATATATTATCCGGACAGTTCACACATTCATTAAATTCATTTGATAAAAAGTTGAGATATGCTATGAAAAAGGGTCATAGTTTTTAAAATTCCCTTTATAATATAAATTAAAATATATATATTGTAGAAACCATAAACCATAAATACCAAGATAGTTTCCATTTAAACCTTCATAACATTTATAATATAGAATATCCATACAAAATTTATCAGTAAAGTTAAAACTTTGTCAAATTGAGTCAATCAATACACTGATCAAGTTATATATTACTGGCAGGTATAGCCTGGCTTCCTTCGAGTCAACAAAGCCACAAAAAAGTTTCCTGAAAAAGTTTTTTTTCCCGAATTTCCACTTTTCCGGAAAGAATGCTAAGGAAATTATTTCAGAGTGCCAAGCTACAATGCAAGATAAGGCTACTGTAGAAATTGCAGGTTTCTAGAATGGTATAAATATATAAGGATATAACAAACATATATGCGAACATTCTCTTCCTATATCTTAACCATTTTTCATCCTTGTTGACTTTCTTTCTTGTTACAATTTGCATTACTCATCACAGCTAAATCGTTATGCAGGTAGTTCGATTTAGCCCGAAGACCATATGTTGATAAGCAATACATGCCTAAGACCTAAGGCTAAAACTGGTTGAGATTGTGATGAAAGCCCACATTGTTTACATACGATATACAAGTACTATGTGAGCTAATCTCGTTGTCCCTCAACGAAAACCCTCCTCGGTTGATATTGCAAATGCAATTTGACAGTGCACTAATAGGACGGACGGACGCATAAGAGACTTTGGTATTTACCTGCACTTACCTGCTTCCAATTTTCAAAGCAAGTATACACACCTGCCCCGGCTACTGCCCCTGTCCGAGAGCCGTCCTGAGCCTGGGCCTGAGCCCAGATGTTGGACTCGTTGTAGGTCTCGCCTTTGTTTGGGCTTGTTTGCAAGCAAACTTACTTACTTACTTATATGTATGTGAGCCGAGGCCGAGGCCGAGAGTTGAGAGTTGGAAAGCAACTGGTGACTGGTTCGAGTAATTACAGCGACTTTAAATAAGTATGTGTTGATTTTTCACACTCCAAAGCACACACAGCACGCCGCTAACCCCGCACCCCGCACCACGCACACTCCGCACAACCAGTTTCCTCGCTTGAGGTCCAGACATCACTTCCAAGAGTGGCCATCTACAAAACAACCCTCGACCATAAATCCCAGCCCGAAAAAAACACAACCCCACCCAACCCCAAAGGGAAAAAAACAAGTAAGAACATTGCAGTCACAAGTTTGCGACTGTGGTATACTCTGTTTTTGCTAAATTGTGGTGACATAAGCCATAATATTATTTGTCAAATCATTCAAGGAAGCCATCAGTAGTCCTCATCCGAAATTTGCTAACTCTAGTTATATACATAGATACGGGAGAAATCTATATCCGTATGTTGCTCATTTGAGAGAGCTGACGTGGTCTTCGCAAATATATTTAAAGTCATATCTTTCAAGCAGTTCAGCAGTAGTCCTCATCTCAAATTTGGTAACTCTGGAGGAGGATAGGAGTGAGGATGTCAGACGTGACCAAATGTGTGTACCAAGTTCTGCTCTAACTTCAAGAGTGTCTTATAGACAAGCCATGTATACTTTTTCTTCTTCAAGGAAGTCATCAGGAATGCTCATCCGAAGTTTGGTAACTCTAGTAACAAAGGTACGGGGGAAATCTATATCTATATCTCATTTGCGGGGGCGGACATATTTTTCGCAAATATATTTTAAGTCAAGTCTTTTAAGCAGTTCAGTAGTAGACCCTATCTGAAATTTGGTAAGTCTAAATAGGATATAGGAGTAAGGATATCAGACGTAACCAAATGTGTATACCAACTTCAAGAGTGTCTTACAGACAAGCCGTGTATACTCTATCTTCCAAAACTTGATATATAAACAGAGCAATGAAGATGTGAATATGAACAATGCTCAAAAGAAAAGAAGTACGGTGCGGGGGTACAAGGGGACATTGCTGTCACTGTCGATATACGCTCGTGTTGATGGATTTTAATGCCAGCAGCCCGCAAAATCATTTACAGGACTTTTCTTAACCATTACGCCCATTTGGCACTTCCCTAAGCCACCCCACATTCACCACGCCCTCTCTCCCTTCTCCACACCCCACGTCATCGTCCCCGCTCACCCCTTTCTCTGGCATTCGCATTCACATTCACATTCACATTGGCATTGGCATTTCTGGTTTTGCTGGCAATCAGGGGTTTAATTAGTTTAAGTGGATTCGGTATCCATGCGCAACTACCCTATGAATATAGCCATAAGTGGGCGATTGTTTGGCATTGTAATGCAAATCGGATTGTTGGGTTAAAACACGTATGCATGCCAAATGTCCTGACGTCCTGCCGTCCTGTCGTCCTGTCGTCCTGTCGTCCTTACGTCGATATTTCGTTATACAAGTGTGCGAAAGCTAAGAATAATACCCGTGCAAAGGGAATAACACACAAAAACACAGCTCATAATATTGGCAAGCTGTGAGTCTCTGGAATTATTAGCAGAGTACATTTCTCCTTTTTTATCGGTTTATTTGCATCCTTTTTTATCCTTCCTGTGTCAATAACTTTATTATTTAACATAATATTTAAGCATTGCTCGAAATTTAAATAAACTTTTTATATATATAGTTAAGGTCATTCAATCGACATATTTCTTTATCTTTTATTTAAAGTTAGTTCACACAATCTCTCATTTTTACTCCCTGTAAAAAGGTGTATTGAATCTGTGCAAATGTATGTAACAGGCAGAAGGAGACATCTCCGACCCTATAAAGTATATATATTCTTGGTCAGTATCAAGAGATTTCGATTTGGCCACATCCGTCTGTCTGTCCGTTCGTTCGAGCTAGAGACACTAATTTGGAATATAGGTTTCTGTATACCATAAGCAGATCAAGTTTATTTTCAATTTCAGATATATCCCCCCGTTCTCCCGCAATTCGATAAAATCGTTCCACACCAACAATTTTGAAGATATAGCCGTGGGAAGTCGGCATGTATAATACTTTAGTCTCTTTTAATCTACTGTCCAAATTTCAAGTCGATCAGATAATAAACACGGAAGTTATTGACGAAAGAAGATTCAGTGCTGCAACAAGGGGTGAAGAAGACTTAAAATGTCTCGCTTACGCAGTGGCTCGTGTGTGTGCGGCTTTGTGTATGTGCAAATGGACGAAGATGTGATTGGAAGCTTTAGACCTGGGTACAGTGAATTTCGAAGTCGGGTATACCCGACTAGAGCATTCTTACTTGTTACTATATGGCTCCATTTCTGGCGTGACCACGAAATGATTTTCTATTGCCTCATAAGTCACCTAATAATAACCTTAAATAAAACTGAATGTTTAGTTTTTACATCTTCATATTTATTTGTATATCTTACATATTTAATTTGATCTTATTTCGGATTGATCTTAATCGTTTTCTACCGCATTTGTTTTTGGTTTTGTTTTTTTCTTTAATATTCCGGGAAATGCTCTTTAAAATTCCATAATAGATAAAATCCAAAATACAAAAAAATAAAAAAAATGTACATGCTCACACTTGGGAAATGCCACAGAAAATGGTTTTCTAATTATAGTTGCCCCAATAAATGGAAACAAACAATTTGTTTTGAGCCAAGGAATTTCAGGTTATCCCCCCCTCCCAGCCGACCCCTGCCCTTACACAGCGTGCATACATTTGATATAGAGCTGGTAACGCCTTCGATAACTTTAGTTGAGCGCTTATCGTTTGTCCCCAGGGAGGGGGTGAATATTTTCATACATGTGTATGTATGTATGTGTGTACGTATGTGTATATGTGAGTTTGGGGCTGTTTTGTTAATCGTCTGTGACAAAATTCGTTACTTATCTATGATAATAATTAGGGGCAGGCAATCCTCTATTAAGACGTAGTTTTGGATCAATTTGTGTGCCTTGAAAATGATTTCCAATTAAAATTGGAACTACCCCGCTGCCCCTGAAACCTGGTGTAAAGATTTCAGCCAGCGATAATCAGTTGATGAGTGCGTTGGCGTCAGCGTCAGCGTCAACGTCAACGTCAACGTTAACGTCGCTGTCAGCGTCGCTGCTCAACGCACAGTAACAGAAAAATGCGTTTGTACTTTAATTGGTTTCATCGCACAGCCAGCACGGAGCTAAGCCAAATGCAAGAGCAAGAGCAACCCCCCTAGCGACCGCAACGGCAACAACACTTTGTGCTCAGCATAAAACACGCACATGTAAACTGTAACTCAGTCGTACATGTGCATGCGACTGTATGTGTGTGTGTGTGTGCGGCTTTCCCGCATGCATCTGAAGCTGCTGCAGACGCTGGCGCTATACACAAGCGTTGACTGCGGCAGCATCATCAGCAGATGTACATATGAATTTTTAACAGCTGATAGCATTTGAAATTTATGACGACTTCGCTGGCTCTCAAGCGCATTCAAGTCTTGGCCTCCCCAAACGCAACACGCGCTCTCTCTCTCTCACACTCTGCGCTGCGCTCTTTGACGACGCTCTTTGGCAAAGTAATTTTGACAGCGCTGCCATTGCTGCTGCTGCTGCTGCTGCTTTGCTCTGCTGTTAAGTTGTTGTGCCCTGTCTGTGTTTGTGTTTGCTTTTTGTCTGCCTGTTCTTTTTTCATTCTTTTTGGGGCAGCAACTTCCGATTTAGGGATCGCGCTGTCTGCCCATCTCTGATCGAAACTGCAAATGTTGCAGTTGTTGTTTTTGTTGTTAAGTTTTGATGTCATGTTGCAGCTTACATTGTCAGTGATAAGCAGCAAAACAGCTGACAACACACGCTGATGGAGCGGGGGGGAAAAGAATAAGAATGCGCCTGCATATGTACTTATGTATGTATGTGTGTATATGCGTGTGCATTTATGCATGCATGTGTGTATGTGTGTGTAGCTACCTGTGAACAGCTGCACATGCAAGGGAAGAGTGCCTTACCATGTTTATATCATTCTCATTGAATATTTCATACTTACTCCCTGTAACCATAAAATGGGTAAGAAGGGGGTACTAAATCTGTGCAGAAGGTGACATCTCCGACCCTATAAAGTATATATATTCTTAATCAGTATCAAAAGAAATTTCGATTTGACCAGGACCATGGATCTCAGCAACTATAAGAGCTAAGGGCACCAAATTTTAAATGTAGGTTCCTGTATACCATAAGCAGATCTGGTTTTTTCCGATTGCAGATATCTCTCCCCGCACCCCCGCAATTTGATAAAAACGTTTTACAGCCACAATTTTAATGGCACAGCCTTAGGATTTGGTAAGTTGAATACTTAGGTCACTCCTAATCTACTGTCCAAATTTCAAGTTGATCGGATAATAAACATGGAAGTTAATCCCGAAAGAAGAGTCAGTGCGGTAGAGCAGTGGTGGTGAGGGGGGAAGAAGCAGCACAGCCATAACTTAAAATGCCTCGCTACGCTGTCCCTTGTGCAAGTGGACGAAGATGTTATTGGAAGTTTTAGACCTGGGTACAGGGAGTTTCATAGTGGGGTCTACTCGACTAGAGCTTTCTTACTTGTTTTTTTTAAGATCTGGCAGCACTGCGCTAAGCAAAATCTCTGCTCAGCATAATCCATGCTTAATTGTTGGCCACCCTCCAAATTATAGAAGCGCTGTGCACAGTGGTGTGATAATGACAAAATTCGGAGTGGAATGTTTGATTTTTCATAAATTTTAATATTTGAGCAAATTGCCTGTTTAAGGAAAACTACTTATAGCGATTTAATAAATACATACAGTTTTACTTAAAACTTCATACTATGTGGTGGGGTGGCGGGTATGGCCAGGCACTGGCCTGTTCTAAATGCACATTATTTTGATACGTACTTGCTGTGCCAATACTTTTGTGTGCCTCTGTACATACTCAGCCAGCATTTTATGAAATTCTGATCACATGTGAGTTATTTTTGAGTCCTCTTTCTGGTTAAAATAGTCATATTTGCGCTCATTTTCTGATCATAAATGATACTTTTGTTGGGGGGAAAATGGTATCCTAGCCGCAACCTTTCGTGAGGAATCGTTTATGAACCATTTTCCTGATCAGTTTCGACTAATTTTCGAGTCATATCTTAAAAATTAATTTGGGAGTCTTTTTTGTGTCGTATTTCTGATTATTTTTGAGTAATTTTCAAGTCCTATTTCTGAACATTAGGGAGTCTTTTTCGAGTCCTATTTGTGATCATTGGGGAGTCTTGTTCGAGTCTTTTCGAGTATATTTATAATGATTCGGAAGTATTTTCGAGTCGTATTTATAATTATTTTGGAGTCATTTTCAAGTCCTATTTCTGAACATAAGGGAGTCTTTTTCGAGTCCTATTTGTGATCATTGGGGAGTCTTTTTCGAGTCTTTTCGAGTATATTTATAATGATTAGGAAGTATTTTCGAGTCGTATTTATGATTATTTTGGAGTCATTTTCAAGTCCTATTTCTAAACATTAGGGAGTCTTTTTCGAGTCCTATTTGTGATCATTGGGGAGTCTTTTCGAGTATTCTTTAAGGGTGACTTAAATGAAACTCTTTTTAATCATCAAAAAAGGTATCGAAAAAGACTCATAAAGCTGATTATTGTTTAAATGCTCTTCCAAGTGCTAGCTGGGTGCATATGCTTGTAATCTAGATTGATTTTTTTGTCGCCCACTGTGGTGCGTCCACATCCTCCCCCTTGGCGTTATTGACGCCATCGCGACACACAGCCAACTGTACACACATTTGTGCGTTTGTAAGTGTGTGTACGTTTGTATGTGTGTACAATGTATCTTTATAGATACACAAGCGTTGATTATTAATTATGAGGCAAAATGGGCAGCGATTACTTCAAACGGCTCCGGCGAAACCTTAGAAAGTTTTTGGGCCTCACCTGCCACGACCACGTTACGGTGAACAGTGACAACAACAACAACAACAACAACAAGAAGAGCAACAACGTCTTCGTCTCGGGACTAGCCCAGAAAAGTAACTCAATACCAATACCAATGGCAACGGAGCGTCTCAGAAAATTTTCAAAACGAACGAACGATTGAACGAAGAAACTGAACGAGCATGCAAAATCCATGTAAGCTGAAGTAAGAGGTCGTTTGTTTTTGGGAGGGAGCGGTTGAGGGCTGGGCAAGAGGGCGCATAGGTGATGACATAGCCGTGGACAGAGGAAGCAGCCACTGCCAGTTGCACTCACACATACATACATACATACAGACACGCGGAGCAAAGCGCATGCAAAGACACAGAGCAATATTTGATTGTCGGCTCCGTTGGCTATGCACAACAAACCAGTATAATTGCACAAACACACACATATACATACATACATACATACACACAAACACTTTTGAAGAGACGGGCACACAGGCTGAAATTGACTGGCGAGTGAAGGGCGCTGCTCTCTTTGGCCTAAGGACGAGTAGTAAAACAAAACGTGCGACAGCAGCATACAAAAAAAAAAAACAAAAAAAAACAAAACCAAAGAAATAATAATCAAATGGAAGCTAAACATCAGCAAGCGCAAGCGGGCGTCCCAATTCCAATGATACCCCCCGCTCCTACCACCATGTCATACCGCTCCCTTGTCCACTTGTGGGGGGGGCCAGCCACCATGCGGCTGAAAAATATTCGCTCATTTGTATTATGTATTTTGTTTGTGTTTGTATGTGTGTATGTTGACCTCGACGTCGCTGCTAGCGTCAATGAGGCTTCATAGCTACAGCGCAGCTCTTTGTTATGCGCTCGTTCTCTTTTGGCTAGGCATTTGCTTTTCTCTTGCTTCCGCCCTTGTTGTTTGTTGTTGCTGCTGCTGCTTGTATGCCGCTTGCTCAGCGCAATGACTTGTGGGACTTGTTGGCAGCGACGGTGACGCTGACGCTGACGTTAACGTCCGAGTCGGCGTCGGCGTCAACGTCGTCATTGTTTTGCGCGGCCGTTTAACTTTGCGCTTGTGTTTGTAAATGTGTGTGCTCATGATGGTACGTAAGCTAGTGTGTATGTGTGTGTGTGTGTCCGTACGTGTGTGCTATGGTCTCATTTCAAGATAATCGTCACACGAATGAGTTGCTGATGTTTTTGTTGTTATTACTCTGCTTGTTGTTGTAATTTAGCGGTTTTGCTTTGTTTTTTTTTTGTGTGTGTTGTTTTTACTACTTACATGCATGCATATACATATGTACATACATACAATTTGGAATACCCTTTCTTATGCATTATAGATATGTATGTGTGTATGTATGTAAGTATGTACTATATATGCATATGTTGCATGTACAAACATCTTACACGGTATGTATGTACATACATACATAAATCTGCATACATACACACATTGCTAGTATTTGTGTATGTGTGTAGTTTTGAAGAGTATTTAAACTTCTTTATGCCATTGATAAATTTTCATTTTTCCTCTTCTTTGTTTCTTTTTGGGTTTTTCATACATACATGTGTGTACACACACACATACATACCTACAAGCATGTATAGTTGCTCTTTCTTGTTGTTGCTTTTGTTGTTGCCATATTTTTCGCCTATTTGCTGCTTAATGTTATTATGTATTTTTCTTTTATTTTATTTTGATGATATTGTGTTTAGCATTTTAACCCATTTAAGAGTTAAATACTTTATGTCAACAGGTTCTGACCCAAATGCAAAAACAAGCAAACAAATAAAAACAAACATAAATATGTTCATACATGTGTATGTATATATGTATGTATGTATGTGTCTTTGTCTACGATTACTACTTGCATGTACATACAGACACAGACATATGTATGTAAGTATTGGCACAGCAAGCAAGGGGGTAACCCTGTACCCATAAAATGGGTAAAAAGGGGGTATTGAATCTGTGCAAATGTATGTAACAGGCAGGAGACATCTCCGACCCTATAAAGTATATATATTCTTGATCAGTATCAAAAGAGATTCCGATTTGGCCATGTCCGTCTGTCTGTCCGAATAAACGCGTCGATCTCAGCAACCATAAGAGCTAGAGACACTAATTTGGAATGTAGGTTCCTGTATACCATACGCAGATCAAGTTTGTTTTCAATTTCAGATATCTACCCCCGTTCCCCCGCAATTCGATTAAAACGTTTTATCGCTACACTTTGAAATATATAGCTTTGGGATTTAAAATGTACAATACTTTAGTCACTCTTAATCTACTGTCCAAATTTCAAGTCGATCGGATAATAAACACGGAAGTTATTCAACAAACAAGATTCAGAACTGTAGCGAGGGGGGGAAGAAGAAGCACAGCCACGACTTAAAATGCTTTGCGTACGCAGTGGCTCGCGTGTGTGCGGCTTTGTGTATGTGTGCGTGCATGTGTAAGAGACGAACATATGATTGGAAGTTTTAGACCTGGGTACAGGGAGTTTCGTAGTCGGGTATACTCGACTAGAGCATTCTTACTTGTTTCTCTTAATTTCCTAGTACTATAAGTCGTTTTTGCAAACAGTTCTCGCACTTTGCAAACAATTTCTTGACACTCTGAAATTTGTCATTTTATGTTATTCTTCATTTATTTTTATTATTGTTAGTATTTAAGCTAGTTTCTTTTGTTATATCTATATGTAATACATTAATTTATATAACTGTAAAAATAAAATATTGCAAAAAAGTGCCTATGTTAATAAATTATTAAGTAAAAATTGAATTTGTATGCCTTTTTTCATTTTGCAAACAATTATTTGACAATCTGTATGTACAGTTTGTCAAGAAACACTTTACACACTGAAAATAAAATTAATTTTTTCGACTTAAGATAAGAAAATAATAGCCTTATATTGAAATTAATCCGTTTTTTTAAATGCATAACAATTAAATGGTAAGTATTTAGTTAATTTGTGAAACCAAAGTAACAAAACTATTTTAATATGTAACATATAAAACAACAAAATCTATGATTACTTATTGTTGACACTGTCAAGAAATTCTTTACACATATTGTTTTATTAACATAAATTCTAAATTGTTAAGGATTATACAATAATTTTGATTAATTTTAATATTTAGTATATGTATTAATTTTAATTGAATAAAAAAAGACGCAATATCAAGTCACAAAAGTATTCGCACACTTAGTTCCTAACTCGATTTATTTTTATTGTTTTTAACCATCTGGCAACGCTATAAGCAAAAACATGTGTTGCTATGTACCGTTGTTTGAAACAGTAGGGCTTGCCCACAAAATATTAATATATTAAATATATAATTTTAAATTTTGTTTTTAATTTTTTTTAATAAGTGTGCCAATACTTTTGTGCCTTGAAAATGTGACATTTTTCATTCAATTAAATTAATTTAATTACTGTTTTATTATTCTTACGATTTGTTAATTGAGTTTTGTTGCAAATTAACAGGCTTATACAGGAAAAATATTTGAAATGGATGTTTGCTACCAAAAAACGGCCACAAAATGGATTCAAAGTAGAAAATGTTTGCTGTGCCAATACTTATGTGTGTGTCTGTACATACATTGTACAACATTCTCTGCTCTTCGAATATCAAACTGGGCACGCTCATACGGGAAGCATTGTGTAACAAAGTGTGTGTGTACATACTTACATTCATATAAATACATATTTACATACATTTGTACATATGTATGTACATTTGTACAGAGGTAGTCAAAAGTATTCACACAACGAGCATTTTTAAACATTTTTCACTCAAGAAGCCTTCTTTTTGTTGCTCCTGGAAATATGTTCCAAAATATATTGACAACTACAATTTGTATACTATGTTCCTGAAGGAAAAAACAGTATATTGGTTTTGCGAAATTTGTCCGTCTGTCCGTATGAACGAAAACATCGATTGTTTTACATCACTAGTAAAGGGAGTGTAAAGGCTTCTTGAGCGGGAAATGTTCCTTGTGTAAATACTTTTGATTACCTCTGTATGTACATACTTACATACATATGTACATATATTATGTGTACATACATATGTATGTACATCTATACAGACACACATATGTAGCTACATATGTACATACAATCATCTATAACTTAAGAGAATTAAGGAATGCAATTCCTTCAATCTCTTGCGCTCAACAGTTTTTATGAACTGGTAACTGTTTACTTGCATGACACCACCCAAGGTGGATTTACTATAAGGTGACGTATTCCGCTGTGACGAGGGGCCTTATTTTATTCAACACACTCTCTCGGCTCTCTGAGACAGATGTGAGCTGCTCTGACAGACAGATGCTTAGAAGAGATAACAAACATCTTACGTTCTGCACTCTGCGTTCGTTATAGTACAAAGCAAATTATAATAGTTTAATTCATAATTAATCAAAGTAGTACATAAAATTAAAGAAAAGAAGAAGAAGACAAGGAAATCGAGCGCTACACAACCTCCCTCGACGATTTTGGCATTCATACTATCAGAAATAAGGCCCCTCGAAAGAGAGCAGCTGTGTTGAGTACGTCACCTTATAGTAAATCCACCTTGACACCACCTAAAACAATTATACCATGATTGAAAGTCTTTGCATCCGGAATTCGGGTAGTAGTTACATATGTACATAGGTATGTATGTATGTATGTATGTATGTAGATAAGCTGAAACTTATCATTGTCGACCTCTTGCTAACTGAGTTGATCTTGGATTCAATTGGGGATCAGTTTGCAGCGCTGAGCTGTTCTTGGGGAGTCTTGAGGAGCTTGTTCATCTTGACATTCGCGACGGCGACGGCGACAGCTTCAATGCGAGAAAAATTCATTTATTTATGGATAAGTTGTTTATATACATACATACATACATACATACATGCATACATACACACATACAATAAACAAAAAGAGTGGCATTAATGCTGGCAGCGCTGCCAACGCATAAGCGTGTTGTGTTTTTTTGTTTTGTTTTGTTTTGTTTTGGTTTGTTGCTTCAAAATTGAAAGCAGCAACAACAACAATAAGATTTATTCAATTTGAATTCGAAATGCGCCGCAAACAATAATTGTTGCTCATTGCTGCTGTTTCCGCAACAACAACAACAACAGCAACAACTATAATATAATAACAATAACAATAAGAACAGCGAAATCGAAAATTTCAAAACAACAAAAACAATGTCAACGCTTTCGTTGGCGGCTACGTCGAAGGTGACGGCGCGGCGTCATCATCAGCATCACAACACGCCTGCTGTCAACGTTAACGTCAACAGCGACAGCGACAGCGCGCGACGCTAGCGTTGCTTTCGCGCCTTTGGCAGCTCACAGCCATTCAGCGCAGCAGCAGCAGCAGCAACGCTAGCAGCGACGTTGACGTATACATTGACTGCGGCGTTTACTTCCGGCATTTTTTTGCTCATCTCAGCGTTGCGCTTGTTGTTGTTGTTGTTGTTATTGCTGTTATTGTTGTTATTAAAGTTAACACGACACGTATTGCAATAATAATAACAACAAAACCATTAAAGTTTGAAAATGCATAAAACAAAAAAAGAGAAAGAAACATCTGAAAGCGAAATGTAATCAAATAAAATACGCTAGCTCATAGATAACATACATTTATACACACACAAGCACGCATGCATACATGTATGTATGTATGTATGTATTAGAGCTGTATTGAATAGCTCTGCAGAAGTTTAATTGAACGATTCGTGAACTTGTTCATTTCAGTTGAACGACTGACCGACTCTTTCGATCATCAAAAAATGAACTACTGAATTTATTTCGTCAAATCAACGACAATGTACCGTTCATACATACATATGGTCACACATGCATATGTATGTATGTAAGTATGAAGAATATCTGCATGTTTCTTTGCCAACATTTGAAAGAAGATATCAATCGAAAATATGCTAAGAATGTTTCACATTAGTGTTAGTCTTAGTGTTTATGTGTGTGTGTGTGCTTGTGGGGCGGGAGGAGGGGCACGAGGCAAATAAAAATCAGTCGAAAAACGCATTTAAGGCCACTCAAAAGCTAAACAGAAGACCATAAAATGTTTTTTTCACGCCGTCGGCCACAGCCTGGGCTTCAATGTGAGGGCACCGGGTCCAGGGGTGGACGAACACAGACCACTTGCGTTGCACGCATACATGCATACATACATACATACATACATACATACACACACGTATGTATATGTGTTACAGTTTTGTATTTTTTTTTTTAAAGGAAAACGTTCCCATACACACACACATACTCACACATGTAAACGCACGCAAACACAAAGAGGCAGCATGAATTTCCAAATGCAAAACCGCAATAAAATAACAACAACGAGTAAAATATGAAAACAAATAGCATAACACCGAAATATGCACACTCTTACTGCCATATAAATACATATGTATGTATGTAAATATGGTAAGCCTATAAAAACTCTGTGTAATATATAATATCGTAATAGTAGGTAAAAATTAAATAACATTTTAAGTTTTAAAAAACAATATATTATATTTCCTATAGAGATGATCAAATACATGTTAAAAATGCTTAAGCCGCCTATAAGGTTTACTCAACAAAGTGTATAAAAAAACACAGCAAAGCAAAAGAAGCCAAAGTCGAAGTACACACGAAGTCGTCGGTATGGAGAGAGCCGCACAAAGACGCAAAATGAGCAGATAGACAGCGAGCGCGAACGCGAACGCGTATGCAAGAGAGAGATAGAGAAAGAGCAAACGTTGCGCTCTGTTTCGGTTTGTCGAGTGTTGATGATTTTATGTGGGGGGCATAGGGTAATGACGAGGACGACGCACGCACGTGTAACCGTAAAAAGAGTAAAAGAGTAGTGGGGTGGTGTGTGAGTTTTTGTCTGTCTCTGTGTCTGTATGTGTGTGTGTGTGCTTGTTTATGGCTGTAGTGTGTATTTACTTTGCAAAATAACAAGCCAACAACGAGATGGGTGACAAGATAATTGTTGGTGCTCGTCTGCCCAATGCTAAAGTGTTTGGTAATGCGCCCGAGAACCGATCCGGTAATTTGGTTAAATGCAGTGGCGGATTTACGATTTCTATCGGTAGGGTGGCTCATTTCTTACTGAACGAATATTACTTGCACAATATTAAAAATTTTTACTCCCTGTATCCACAAAATGTGAAAATGTATGTAACTGGCAGAAGGAGACATCTTCGACCCTATATAGTATATATATTCTTGATCAGTATTAAAAGAAATTTTGATATGGCTATGTCCGTCTGCCCGTCAGCTACTATAGCTAGAGACAATTTAAAATATATGTACAGTTTGTCAATGAATTGTTTGCAAAATGGAAAAAAAGGCATACAACTTCAACTTTAACTTCATTTTTTATTAAGATAGGCACTTTTATTTATATATTTTTTTTACAGTCATATTAATTAATGTATTACTTATACATAAAACAAAACAAACTTACTAAAATAATAACAATAGCAAAAATAAAAGAAGAAACACAAAAAATGACAAATTTCTATGTACATACATATGTATGTGTGTATGTTCCTGTATACCATAAGCAGATCAAGTTTTTCCAATTACAAATAGCTCCCTCCGTTCCCCCGAAATTCAATGAAAACGTTTTATACCAACCATTTTAAAGATATAGTTTTGATACATTATTTTATAGACTTTAAGTAAAAATTATGAAACAAAGTGTTTGAAAAATACGAAAAAAAATATGCCGTTACTAATCTTATTTCCATGACTGTATATTTATTATTACAATGCAGCAGACTTTTGCATAAACCCCTTTTTGGTTGCGCCACAGGTCGGTCCTATGAGTCTGTGCCTCTGTATGTGAAGTTATTCCTTCAATTAAGCTGAAATGTACAACTTCAATACATAATAATTGGTAATCTGTAGTATTAGATATTCAATAAAACGCATAATAATAGCTTTGATTGTGTGTTTTATGTGATAACTCAAAGCGAACTCAACCCCACCACCACTAACACTGATAACCATGAAAACTCACCTCGTTAGAGTGCGGATGGGCGAATGACCCAACGTTTTGACTCAACAGTAATATCAATGTCACATCCATGCCAAAAAAAAAAAAAACAAAACAAAAACAGAAAAACAAAACTTTAACGATATTTCGGGCATTAGCCCCTTGTATTAAAATACTCGTTTCAAGGTAATATTTACTTAACACTTTTTTTGGTATTTAGGCCATTGTACGACAATGAGAAGTTTTCTAAATAAAAAAAAAAAGAGTGCCCTAGATCATAATTTTGAGATAATCTATTGTAGATTTTTCTATGGTATATAAGGGGATTTTCTTATTTTTATTTTATTATTTAGAAAACTTAAAGTAACAAGCGAATTTAGTATAAGAAGTTACATATGCATGTTTCTCTCAAATTTGCGCATACAAGAATGTCATGAATGGGGCCCATAAGGATTGGAAATTTGGCACGCGACGCTCTCAATAGTACAGCTAACAATTGTGACAAACGTCGCTTCGTACACACACACACACACTGTGAAGATAAGAGCAAGTGGAGCATTTTCTCAATTTACTCTGCTAATTACTATCTCTTCTTCTTCTTCTTCATTATGCATTCCCCGATCGCTCTCAGAGAATGTGATCGTAAGCTGTGCTCTGCGCTCGTCGCTCTCAAATGTCGTACGACAAGATTTTTGGCGTTGCATTACTATTTCCATAACGTACCAAATGTGACCTTCGGCCAACAGGCGAAATGAAGGGGTTTTTTAAACTTATACACATACATACATACGCATATACACGTTTGTGTGTATGAAAATATGTTTGGATTGGCGTTGAAGAGCGCGCGCGACTTCATCAGCAGCTTAATTATTAAATTAAATGCGCTAAATGGCAGCACACGCAAGTGGCAATAAAAAAAAATAATGAAAACCAAAAACAACTAGCAAAAATGTTCGAAATAAACGCACGCACACGCTTATAAGCAATACACAAGCACACACACACATACATACATAAATACACGCACGCCGACAACCGACGCCACATGCTTACAACCTTGTTCGTTACGGCCCCCCGCACTTAATTTACTCACCCACAACCCTACGGCTTGTACAAGAACGAAAACAACAACAACAGCAACAAGACGAGAAGCAAATCGAATAAATTGTCAACGCCATGCGTTCGTTCTCTTTCTCTCCCTATCTACACTCCTACTCTCTTTCTTTTTTACACAGCTCGCTCTACATTGTATGGTGTTGTTGTTGTTTGTTGGGTGCTCTCTTGGTTTGGAGCTGTTCAATTTTGTTGTTGCTGCTTCTGGTTATTTGGCTGCTCTTCATGCTTTTTTATGGCTTTTATGGTCATAAAGCCGCTTTGGCCTGTCCGACAGCCGCCAGCTGTTGACGTTGGCGTTGGCGTTGGCGCTGTCGCTCCCGCTACCGCTTCACACTCTCGCATGACAACAACAAAACAACAATGGCAAGGTACAACAAAAAACAAACGTCAGTCTCAGTGGCCAAGCTAAATGGCAACATATGCACATTCAGACACATTGCACACAAGCACATACATACATACACACATATACACATGGCCTGGCTGGCGCAGGTATGCACACACATATGTACATATATACACACATACATATGAATATATCTGTATGCCAGAGGCCCGCAAACAAACCAAACGTAAAAAGCGCGCGCGAATACAGGTCGACGCTCGGCATAGGCGTCGACGTCGCCAGCGGCGTTGGCAGCAGCGTTAGCGTTAGCGTCAGCGTTGCTTCTTGCTGCGGTCGGCACTGTTTATGATTTTCGGAAATTCCATTTCGTGTGCATTTTTCGTTTGTTATCGCTACAGTTAAAGTTGTTGTTGTTGTTATAGCTTGTTAACATATTTGAAATGTAATTAAATCAATTTGTCTTTGCTCCAATGAGCAAGCTAAAGTCTGTATGTATGTATGCACATTTGTATGTTTGTATGAGCGAATGTGTATACGGTTTAGTCAGTGGCTTAACATAATTATGCTAATGTAAATGCTTCTTCCCATTGCTGTATTGTGTGTCCGTCTGTCTGTCTGGCAACGCTTGCTTGCCCATGTGCGTGTTGAAACTGGTTTAGCTTTCGATCATTGGGCTTCCCACTCCAAACGTCACCTGCCATGACGTCACAAGTGCTTATCAATTGCGCTGCCAAATTGCCAATGATAGGTACATGCATACACACAAATATATACATATACATACATATGTATGTATGTATATGTGTAGCAACAATTATTAAAGCGAAGCATTACAAAATCGCTGCTCTCACTCACACACACACACAGAGACAGAACACACATCTGTTCCAAGAGGGCTTGTTGTTTGTGTAATTTTTGCTCTATCCTTCGTTTATTTTCTCTGCCGTCCGTTTTTGAGCACGCGCCAAAGGTTTTTGTAGTGTGTCATTTTTGTATCGCGAGTTAAGGTTCCTGCAAGTTGATTGCAACAATTAGGTATGTATGTTAAAAGTGCATACATATATATATTCTCGATCAGCATCCATAGCCGAGTCGATATACATAGCGATGTCCATCTCAAGGTGGATTTACTGTAAGGAAGAAGTATATTGGGTTTCCGAAATATCCGTCTGTCCGTATGAACGCAATTTTTCCACACCCTTGAAGCTAGAGCAACCAAACTTGGTACACATGTTGATATATATCCTTAATTTATAAAGTGTCAAGATTGCTTGTATCTCCTACAGTTTAATAGCTAGAGTCACCTAATTTGGCATACAGATTAATGTTGACCCCCTGAACAAATCTGCATCAAAATGTTTTGGACCCCCAATGATATTATTAATATTTTACGCCTTTTTTGAATTGCTTTTATTTTTATTTAAAATTTGTTATTTTCATTGATTATTATTAATATTTTATTCAAATTTTCTAATATTTTGTATTTTTATTAAAATAAATAAATATTTGAAAAATCAACTGTTTTTTACTCCGTTTTTAATAGCCTAGTCAGCAGAACTCCAGGGATTGTCTTCGCTTGTCGTTTTGTGTGCGTGCATGTGTATGTGTGCGCGCACCGTCTGCTTGAAACTGTTTCTGTTTTATGCTGCTGCTTCGCTTTTTGCTATTGCCTGGTGCGACTGCGACTGTGGTTGCTGCTGTTGTTGTTGTTATGGGTGCGCTCATACGCTTAAATTGAACAATCAAAACCCGTAAGAATTGTATTATTTTAAGGCACCCTGTAATATTAAGAGTACAGGTACATGAATACATACATACATATGTACGTACATATATACGTATGTAGTTGTATATAAGCCCAAATAAGTATGCTATATCTACATGCATATACAAACATTAATGTTTAATATGAATTCATATGTATGTATGTATGTATGTACATATGTATATATGTATATAGTAACGCTTGCCACAAATTTGGTTGCTCTAGCTTTAAATACTCTCAAAAAACAAGCGTAGAGACACCGCACCAGCCCAGTATACTCTGCTTGCCTATGGGAAACGAGTATAAAACGATAGCGGCGAGTCCAACAACAACAACAACTAAAGCCAACAGGTTTAAACTACGCAAACGGCAAACACAAATTACAATAACAGAAGCGACCGCGAAGTCAGCGCGTCAGCGACGCCGACTGCGACGGCGGCAGTGGCAGTAAAAGCAATAACACAATAAATGAAAATGGAAATCATTTCGACATGTGCGCACACATATACACACATACATGTACATATGTACATACTTTTGCATGATTCCGGAATGATTCCAAATTGTCGCAAACAACTTAACAATCAATTGGAACAACAGAACAGAAACAAGTGGATTTGGCAATGATCGAAATTTTTAATTGTAATCAAATGAAATGGAACAGAATGAATGATTGGCAAGAAATATTACGTACATATGTATGTATGTATGTAGGTATGTATGTAGGTATGTATGTAGGTATGTATGTACAACATTAGTACCAGTGCTGCCAAGTTTTGTAAAGCAAAAAAGAAAAGGAAACAAATAAAATCATGATATTTGAAGGCAGCTGCTGAAGATAACGAAATTGTATGTATGTATGTGTGTATGTATGTATGTATGTACATATGTATTTTGGAAGTCAAAGAGTTATTACTCCCTGTACCCATAAAATATATAGATATATAGTATATTAAATCTGTGCAAATGTACGTAACAGGCAGAAGGAGACATCTCCGACCTTATGAGATATATATGTACATACATATGTATATACTTGATCAGTATCAAAGGAAATTTCGATTCTGCCATGTCCGTATATCTGTCTGTCCGGATCTCAGCAACTATAAGAGCTAGGGATATGAAATTTGGGATTTAGGTTCCTGCATACCATAAGCAGATCAGGTTTTTTTCCGATTGCAGATATCTCTCCCCGCACCCCCGGAATTTGATAAAAACGTTTTAAGCGCACAATTTTAAAGGTATAGCCTTAGGATTTGGTATGTTGTATACTTGGTTCACTCCTAATCTACTGTCCAAATTTTAAGTTGATCGGATAATAAACACGGAAGTTATTCACGAAAGAAGAGTCAGTGCGGTAGAGCAGTGGAGGGGAGGAGGGAAGAAGCAGCACAGCCGCCACTTAAATTGTCTCGCTTACGCTGTCGCTCGTACGTGTGCGGCTTTGTGAATGAGCAAGTGGACGAAGATGTGTTTGGAAGTTGTAGAGCTGGGAACAGTGAAACTCGTAGTCGAGTATACTCGACCATACATATCATTCTTACTTGTATGTACATACATTACGAACTGTTCTTACGTTGAGTTTTACGCTACCGCCAAACAAATCAAAACGTGTCAAAGCAAAACCATAATGACTGTGTGTCTACATACATATGTACATACATACATACATTTGTATCTAACTAAGAAACTACGCTGCTGCTGCAGTAGGAGCACCGCCGCCAACAACAACAAAGCAAGGAGAAAATACAGCAACGGCAATTATGTACATACATACATACATATGTATGTATGTAGACACATACAAAAACATACACACGCAGTCAGTCTCTCTGTCTTGACAATGCGTCGCGATTATGCGATAAGTTGAGTGAGAGGTAAGCAGCAGAGCAAGGCAGCAGCAGCAGCAGCAGCCGCCGCTGCAGGCAGAGGCATGGACTTACACGCAAACACACATGCACATACAGGCGGCAGAGCAGACAGCTGAACCATATGCACCAGCCGACAGAGTGGTTTAGCATGGGGTGTGGGACATATGAAGGAAGAGGTAAAGGTGTAGAAAGGGCAACGTGCGGGCGGCGCTCAAATTAAGTCTAAAGATGCTGTTAAATATTTAAAGAATCGTTAAGTTTGAGTTTGCGGAAGAGTTAAAGAGAAAAGGAAGCTAAATACGCCATACAGTTCACTTGAATAAGTTCACTAGTTCACTTTTTGCTGAATCGGTTATACATACATACAAAGTTCGTTTGTTTAGTTCATTAAGTCTCTTCTCTTTGCTTTAAAACAAAATTGTTTCATTTTGCAACTTCTTAAGCAATAAATTGATTGAAAACTTCGAACCACTTTCTTTTTATTGACATTTTATAATAAACTGAAACTTGTTGAAAAACAACAGCTAAAAAAGGCTGCAAGAAATCGCTCACAAAATGAAAATCGGACTCAAACGAGCAACAAGAACGAACGACGAAATGAACGACAAGCAGGAATGTATGTGTGTGTGTATGTATGTAATTCGTTTGATCCGTTTAGTGAAGAGTGCGATGTACATACATACATAATTTTGTATGTATGTAAGTATGTACATACAATATATTTGAATGATACGTATTATGTAGTTGTGTGCTGGCTTGAGCCTGTTTTAAACAAAGAATTTGTGAACAATCAATTAGTAGATGATCGCGCTTAGCCTGTGCTCTCTGCTCTCTCGCTCTTAGGCCACTGTTTGCTCAATTAGCGAGTCAAATGGCGGGGAGTGGCGGTCACGGACGCCCAGCTTGGCGCTGCAATTGTATCTAACGCGCTTTCTCTGCTCAAACAGCGAGTGCGTTAGACGTTTGGCCCTTTTACTAGGCCCACACGATGAGCCCCGTTTCGGCTCATTTCTTTGCCCCTACCTACCCGCCCCGCACAAAGAAAGAGATGGCGAGGAAAGCACAGCAATAGGCTGGCAGGCAGCATTGGGCAGTCAGGCGAACAAACGGACAAGCGAAGCGCTTTGGCTGCGGCTTTCTCACGTCTCAGCAGCAGCAGCAGCAGCGGTAGCAGCGTTAGCCTGACAGCATTAGGGGGCGGACGGGCGGTTGCGTTGCGTTACGTTGCGTGTGTTTATGTGTGTGGCAAGGCCGCAATTAATTACAAACTTAGCCAGCTGTCCGTGTCCCTCTGCTGCCGTTGCTCTGTGCGCCTTTGTATGTATGTATGTATGTGTGTACAATGTATCTCTCCGATGGCGGCGAAAAGTGGCACGTATCAATGTTGAAAGCATAAACACAAAGAGTGCAAAGCAAAGAGAGAGAGCAAGACAGATAGAGAGTTAGAGCAACAATGAGAGAGGGAGTGTGGGAATATGCTTTCGCCGGTCGGTCGGTCGGTTGGGCGCATTGCCGTTACTTTACCCTTTTCCTTATGCCTTTTGACTTTGCAATAGATTATGTGTATTGCAAACATGACAAAATTTGTGTATAATATATGCAAACATGTACATACATATGTACATTCATACATATGTTGTATGTATAAACAGGCATACTAATAAGTATGTACATTTAAAATGTAGGCAAGCATACAAAAAATACAACAACAACAAGCAACCACTTTTTGTGAAGGGCACAACGTAAAAAGCACCGACAACGGCGACGTCTACGCTAACGGCAGCAGCGCTCGCAGCCGCAGACGTCGCGTCGTAAAATGGCAACAGCAGCAGCAGCAGCAACAATAACGAAAACTGGCCTGTTGTTTGCCTGTATGCATGTATGTATGTGTGTATGTTTATTGTATGCATGTGTGAGCGTGTGGGCATAGCAATAGCATCAGCATCAACTTTAAATACTTAGTAAATCCAACAATGCTCCAAACACAAGTCATTTTTAATGCACAAAATCAACAGCAACAACATAAGCACACACACACACACACACACACATACAAATGTATTTTATCTATGTTTATATGTTTGTGTGTGCCAGCCAAAAACGCTGACGCTGACGCATTTATCACTGCGCTGCTTTGACCGCCAACAACAAGAACAACAAATGAACGGAGAATGAAGCCACCGCAGCCACAGCAACAAATAGCAACCGCCAACAACGACAACAACAATGCCTGATATTCGAGTGTGTTGAGTGGGGGAGTATTCCGACGGTTTGGGGGAGGGGAAGTGGTTCAACAGAGTCGGCAACGCGCATTGGGAGTCATTGATTTTCGTTTATGAGCGTAACAGCGGCGCGCTCTCACTTTTTATACGTTCATTCACACGGCGCACCGTGGAACTGTATGAAATATAACCAATTAGACAGACTGTATTTCTTTATACCTATGGGAATAAAACAACTTTAAAAAAATTTAAAAAATGCCTACATGAATTAGAATTGCCTAAGGTAAAACGCAATAAAACAGTTAATACTTAAATTTGTTGAATAAATATTATTTGGAAGCCTTTTAATTATTACATTTAAGTCAAATAAGTAATAATTTATGTTATGATCAATGTATTGTAAAAAGTGCGCTAGAAGCTTAAACTAAAATGAACAATTAGGATTGGACATTTTGATAAGATAATTGAAAAAGTGTACTTAATATCGTATTTTATGTATTGTCGATTAAATAAGGCTAGAAACTAATAATTGCCTACAGTTTAAATGGTCTAGTCCCACTGTAGCTGTGACGCTGTCGCTGCTTTTGCAATGCAAAGAGCGCGCCGAAAGCAGATGAAGAGAGCGTGCGCGCAAAAAAAAAAAGAACAAACGGGCAGCGTGGAGCAAGAGGCAAATGAAACTTAAATATGTTATTGATAATTAAATTGTTGTTGCCGTAGATGCGATACATATGTATGTATGTATGTATGGTAGATATGTATTTAGATGGGGATCAACTCTACCTTTGAGATTTGTGCCTTTGTTTGCCTTTACGCGGGCTCTGGCGAATTGTGTAAAATGCAGACGTCGCGACAGCAACACCAACGATTGCTGCATATATTGTTGTTGTTGTTGTGTATTACTGCTTTGCCAGTTTTCGTTTTCGTTTCGCTTCCTTTTGTTGTTTGTGTGTGTGTGTATGTTTGTTGGTGCTTAATTCACGGCTACGAATTGGCGGCGTCGAACCTGTTAATGCCAATTCTTTTGCTTTTATATTCAAGGTGTTTATTTTATGAACATCATATTAACGTAATACTTAACAAAGTTAACAAAGTAATATACATACATACATATGTACATATATAAACCCTAACGTGCATTAGAGTTGTCTCGTTTCCATCAGAATAAGTTCAATTGAACGGGGTCAATTAACTGAATGAGTGAACTTATTCATTCGTTCTTGAATGTTACCGATCATTTGATTCAGTTGCCCATCTGTTGGTCGTTCATGAACGAAATTGTTCGTTGAGTCGTTTCTGATGAAAAACTGTTTTATATGTATATGACACATACACACACATACATACACATTTCTGCTGGCTCGCTGTGGTCACATTGGCTTTGGAGCCACAGGAAGATTAATTCCAACAACAGTTTAAGCGGCGCGATATCAAGCTCTTTAGTTTTAGTTTCTGAACAACTGAGCAAAATGTTCTGTAGAGTAAACGAATAAGTGAACGGCTGAGTAAAGTGACTAAGTCAATTCACGGGTCAAGTGTGAACGACTGAACTGAATCATCAAAATGTATTAGAAATTCCAGCTCTAACAAACATACCCCACTCCCCAGTCAAATCCTTCCCCTCACACGAACATTTTATATATTAAGTTAAACGATTAATGTTGAAAAAATACATATAGGAAAAATAAAAATAATATAGCTTAAGTTGCCAGTATATTTGTTTAATATAATAAAATTTTCACCAATTGAGGAAAAAATAACAAATACCTTTTACATTGAAAAAAAAAGAAAAAAAAAAATCAAATACAAATATTTTCTCCATTTTATTTCATATAATTTTAATTTACTGTTCATTATTTTCTCATGTTAACCTTATAATTGATAACAAAAACAAGAAAGAACGGTAATCTTCGGAGTGCCGAAGCTATATACCCCAAGAATTGAATTTTATACAAAACTTATTGTGGCCTGATTTTGATAAAATGATAGGAAACTATTTGAAATATAGTAAAACTCTCACTTAGTTTGGATGAAATAGTTGCATACAAAGAGTTTGATATAGCGAAATAGTGGTTCGATTTTGACCAAATTTGGTCAGATTGCAGATCGTTCCTATGACAGCTATATGATATAGTGACCCGATTTTGATAAAATTTGGTCAGATTGTATAAACTCTTTAGAGACTCGGATTGGGTGAGTTTGGTGAGTATATCTTTATAAACAACAAAGTTTTTCATACAAAACAGTTTTATAATTTCGATCGCCTTTCTATGCGATTCTCAAGAATTCAAGGGACCCCAGTACAATTTATCATTTTGGATGAAGACTTTGTGTATAGACTTAGCTTAATTTGGACGTCCACTTTAGTGTGTGTGTGAGTGAGAGGGAGACAGAGAGAGAGAGATAGAGATAGAGAAAGCGACAGATCGCCCTTCTCTGCAATTCTCAAGAATTAAATGGAGCTTAATACACTATACTAACCTAGCAGAAATTAATTTAGTTTGCATGAAATATTTGTATTAACAAAAAGTTGATATAGTGATAAAGTGGCTCGATTTTGCCCAAATTTGGTCAGATTGTACAAACTCTCTAGACTCTGAGACTCTGTTTGGGAAAGTTTGGTGACTATACATTTATAAACAAAAAAGTTAATCATACGAAAACATAATTGTCGACCGATCATTCCTATGGCAGCTATATGTTATACAGTTCCGATCCGGCCGGTTCCGGCATATGTACTGCCTGAAGTAAAAAGAACGGTCTGTGCCAAGTTTCATTACGATAGCTTTAAAACTGAGAGACTAGTTCGCATAGAAACAGACGGACGGACGGACAGACGGACATCGCTATATCGCTATATCGACTCGGCAATTCACGCTGATTCAAAATATGTGTACTTTGTTGGGTTGGAAACGTCTCCTTCATTACATATTTCGAGACAAAATTATCATACCCTCTGCTAGGGTATAATAAAACAAAACTTACTACTTACTTTCTACTACATATATTTGGCATTTCAATAACTTTGATATCTCATTTTGCTGATTACAAGTTATTATTAATTTTAAAAGGAGGGCCTGTACCACGACCTATAAGATCTATTGTAGTACCTTCTAAACCTACAGCTCGCTCTTCACACCTGCACAAATGACAGGATTTTCGCCGGGTTGAGACTAACAATATCCTCTGTTTGGGGGATATGCTTTCCCAGGAGTCAGTTCCTTCTTTTAGTCAGGGTAGTGCCATTCTGTTCTGAACAATGAGGTGTATAAGGGTTCATCCTTAGGTTCGCAATGTCTGCATATCCTCACAATTCATAGTTTACTGAGGTGACTTGTCAGTCTACAGTCTCCCGTTAAGATACCAGTGAATATTCGGAGTAAATTCTTTCCCATTGTTATGATTTGCTTAAATCTTTACAGATTACAGTAGCCTTTAGGTGAATAAGACCTCGAACATTTCACCAGCTTGATTGCCAATATTGTCCTCCTCAAACCTTAAGTGTTTTCGTATTGTGTGTCTTGAAATGTCCCCAAACGGTTGGGGTCTTACTAGGGCTTCTCTGCTCACATACTAGCCAGTTCAACGACTGCCTCGTTAACGATAAAAGTAAGAATATCATGTTTTTACTCCCTGTATTTTTAGCGGCAGTTTAGCAACAACTTATTTTAATTAAATATTTGAATATTCTAGGAGATACAATATTGTAGGACATACAATACAATATTTCTCTTTATATTAATAACTCTTAACTCCTAATTATTGTCCCAAAGTCCTTTGCATATTGTACATAATAATGTTAATAACTGTATATAATATCTTAGTTCAACTAGACATAGTTTCTCTCTTTTCATTTCACACTAGCTTAAGTTGCCATACAAGGTAATAGAATTCTAATCAAACTTATATTTCAATTACTAAGAAATACAAAATAAAGATTAAGGTATGCCCCTTATTTGTGGCACGCATAATTTCTTGATCCAATTGTGAAAATTTCAAGGTTATTGACTTAAAAACACAGAAGATATTCAAGAAATACTTTCCAGTGCTGCAGAGCGGGAAAAACCAGTAATGCACTGCTTGCTTGCAGTGCCGCTTGAAATATGTGTATGTACGAAGATTGTCTGAAGTGTCAGACAGGGTGTCTCGTAGTCGCGTATACTCAACTGGCTTTTAAATCCAGGGTACAACAAAACGAAACACCATCTTGAAATAAAACGCGGTGATTTCTTTTTGTTCAGTCGCCGCAGGTAGTCGCTGTCGCTGACGCTGACGCTGACGCCGCCGCTAACGCTACGGCTGACTTGGCTCAGCGTGCGGCCGGCCGACGCGTATGTGTGTGGTATACCTACATATGTATGTATGTATGTATGTATGTGCTTGTGTGTGTATGGAAGGGACGCGGCAGCGTTAAAATTTGTTGTAGGGCTTTGCCGCTTATCGTGCTGCAAATTGAAAGCAATAAATACTTAATTGTTAGGCCTGCTTAATTACGTAATTTGAATTTATCTTGAAGAATGCAGGTTGCTGCATACGTGACAACCCCAAAGCGCTGCCGTGGTAAGCGTGGAAAGGGGAGCGCCTAACAAATGGGGCCAGGGGCAATATCGAAGGCCACAAAAGGTCAATGCAATGGGCTAAGGATACGGACATACACACATACATACATACATATGTACACGTGTATGTGTGTGTGCGTTTGACATTGAACCAAATGCGAATAACTTGGCGGCGTTCTAGTGATGATTGCTTTTGCAAATAAACAGTTTTATTTTTTGTATTTTGTATCGCAAGTAAAAGTCTGAGTTATATAGATAATAAGTACACATGCCTACAAGGTCGAGGAAAACAATAACAATCGCCATATTGCCTCTGACTCTTCTTGCCCACAGTTCGTCGGAATAAAACGAATTGAGGTTAGTTCAATTTCAGTTTTTGTATACGCTTTGCCGGGCGGGTATTACCATTTTTACACGTAATATGTAACGTACTGAAACTGGTCCACATTTGAGTCTTCTTATATTTATTTTTTATTTTATTTATGTATAGAGTTTAATTATTCAGAATCTACGTACAGTCGTGTCTGGATAAGTTAGGTTAGGCTAGGCTAAGACGGCAGGTCACCCTAACGGGAGTCCTCACATAGACCATCTGGTCCTTAGTGTTACCGCATATTTGACCTTTGCGACGTTTAAGATTCATTAAAGATAACTTTCGCGAATTTTACGAGTTGGTTCAGTGGTGTCCTCGATACACTCTCCAAGGATGTGAAGGTGTGGGATCCCAGATGGTTGAGTCTGCTTCTCATGAGCGCTGGACAGGTACAGAAGAGGTGTTCCAGGGAGGGTTCAGCTCGAGGGTTTTTGCTAGCCCTTGTCTGGATATAGTGAACTAATTATTGCAAGGCCTGTTCACACCATTAAGGTTGTTCACTATAATCAAGGTTAAAATCTTTGCTCAAAAACTTGTTTTATTTGCTTAAAATACAGTTTATATTTCTAAATTCAAGAGATCATTAAAATAAATTAGTAGGAAAACTTAATGTATGCTTATTGAAAAAATTGGCGAATAGATATTTGCTTCTTGCGTTTACAAAGTGACCTTTGAACCGACTTTTCGCGTAGAGTAGGGTAATCCATGTGACAATATGGGTGTTCACTATGTAGAGTGTTCACTACACACAGACACGACTCTAATTACAAATTTGGTAGATGTTAAGTAAATACTAAGTGTAGGAGAACTAAAAAAAAAAACAAATCCAATACCCCCTTTTTACCCATTTTATGGGTACAGGGAGTAAAAACAGCAACAAAAAATATTAATAATAAATATTTATTTATTTATTTAAAAACAAAGTGATAAAAGTTCTAAAAATAAATAAAAGTAGAACTGTAAGGTTTAGAAATGTAGATAATGGGATTAAGCTTTGGTGCGGACTTAGAATTTCAAATGGATCTGTTGATGAAAGTTATTCGGACTTATTCTTAAATTAGGTTGCCTTAGTATTTATTCTATTAATTTTAATGTAAGTTGTCTATATAATAATAACAGTACAATTAAATATCTCATATAAAATAAAACAAAAATTAACTAAGAAAAAAAAGTTGATGTAAGTGATTAGGCCGAGCCGGGATCGTACAGCAAGTGGGTCAGAGGTTAAGGCATCCGCCTTACAGACGGGATCACTCGGGTTCGAATCTAGCCGACTACCACTCATATACGGACAAGTTTGGATAAAATATTCTTACCATAGGTTCACTCATGATGAAACTATAATAGGGTGGTCCATTCGCTGAGAGAGATTGATTTCGTATTGTCAATCGTGGCCCCAAAAACAAAAACCGCGCGTCGAGCGAATGGACCACCCTGTTATAATTTCATCATGGGTTCACTGATGAGGATGCTTGGCATCATCCTAAATAGCGCAATATGACAATACTTTGCAATACTTTTCATATCAATCTTTCTATATTCACCCTGAATTGTTGACCTCAACCCTGCTAACTATATCATTTATTTAAAAACTAATCATATACTTAAAACTATATGACAAGAATGTATGAGCAATGGCTGACAGGGACTTCAGCTGGTATACGTATGGTATCGTATGTACATTCTTAAAGGACTCTCCTATTTGCCAGGTTCCTTGGGTAAAAAAACTTCACTATGTCAACTTTTCTTTTATCTAGATTCTAGGCCAAACGCTGTTCTCTACATCTCGCTATTTACTTAAATATTTTTTAAGTTGTAGTCTAAATTCGGTATACGGATGAAAATTGAGTTAAGAATTTTTAAAGTTATCTTTATTAACCAAACCCAGTAATTGTAGGTTTAATTATACTTAATAGCTTGGTCAAAATGGAAACACTATATACTATATATATAATATATATATATATACTAACACTGATAATATGATATAATATATGATTTTATCAGTATGTCTGCAAGGGTATTTAATCTTCGGCAATCCAAGATTTCAATAATGATTTTTGTTTCTTTTTTATGCGCGCCAAAGGAAAACCTTCTAGGTTAAGTCAATATACAAGCTTATGTACATATATATATATGTACATTTCTTGTTGTTTTTTCTAGGCTTCGGTCAGCTGAAGGAACTATCATCTATCCCTCTCCCACTCAGTAAGCATTGGAGTCACAACATTTAGCGAGAAAATTTTGTGATTCCGGTCTTTATTGCCTGATGTTCTTTATACCCTTGCTAAGGATATTATAATTCTGTGAAACATTGAAGGACACATTCCCGAACCCACAAATTATATATTTACTTGATCAGTAGCAATAGCCTTTCTATGATTACTAGTTACACAATTTTAGAGCTATCGTGATGAAACTTGACACGGATCGAACCACTATAGCATATAGCTGCCATAGAAACAATCGGACGACAATTATGTTTGTGTATGAAAAACTTTTATGAAGATATCCAAAACAAGCTCATCCTAACCAAGTTTCTGGAGAGTTTATATGTACAATTTGATGAAATTTTGTTATAACCAGACCACTATATCATGTAGCTCCCATAGGAACGATCGTTCAAAAATTGAACTGTGTAAAAAATCTCTATGTTTGTTTACAAAATTCACCTTTTCTTATTTTTATTATTTATTTATTTTATTTTGTGCGGACTACCCAATTTCGTACGAATCCAACTACTATATCTTATAGTTGATATAGTATACTTGGATAAAAAATGTATTTTTGTATAAAAAATAAAAAACTTTTTTGTTTCTACAAATATTACATGCAAGCTCGGCAATTACGGGTTTTGTTGTATATTTATTTTTATTTTTATACTATGTTCCCGAAGGAATCAAAACCTATATCTCCCATGCATGTACAGGTAGAGTCACCAAATTTGGCATACAGACCAAAGTTGACCCCCTGGACAAATCTGCATCAAAAATTTTATATAGCACTGCAAAAGACCTTTGGCTATATTACAATAATCTAAAATATATGTTTATACAGGAATTTCTTATCTAATATCTTACTTAATACTACTGGAACTTTATTATACTTTATATATGTAGTTTTCTGTAATTTCATCAAAATTTGACCACATTATAATATGTGTAGCTGTGATAGGAACAATCTAACGAAAATATACATATGTACATATCTAATGCATATATCTTCGGCATGCCGTTCTTGCTTGTGTTTTATGGAATTTTTACTCGTTTGCTTATCTTTTTACTCCCTGTACCCATAGAATGGGTAAAAAGGGGGTATTGGATTTGTGCAAAAGTATGTAACAGGCAAAAGGAGACATCTACGACCCTATAAAGTATATATATTATTGATCAGTATCAAAAGAGATTTCGATTTGGCCTGTCCGTCTGTGTGGACGCGTCGATCTCAGCAACTATAAGAGCCTAAGACACCAAATTTGGAATGTAGGTTCCTGTATACCATACGCAGATCAAGTTTGTTTCTGATCTCAGATATCTCCCCCCGTTCCCCCGCAATTCGATCAAAACGTTTTACAGCCACACTTTTAAAGATATAGCTATGGGACTTGGCATGTACGATACTTTTCATTCTTAATCTACTGTCAAAATTTCAAGTCAATCGGATAATAAACACGAAAGGTATTCAACAAACAAGATTCAGTACTGGAGCGAGGGGGGAAGAAGAAGCACAGCCACGACTTAAAATGCCTCGCGTACGCTGTGGCTCGCGTGTGTGCGGCTTTGTGCATGTGTAAGTGGGCGAACATATGATTGGAAGTTTTAGACCTGGGTACAGGGAGTTCCATAGTCGGGAATACTCGACTAGAGCATTCTTACTTGTTGTCTTTCCGATTTTGCATCATTTCTTTCTCTCTATGTCTGCCTGGCCCCCCAACCATGGCTCAACCCTTGGCTTTGCTTTGCAATGACTTTTCTGAGCCTGTTTCTTGCAGTGTTTTTGCTAGCATCAGCTTGGGCTAGCCCGTGACTAGACCAGTGTGACCAGGCAGCGGACTAGCCCGGAGTGCAGGGTAAGTGTTGTTTGCATTGTCTGTCTGGCTCTGGCCGCAGACCAATAAAGGCGCACACACACACATACATACATACGTACATCGTGACCTCTAGTGTTTGTATGCTGCTTAGTGCTGATATATGTATGTATGTACGTACATACATACATATCTCATATGCATATTGGGAGCATTTGCGATTGCCAAAAATGTTGATAGAGCCACAGAGAAAGCCCAATAACAATTCCTGATGATGACCCAGCGCGCGGCAAATGGCCGCCATTTCTCATGGCACAAAAACAAACGAAAAGGAAAATGAAAAAAAAAACAAAAAAAAAACAACAAAAATTATCAGGCAGGCAGGCAACTTAATAAATGTTGCCACTAACGGTTTGTGGCGCTGTCGCTTAAGGCCAGTTACTTTTTACATAATAAAAAAAAAAAAAGAGCCCAACTAAGATAAAAAATATATATGTACACACATATGCATGTGTATGCTTGTATGTACTAAAAGAAAACTATAAAATTTATGCTCATTGGCCGCAGCGAGTGCCAAAGCGCGTGCCAAGCCGCCAGAGCAGCAGCAGCAGCGGCAGCAACAGCGGCAGCAGACGACAGCGAGAGGCTCTTAAATTTTGCAAGTTGTCCGACGCCGTCGCCACCGTCCGCCCATCCTCCGCTTTGTTGGCCCAGTGGCGCGTGTGTTTGCGTTTTGCTTCCGTTACAAATGGCACAGCAGACAAACAACAAAACAAGCTAAGAAAATGCCCCCCATACACACACACACACTCAGTTACACACACACACACTTGCATACAGTGCCAAAATCTTGCATATCACACAGACCCCTCACAAATACATATATAGCATAGCACGCACGTACGCCATGCAATATGCGCTCTTTAATGTTGAATAGGTAACCGCTCTCTTTAAAATATACGCTCTTCGGCTGGCGCTTCTGCTCTGCTCTGCTCTGTTCAGCTCCAGCTTAGCCGACGTCTCTGCTTGCTGCTACTTCCGTTTGTACATGCGACTGCGATGCCGACAGCGGCCGAGCCAAAGTTAGTTGAACATCTGTGCACGCTGTCGACGTCAGCGTCTCTGTCGCCGTTGTCGTCGCTGTCGCTATCGCTGTCGCTGCGCCCGACCAGGCAAAGGCAAACACACAAAACGGCCGCCGCCGCTGCTGATGCCAGAGTGCCAGGCAAAGCCCGTGCGCTTCATTCATTCAGTATTCAGTTCATTTCGAACGCGAGAACTGTGCGGACGTGCAAGCGGCAGCGGCAAAGTTCGGCCTAGTAACGCAACAACAACAACTAAATATCCACGCGCTCCCCAACTTACACGTACCGCGCTCTCTCTCTCTCTCTTTCACACACACCGCCGCCAGTAACCTCAACAGGCGCTCACAATTTCCAAAACATCAAAAACCAACAAATCAAACAATTTTGCAAAAGACTTTGTGTGCCTCTCTTGACTTTTGTGTGTGTGTCGCCAATAGCGCCTTTACCCCCCGCCCCCCAAAAAAAACCCCACTCTAGCCAAATCCTCCAACTGCACTTGCACTGCCCACCGCCTAACGCCGCGCGTTCAAAAACAAACAAAAACATAATTAAGCCAGTTGGAGAAAGGCAAAAAAAAAAAAAAACAACAAAAAAATCCAAATAAAAGGCTGCCAAGTTAACTTGCAATTATCAATTGTGTGCCTAACTGAACAATTATAAAAGTTTTTTTTTAAAGAATTTTTTTTTGAGTTCCTTAACATTTTGCTGCCAATCTCAATCATTCAAAAGTCCTGGATTATTTTGAATATTGTGGCGAAGAAGCGAAGCAAAGCAAAGCAAGGCAAGAAGAAGCAAAGACAAGCCGAGCATTTGAATGCAAAACGTAAATGTAACGAAACATAACGGGGACTCCAAACAGCAGCAGCAGAAAGCAAAGTGAAATCTCACGCAACGCAGCGCAAAATAAACTAAGCAAAAGCTAATACACGCTGGTAGAAGAAGAAGAAGAAGTAGGAGGAGGAGGAGGAGCGCGTGTCAGATCTGAGAGCAAAGAGCTTGAAAAGATCGTTGTTGTAATTGCAAAAAAAGAAAAATAAGAAAAAGTTGCTTCCTGCTTAAATCCTGCAATTTGAATATAAATAACAAAATTGATTGCAAAAGGAAGCCAAAAACTTTATACAAATATATCATTAAAAAATAATAAATAAATATACATATATATATATATATATATATATGAACGATTTGTGGTTTACCTTGTGTGTTGCATTGGTAAGCAGCAGAGTCTGAGCAATTGCAACAGCAGCAGACAGAGCCGTGGCAGAAGCAACAACAAGCAAGAAAAAAAGTTAAAAGAAGAATTCAAAGCCAGAGAAGAGAGCGACTTGAACGCGCTGAACGCAGTTGGGAGAGTGAGCGAGCAGAGGAGCTTGAGTGCGAGTCAAACACACAGACAGACGACGCTCGCACTCAAAAACACACACACACATACACATACAAAGACATCGCACAATGACCTTGCCAACAAATACAAACGCAGCTAACGGCGGCAGCGATGATGATTCGGACATGTTTGGTCCACCGCGCTGCTCACCGCCAATCGGCTATCATCATCATCGTTCGCGCGTGCCAATGATCTCGCCAAAGTTGCGACAGCGCGAGGAACGCAAACGCATCCTGCAGCTCTGCGCCCACAAGCTGGAGCGCATTAAGGACTCTGAGGCGAATCTGCGTCGCAGCGTTTGTATTAATAACACCTATTGCCGTCTCACCGACGAGCTGCGGCGTGAGAAGCAGATGCGTTATCTACAGAATTTGCCAAAGTAAGTACACACACACAAACACATACAAGCATACATTCCAGCCAGCATTTTCAATCGTGGAAGTTCATAATTCATAACCTCAAGAAGTTGAAAATTATCCCTTTTAAATCTAAGCCCGCATTGACGACGATGATTAAAACTAGCGAATTTTTTTTTTCTCTTGAAAATCACTGAAAACTTGCATTTAGACGATGAGTTTCAAGTCACACTATGCAATTGATTTCCTGTTGCATTGCAACTCGGATTTATGTTATTTCTAACCAATTTCATTCAAATTGGGCAAAAATGCACAAGAAATATGTATCAAGTCAAGTCTGGTGATGATTTTTTGTACGACTCGCTTGCTCCGCTACCCCGCTTCCCTACAAGCAAAAAACTCTTTAGTTAAAATCGCGAGCTCAAATCATCGTCTAAATGCGGTCTAAGAACTTCCAAGTGACTTCTGGAATGTCTCAGAAGTGTCTTCTGTTTCAGAAGTGTCTTCTTTGATTTCTTAGTCTTGGTCTTGATTTCTACATCGTGGACAATTGATGTATTGGACGTCATGAGAAAATGGAAACATTACTCCATACTTTTTTATTTTAAGCAAATTTTTAAGGTAATTTCCAATTTCTGAAAAAATTAAATTTCAACTGTTTTTGACTTTGAAAATTTGGAGTCTGATTAAAATGTGGTTTTTAGATATATCGGCATATTATCAAAATTTATTATTAATTTATTTAATTGATATTTCCTAGTGCTATATATATATATATACATATTTTTTTGATTTTGTGATAAACTTATATTTATTTGTTATGCTGCGTGTTATTTAAAACACTTTCATAAATATCTCGGGTTAAAGAGCAGTGTATTAAAAATAATTATACATTATTTCATATTTTTCATTTGAAAATTAATTTGTTTTTGTTACATCTACCGAACAACTTCCAGAAGTCACTTTCTGGACGTTTCACGATGAAAATAGTCTTTCAAATGCTGGCTGGGCATGTATACCATACCGTACCATACCATACCACAGCATATGTATACCGTGTATATGTACTTGTATTTGTGACTTTTTAACCAGTAATATAAACTGTAGAAGCCACCCACGCGTACGCGTCTGCCTTCGTTCGATTTTAAAAATTGTGCGTGGTGTGTGGGCTTCCTTTTGTGTTATAAAGGCCAAAGTGCGTTTAGAGAAGCTGGCCAATAAAATTTAAAAAAGTCTTAAGTGTGTACAAATTTGTTTGTGAAATCGATCTCGGTACTTATTTTAGTTAAAGAAATATACAAATCTCATTTTTATTTTTAATTATTTTTTATAACATTACCTTACAATTAAAATTAAAAGGTAATTGGTGATTAACTAAGCAATAGCATCATTTTTGATTGCTTTACGTTCGTTGGTTTTGTTCCCAAATAATTTCGATTTTCAATTTGCATTTATTTATTAATTACCAATAAAACCAAATTGCAAATAACCTAAAAAAAATGTATCATATCCTTATTTTAATTGACAAAGTAATTATTATTATTATTAAAGAAATTAACACACTATTTCTACCATGAACAATTACGACGACTTTTCTCGTTTTCGAATACTTTCCATTCGCCAATTTCGATTTTGAGTTACCGTTAATTAATAATCGTCAGCAATTATTTCCTAAATAATCGAATTGGTTCGATAACCGATTTTTCGAAAACTCAATCGATAATTTTTATTAATTCTGATCGGTTAAAGGACAAAAACCGGTTTTCTTTTTAATTGATACAAATTTAAAGAAAAGTTATTAATATTTTTTTAGAGAAAAAAAAACAAATTAAAAGCAAAGCCAGATTTGGCTGTTAATAATAATTTTTTAATAGTGAAAATAAATTTAAATCGATTAATCGATATATTAGTTATGCGCATAGCAATCAAAGTTATTATCGAATAGAAAAATAAATTCAAACTCTTCTCTATCTCTATCTCTCTCTTCTCTATTCTTCATGTCTATTTTTCATTCAATTTTAATTAAAAAATGTTGATTGAAATGATTTGATTGGAATCGAAAATTGGGAACAAGCCTGAATATGTGTAGAAGTGAATATATTTAAGTTGTACAGTGTAAAAACAGTTAAACTGAGTGTAATGCAAAGTAAAATTTCCAACTTGTTAACTCTGGACACCGCAGAAGGCAGTTAAAAGGCCTTTGGGCGCTTGTACATACGTTGTGTAACTTGACACGCTCATAAGGATATTTCCGTCTGATCTGCTGGGATGTGGTCAGGCGACCGCAGGTTGTCTTCCTGCAGGCAAAAACAACAGCAAACAGCACTAAATAAGCCAGCCCAGCTCAGCTCAGCCCAGAGTTGGTCTACAGTGCCAGTTCGATACAATGAACACAATCACCAAGTATCTAAGTGATGAAGAATTGCGAAATTGCCAACGATAAATGCACAAATGATGAAAATGGCTGTCAGACTTTCTATCTTCAAACGCATTTAAAGTTGGCATAATAATAATAATGCCAACATGGAGGAGCAGAGGAAACAAACTTGACTACAATTAGTTCATTATATTGAACGTGTACAGTATTTTTTTTTCATTTTGTATTTTGTTGCATTCAGGCCAAGCGCAAAGCAAAAGTCAAAAGCAAAACGAAGCAAAGCAAAACAGATACTCAAGAGACATTAAACAACAACAACAAAAACATCATCAGCCACAGCAGCAGCAGTCAAACAGAAACAGAAACGAAACTAAAAACGGCAGCAGAGGCAACAACTAGAAAAAGCAGCAGAAAATTGTTTGCCAGCCAGCCAGCCTGGCCAGGCCTGGCCTGGCCTGCCTTGATGAAGAAGGGCGTGAGTGCAGATGCGGGTTGAGATGGGGGGAAAAGTAAGAGGCATTTGACCAAAAATGCAGCAGCAGCAGCGAATCCACCAAAGATGAAGAAGCACACATTCGATTAACAAAAGATGAAAAACATGCAAAATGCATTTATTAATTATTAACAAATGGCTTTTAAACCGATTGAAGTTGAAGTCTTGATTTTATGCGGTAATCAAGACTCCTGTTTGATTACAATTCACCAAATCTGTTGCGACCAGGGCAACAGATGAATTAAATGATCACAATAGTAGTACATATTAATGTGAATGTTTAATGTACATATTAATGTTTAATTACAACAGCATAACCCATCAAAGATGAAACAAATCGATGAAATATGCAAATTCGATAACAAGAAATGAAACATGCAAACACATTCGATAACAAGCGATTAAACGTACAAACACATTCGATGACAAAAGATGAGACAGATCAAATATGCGTAAATATTTGATATCAAATGGGAAATATTTCGATTGAAATTATCGATATACTATCGACATACAACATGAGTGTTAACACTCAATAATTAAGTTATTGCCTTCAATAGGCAAACCAAATTAGAAAAGACGGGAACAGAAATAAGGTTTTAAAATCAGCAGCAACAACAACAACAACAGCAACCACCACCAAAAATACAGTGGAGAACAACAACCTTCGTAGATAGCGCGATTACAGGCAAAAGCAAATCCAAAAGAAATCAAAGCAAACTGTAGAAATACACAGATACACACACACACACACACACAATGCAGACAATTTTTATGCATGCTTTGTATCTATGTGTATTTATGAGTGTGTGTGTGTGCTAAAAAAACGTTGCGCTCGTTGAAATAATCACGTTCCACTTGCAACAAAAAGCAACTGCAACAACAACAAAAACAAAAACACAGAGCTACAGCGATGATAGCGAGCTATGTTTTTTCTTGTTGTTGTTGTTGTTGTGCTCTGTGTGCACCTCTAGAGTCTCCACATTCACCACATGGTTCATGCTACATACAATACCACAAGTCAGAGCACATGCCAACTAACATACACACGCACACACACACACAGCGCAACAAAAACCTTCAGACTTTGCACACACACCTTTAAGACATTTAACATGTTTGTGTGGATGTAGTATAATTATTTATAGCCTTGCAGAGTCAAAGAGTTACTTATTATAACTTTATCAGAGACTTTTCAAATATTGTGAAAGCATCGTATAGGAAATATAATTCGAGAAAATTACAACACCCACTTCAAATTTGAAGTTTTCGAGCTTATAATGTTAAAAATTGTGGCCCATTAGGAAAAAGGCAAAGATTCAAGTCATTTTATGCCTCAAAGTTTTGCCAAAACAAGAAAGAACGTCTATCTTTGTAATGCCATAGATATATATGTATGTATATATGTATATAGTACATACCCTTGCAGCAATGTTTTTGATAAATCATCGGTACTTTCCAAAAATTTTTTTTGTAAAATAGTTCGATAGAATAGTTAGGAGCTCAAATTTAATTTTTATACGCCATAACATATAAAGAAACATAATATTATACCAAAGACCAGAGAACAAAGTACAATATTTTTTTAATACAAACATTTAATTGTCGACCTACTATTCCTATGGCAGCTATACATACATATGTATATGTATTATAAATAATATAATAATGTGGTCCGATTTCTAACAAATCAAAGCAAACTGTTGAAATTATAATAAAATGAGTGGATCAAACGAAAAAGCTTCAGATACAAAAACTCTATCCCCCAATGTGTTACACATTTCGTGACAAAATTTATAATACCCTCTGCAAGGGTATAAATAACAGTTATATCTGTCTGTACGTTGCCAATTATCATCAAAAGAGCCAAAACTACAATTCTATTGCAAGCACGTTCTTCTCTTCTCACTATTCCACGCGTTATTACACAAAGAAAATACTATTTTAGAATCTCATAAAATATGGTTTTTTGTAGCAAATCTGCAAAAAACAAACTATTGTATTGATGATATTTATCCTATTTATTTATTTTCTTCCTGTTGATATAAACGAAAAACAAATATGCCATATTAAGTGTAAAACCCATAATCACCAATGGTACAGGGTATTTTATAGTCGCAGCATACTATGTTGTTAACATAGCTCTGGATTCTCCGAAAATCTACATAGATCTTATTTAGTTTTATTTATAGGCTGTAAATAGTTTGTACATAGTCTGTTCAAATTTGTCTCCTATGTACTTACGTAGTATCTGAATAGCACGCACGGACACGCTTAAGCTGTAATGTGTTTGGCAGTCATCTTATAATGATTTCATTATTGGTGATATTTCTCGTATCGTTACTCTATTGTTATCTTGCTATACTCTTACAGAAGGTTCGGTATCATAACATTCTTACAAAGAATGTATGTGCATACCTTCTTAAACAAATTCAAGTTAAATCAAATGAGATATCAAAAAAGGAAATATCAAAATATCCATCTAATGCTGCTCTTATATATATTTAAAAATTGGTGTTGTTTTTAGAGCCGGTTTTAATACAGCGCCTTAAATTAGATTGGATATATTATATAAGAGAAAATTGTCGAGTATCTGCAAAGTGTATTTAATCTTCGATACAGAGATAAATTTTCTTTATTTTTTTTTTCTCCTTTTTGTGATTCGTTTTGTTTTCTCGTCTTGCTTTTGTACATGTCTGCTGCTTCTGCTGCCGCCGCTGGCGTTGACCGTTAAATAGTTTGGCCCACTGTGCGCGCTGGTTGAGGTTAGGTAGCGCGCTTGTTACTGCCCAGAATTGAATGTTGTTGTTGTTTTCGGTATGGGCTGACTGGTAAAAAGTACATACATAGGCCGCAGCAATTCTTAATTGTTTTTGTCGCTTATTTTTTGCCATTTGCCTTACCGTTAAGTTGTAATCAGCGGCTGTGCTTGATTTTCCCTTTGCTTCGCACGCATGTCGTCAAGATTATTGGGGTGGGGGACCCACTGCTCCAACCCCTCGCCGCCGTCACTAGCGCGTCCCAAGTGTCATCTATCATCATCTAGCGCGTTGGACATTGTCGCAATGGCTTTCCTTTCTCTGCGTTTCCTCTCTGTGTTTAAGCGCCTTGCCGCCAGGAGAAAACAAACAAAATGCCGTTACACACACACACACGTACAAACAATCATATAATTGGAAGTTTTGTTGTATTTGTTTTTGCGAGCACCCAAAAACTTAATTCATCGCAATCGCAGTTTTTCCTTTTGGCTTTTGATTCGCTTCTTCTTGCTTGCCATAGAGTTTGGTCGCTGCCGCTGTCGACGTCACCGTTGGCGCTGTTGTTACTGCCGCTGCCGTTTCGTGTGCCGCGCGTTTCCGTTTTTGCTTCGTTTTGCTTTGTTTGACATGTTTTCTCCAGCGAGACGCCTGCATATGTATGTATGTATGCATGCATGCATGCATGTATGTACGTACATATGCCTATGTGCTCATTACTTTGAAGTTCCCATGCAGCAGCAATCGATAAATGAATTAAGAAACGCCAAATGCAAATACTTACATATGTATGTATGTATGTACGTAGTACATTCAAAGGAGAAGAAATGCATTAAATATGTATGTATATGTAAAACCCAGAACACAATATTCATAACACATACATACGTACATATGTATGTCATATGTACATACATACATCATATGTACCTACATCACATGTACATACATCGTATGTACATACATCATCATATGTACATACATCATATGTACATACATAAATCATATGTACATACATCATCATATGTACTATGTACATACATCATATCCACATATACATATACATACATCACCATATGTACATACATACATCATATGTACATACGTTATATGTATATACATACATCATATGTACATACATATTATTTTGTTGGCCAAATTGTTGTCAAGGCACGTAACGGGTTAAAATATATATATATATATATATTAATTTTGTATTAATTGCTTCAAAAACAAAAGAAAAGTGTTTTTTTTTATATTAGCAATAAGAACTTTGCTCTTAAGTTTTAGTTCTCATTTACAATTAATCTATTAATTTGTAATTATGTAGTTTCATTTATTGTTGAAATATATCATTTATAACTCAAGCTTTTATAACTGTTCAGCTGGAAATGCATTGTGTGCAAATTCTAAAAAAGAAGAGTTTATTGGGCTTGTGTCTGTTCTTTAGACACCCTTGATTATACCTTCATAATATGAACGCTGATTTCATTAAAGTGGTCTTTCAGTTGAGATCTGAAGATCCAAATCAGTGTGATAATAATAAAAAAAAAGACACCCTTAAACGTTTTGGTATATACCCTCGATTGATACAGTCTTAAGTACTCTACCCTGTATTCAAAATAGGGTTATGAAATTTAAGATGAGTACTACTGTTCAGCTGCTTGAAGGACTCTACTTAAAATACATACATATATATGTATGTCACGCTCACTTTTTAACCCGCAAATGAGATTATTATATACTAGATATAGAGTTCGTCAGTATCTTTCTAGCTAGAGTTCCAAAATTTGAGATGAGTACTAAGCATGACTTTCTTGAATGGTTCGATAAATAATATAATAAATAATATGTCATTAATTTATTAAAATAAAATACAATGAATTGAAAAAAATATTATAGACTGGAAACGAGAGTATATGACAGTCGGGAATCTCTTGCTGTGCCCAGTTAAATAATATACATATAATCATTTCTGTTGGGCAAATCTGTTTAAAAAATTGGCGTTTCAACTAATTAAATTATCAAATCGTTTCAATTGTATTTAAATATATATCTGAGGCTATATCTGTATATCTCGATCTGTACCTGAGCGTAGTTCAAATGCATTTATCAAAAACCAAACGCCTATTTAATTGCATACTGCATTTTATAGTACGACCGCTTCTTTGTCTACCCTGCCCGCGCTGTTCTCTCCCCCCCAAATTCACACACACACACACACACATTCGTTCGTTTGCTCTTTGCTTTGCACACGTTTTGTAACCCACCGCCCCATTTTGCGGCTTCGTAATAATTCGCGACTGCGACGACGTTTTTATAGTTTTCTGTTATCTTGTCTGTTGCCGTTTCTATTGCAGGTTGTTGTTGTTGTTCGTTTCTGTTGTCGTCGTCATCCGACATCGTTGTCAGCTGAAGCTGAAGCTGTTGTTGTGTGGCGGTGGCAGCGGCGGCGGTGGCGGCGGCATCAGCCGCGCTGCTTTTGTTTCGCATCTCATCTATGAGGTAACGATTGCAGCACAAGCAACGATTGCTTCACAGAGAGAGAGAGAGAGAGAGAGAGAGAGAGAGAGGGGTTGAGTTAGACAACCAAACGCTAGAGGGGGGCGTGAGTAACATTTACATTTGGTTGGTGGGGGATTTTTTTAAATACATACAGTTGCGGGTCATATTAATAGTAGTGCGTGCAAAGTAGTTCAAACTCAAAATTAAAGAACTTTTAGTTATCTAAATTGTTTATTTTACTTTTTTAAAGAACCTTATATTGTAAATCCATTTGAGATATCAAAATTAGTTAACAGTTATTGTTTAGCCTGAAAAATGGGCGGTCAAAATAAAGATGAGCGTATTCAAATATTTTAAAGGTGAAATCGATCTTAAATTTACCTTTTTTCTTTTGGTTTTATAAGGTCAAATACGTAAAGGGCACTTAAAAATTAATACAATTAATATTTTGCTCTGAAGCCTATTTTTCATGAAGTCCACCAGGTTTTGACCCCAAATCAAGTGCCTTTCTAGCTGGATTTATTTAATCTTTTTTCACTTTTGACGAATTTGATTGCACTCTCTACTATTATTTTGACCGCAGCAAATTTAGCGTGGATCACAAAACTTTGATGAAACTAAAAAATGGAAGAAGCTTTTATGTCCTAACGGTACATTTCCATAAAAGCTTTTCCAACACTATGATCTGACAAAGACAGAAAACAAATGCTACAATGCACATACGAAATATTAAAGCTTAAATGTTTCGTTTAGTGGGGCGCTAGTATTATTTTGATGTGAAACTAGATTAAGTTGCCAGAAAAGTTAGCGGAAAGCTTGTTTAAATCAAATACAGTAGAAGCTCGCAAATTAGAACCACTTTGTTTTTAAAGTAATTTCTAATTTCTGAAAAATTTAAATTTCTGAATAATAGATAATACTTTAAGAATATACAATAGATTTTTTTTTTTTTTTTACATAACTTTATTTTAGTTAATAAAAATAAGTAAACGAAACTAAACAATCCAGCGCCATACTACACGTATAGTGTTTTTTTTTTAAACTATATGCAACAAAACTAAAATTCGCGCTTAATGTTTACAAACGTCAACTCTAATTTCTGGAAGATTCGTATTTCAGAGAATTGTTCTTCTACTGTGAGCTACTTGGGCTTCTACTGTATATAGATTTTTTAACAACAATAAAAATAAAAATAAAAAAAAATATATATAATACAGATATATGTATTATTTTGACCGCATCTGTATGTGCATACATATGTACATTTTTAGAACAATTAGATTAAAGAATTTTTCATTTGTTTGTTATTTTTTGTTGTTTTGTTTTTCCAATACATCTTTAAAGTTTCGTTAAGTTTGCATTTTCACTTAGTTGTTGTTGCTATTTGTAATTGCTTATCATTGCACACACACATATATATGCATACTTACATGTATATATAAATATATAACAGTTAATGGCTGATAAGCAAGTGAAGAGAGAGTGAGAGAGAGAGAGTGAGTAGGAGCGAGACAGCAAGCTAGAGTTAACAAGGCAACCGCAACGAATTTGCTCTTTAAAGTCGCTTTAAATTGAATTTGCATGCACACGAAGCGAAACGAAACGAACCAGAGCAAGCCCAGGCCGTTGGTGGTGTGAGGTGGTGGGATGCGGGGTGAATTTGCTTGGCATATGAAATGAAGTTGTCAGTGACATACGCCTCCTGCGGCGCAAGCGACGACCCCTACAGCGTGAAAAGCGCCCTACATTCGCGACTTTTTGCTGCTGCCTTCCTACGAACCTATCGCCTCCCCTTGCTTGCTTCGGCACACCGTTTGCATGGCCACCTACCTCCCTTCCCGCCATTGCCTCTTCATTTTTGACGTGGTTCCTCCTCTTTGCACTTGTCGTTCGATTGTGTGACATTTTTGTTGTTGTTTTTATTCAGCATTTTCAGACTGCGCTCCACTTTTCGCACATTTTCTTTTTCTTTTGCAACTGCACTTTGTGTGCAGTTATCTTTTACTCGCGCTCTCTCGCTCTCTCTCTTTCCTATTTTTGTCATTGCAAATCGAATGCAGCGCATACTTGCTTAGGATTTTTTTTCTTCTTGCATACAAAGTGTGATCGCAAATGACGCATAGTAAGGCGATAATTTAAGAAGGCTGGTGGGTGGGGGGGGGGGGGTAAGTGAAAGGGTAAATAGCCTTGAACTCTTAATAATGATCAAGTGGAACGCACAAATTCATAAACAGGGCAAGGGGGAGAACGCGGCACAGGTGAAGCGCGTAATATGCCCCAATTTGCATTGGTGTGTGTGTGTGTGTACCCTCACACAAACATACACACACACACACACTTAAAAACGGTGGCATATTTTGCCACACGGCCACGGACCATCGAAAACGTGCGCAAAACGAAAACACAGATAAGACAAATGAAAAAAAGAAGAAGAAAAAAGAAACCAACAACAAGCAGCAGCGTTTTAGCTTCTGCTACACCCCGCCGCAGCGCTTCACACGTTTTGCCATTGGGCAGTGGACAATACCGTTTGCTTATCGGTCGCATGCCATGCAAACACACGCACACACAGACACAACACACGACAATACAAGTGCTCTCTCCCTCTCTCGTTAGTTTATGATTGTATCTTCTTTTTTTTGTTGTTACCCAATGTCAATTTAGCGTCCTAAAACATTGACAAAAGCTTTATTACTATTAATTGCTGCTGTCACAGAAGAACTTAAAAAAAAAAACACTCAAAAACATTGAGCGCAAGCTCAGCAACTTTGATGTCGTTAAGTGAAAAGCAAAGCTTTATTGAGTACTACATACATACACACATATGTTCATACTTACAAACAAACATACATATGTATGTACATATATTCTGATCCATCCGCACAGCCATTAAGAAATAGTTTATTATTCTCTTTGTGCTTCATAATTGTAATGCTTTAAAGAAATTTGCCATTCATATTAAAAGAAGGCAACACAAAATGCACTTTAAATACTTAATAGAGCTGGAAAAACCATCGATGGATAGTATTTAGCGAAATCTTATTGATAAGTTCCACAGTTATACGTGAAATAATGTAGATCTTATGAATTAATTTATCTTTTGTGTGTATGACTAATAAATTTTTTGAATAGCCTAGCAGAGGGTATAGGAATGATCGGTCGACAACTATGGTTTTGTATGAAAAACTATTTTGTTTATAATAATATACTCACCAAACTTATCCAAAGCGAGTCTCCAGAGAGTATATACAATCTGACAAATTTTAGTCAAAATCGGACCACTATATCACAGAGCTGCCATGGGATCAGTTAAAAAAAGGGGGTTTTTGTATAAAAACTTGTTGTTTAGTGAGAGTTTTATTATACTTCATAAAGTTTCCTATAATCCTATGCTCAAAATCAGACTACAGAGCTCCCATAGAACCAATAAGACAAAAAAAACATTGCTGCTAGGATATATAGATTCGGCACTACGAAGATAGCCATTCTTTCTTGTTTATGTTCTTTATTTGTGTGTCGCTTGTTTCATTAATACAATATTTTGACTGGCTAAGTAAAGAGAGAGGAGAGGAGAGGAATATCAAACTACCCGAGATCTCCTATTTCAAAAGCATCATTTGGTTAATTATACTGAAAGTAACGATAATTGAAGCTAACTCTAGCTAACTCGATACTTTTACAGCTCTAGTACACATTTCGATACTATCGATAAAACTGTTATTTTGAGCTAGAACATTTTAAGTTGCTTAAGGTAGTGATGTAAAAACATTGATGTTCTTCGATGTTCTTCGATGTTTTCCATACAAAACATAGATTATTTACATCACTATCCCAAGGCCATATCCTATCGATCCCATGGTGCATTTATACTTAAAATTTACTTGTTTTCTCTCTACAAGGTCTTACGAGCTTCTCTACAGTTTAGATATACGTATAGACATGTTTTGCCATCAAAGTTCTTTGTCTCTTAATTTTTTGCTTTATTTTCCCATATATTTCCGCAGTAAAATAGTCGATTATAATCGATATTTTTTCCGGAGAGAAATATTCAAAGATAATGGATGTTTTTTCTTTAACATTTGTAGCACCAAAATGCTCATTTAAATATTTTACATAATCTCTGATGGATAAAGGCACTTGAGCATGACACAGCATAGCATGAAAGTGTGCCCCGCTGCTGCCGCAGCCGCCTCCTCCTTCCCGTCAAACGTTTGCTTGTTGGCAACTTTTTATTTTTGGGGTCATTTGGGCACTTGTGCAATGACTCTGCGGCGCTGCTGCGACGTTGCTGCTGCATTTGCTACGCTTGCCTTGCCCACGCCCGCCTTCCCTTCCCTATCCTACCCCCTGTCTTTGCGCTTTTGGTAACTAATTTGGTCAGTGAGCCGTCTGGGCTGCTTACCCTTTTCGCCTGTTTCGCTTCGTAGTCGTTGCTCCCATTTCTTCTTTTTATATTTTTTGTTGTTACTTTTTGCCCCGTCCATCATTTCAAGTTAACGGTAACAGTCAACAAGCAATAATAGCGACAGGCAGCAACAACTAAGCTAACATGCTTTCCGCCCAACCCCCTTCCCTACACACACGCACACATACAGAGACAACATACGCCGACTCTCTTTGAACGTCTCATTGTTGTACGCTTTCTGGTTTTCGTTTTGGTTTTGGTTTTGGTTTCTATAAAAGCTCTGAGCGCTTCTTCGCTGATTCGTTTTGTTTTTGTTTTTTTGCTTTTTGTACAGATTCCTACGTACTTTCGCTTTTATTATTTTCTTTCGCGCGCGCGCGCCTCCCTCCCTCGTTACCGCACCATCGCCCGCTCATGCACCTTGCCACCCGTGCCATTCTTGTTGCTCTTTTCAGCTTTAATAGTGAACATTGACATGCTCAGCTGCGCATTTTAATGCGTCCCACTCTTGGCTGGCTTTGTCTTCTGGCCTTCCCTCCCCACCCCACCTCACCCCACCCCGCCCCTTGCCAAACACCACTTCTCCACCTTTATTCACATTCTTGTTTTTTTATTTTTTATTTTATATACAATTTGTACACTTTTTTAGTAGTTGCTTCAAACGGTTTGCCATATTGGCTTGAAGAGGCACTGACTGAAGTCGCAAGGTGGTTGGCCGGTGCGGGCCAAGATGGTTGGGAGGGCGGCAGCATGGAGCAAGGGTAGCCGGAGCAGAGGCACAGGCAGAGGCAGAGGCGTGTCAGCTGCTTTTATTGAAAGAGAAATTAACTGAAATTTAGTTCGCTGCTGGTCGCCAACAACGTTTGTGTAACGGCTTCAAGCGGCGGCGCACAGTTGGCCCAGTTAATTAAAAAGCTACCCACGGACAGAAGAGGGGGAGGGACGGGCAGGCGGACTGCTACTCAAAAGTAACATGGACGCATTGGCATTCTCGCTAGTCGGATTATATGTTCAAATATCTAGGCTATTTTGAACTATCGACATGTTATCGACACCACATAAATTTGTTATCGAAATATGCATCGATAACTTATAGGATGTTGGACAAATTTTAAAGGAAATGTAATTGTATATACTTTAGATCAAGGCTTACAATTTGATTGATCGATAAGTTATCGATATTTTATCGATATAATATCCAAAATGTTTGGCAAGTTATATGAGAAATGTAATTGTAAATATTTTGAGTGCATCAAAATGTGAACTTTCGTATCGATATACGTTATGCATACATATGTATTTAACGATAACTTATAGATATGTTATCGATGCGTACATGTTACAAAAAATAAGTAAGCGCTCGTATATATAATATTGATTGTAATTAGTATGAAACGCGTCGATAGCATAGTTATTTTCGATATTATCGATTTTAGTCAGCGCGTGCGCTGCTGTCTCATATCAATCAACTGATGATGTTTAGCTAAGGAACAGTCTTGATCTTATTTTAGCTTTAGTTATCGATATTTGTTATCGTTATCATTTCACAGATATACATACATACGTATGTATGTATGTACATACATATGTGTGTGTAATTGTCGCACTGATTTTTCTCGTATTTACCTTTTGTACCGTTGTCGCCGCTTTTTCACTAACTTTCCCCACTTCACTTTCTCCCTCTCTCTCTCTTGCAGAACCGAAAACAGCAGCATGGAATTGGCGCGTGAGAACCTCTTCCAGCCCAACATGGACGACGCCAAGCCAATGAACGGCAAATCACATTATGGCGATGCCAGCAACAACAACAACAACAACAATAATAATAACAACAACAACAACAACAATGGCGGTGCCAGGACCATTTGCTCCATTGAGAATCATCAGTCGCCGCAGCTGCTGACGCGTCACGGAGGCGTCGGAAGCGTTGGAAACGTTGGCGTCGGCAGCGCTGCAGCAGCCGCTGCCGCAGCGGCTGCCGCCGCCGCTTTGGCACGCAAGCGTCAGCTGTCGAATAGCAACCTGGTCAACGATCTGGAGATACTCGATCGCGAGCTAAGCGCCATAAATGCCCCAATGCCGCTAATCGATCCGGAAATCACGCAGGGCGCCGAACAGCTGGAGAGGGCAGCTCTCTCTGCCGCTCGCAAGCGACTGCGCAGCAGCAGCGAGGATGAGAGCGATCGTTTGGTGCGCGAGGCGCTCTCGCAGTTCTATATGCCGCCGCAGCGTCTCATCTCGGCGATCGAGGACTGTCCGCTGGATGTCGTTGGCCTGAATGTTGTCGGTGTTGGAATGGGCGCGGGCGCGGGCGCCAACAGCGAGCATCATAATAGCGGCAATAAGCGTGCCAAGCTGGCCGCTGCCGAACATCATCTGGAGCTGGTTAACTTTGATCTGAATCAGAATCAAAAGGACTTTGAGGTGATCATGGACGCCCTGCGCCTTGGGACGCCCAGTCCGGCGAGCAGCGCCAGCGATTCATGCGGCCAGGCGGCCATGATGAGCGAATCGGCGAGCGTATTTCACAATCTGGTGGTCACCTCGCTGGAGACATGAAAGTATCAGTAAACGGACCAACCCTCCCTCCCTCAAATCCTCCCGCACACGCCTTGGCCGGAGCACAGGTGCCCCGTAGCCAGCCACTGCCGCAGGGATGGACACAACAAAAAATCAAATCCACAGGGACTGTAAACAACAACAGCAATAATAATAACAACAACAACAAAAACAACAACAAACCACAAGTAGGCCTACAAAAGCAGCAACAACAAGCAACAAAAAAGCAACAAACATTTACATTTAAACAAGACAAAGAGCAAAGAGTTTTTAGATCTAGCGCTAACTGATAAGCAATAGATTAAAATTTAGATTAAGCATAGTGTGTTCAGCAGGTTTAGAGCAGCTGACAGTGGGGGATAGCAGATAGCAGATAGGAGATAGGAGATAGAAGATAGGGGTAGGGTTAGGGGAGAGAAAATTCGAACAAGTCGGCATCAGCGTGGTTCAGTATTACAGCATATATAACCAACCGACTTGGTTCTGCCTAAAAAAGCGTCTCGCAATTTGTACAAACTTTGTTGATGACAAATTTGTTTCATTACATATTTTTTTTTTTAGGTTAAGTTGAAAGGATGAAAATACACACACACATATATACACACACACACACGCATACACACAACAAAAATCAAAGAATTTGTAGTCAAAATTGCGACAAAAAGCAAAAAACAATATCAAATCTTAAAGAAGCAGAGTGATAGAGAGGGAGAGATAGAGAGAGGGAGAGAGAAAGGAGAGAGGTTAGGGTTTAGGGTAAGGCGACAGCTTGTTAAATACAATCAGTTCTTTTGGTATTCCCACTGACCTCATTCAAAAACATTAAAACAAAAACAAAAAAATAGAGAAAGAGAGAGAGAAATACAGATTCCTTAGTTAGCTTGAGAACTTGTGCCAGCTCCTAAAAATGGGCCAAAGAAAAAAGAAAGAATAGAAAACATAACCACACTTTTCTTCCAGCGCTCAGCTCCAACTTCCAGTTTTGCACATTCCAGGCTTTAATACTCGCTGAGCGTGGAAATCGGAAACGATCTTCAAGTTGTATTCCAGCCCCGGCACTCGTCGATTTCTTCAATCAATGCTATATATATATATATATATATAGTTCCTGCCGCTTTACCCCAGGCAACGAATATCCTTTTGTTTTTTTTTTTTGTTTTGTTTTTTATAAAGCTTTTATATATACCTAAAAATATGTTTCCATTCGAATCCTGTTCTCCTAGTCAGTCAATCACAATCAAAGCGAAAGAGAACGAAAGAGAACTCTTTAAGAAAATCAAGGTTTGGATACTTAAGACTTAGCTGCAGTTTCTCCTCGTCAAGCCCAGAGCATTCACTTTCCAGACGTAATACAACTATACTATATACATATATATGTATATATATACCGCGAAACTCGAATTCAAATTGATAAGCCAGTGATAAGGGGAACTAGCTCACAGTTGAAACTACAACAAAAACAATCAAGAAAATGCTCCAGGCGAGCAGATACCCTGTACACAGATCTGAAAGAATACGTCTATTTTTGTCCATTATCCGATTCCTATTCAAAATTATTGTTGTAAATCAGTTTTATCGATTTGCGATGGTGTAGAGGCAAAGTAATCAAAAAAAAAAAAAAAAATCTAAAATTTCGATAAATTTTAATATGGCCAGATTTTGAAAGGTATGACATCATATGTCACATGCGTCATATGTTAGTTGTCACAAAATTTGACTTCAAAATGCAAAAAAAAGGTGGTATAATCAAAGAATTTCTGAAATACATGTTGTATATAGAATGTTGGTATATGGAAATTAGGCGTCATATCATGTCATATCGTCATGCTGTTGCCATTGTTTGGGGGCGTACTATGTCGCCGGACATATGACACCATATGACGTGTTTCGTTTCCGACATAAAAAGTATGCTGCTAGCTGAAGATAAAAGATTTCCTATGATGAATTAATCAAAATTTGTAATATCATTCCTACTATATATATATATATGACAAGCAATAATTTAACAATATGACGCCTGTGTAGGAAAACTGGCATAAATCCTAGACGGATATGGATATATATAAGTCGGATATGGACAGACATGGGTCAGATCGAGTTTTAGCCATCGTTTTTATGGATGTACAGTGTATTCAACATTTTTTTGTATCCTGTATAGGAGAACTGTGATCGCACCTATTCAATACTAAAGGGTATATTCAAAGTTTGTTGCGCTCTTCAAGTGATTGCTATGGGTCCTTGGCGGGATAACGGTTTCATTTTCCTTTTATAGAAATCAAACAATTTTCTAATTTGCTAAACTTTAAAAAAAAAAAAAATACTGTGCACAACAACAACAACAAACAAACAATTGTATCAAAATCGTGAAAATAAATGATTATTAAATAGCAATTTAAATATACAAAAAGTGCAATTAGAATTTTTTAAAATATTGACGCAACAAAGAAACAAAAAAGATAGGAAACAAACAAAAAAACAAAAACAAATATGAAAAAAATACCAACAAAAGTGCATTCAAAAACATTATGAATAAACAAAATATATAAGTATTTAACTATAAAAACACACACAAAATTGGGCAAACAAGAAAAACAACAAACAAAACAATATATAAGGCAAGAAAAACAAAAAACAAAAAAACAAACAAACAAAAAACAAATTTAAATATAAATATAAAACAATTTTTTTCTTCGAAAAAAAAAATGGCTGTGATAGAAATTTAAGTTTTTGGCTTAAGAGTTAATATTAAAAACAAAAATGAAATCAAACATAGAAGAACAAAAATATACAAAAAAAAAAAAAAAGAATATGATCTATGTATATAATATTATACATATGGAGAGCATTTAGTATTAGTAACAAAAAGAAAGAAAGAAAAGAAACGTTTTGAGCGTGGCGAAAGAGTTGCAAGCGATCGCGAGCGGGGGGGAGCTTAAGAGAATAGTGCTTCCCTCTCTCTCCTCTGGCTCGCTCTTTCTCGCTCTGGCATGCAACTTTCGCTCGCAGCTTTCATTGATTTTTTATTTCGCATTTCTCTATAAATCCGTAAGCTTTCGTTTGGTTTCGTTTCTGTTTTGTTTTCGTTTTCGTTTTCAGTTGCAGCGCCAAACACGCCTCAGACATACTATAAATAATGAAATAATAATAATAATAACAAAATAGAAGAAAGAAAAAAAATAATAAGAAAAAACGAAAAAGATGCAAACTTTACAAGTGTTGCAACTACCAACTAAATATTAATATGTAATATGTATTATTATATTATTATACTATTGTTTACACACTTTTCTAGCCTAGTTACATATACATAAATACATTATATATATATATATATACTATATATATATATATATATACATTATTCGCATTATTAATATTATTATTTTGTAGTATTGTTTTAATTGCCAAAAAATAAATGAAATTGCAGAAAATGGCAAAACAAAGCGCATAGTCTAAGTAATCTTACCTTGTTAACATTTGAAATACACATCATTTGTTTATTTTATTCTAAGTTTCCATTACCTTATATATATATACATATATATATATATTTTTTTTTTTGACTATTATTATTTGATCGTTTTTAACTAGAAAAATTGTAGATCTACATATACAACATACATGCATATGCGTACGACAATTATTTCCATTTTAGTTAATATTTCATGCCCTGAGCAAAATAAATTATATATACAAATACAATAATCAAATTTATATTTGCATTTTCATTTTCAACAACACTTTCATATTTACTTTTCCGCATTTTCCTTGTTTTTAAGTCAAAAAATACTAAAAACAGTAGATAAAGATGAAATAAAACATTTCTCTGGCATATATCTAATTAAAATTAGCAAACTTTACTTGAAATCGAACCCAATGCACCATGACAAAGTAAAAGGCATTGATTAAAAACTAATAATATATGTACATATATCCCAACTACCTTATTTTTTGAAACTTCCTTGTTTTTAAATTACACTTTTCAGCTTTTCTTTACTTACATTAATGGGAATAAAGCTATAGAAACCCATATTTATCTTCTGAACTATATATATTTCTTGAACTTTCTTGGTTATTGAGTATATGTACCTAACAGACATTAGCTTTGAGCTACCAATCTTAAATTGAACATATGCAATAAAAGATACATTTTTATCCTGAACTAACATATTTTCCGAAACTTCCATTCACTTAACTTTCTGAAAATGAACTTATACAATAAAAGATACATTTTTATCCTGGACTCACTATTTTCCGAAACTTCCATTCACTTAACTTATCTGAAACTACGTAAATTTTTCTTTGTTTAACAATAAAAGATACATTTTTATCCTGGACTCACATATTTTCCGAAACTTCCATTTACTTAACTTTGATGAAACTAGGTATATTTTTGTTTGTTAAACAATCTTAAATGATTGAAATCTATAGAAGAAACCTAATCTTCCCTTTCGGTACTTTAATTTACTTTATTTTTTATTTAAGTTTATTTCAAGCAATTACTTGAAAGTACAAATCTTTAATGATAGAAAGCTAGCTATGCAAACAAATATTTATCTCCTGAACTAACAAGATTCACCCGAAACTTCCAACTACTTGAATTTTTTCCTTAACTTCCTTGTTTTTCAAACATAAACGACAATTTTCGGGCATTTAATTAAAATGACCAATCTTAAATAGAACAAAACCATGCAAACCAATATTTATCTCCTGGACTTTTCCGGAAATTTTCATTCAATTGGATCAGGGCAGTCAAGTTGGATGCTATATATATTTGAACTCAAAGCTAGCTCTACGAACGGGGGAGCATAATTCTATGCGTAAGCAGGTTTCGTAACCTTGTTTTTCGGTCTTCAAGCTGGTAGTACGAAGTACCCATGAGATCATCTGGTAAGCCAAAAATATTTCGACGATTTGCTTTGGTGAACTTTGCGTGGTCTGCGACCCAGCTCAGGGTTATATGTCGCATTTTGGGGGTCACAATGTATTGAAAGCAATACAACAATAAATATAAACAAATAGCAATGGGCCATTTGCTCATATGCCAGCTAATAACCTTAGAGCGACAGAGATACAAACAGAGAGAAAGAGAGAGAGGGAAAACAATAAAAACTGTTCCGTTGACTGACTGCATTTCGCTATTTTCAAAGCTCAAGCTAAATTTGCTCCAAAATGTTGGTCGGAGGGTTGACGGGGCATGGGGGGAATATATATATGTTATATGACAGTGGCTTTGATTCGTGGCCAATGCCGAAGCCGTTCATCGACTCGATAAGCTTGAACCTTATTCCACACGGAATACAATAACAAAAAATTGAATAAAACAAATTGTTTGTTGTTTTGCTTATGTATTTATTATAATGAACTGTAAATGAACAAAATAAAGTATAAAATAGACAAAAAGAGAGAAATACATATACATACATAACATATATTATAGCTTCAGTAGTAGGTTCCTCAAGTTTTTCCGAAAAAAGTGTAAAATTTTTATGTTTAATGTACTTTTGTTTTAATTTTTTAAAATCGAGTTAGAGGATATCTTCCAATGGAGTTGGGTTCGATCTATAAACACACTAATGCCAAAGTACATAATTTCCTTATACTAAGATTATAGGCTTCCAAATGATTTTCTTCCTTATGAGACACTTGCTAGAATTTGGATTTTAATTCATTTTTACTGTTACTTTTGAGTTTTATATATATTTTTACACACACACACACACTTACACTCTAAATAATACCTCTTAATCTATGGACCAGTTTTATGACATGTTCTCCGCGTAGATTTACTTGAGTTTTATTAAGTAAACTGAGAAATAAACCAATTAAATTGAATATAACAAATCACACAATTTGTGCAGGCTGAAATGCTTTTGATCGATATCGATATCAATATCGATAATGTTATCGATACCGCAACTATAAAATTTTCAATCGTAGAATGATCTTTCGTTTTTTGTATGTAGGGCCGTATTGATACGACGATTTAACTACATGCTTAGATACATATATATACACATAGTTGTAGCTAAATAGGATTATACATAACAACAATGAAATTTAAGGATACATAAGTGCTTTTTAATGGAATATATAGACCGCAATGAGAATAATGAACAGAACATATAGTAATAAATATTTGTAAAATAGAGAAACAAAAACAAAAAAACAATACAAAATGAATACAGAAAAGAACAAGGACAAACTATATATAAACTATATATATATATACAAAATACAAAAACATATATACACCATATATAATTGTACGTATTTATTATGAGTTGCTTTTAGTGTGATAATTCTTAGTAAAACGATATAAGAAAATTTGCAAAAATAAAATTGATAAGAAACAATTCATTTATTCCACTCCTTTCTCGGCTTCTGGGTCAGTCAATCAACATTATCCAAAAATGTTTACGATTATGATCGCATCGATCACAAATTTAAGCTTCACTTAACTTATAAATCAAAATTATAGTCCTTAAATATTAATTATCCAGTGTGGCTTAGAGCAGCTGTGGCTTGATCTGTTGGAATTGATATTTGGATAATTAGTAAGTAATCTGGGAGTGCTACTATATCATTAGAATCAAAATACTTACGAAATCTACTCTTTGGCGGGGGTCTTATCGGTCTTATCGGGTTTATCGTGTATGCCCATATCAGCTTCATAGAGAATGCGATTGAACTGAAACTGTACGGCGTGTCTGGTGTGCGGTGAATACTTCCTGAGTTTACACTCCAAATATCTGACATACAGATCCATATCATCTTTATCACCTCTGTTGCAGAGAGGCAAGGGGCGTGTTATAACTTCCACATCGCTCGAATCATCGTTGTTGGTTTGGCTTAGTGTGACGTTATTGACTTTGTTTTCTTCCACAATGCGCACACTTTTTGGTGGTTCGAATTGGGCTCGAAACTCTTCATATGCCGACTGAAAGGGCCGCTTCTTTGATGTGGCACTAATAAATTCGCCATCGCTGGACTCCTCCGGATCACTTGACAGGTAATCGTCCCCATTATCATCATACAATATCGTGTCGTCGCCCATCTGTAAAAATTGTGAAAAATTATCAGAATAATCAGGTATAAACTTAACAGATTGTTAGATACTCCTACTTTCACGCTCTTTTCTTTATTGCGGCCCATTCACGATCATCATCGATCATTCATCGAAATCACTCGCAGGCATCATTGGTCACGTTCACCAACAAGTGATCCTGATCAATTATTACAAGTGATCGATATCTTGATACTTTCTGGTGAACAATATTTTACACTTTGTTGCCAACGTCCTTGTAAGCATGAAAGATAGATACTTTATACTCTGTTCTCGGGGAATTGGCAAGCACAGTATTCCAAATTTGATTAGGAACAGAGTATAGAAAGATACCACAACACCTCCGAGTCGATATAAAGATGTCCGTCTGCGAACTAGTCTCTCAGTTTAAATCTATTGTAATGAAACTTGGTACAGATCCTTCCTTTTGCTACAGGCTGTACATATGTCGGAACCGGCCGGATCGGACCACTATAACATATAGCAACCATAGGAATGATCGGTCGACAAGTATGTTTTTGTATGAACAACTTTTTTGTTTATAAATGGATCCTTACCAAACTTTATCAAAGAGAGACTCTAGAGAGCTTATACAATCTGACTAAATTTGGTCAAAATCAGACTACTATATCATTATATTCTATAAGATTTAATTCCTGCTAGGGTATATAGCTTCGGAACTCCGAAGATAGTCGTCCTTTCTTGTTTTCCTTTGCTTTCGACAGAAACAGCTTAAAAGCAGCATACTTTTTAATAATACATGCTTCTGCATCATGATAGGAGAATCAGTATTACACGCATTTCCCATCACAATCAGGAAAATGATAACTTTCTGGTGGTGAACATGGGTATTATGTGCGTAGAATTGAGAAAAAACAAACAAACCCATGTCTGTGAGTTTTCCGTGCACGCCATGATAGCAATCATGATGGTAGTGAGTGGGCGACATCACAGAAAATCCCCAATTCATTGGATCATGAGCATTGCGTAGAACAAATCTTTATAGTTTACATCATTTTGAAATGTCTGGAATTGGGAACTGCAAGGTATATTATGCCTTAAATTATATACGACTTTATCGTATCGACTTATTAATTTATCGATGGTGGCATCGATGTTTTCAACTACATACACTATCGAAAACTATCGATTGTTGGCATACCGATAGTTTGCCACCTCTAACATGGAAGTATATGCACATGTGACATATAAACAAATAGGGAATGTGAATGTACCGTACTCTTTGTTCGTGAACAACACTTTTGTAGTTCTCAATAGCTCGCCCGTCGAGAGCGTGCGGTTCTCTCTCTTTTGTTTGTTGCCAGCTGTGAGCACGATTGAGAGAGCTCATAGGTAACGAAAAGAAGTCTGCAACTGTTGGCTCTCACTGCGCATGTACGTCACAACTTGTGACTCACAAGTCATGAATGTGAGCGCGCGCTTTTGAACTTGTATGAAAATCACTGACTTTTTTTAGTATATCGGCTCGTCTGGCGGTAATTCCAGTCCGATTTTGAAAATCTTGCCAGCATATTGTAGAAATTCATACCGCGTCGATTGATAGGCTTTGGTGCCCTGTGGGTGCCATACATATTGCGTAATACGTATTTAAAGTTAGAAAATGTTGCCAGTCCGAACGTTTACATTCTAACTTATCGCTCAATTTTAAAGCTATGATTATGAAACTTGGCACAAGTCTTTATTTTCGGTGCACGTAGTACATATATGAAAACCAGCCGGATCAAATCACTATATCATATAGCTCCCATAGGAATAATAGGTTGACAACTATGTTCTCGTATGAGAAACTTTTTTGTTTTTAAAGATAGCGTTACCAAACTCACCAAATTTAAGTTTCAATATGTTCTAACATATCTCATACCTGCCGTACGAGCGATCGGAGTTATTGCATAAAAAACGCTGCAAAATGTATGGAAACATGTAGTTGTCAACCTATTATTCCTATGGGAGCTATATGATATAGTAATCCGATCCGGCTGGTTTTCATACAATATGTACTGGCTGCATCGAAAACAGTTATTTATGCCAAGTTTCACAATCATAGCTTTAAAATTGAGCGATAAGTTTGAATGCAAACAGACGGACTGGCAACATTTTCTAACTTTAAATACGTATTACTTAATATGTATGGTACCTACAGGGCACCAAAGCCTATCAATCGATGCGCCTCGAAATTCTCCAGAAATTCCTGAATTGGATGTAACACCTGATTTCCTTTACAGCCATAAAATAAGGTTTTCTGAGAAAGGTCGCTAAATTTCATATATTTTTAGAACGCGTGGGTTCATGTGACGTACATGCGCAGTGAGAGCCAAAAGTTGCAGTCGTCTTGTCATAACCTATGAGCTCTCTCAATCGTGGTGGTCAGCTACCAGTTGCTTAGAGCGAAAGAGATGGTAGAATAACGGCAATAGTTTTAGGACAGGCACAAAATGCGAATTTCATCATCGCAGTACACCACCTAATATAATTACACCATGTGTTCTGTTTGTGTGCGTACAGCTTACCGTTGGCGTTGGCTTAGTGCCTGCTCCGTTTTTGCCAATGGTGAGCAAAAAGTTCATATAAACGGCCCACCATCGAGGATTTGATACGCCCTTGCGATGCTGTGTCTTGAAGACGGCAATTAGGGAATTCATCTTCTTCTTCACCTCGCGCACGGTTAATTCCATATTGTTGGCCATTGCCGTCCAGGCATCCTTTCTTGCATGGCGATGCATGAAGCCGCGATTATCTGGATTCCATAGCACATCCTGTGCCTCATACTCTTTTATAAGCTTCACAGTGCGCTCTGTATTCCATGTAACCGGCTGTACATTCGCTTCAGTGCTCATTATGACAAAATCAACATATAATAGAACAATATGAGCTCAATTGTTGCTTGTTTGCTGCTGCAGAATGCTGGCGAGAGCAAAGAACGGACGCTGCGTCAACTAACCGACTCAAGTAGAGAATATAAACTGAAAACAGCCGACAGCGCAAAATTACTCACACACACACACACACATACACAAAGCCCGTTTATGAATCGCAGGGTTGTTTCTGACTTTAGCTGGATGTAAAATTCTCGTCAAGCAGCTGAGAACGACAGAGAGAGGGAATACACGAGAGCGTTGCGTATTGTTCATTTGCATTAAAATGGAATACGTCGAATATACTATGAGCCGCTGAGTGAGTGCAAACACAGAGAGAAGGCCCCAACGGTCACAGACGTACGATTAAGACAAGAGCGCCAAACACAAATCAACAACAAAGACATCATTGAGCCCTCTGAATGCTACTAAATGCGCTCTCAACTGTTGAGCAGACGGAACGTGTGGCGCTCTCAGCACTGTCTGATTCGCTGAAAGAGAAAACTACTACCGCGAGGTAGAGCGAGAGAGCGAACACAAAGCGTCCCAGAGCGTGTAGGTGATAAGTAAAAGAAACAGTTTCTTAAATATCAAAACGAATAAGAGCAAAGTTGTCACATTATGTAAACGTGTGTCTTACCTTTAAAGTGTATGCATGACAACATTTTTGCAGTTCATGGTCACACTCTCATAGGTCTCATTCCCGGGTAGAAGTATATGAAGTGAAGTGACGATCTGGCCCTGTCTGTCTCTGCGACAGTTTGTCCGTATGATCTCAGAGAGATCTAAGAGCAAGAGACTTAACATTTTGAATGATCAGATTTACTTCAAATTGGGAATATTTTATTTCGATATGGTCACTTATTTCTTAATATGCTGATCCTTGACTACAAGGAGCTTGCTGAAATACGCTTTTGCAACTAAACACATAATTAGTAGGACAGGCTGGTGCCGGAATTGACGCTCCTCCGTAACCACCCGACGATTGTCCATAGCTTGCAGCCTGTGTTGATCCCAAAATGGGACTAAACATACGAGCAGAGTATCCAGAAGACTTCGGTGCTGAATATGCGGGAGCCGAGGGAGCTGAATAGCTTGGTGCTGAGTATCCAGAATGCTTGGGTGCTGAATAGCTTGTTGCGGCAGGTGCTGAATAGCTGGGAGCAGCCGGTGCTGAATAGCTTGGAGCGGCAGGTGCTGAATAGCTTGGAGCGGCCGGGGCTGAATAACTGTGGGCAGCCGGTGCTGAATAGCTGGGAGCAGCCGGTGCTGAATAGCTTGGAGCGGCAGGTGCTGAATAGCTGGGAGCGGCAGGTGCTGAATAGCTTGGAGCGGCCGGGGCTGAATAACTGTGGGCAGCCGGTGCTGAATAGCTTGGAGCTGCTGGTGCTGAATAACTAGGAGCTGCTGGTGCTGAATAGCTTGGAGCGGCTGGTGCTGAATAGCTTGGTGCTGAATAGCTTGGAGCGGCAGGTGCTGAATAGCTTGGAGCGGCCGGGGCTGAATAACTGTGGGCAGCCGGTGCTGAATAGCTTGGAGCTGCTGGTGCTGAATAACTAGGAGCTGCTGGTGCTGAATAGCTTGGAGCGGCAGGTGCTGAATAGCTGGGAGCAGCCGGTGCTGAATAGCTTGGAGCGGCAGGTGCTGAATAGCTGGGAGCAGCTGGTGCTGAGTAGCTTGGAGCAGCTGGTGCTGAATATCCAGAAGCCTTCGGTGCTGAATAGCTTGGAGCGGCTGGTGCTGAATAGCTTGGAGCCGCTGGTGCTGAATAACTAGGAGCAGCCGATGCTGAGTAGCTCGGGGCGGCAGGTGCTGAATAGCTGGGAGCAGCTGGTGCTGAATAGCTTGGTGCTGAGTAGCTTGGAGCAGCTGGTGCTGAATATCCAGAAGCCTTTGGTGCTGAGTAGCTCGGAGCTGCCGGCGCTGAATAGCTTGGAGCAGCCGGTGCTGAATAGCTTGGGGCGGCAGGTGCTGAATAACTAGGAGCAGCAGGTGCTGAATATCCAGAAGCCTTTGGTGCTGAGTAGCTCGGAGCTGCCGGCGCTGAATAGCTTGGAGCAGCCGGTGCTGAATAGCTTGGGGCGGCAGGTGCTGAATAACTAGGAGCAGCAGGTGCTGAATATCCAGAAGACTTTGGTGCTGAATAGCTTGGAGCGGCTGGTGCGGAATAGCTTGGAGCCGCTGGTGCTGAATAGCTTGTAGCGGCCGGTGCTGAATAGCTTGGAGCAGCTGGTGCTGAATAGCTTGGTGCTGAATAGCTTGGAGCGGCAGGTGCTGAATAGCTTGGAGCAGCTGGTGCTGAGTAGCTTGGAGCGGCCGGTGCTGAATAGCTTGGAGCAGCTGGTGCTGAGTAGCTTGGAGCAGCCGGTGCTGAATAACTCGGAGCTGCTGGTGCTGAATATCCAGAGGCCTTTGGTGCTGAATAGCTTGGAGCGGCGTAGCTCGGAGCTGCTGGTGCTGAATAGCTTGAATACGATGGGGCCTTGGGTGCTGAATAGCTTGGAGCAGCAGGAGCTGAGTAGCTTGACTGAGAGTTGTAGATGACTGGTGGTCCGTAAGCCTGTGCGGGAATGCCCTGAGATGCGCGTGAGAAGCGACCGTCAATAGCCTCTGGGATGTTCAAGTCCTCGAACTCCTCATTGCTGGCTGAGGGGGTATCCGAGGACACAATGGCCACAAGGCAGCCGATGGCCAAAAGGGTTAAAAGACGCGCTCCGTACATGGTCGGCTTGCGATCTGTTGGCAATAACTAATCGAATTTGGTTGGCCAAAACTTTTATGAGCTCGGAAAACCAAGATCAGCAAAAAACCAAATTCTCTACGAAGCATAATTGCGCAATTTAAAATGTAGTTCGTTGGTTATTTTTCGCTGGAATCAATCAATTGTCTTCGTTTTTGATTTGTTTTATAAGCATTGAGTCGGCGTTGGTATGTTGAAATCAAAAAACTGTTCTAGTTCTTTAACGTAAAAGAAAGTTGCAATTTGAAATGTACTTGACTATCAGATACACTCACCTTAAAGCGAAAAAGGTACGGAGCTGTACTGTAAGGAAACCCCGCAACGGGCGGCTCGTTATCGATAAGTTTCTTGTAGTTCGATAGTGTATGGCACTAGAAGAGCGAACGAGTACAGGGGAACTAGAGTGAAGGATCGGTGGGAACTAGAGGTGAACGGGAACTGGAACAAGCTCACGAGAGAGGAAAGAGAAAGAAAGAATGTTCATATAAATAGCTTGTTAACCGGACTAACTGAGCTGCTGACATTTCAAACTATCGATAGACCCGACTATCAGCAATTGAAACTATCGCCTGGATCCACAATCGATCGTTGTTGAGCATAACTGTCCACTTCATCTGAGTAGAGTATATAAAGTACGGTCATAATAGATATTTGAAATGTGTCAGCATTTGTTGCGAAGAGTTATTATGCATGTTAAATATGATAATGATTGAAGTCTGTGCTGATTGGGCACTATGCTTAGTATGTGGGACAGATAAATTGTGATGGGCTTGGCTTATAAGCTCCAGAAGTGCAGTGTCTGCAAAACATACATACAACAGGTAAAATACTCTTCATAAGTTAATAATATGTAAAAATATGCATAATTTATATGAACGTATGCACATATGTATGTATTATGTACATTATTTATTTATGTTATCTATAAGATTCAAATATTTTTTGAAAGTTGATTTCTATGATGAACTCCAGACCTATTCATGCTAAATAATCAATAAATACTATATTATATACAACTAATACTTTTATTTTCTGAAATTGCATTTTATATAGCCTTGAATTAAATATACATTTTCGTATATATCAAAATATAAAAGTATCTTGTTATAACCATATAATAAGTATGTAAAAACCTTGAGAATAATATAAAATTTTCTATACGATCAAAATATAATAATAATTTATTGATGGTAAGATGGTAAATCTTCAACTTTTCCAAATTTTCAGGAAATTTTTTTAATATTATATTTTATTTTTTATTTTACTATTAGACTGATTGTGATCGTCAGATCTTAACTGACATATCTCTTTTTTTTAAATCGGCACTCTTATTATGGAAGTTATACCTTATGGAGGTTAGCTTAAATAGAAGAAGAATAGAATAAAAGAATAGAAGTATTACATGTGTGTGGTGTCATATGTTTATGTGGTGGTATTACATTCTCCTTGTGGGTAGAGATCTGATGGGTGAACGCGGAACAAATGAAATTTCTTGAGTAAAATTATTTGAACTTTCTATAAAATGTAAGCAATACCAACAAGTTCTGTTTGAGATACATAGTATAATTGTCAAAAAGTTTAATAACAACAACAGTGCTCTAATCGAGTATACCCGACTGCGAGACCCACTGTACCCAAGTCTAAGATTCCCTAACACATTTTAGTACACTTCACATATACATACATCAAGCGCGCTGCAAGCAAGCAGAATAAATTGATGTATGTATATACCGAGTTATTGAAAATAATTATTCTCAAACATTTATAACGGCAAAAAAAAAACGAAAAATATTTAAATGCGCTGTTAACTGGCGCCATCTATCGTCAAAGCGATATACTAAAAACAGCTGTGCATGGTATTTAATCGATAAGTTTTGTATTTATTATCGCCTACTGGCGTTTACGTACAAATCAACACGTCAACGCTTTCTTCTGCTTCCACTTCTTCTTCTTCGTTTCACCCAACACCTGAACAGCGGCGGCTATTTAGCTGGGCTACCGAGAACATATTAATGTCAATTGTAAAGCTTTTATTGAAATAAAACGTTAAGAACAGAGCTAAACAAATCATATATCTAGCTGCAGGCAGTGCCTCAACTAAGGAATATATACAAATAAAACAACAACACGTAAGTCAATCACAATAATTGTGTTATCGATGGGAGGAGAAGGCTGGGGGCGTTGCGGTTAATTTGCCTACCAGCTGCTTGCTTGCGTTGGCAGAAAACCGAAATGTGCCGAGAGCATCAGGAAACGCGAGACAAGAGAAAAAAAATAAAGGTTATTGATCTCTTGCTTACGAATTTATGTATTTTGTATTATAATCCATACAGTGACCTGGTCAAAATGGTGCATAACCAAAGAGCCGGCTGCATGTCGCTGCTAATGCTGATGCTGTGCATCGTTGCATTGAATACGCGTGGCAGCAATGCGGCCGCCGTCATGTCGGTCGACCTGGGCACCGAGTGGATGAAGGTGGGCGTCGTATCGCCCGGCGTACCCATGGAGATTGCACTCAATCGCGAATCCAAGCGCAAAACACCGGCTATACTCGCCTTCCGCGATAATATACGCACCATTGGCGAGGATGCCCAGACGATTGGCATACGTGAGCCCTCGGCAGCCTACGGCTACCTACTGGATCTGCTTGGCAAGACCATCGATAATCCCATTGTTGACCTGTACAGGTGAGTGTGAGCTGTGCTCGGCATATGTGTACGTGTATGTTGGCTTGTGGGCCACGTCATTCTCAATTTGGCCACAAAACGTTAACTTCTATTGGTAAATTGGTAACTGTTGCTTTCACGCCAATATTCAATAATACGCTTAAAGCTGGTGTTATCCAAACTGATCGAAATTGTGAAACAATGAATTAATTTGATATTTTAAAAGAAAAAAACAAAAAAGTACGGCTATCTTTGGCGGGATACTAGTTTTTTATACAACAACTCAATTTGCGTCCGATTGTTTCTTTAGAATGTGTTTAGATTTTGCTCAAATTTTAGGAATCTATACTACAATAACTTTGCTAACTCGCAATTGTTGAGTTTAAATGTAATATTTGTATAAGCAGAAAGGTTTTTCATACAAAAGTTAACTTTTCACCCGATCGATCCTATGGCAGCCATATATTATAGTGGACCTATTTCAACTAAATTTAGTCGGATTGTATAAACTAAACATAGACTTAGTTTGGTTGAATTTGGTTAAGATATCTTCATAAACAAAAAAGTTTTTCATACAAAAACTCACTTTTCATCCGGTTATTCCTATGGCAACTATATGATAATGTTGTTCGATTTTGACCAAATTAAGTTAAATTATATAAACTGTGTAGAGACTCGCTTTGAGTGAGTTAAGATATCTTTGTAAACAAAAAAGTTTTTCATACAAGAACTTAGTTGCCGATCGATCAATCATTAGGCAGCTATATGTTATAGTGGTCCAATCCGGCCGATTCTAACATTCACAATAGCTCTAAAACTGAGAGACTAGTTTGCACAGAAACAGAGTGACAGATGGTCATCGCTATATCGACTCGGCTATTGATGCTGATCAGGAATATATATACTTTGAGATCAAAAAGGTCTCCATCAATGCGTTATACATTTCGTGACAAAACTATATCGAAGATCATTTGGAAATTTCTGGAAACTAGCCAGATAAACCAATAACTTTGTTAGTCAATTATAATTGTAATTGTCCAAAGTATAAATTTAGTTTTCTGTAAACAAAATTTAAAACAAAAGGTGAAAACATGTTTTCTATTTTCTAAGTAATACAAGACTTGGTTATTTTCTTCGAACTTACTTATTACATAAGGCTGTCAAACTGTCGGTGAGTTTTTATAATAACCAAAAAGATAAACCAGCGATTTTATAGAATCTATAGCAAAGATAGTGTCATCGATATTTCCATTTTGTTTTTTTGTTGGAATGTTTTGGGAAGAGGCAGTTAATTGTACGTGTAGTCCTCCATTAACTGTTTGATAATATCCTTATAAATAGACTCGTAGGGTCCTCAACTAACTGTTCCTTATGGCTTGTAGAGTCGTAACCAATTTACTTTCTTTCAAAGTCGATTACTATCCCTAAGAATCCACTTGTAGGGTCATGAATTAACATTCTTCCGAATCAACTTGTAGGGTCATGAATTAACTTCGTTTCGATATCAATGAATATCCTTAAGCACCAATTTGTTGTCTTATAAATAGACTCGTAGGGTCCTCAACTAACTGTTCCTTATGGCTTGTAGAGTCGTAACCAATTTACTTTCTTTCAAAGTCGATTACTATCCCTAAGAATCCACTTGTAGGGTCATGAATTAACATTCTTCCGAATCAACTTGTAGGGTCATGAATTAACTTCGTTTCGATATCAATGAATATCCTTGTGCACCAATTTGATGTCTTATAAATAGACTCGTAGGGTCCTCAATTAACTGTTCCTTATGGCTTATAGAGTCGTTATCAATTAACTTTCCTCTAATATCGATTACTATCCGTAAAAATCCCCTTGTAGGATCATGAATTAACTTTCCTCCGATATCAATGAATATCCTTAAGCACTAATTTGTTGCGTTGATAATAAACTCGTTGGGAATTTTTCAGAAAACGTTTTCCATACTACAACATTGTGGGCGACAAGGAGCGCAATACGGTTGTGTTCAAGAAGAGCGACACCGAGGAGTTCAGCGTGGAGGAGCTGATTGCCCAAATGCTGGTTAAGGCGAAGCAATTCGCACAGGAATCCACACAGCAGGTGATCACGGAGTGTGTGCTGACCGTGCCCGGCTACTTTGGCCAGGCGGAGCGAGAGGCTCTCTTGGTGGCGGCCCAGTTGGCCAATCTGAAGGTGCTGCAGCTGATCAACGACTATGCGGCCGTGGCCCTCAATTATGGTGTGTTCCATAGGGGCGAGATTAATGAGACGGCACAGTACTTCCTGTTCTATGATATGGGCGCCTACAAGACATCCGCTGCGGTGGTCAGCTATCAGCTGGTGAAGGATAAGCAGACCAAGGAGACGCATCCGGTGGTGCAGGTTCTGGGTGTTGGCTTTGATCGCACGCTGGGCGGCTTGGAGGTACAGCTGAGATTGCGCGATTATTTGGCCAAGGAGTTCAATGCGCTGAAGAAAACCAAAACGGACGTGACAAGCAGCCCACGGGCTTTGGCCAAACTGTTTAAGGAGGCGGGTCGTTTGAAGAATGTTTTATCTGCCAATAACGAACACTATGCACAAATTGAGAATCTGCTGGAGGATCATGACTTTAAGCTGCAGGTCTCGCGCGAGAAACTAGAGGAGCTGTGCGCTGATTTATGGCCACGCACAACCAAACCGCTGGAAGAGGCTCTAGCCACGTCCAATCTATCGCTGGATGTGATCAATCAGGTGATACTCTTTGGTGGTGGCACACGTGTACCCCGCGTACAGGAGACCATCAAGCAGCTGATCAAACAGGAACTGGGCAAGAATCTTAATGCCGACGAATCAGCTACAATGGGCGCCGTCTATAAGGCAGCCGACTTGTCCACCGGCTTCAAGGTGAAGAAGTTTATCGTTAAGGATGCAGTGGTGTTCCCCCTGCAGGTCGCCTTTGAGCGTGATCCTGGCGATGGTGCGGCCGTTAAGCAGGTGAAGCGCGCTCTGTTCGCATTGATGAATCCCTATCCACAAAAGAAGGTGATTACCTTCAACAAGCATACCGATGACTTTGAGTTTTATGTCAACTATGGAGATCTGGAACGGTATAGTCAGACGGAAGTTGCTGCAATTGGCAGCCTCAACATAACGCGCGTCCAGCTGCAGCAGGTCAAGGATCTGCTTGAGAAGTCCAAGAAGGAACTAGTTGATAACAAGGGCATCAAGGCATACTTCTATCTAGATGATTCCGGCATTTTCCGTTGCACCGGCGTTGAGTATGTGTACGATAAGCAAAAGCTCGACGAGGATCTGGATGAGGACAGCACTTTGGCCAAACTGGGCAGCACCATTAGCAAGCTCTTCACCAAAGAAGCCGAAAAGACAGCCGGCGATGCTGGCGGCGATGCGCCAACGTCCGACCAGGAGCAGAGCGAGCAGCCAACCGATGGAAAGGCCGACGATGATACCAAGAAGGCCACTGATGGCAGCGATCAAACTGCTAATAAATCCGATGATGATGCCAAAACCGATGCCAAAAATGATACCATTAAGCTGGTCACAGTGAAAGCCCCTGTGGTGCACAAGACCCAGCTGCAGTTTACGGCTCCATTGGGCGGCGTCGGCTACGACAGTTCGCTGGCCAAACTGCAAGCCATCAACAAGGCTGAGGAGCAACGTGTGCGCCTCGAGTCCGCCTTCAACTCGCTCGAATCGCACATCATTGAGGTGCAGCAAAAGCTGGAGGAGAAGCCCTATGCGGACTGTGCCACCGCCGACGAAAAGGAGAAGCTGTTGGCCGAGTGCGCCAAGCTATCCGAGTGGCTCTACGAGGATGTTGAGAATCCCAAGCCCGAATTGTATGAGGATAAACTGACGCAGCTGCAAAAACTATCAAATGTGTTCCTGGCACGCCATTGGGAACACGAGGAGCGTCCCGATGCGATTAAAGCGCTAAAGGGCATGATCGATGGTGCTGAAAAGTTTTTGGTAACTGCGCGTAATCTTACCAAGGACACCAATCCCGAGAAGGATGTCTACACCCAGGTTGAGATTGATACATTGTCCAAAGTGATTGATGAGACTAACACATGGCTCAAAACCGAAAGCGCCGCACAGAAGAAGCTCAGTCGCAGCACAGACGTGCGGTTAACCGTTAAGGATATAACCGACAAAATGGGTCTGCTGGATCGTGAGGTCAAGTATCTGGTGAACAAGATCAAGATCTGGAAGCCCAAAGTAAAGCCCGACAAGGAGAAGAAGCCCAAAGAGACTGATGCCGGTGATGATGATGCTGCGGCCCAAGGCAGCGGCAGCGGCGGTAACAACGATGATATTCCCGCTGAGGCGGATCAGGCCGAAGCACCAAACGCGGAGCAGGAGCCAATTGAAGTGCATGAGGTGGGAGAGGATGGAGAGGAGGTGACACCCACACCCGACGTTGATTCCAAAACGCCACACGGCGAACTTTAAACCATAACATCACTAGAATATCACCAGTAAGAGAAAGAAGAAGAAGCAGGAGACAAGGAGAGCTAGAGAGTCACACAAAAATGCAGGACAAGTAGAAACAAAACAAAAGAAAATTTCTAAGAAGCGGACGAGGGGCGGGGACAAAATGTGTGCGGAATGCATTTGGGCCGGTTCAGTCAGTAAAAACTGAAAGATTGGGGAGGGGGGGGAGCGTTTAAGCTGTGTGAGTTTAAAAATCGATTGCGCACGTGATAGATGATACAAGTAATCGTTAAATGTGGGCGTGCTCGTGAATTTTGAGAAACGTATTGAACTGGAACGTTGTAGAAAGAAGATGGCTGCTGTTGGGTCGTCGGCGGGGGGGAGGCTGTGTTGAGCTGCAGTCCAAAGCATTCCGTACACTAAATAAATGGCGTTCGATATGCAAATATATACATATATTTTAAAAATTATTATTTTGTTCACACTAGCTAATGGCGGGGTTAAATTATACTACTCTAAACTAAAGAAATTTAATGAAATACATACATAAATTCAATTTTCATTCCGTCGTGCTTTAAGTTCTTAATTCGATGTCCTTTGATATATTATATTATTTATATTAAAGATAAGACTTGAAGTACTCAAACTCCCCTCACATACTTATTACATTTATCAATATTTATGTGCCCTCATCTCCCCAAAAATAATGAAAATATAGAAGAACAAACGATTATGTAACGATAGTAAAAACAAAAACAAAAACAATGCTGGGAAAAACAAAGCTCAAAAATAAAATTGAAAAACTTTATATTGTACATTAGAAAACTTTCTGGAAAGTATCAAATTTGCGAACTATTCGAGATGGGATCGAAACAAAAAAATCCCGCGGCAATGGACATCATAGTATATAAAAAGTTTCCTTGCAAGATGAATACAACTTTGAGCTAGTATTCTTCCGCATGCACTTGCAAGGGACGTGTCATGGGGGGTATCAAAGAAAAACGTTGGCAAAAATAGGAAACAAAAAGTTTTAATCAAATATTTTAGGAAATGGAACTTCCATTCGTTCTTATATGAATGTAAATTGGGTGGAATTCAGGAAAGTTTTTTAGGAACAGCGGGATCGGGCTCGAATTTGCTATCTTAACTCCGTCTGTAGTATGTATGTATGTATGTATATTCAAATATGTGATGTATGTGTATACATATGTATGTACAAGAACATGCATATTTAGAAAATGGTACCAGCTGATGCTGATGTACAATATTCGAAAGCATAATATCGATAAGTCGATAGGAAACGGTACTCAAGCAATACTGCACTTACAGCAGCAATCGATAGTCTTGACTGTGTGTTTAAAAACAGCATTTTATTAGGATAATAATTATAATTTATTTATATAGAATAAAATGTTGTTATATAGAATAAAATCAACCAATTGAGTCAATTAAATACGACATTCGATTTTAGTTTTGTTTGGTATTATTTTTTTAAAAAAATGGTACATATTTTGTAATAAATGCATTTGGTCACACTGCTGAAGCATGAAATATCGTCAGACGTTCGCGGAAGACGATGTACATAGATTATAATTCCGGAGACTTTAAACACGCCTACGTGATTGCTATGATTCGCTAGCATATTGTGGATAATAGCATATATTTAAGTTAACGTTGTGCATATCTGCGATAAATAATAAAAGAACTTTCTAACTAACATCCAACGTGGATAAATAATAAACAAGAACAATAACAATAAGGCAATTCGCGTCCACACAAATACAAGTACAACAACTGCGACACACAAAAAATATGGCGAAGGCGAATTAGTGCAATCTTGCAAACTTTCAAATATACATACATACATAATTAATTATTTTGTGGTGCACAGGTAAATGCCTGCATAAACACAACACATACACATGCATACGTATGTACATACATATGTTTTGTTAGCTATTGTAATGTTTGGAGTGTAATGAAAACATGCGTACATGTACACACACACACACACATGTTTGTACATCTGTGTTGTACATGGCAAGCAATTGATTTTGCTTGCCTCAAGTTGAAAAGAAAAAAATATATGGCCATATCAGCTAAGCAGCAATTTAAAATTTATTAAAAAAAGTAAATATGTCTATTAGTAATGGTGGAAGGTGATGGTGGGGGGGAATACCGATTGATAATGTTTGTTTGTAGCTACAAAGTTTACGTTTCCTGTGCATACATCGATTGTAAATGTATGTACGTACGTACATACATACATATGCATGTATGATAGTGCAGAGTGCGAATTTCCATCTTTCGATAGCAACGCAAGCGCACCGATAACTTCTTTCGATTGTCATAGCTGGCTCCGCTGAGTGATTCTGTTGCGGCTGCTTTCGGCACGTACATACATACATTCATACATACAATGTACATGTGTGTTGTGTATGTGTATGAGTCGCTTGCACGGCGACGGCGCCTGTCTGGCGAAAGTGATTTTTCAGTAAAATTTCGCAGCTTCAAGTTGTCGGACGGAGTGGAGAGGAGTGTAGTGCAGGTCGATCGGTCCGGTGGAGTCAACTTGACGATGTCGTAAAGGTGCCAAGCGGGCGTGCGACTTACTCCGTTTCTTTTTATTATTTTGTGTATGTGTGTGTGTGTGTATACATATGTGCGTGTGTTTATTGTATTTACAATTCTCTTTGCACTTGCATGTGCTTGCTTGTTGTTATTTTTATTTATTTATTATTATTTTTTTTGGCTACATTTAGAACATATTGCGAAGGGGTTCGCCAGTGTGTACGTGCGTATGTTTGCCTCTGTACCGTCTGCATGTGTTAGTTTGTATATGCGTGCGGTATACGCAAACAAAGGAGCTCGTCGTTTTCATCTCTCTTTCTGTTTTGAATGTGTAAAGTGCAGGACAAGGTAAATTGAATAAAACAAAGTGCAGTATGGCGGCGACGCTAGCAGCAAAATGTCAATTTACTGCATTAGTGTGCACATATATATATGTGTGTGTGTATGCATGTGTGTAACATAAACATTACAATTATTAAACCCATTTACCATTTAATAAATGTTCATGCCTACATACATACATATATATCGTATATACTTGTGCGTGCGTGTGTGTGTGTGCGGACGAACGTTTTACATTAAAGTTGCCTTCAGCCAGTCAGTCCAGCAGCTGGCAGGTAACATTTGATCTGAGAGCTCTCTCTCTCTCTCTGTCTTTCCGCTCCCACAGCTGCCCGTGGTCAACCTGAGCGTGAGCTTAAAGCCGGCACAGTGGCGCCAGAGGTGCTCAAAGATGAAAGCCCCCACCATGTGAATTATAGTTGTTTTGATTCGTTCAAAATGATTCCGATCTAATTTTAGATGAACGAACGAACCTATTAAGTCGTTCATCAATGATACCGGTAATTTTGATCAACCTTCCATTTTCGTATTTCAGTTGTTTTTCAAGAAAACTGTTTTTGTATCTGAACACGCATAAGAAAATGTATCTTAATTTTGATGTAATGGCTATGGAAGGCACACGAAGCAACGTTTAGAATCACATCGGTGCAAGTGATAATGTTAAATCAGACAACATATCATTTTGGACACCTTGGGCTTGAACCGGTAGCGAGTTTTCCTTTTTTTTTAGTTTATTTTTATTTTTGATGTGGTGGTTGTGATCTGCACCTGGCGATCTTACCCAACCATCTATTGAGTTGAATAATCCAGGATCTACATATTTACAGCGTTCGAAGATGTTAACTAAAGACTAACTTAACATAAGTGTGGGACAGAAAAAAAAAATATATATATATATACATATATAGAAAAAAATTAAGAAAATAAATATGTACATTAATAGAGAATTCTCCTACGGGGGAGGTCCCTTGGGTAAATGTGCTTCAGTCTTCTGTTGCGGAATTTTCTGTTGAGTCTCTTGGCTAAGAGGTTAGGTCCGATCGCCTTCATTATAGAGACTAGAGTCCGTCGCAGATTAACCAAATTCAAGAACAGCTTTAAGATCTACGAAAAAAACTACAAATTAATCTGTGCCATTTTTGAACGAATGAATAACTCAACAAGTTGGGTCACGGTAGATATAGTGAAGCTCTTTATGCAATTAAATTCATACATTATCAATTAGTTCATTCAATTCCGTGTTTATTTTCTATATATAGAAATATAAACATACACTGTGAATAAACATGTAAACAAATGTTATTGAGCTGTTCATTATATTTGTTATGGGAAATTTGGACTCAATTTGACACTGAATGTTGGATAGTTTTACGATTGACAATTATTAATTCAAAACTGAGAAACTTGTATTACGCCATGGTTAAAAATTGTGTGCATTCATTCGAGAATTTCGAAAAAAAAAATGACTTTTCGCTTCTGCGGAATGTAATGCCACATTTGTCAACTCTTCTGGTAAACAAAACCAGCTGGAAACACAAAGCCAGCTTATGTATTATACCATATGAATGATACAGTTTTTGTCGGTACATACCAATCAATTACTATTAGGCCTGTTCCGAATTCCACGCGTTTTCAAAAAGTAGAAACGAGTGAGTTTCGCGAGGTGTTGTTCTCGAGTTTGAAACCGACTTTCGAAAGCAGTAAGTATCAGCTGTTCCACAAAAAAGAATACCTACATATGTATGTAGTAGATTTTTGTATTGGAAGTGGCAAGTAAACATTGCAATAACCCAAGAGAATATTCTCCTTTACTGCGCTCTGTGCACTTTACCTCTTTAATTGCTTACAATTCGTTTTTAAGTAAACCAAGCACATATCGATTCTTGAGTTTGCTATCGATAAGCAAATCATATGATTCATTGAGATCAGCTGTTTTGTTTCTCTGTTTGTCTGCTCGATTTCGTTTTTGATAGTGAAATTTACAGACCATTTTCAAAATAATTAATTAATATATAATTTAACTTAAATGAAGTAAATGAATGATTTTTATTCGTTTCTAAAAATGATGAAAAATATTAGAAAATTGTGTTTATGAATATATATTTTTTAATTTTTCTATGAGATCTGCAAAAAATACTGCTTTTCAAAAATAATAAGTCGCTCGTTTTGACGATTCGTAATTTCACTTTCGCAACTTTCGAGTGGAATTGGAACTGGGAACAGACCTTCTCTTCTTCCTTTAGTGTACACTTATTTTAGCTTGGATTAAATCACTTTCATGCCACTGTGCGTGGCCACAGCTGGTCTGGATTTCTTTGTCGATTTCTTTGTACGCGTCGCATACGCAGCGCAGCGCAGCCTTTGACTTGGATTCTTGAAAATCGTTTTCTAAAATTGCAAGTTTTGTATTAGCACATACATATGTACATATAAATTCAACGTTTAATTCCAATCCGAATTGGCATCAAAGTTCTGCCTGATGTATGTATGTATGTGTGTGTATATATGTATATCCCGTACGTTGCTACTCAGGCCAATCAAATCGTTGGATGGGTTATAAAAAAAAAAATCAAAAACAAAAACAAAGCCAACATATTTGCATGCAAACGTGCAAGAGCGAAAACATAAAAGGCGCAAGTTCAAGAGAAAGAAACAAAACAACGAATATGAAAACATACAAAATAAAGTGTTTGGCAAACAAAATTGCAAATTTTTCCAATATCTATGTACATATAAACATATGTATACAAATAAAGCAGACGCAGCAATTTAGAATCAGTTAGTTTATTTAGCTTTCAATGTTTTTATCTATAATTTGTTTAAAATGCTTAGTTTAGCATTTTGTTGGTGAAACATATTAGCATATGTTATATGCGTATACATATGGATATATATATGGACATATATATATATATATATATGTATACGCATATAACATATGCTAATAATATATATATATATATATATATATTTAAATTTATATATATTATTATATATACATATGTGTGTGTGTGTGTGTGTGCTTGTGTTTTTATTTTGTTTGCAACGATTTAAAACTGAAACACGTGCTTATATCGATATCGTTATCGTTTTTAAATATGCAGAGTGAAGCCAATCAAAGGATCCGAAGAAAGAGAGGCAAATAGAGAGGACATTGCTGAAAGTCAAATAATCAAATTGCATACGAAACGGCGCCACAAAGCCAAACTGTGCAAAACGAGAGCGAAAGCATCGCATCGAAAAGCTGAGCGTATGCTGCGTGGGAGGGGGCGCAGGAGAAGAAGAATGCACTGAGGAAGGGAGTGGAGTATTGTGAAGTGGAGTGCATGCATGCATTACAAGCAAACGGCAAGAATATCACCAAGAACGCGTGCGTGGGTTGCTCATGTCGATTATGATGATGATGATGATGATGATGATGAAGAAGATGATGACGATGAAGGTGAAGAGGTTGTTGCCTGCTGTTACTCCTTTAATTATATTGTAATATAAAATCTACCTCCAACAATAATAGTAATAAAAAACGCAATAAGCCTTACAACGAGCGCAGCCTTATAACAGAGAGTGACAGCAACACGAAACGCCATCTATCGTCGAGCACACGCACAAAAAGATAGCCAAAAAAAGAGAGCAAGAGAGAGAGAAAGAGAGCGATAGAAAGGGCCCCCAAGCCACAACAACGATAACAAAAGCAAAAGAAAAGCAATAATAGTAATAACAAAAAAATAAAAAAAAACAACAACGAGAGTCTGAGACGCTTGCATTGTGCATTGTGTATGTGCACGTGGATGTCTGTGTCTGTGTGGTAAAAGTTTTGCGGTGCCGCTCGTTCACCGTTCAAAGCTTACCGCACCCCCCTCCCCAATACCCCAGCACCTTTTTATACGAACGGGCGACTGCTCCGGTGGGAGGCGAATCCGTGACTGACTGTTGTCGTCACGTTGCCTTGCCCGCCAATATGGCGTGCCTTAACACACTCAAGCAAGAAATCAAAACACTGGAAAAAATATTTCCGAAGAACCATGAACGCTTTCAGATACTCAATTCCAGCGTTGATGAACTTTTATGCCGGTTCATCGATAAGAACGGCAAGCGTTACGACATTCATGCGAACATAACGGTAAGTACACACAACAACAGTTATCTTAAGTTCCACAATGCATACGTATGCAGTACTATTAGGTGGCAAAACCTTGAAATTGTTGCTAATATCAAAAATTTAGTTATTTTCTTAACTATTAATAGTTAGGGTTTCGTTTGATAAATCAATATTCTTTATTTTATACAGAAACATGAAGTTTCTAAACAAATTCCTTCCCCATAACAGCTGTTTTCAAGTACCGCCCCAACACAGAAATGCAGTCTGAAGTTGCTTTCCATTGAAATTTTCACTATTAATCACGCTCAGCTTAGAAGCAGTTGCAAATTCTGTATATATTTTCCATACCTGTCAAAAATACGAAAGAAAAGCACTATATATACTGTATATACTATATAAATGCCATTGTTTTTATATTTTTAACATTTTAAGAACAGTTCACCCATCCGAAATGTTATGAACGATCTGAGTCTCTAGTAAACTATATCCCAGTCAAGCCATATTAAACATTTGTCAGATAAATCATAACCTTAATCTTGTATAACCCGTACTTTGTGGCCAAAGTTGATAAATCTAATAGGAATGATAGTAAATCTTATAGGAAAGATAGTAAATATATACTATATCATAATCGCTAGAAATATATGTAGTTAAAAGAACACTTGATACTTTTCTCATCTTCAGAATTTAAGCATTTTTATTGGATAATGTGAGGTTAAAACATTTTCCTATCTTGATCTTGTTAGACTACTGCGGATATAAATATATAATATATTTATATTTACTTAAATGATCATTGAGCTGATCCTGTTTTTGATTAAGACTCTCTTCTCTCTTTGAATCTGTCTCTCTCTCTCTCTCTCTCTCTCTTTTGGAGTTTTTGATCTCTCCGCGTAAGCTCTGCTGCCGTTGGTAACAAGCTAAAAAGTGACTTTTACGTCATCTTTCATCTTTTCTAATCAAATTTTCGTTTACCTTTTCTTTACCTTTACCTTTTCATTTTTCTTTTATTTATTTATATTTTCGTTGTTGTTGTTGTCAAGTTCTCTCGCACGCTGATGCTTTGTGTTATTGTTGTTGCTGTTGATTCTTATTTAGGGGCAGCGTGCTTCAATAATTTATGATTCATTGCCCTGAGCTCCAAGTTGCCAACTTGCCAAGTTTGCTGCTCCGACTCTGCTTGGTTCAACGATCTAATTAAAGGTTATATGTGTAATTTCATTGACGCTGTCTCGCAGCTTTTGTTATATATTGTTGTTGTTCTCTATATATATATAGTATATGTATACTGTCAGCGATATTTGAGTTAATGTTGTTGTTATTGCCGTTGCAGGAGACGTATCCATCATCACCGCCAGTTTGGTTTGCCGAGAGCGAGGAGACGAGTGTTACAAATGCCGTACAAATCCTCAGCAATACAAATGGCCGTGATAATCACGTGATTAATCAGGTAAGTTCACTCGCACCCTACCTACCCACCCAGCCACCCAATTGATGATCATTTGTTGCCCCCAAACTAATCCATATATATATATACACAGGTTGGCATATTGCTACGAGAGCTATGCCGTTTACATAATGTTCCACTGCCACCCGATATTGATAATTTAGCGTTGCCACTGCAAACGCCGCCACCCTCCGCATCGCCGTTACGCTTGGAGCGTTCGGGTGGCGGCGGACAGGGACCACATGGTAATGATGAGACCGATTCCGATCAGGATGAGATTGAGGATCCCATTGGTGAGAGCGAACAGGAGAGCGAGGGCGATGAGGATTTGCCATTGGAAATGGATGATGTACGGAGTACAAATAAAGTGCGTACACACCACATACTATATATTATAAATATATATATTTATATATATATATATATAATATATATATATGTGTTTACAATACAATATATATGTATACATATGTAGTTAGATGGATACATATGTATATCATATAATCATACCCATCATACAAATCATACCCTGTTTTCTTTATTCTCAATCCTGTAAACAGAAAGATGACATGGAGGTGGAACACTTAGCGACTTTAGAAAGACTGCGTCAAAGTCAAAGACAAGACTATTTAAAAGTGCGTATGTTTTGATTTGATTTTTTGTATTAACCAGCAACAATATTGGGCCTGTGCACGTTTTCGAAATACTTTTCACAAGTAGAACGAATTTAAATACAAATTAGTTATTGTTTTGTTACCAAATGAAATAATCGAAGCGCTTTCATTTCAATCAGATAACTATTTATAATCACAGCCATTAGTTTGTGCTTTAATAATAATATAATTCATTTATATAATACATTTTGTATTCAATAGTAGTTAGTATTGTCCGGCTTTGCCCGGCCTAAATATATATATTACAATAACCTTGATATTGATCTCCATTTTCTGCTCGTAGGGATATATATATATATATAGTTTCCTAATTCTCTGTTGAGTTTTGAAAATGATTTTTGAATCTGATAAAAAAATATAAACACAAAATCTCACACATTTGACCTTGCCCCTGACTTCCAATTCCCGCCCGTAGCGATAGTTTCTCCGAAATCGCTTTCACCAGGGGGGCTATTTTTTTTTTTTTTTTTTGTGGAGAAAATTGATTTTTCAAGTCAATTGTATGAAAAACCAAAAAACAAAAAAAAATCAATAATGTTGAATGCCAAAGTTTTCCACCCATTTCCCGACCGAAGAACTAAATATTGATATCAAATTTGTTTTATTTAAAGCTCGGCTTTTTAGTTATAACAATATTATGTGCCTGATGTTAATGAACACTTCAAAATGTTTCCCATTGAAGTAAAACTATTTGGAAGATGATATTATGTGCATTAGGGAGACATTTTCAAAGCTTATTATAATATACGATTTCTCCCTGATTGCATAACAAGCTATACTTCTTTGGATTTGAGATATCAAAAGAGTATATTAATAAACGTCGTTTTCCAAAAATTTTCAAACATTTTGATAAGTTCATTGTTTCTTATTTTATTTTGCCGAATATCATGTTTTATTTTCCCATAAACTCAATCCTAATAACAAAAAAAAATTTATTCAAAAACCATATAAAATGGTTTATTTAATTGGCTTTTCTAGAATCAGAAATTGATTCGTTTACAAAATTATTTTCTTGTTTCTTTACTCGTTTCACTCACACACACACACATTCTTTTATCTTCCATCTCTGTTTGTTTGGTGATGGTAGGGCTCAGTTTCTGGTTCCGTGCAGGCAACAGATCGTCTGATGAAAGAACTACGTGATATTTATCGGTCCGACGCGTTCAAGAAGAACATGTACTCCATTGAGCTCGTGAACGACTCCATTTATGAGTGGAATATACGGCTCAAGTCTGTGGATCCGGACAGTCCGCTACACAGCGATCTGTTGCAGCTCAAGGAAAAGGAGGGCAAGGATAGCATACTGCTCAATATACTGTTCAAGGAGACGTATCCATTTGAGCCGCCCTTTGTGCGTGTCGTACATCCAATCATCTCAGGTGCGTCCTTCTTTTAGACTTGTGTATTTTCTGATTCAAATTTATAATTTTAATTCAATTCCAGGTGGCTACGTGCTAATCGGCGGTGCCATTTGCATGGAACTGCTGACCAAACAAGGCTGGAGTTCCGCCTACACGGTCGAGGCCGTGATCATGCAAATAGCCGCGACGCTGGTCAAGGGCAAAGCGCGCATTCAGTTTGGTGCTACCAAGGTAAGTACGGGGGGCCATGGGCCATTGACCTTAATCGCATCGTTTTGAACAAGTTCCATTTGGTGTGACTCATTTAACTGAATGATCAAACTCTGTCCCCTTGATTAACGTTCATCTAAATCATTCGCTTGATTTGTTCGCTTGAGTAGGCATATCTGTTCAGTCTCTTCACACTTTCAAATGTTGTTAATATGATATAACTTCTATCTGCCAACGATAATGTGCTTTAAATGAGCTAAACGAACGGGAGTTTAGTTAAATGACCGTTCTAAACGAACTATATGGCTGATTCATTACCTTATCCAAGGACCTTATAACTTACTTCAATGTACGAAGGACGAATTCTATGCCTATGACTTTTCAGCTGGCTTATTGCTCTTCAGCAGTGATGCCAATTATTTTCCGAAAAAAAAGACAAAATGACCAAGGAAAACAGGGAAAGCCAAATCGAAATCTCTTTTGACACTGATCAAGAATATATATACTTTATAGAGTCGGAGATGTCTCCTTCTGCCTGTTACATACTTTTGCACAAATCCAATACCCCCGTTTTACCCATTTTATGGGTACAGGGAGTAAAAACACAGAAAAACAGGACGATATATGTATATATTTTTTCTCCCTGAACCCATCAAATGGGTAATAAAGGGGTACTTAATCTGTGCAAATGTATGTAACAGGCAGAAGGAGACATCTTCGACCCCATAAAGTATATATATTCTTGATCAATATCAAAAGAGATTTCGATTTGGCCATGTCCGTCTGTTTGTCTGTCCGTCTGTATGATCGCGTTGATCTCGGCAACTATAAGAGCAAGAGACACCAAATTTGGAGTGTAGGCTTCTGTATACCATACGCTGATCAAGTTTGTTTCCAATTTCAAATATCTCCCCCCGTTTCCCCCCGATTCAATTAAAACGTTTTATGCCAACAGTTTTAAAGTTATAGCTTTGGAATTTTGCATGAATTATGCCTATGTCACTCTTAATCTACTGTCCAAATTTCAAGTTGATCGGATAATAAACACGAAAGTTATTCATGAAAGAATATTCAGTGATGCAGATCGGGGGGAAGAATGTCCACAGCCACCACTCAAAATGCCTCGCTTGCGCTAGAGCTCGTGTGTGTGCGTGTTTGTTTGTGCAAGTGAATGAAGATATGATTGGAAGTTTTAGAACTGGGTACAGGGAGTTTCGTAGTCGGGTATACTCGACTAGAACATTCTTACTTGTTTTATATTTTATTTAAAAGTTTCAAGGCATCTTCGATGACTTTTTTGTCCTGCCTATTAACTTTAAGTATTTTCCAGACAATTTATATGAATAGCAACATGATTTGTCTCGACGCAATCTGAATCTTCAGAAGTTAAAATATACATATGCATATAATTAAAAATGTTTATTTAAAAATGTTTATAATTTATTATCAAGAATAGCATTTGTGGTCTCTATTTCTACACGGTTCCTCAATTTAGTTTTTATCAAACTAAGTTGGTTAAAATTCCTCTCTACTTCTGCATTTGACCATAGCATCGATAGAAGAGTCAGAGCGGAAGTGACCAGTTCTGGAATAGGGTTATTACCTGCAGTCTCCATATTTTTTTGCTTCGGACCAAAACTTTGACATATTTTCAACATTCTCCCATTTCAAGGGGTGAATGTTGGCGTACTGGGAAACTATTTTCGTCTTTAGTAATGCCACATTGTTCATAGAAGATCAATTTGAGGGAACATAAAATAATTTTAAAAAAATACAACAATAAATTGAATCTAAAATAAAGCCAGATTTCCGGTTAGATGTTTGAGATTTTTCCCGCCTGAAGTAGCTTAAAAACAGACAAATCTATCCAGAAAAAGGCCAAATTGGCAGCACTGCTCTTCAGTGCTTGGCGCGCTCTCGCTCGCGGTTTCTAATTTTGAGAGCGTAAAATTGAATGTGCTCTCAGCAGATCACGATTAAGAGAGCTCATAGGTTACGATCACGATTGAGAGAGCTCATAGATTACAACAAGAAGTCTGCAACTTTTGGCTCTCACTGCGCATGTACATACGTCACATGAACCCATGCGTTTTAAAAATATATGAAATTTAGCGACTTTTCTCAGAAAACCTTATTGTATGGCTGTAAAGGAAATCAGATGTTACAACCACTTCAGGAATTTCTGGAGAATTTCGAGGCGTATCGATTGATAGGCTTTGGTGCCCCGTAGGTGCCATACATATTAAATAAAACGCATTCAAAGTGAGAAAATGTTGCCAGTCCGTCTGTTTGCATTCAAACTTATCGCTCAATTTTAAAGCTATGATTATGAAACTTGGCACAGATATCTGTTTTTGGAAACCAGCCGAATCGGGTTACTATTTCATATAGCTTCCATAGGAAAAATCGGCTGACAACTATGTTTTTGTATGAAAAACTTTTTTGTTTATAAAGGTAGCTTAACTATACTCACCAAATTGAAGTTCTATTATGTTTTATATATGCTGTCCAAATTTGATCAAAATCGGATTAATACATATATCTTGTACCGATCGTAGAAGCGATCGCAGTACGGAAATTAGCCACTTTTGAAGGCAATGCTATTTAACAAGTCAAACGGATAGTGTTTAATTCATTTAACGTTTTATTTCGATCTTCAGACATTCCAGTACATTTTGCAGCGTATTCCTACAGCAACTGCGATCGCTTCTAAAGATATAAGATATATTAGTCCGGTTTTGATCAAATTTGCTCAGCATTTATAGAACATAATGAAACTTTTTTTACCCTCTCAAAGTAGTGTTGCCGATCGCTTATTCACTTCGCGCTTTGAGAGCTTTCCCAAAAAATAAGGTATCCTTGTGCCAGATTATCGCACTGCGTTGGATATCTTAATAATTATATGATCAATGGTTTAACAGTATTTGAACGAGTGAACCTATTCATTGCGACTCTAATTTAAATAATTATACACTTCTATTTCCATTACGTTTCAATTCATGTTCCATTTTTATTGCAGGCGCTAACCCAGGGACAGTACAGTTTAGCACGGGCCCAGCAAAGCTTCAAATCTCTGGTGCAGATCCATGAAAAGAATGGTGAGTAGTCTAAATGCAAAAGCGAGAGTTTATTGAGTAGATCGTTAATATATATGTGGTTTATTGAAATCAGGTTGGTTTACGCCGCCAAAGGAGGATGGCTAAGGTTGGTTCTGCAACAGAGGATATATACTATGTTTAATATACGGACGTTTGCCAAATGTCGCCGCTCACACATTAAAAACCTACCCAAATACCAGACGTATGCGCCTAGCCAAGTCCAACAGAGAGAGCAAGAGAGAGAGAGAGAGAAAGCAGAGAGAGAGAGAGAGAGAAAGTAACCATAGGAATCGAAGCAAAAGCAATAGCAGAAACAGCAGGAACAGAAGGAGCAAATCGAACCCGCCATTGAAAATAATTTACATACTGAACGTTGCGATCGTTTACATTAAGTTCTGCAATTGTGAATAGTTGCTTATAACATGCATATGCTTACAAACATACAACATACAACATACAAAAGTACTACAAATAAATCGAATTAAGAATTTGTCATTTATGTTATGTTTTATATAATATCTGTTTAATTTAATATTTAATGTATGCTTGCTTCATGAATGTATGTGTATATGCGTAGCTATTTTGTAATTTTGTATTTGTATTATGTTAACCATTAAGTTATCGTCTTGTCGCGTCTCTAAATTATATGTATGTATAGCAGAAAGTTAAACAAAAACAAAAACTGTGCTTGAAAAACTTGTATTGTCCTTTGTAAGTCCTTGGTCTTATTGTAATTATTATGTATTTTTTTTTATATATTTTTTTTTTTATGTTTGGTCGTCTAAGAGAAATTATATTGAATTATATATTAACTTATAAATTGATATTTGTAATCGATAAAAGTGTACAGTTAGCGGCAATGATTAACAATTAACGAATATGATAACGATAGCGATAACGATATCGATCAATGAGCTGCTGCGTGTAAATGTAAATGCAATATTTATGTATGTATATGTAATGTAATGTAAATGTAACGATTATCGCTACTCTGTGTCACTGTGCTTATCCGATTGCCTTATTGTTTTCCTCTCCGAGGATAACGGGCGTAGCGTGTTCAAGGAAAATGACAAATGACAGCAAAAGCACACACATACCGACACAAACACACACACACACCAATCACACACACAAATATACATACCTTCACAACCCCCCACATACCTAATTGTAATTAAATAAGTCAAGTAATAGTATACTAATACTTTTAGTTATAAAACATTTAACTTTATTTTTCTCTATAGTTTTAAGGGAGTCGTTTGTGGATGAAGTTATACATATACATGCATATATCTAAATATATACATACATATATACATACATTTATATATATATATATATAATATATATGTATATATATATATATATGTAGTATATATTAATAGAAAAGTTAACGAAACGAAACGAAAACAACATAGAAAAGCAACCAAGATGAGCAAAAGCAAATTCTAACTGTAAATTTGTCTTTCCAAATAACCGTAACATTATGATAAAGTAAACAAACAAAACAAAAACCAATAAATATAAATGCAAAAAAAGCAATTCACGCAAAAGCGATTTATATATATATATATATATGGTTATGAAAAAGAGGAACATTAACATAAGCATAAATCTTGCTGTTTTTTTATTAACATTATTATTATGACTTATATTATTAAAGCGAAAGAAATTTGACATTTGTACATTATGAAATTGGCGAAGCTTTTAACTTAACTAATGAAAATAATTATACATATAGTATATGCATATTAACGAACTAGATTTCAACATCAGAGTTCGGGATTAGGGATAGAAGGGGAGGGGGTCAGTCCACAATGACCACATAGTTCTCGGCCGCCCTGGAGGGCTCCATTTTCAACGTCTTGGTCTTCATATAACTGACTTGGTCTGTCAATTCGTTGTTATCCAGTGCAGCGCCGATCAGCATTTCCAGGGCGCCCTTCAGCTCCAACAGTTCAATGGTTAGCTTGATTTCGGCCTGCATGACGTCACTAAGTTGCTCCAGAGCCTTCACAAGAAGCTTGCTGTAGGGCACCACAGTCGTCTCGAATACCTCCAGCACGATGCTGGCCGCATTCAGGAGCGGTCGCATGAAGCGCACCTCACCGATGTGATCGCAGACAAATTGAATAAACTGTATTGTGGTCGCCTCGGGACGATTTGAGAGCGCCGATTTGAGACCGCCACGATGGAGCAGCTCCGTAATGACGGCCACTACTTTCTCCGGCTGCTTATCAACGATCTCCGGTCTGAGCACACAGTCCAGGGCGTTTTTGTAGTTGAATTTACGCAGCTGGTTCTCATAATTCTTCATCTTTGGCATTCTTTTCTTGCGCGTGACCACATGATCCACCACTGTCGTCTTATTTGGCAGTGCCATTTTCTTTTGCTGACGCTGCAGATAGCTCATCTTGATTTGCTTGAGGTGGCTCGGCTTGCTCTCGACAATCATGCGCTTGATGGACACCAGGCCGTCAACCATGCCGACAACAACGGCCTGATCCCTGGCGGCCACCCCTAAGCTGACCACTGCATTAGGGTAGGTGAGCGTGTGTACCGTTTTGTATGTGCTCACATCATAGACTTTAACGTGACGATCCAGTCCGCCGGATAGTAAGCGTTTGCCATCAGAGCCCAGTCGCAGGCACGTGATAGTCTTGTGATGCTGTGACATTGTTGTCAGTAAACGACAGCCGCTGATCAGATCCCAGACGCGCACCTGGGTGCCACCGGCGCTGATGAATATTGAACCGTTGGGCAGGAACAGCATTGACTCCACAGGACTGCCATGGTCAAGGGTGCGCGTTATGGCCGTTCCGGCGCGGGTGTCATACAAATTGATTTTACCATCATAGCCGCCGGAGACGAACATGTGGTCTGCCTGTGGATGCATGGCGCCGGCACGTATATAGTCTGTGTGCGCATCCTCGTACGTTTGCACCACTTTCTCCTTGGCCACGTCCCACAGACGAACTGATTTGTCATCCGCAAAGCTGGCCAAGTGCATTTTATCGGCGGTAAAGAAGGTGCGATGAACCGGCGCCGTGTGGCCCTTGAACAGCCGCAAGATGTTGCGGCTGCGGGTATCAAAGAGCTTGACATGACCCTCCTCGTCGCCGGCAGCCAACAGGCGTCCGTCCTGACGAAATGAGGCGCCGTATGCGGTCTTTTGAAACCGGGACAAGTTCTTAACGACCAGCTTGGTAACAAGACTGTAGATTTGCACGCGTACCGAGCATGTCAGCACAAAATGGTCTGGTTCCGTTGGACTGAAGTCCACATAGTCAATGGTTGTGTGTTCCTTAAGCAGCTCCGGTTTCTGTTGAAGATTGTTAGTAGATGGGCATCTTAAAGAGAACATTCATGCTTACCGACAAACGATCCCAGTAGAGTGTGTCGGGTGTGACAACCTGAGCCTTTCTTTGAAACCTTCGCACGTTCAGCGGCTGAAAGCTAGTCATCTTAATGTTATTGTGATCATATGCCAGCGATTCCGCGCGCAAGACAAATCGTGGGTCACACAACTTTCGATAGGTCTATCGATATGCGCGATATCTGTAGTGTGGTCACATTATTTCGGTACACAAATTTGCATAACATTGGGGCACTTAACAGTGTTTTACCAGTCGGTTAGCACTGTTTTACTAGCTGCCAAATTCCTAATTGGGAAATAAGCCAATTCCTAATTGGTACACTCAATATTCAACATTAAATTGGTTGATTTTTACTTAAGCTTCGACTAAGAGCATTAGCCGCCATTGCTTAGATATCTACCAAATACATATATATATATTTATGTTCTTAAAATATCACTGTATCATAAAAATGTTAAGTAGTTACTAGTGTCAACTCAACATAGCCATGTAAGCGGGTAGGAGGTTGCAAATGTACTCGATACTTGATGTTAAGTATCGTTTTGACGAAACAACAACAACGACAAGATGGCACATTTATTTACAAACTTATTTGTTTTGTGCTTGAGCGCTTTATGTGAATGGATGTCGAGCACAGCACTACTATGCGAAATTAACTTAAAGTGTCCTATGCGACAAGGGTTGTGAAAAACAAAAACAACAACAACAATTAGATTTAATTTAAATTAATTTTCCAGTTCCCATCGCAGTCGCCAAGCTTTTGCAACGGTTCGTTTCGAATAAAACTCACGAGATATGGCGCATTTGAAGGCAAAAATGTTAATTGGCATCAATAAATGTGCCTAATACAATCAAATCGAATCGAACGCAAACGATCAATAGTCGTCAGCAGCTGGAGAGGAACGGGTGCAGCGATCGGAGCATTCGAAATGGATTTCAACAATGAACAGAAAGTGCTCTGCGAGAATATCATACGAGACATCAGTTGTTTCTTATCACGATCTGTCAGTAGTTTCTTATGCACTAAATATACCAAATCTAAATGAAACATTTTGCAGATCAACGGATTTGTTAAGGGATCGAACAAAACGAACTATGTATATAGCTGATTCATTAGCTTATCAGTATTTGAACGAATGAACCTATTCCTAGCGACTCTAACTTAAATAGATGCACAATTCTATGCCCATAACGTTTCCAATTATGTTCCATATTTTTGCAGGGTCAGTACAGTTTCGCACGGGCCCAGCAAAGCTGCAAGTCTCTGGTGCAGATCCATGGTACATAGTTGAAATCCAAACGAAAAACTTAAACATCATTCTGAAATCTCATGTTGAAAGATCTATAAAATAAATCATTTGACACAATTTTAGCGTTTTCGAATAGTCCAACCCTTTGGTCGAAATTTGGAACATTTTCAAAGCTCTTCATAAAAGCTGAATTATTATAAAATCTACCCCCATCAGTTGCCACGGGTGGAAAATGTTGCTGAATGTCAAACGTCTGAGATTGGGTTTCTCATTAGATCAGATTTGAAGTCAGCGTTTCCCAAAGAGGACCCCGCACAACAAATTTTAATAAACAGAAAAAATGATCTTTGAAGTAGTATATTTTTCCATTAGTTAAGCCCAAACACTACAATACTAATACTTATAACAAAAAACGTTATAAAGGCAATTCCTTTTCGTAAAATAGAGAGCGCTCGAAATAGCACTCTAATTTACGAAAAGGAAGAAACTTTGAGAGTGAAAATGATAAAAAAGATATCCGCGCGTATATTTTACTGTTGCTTTGTCTCACTCTACTATTCGGTGGCATTTTAAAACGATTATTTAGAATTTACTTCATTTTGTCCATCCTTCCCCTTTCTTGCAGATCAAAAAGTTAAAAAAAGATCACTTATTTGGAATTTCGGGTGACACCGATCTGAAAAAGTGTTTAAAACTACATCTCTAATTAATTTTGGGTCAAAAGGAGTATCCAATTGTTAGCGTAAAACAATACAATTTTGAATACTGTTCTAAGTAAAACAAAATCATTAAAAATCTTCCCCTACTGGAGGCATATTTTTATGTATTTCCTACGATTGACGCAAGGAGTAAATCCACGCAATCAATTTGAATCAAAATACATATACATATCTACATATATATATATATATATATATATATATATATATATATATATATATATATATATATATATCATCGATAGTGCCACTAAGTGTGGACATTTGCGGAAAACTATTTTATGAAACTTTTTTGTTTACAATCCAATAGGCTTCAAAATAATTTTCCATTCGACACCGATTTTGGTAAATCCACCCCCAGGGCCGGAAATTGGTTCTATGTGCGAAAGTCTAATTTTAGTCCAATCACCTTCAAATTCAATTTCTAAGCTCTTCACATTAAATAATTAGATACGTGTCTCACCGACTTTGGAAAATTCACCTCTATGTTCGGAAAATTGGTAGAGAATTCTACCATTCCACATATTTCATTTTCATGCGATTGACTCAAACTCCTTTTCAAGGTTCTGATTTTGAAATTCTACCCCCACGGTCACGGAAAACTGCCCTATTAAACATTTTTGTTTATCTTCCGATTGTTTCAAGACACATTTCCAAAGCACTTTCTCTTAAAACTCTAGAAATTAGCTTTTTTGTAATTTATGCAATTAGCTTCATACTAATTTTTCAAAGCTAAGCACAAAAGTTTTGTCTAGAATTTTAGTATTATTTTTACAATTGACTTCAGAATTATTTGCAAAAGTACACCAAAAATAATTCAACAGAGTGCTAACCAATTTTGGAAAATCTCCCCACAGGCTGGAAATGGGGGACAACGGTGAAATGAGTGAGATTATTTGTTTAGTAAGATCGGCTGCAAAGTCATTTTCAGAACCCTAACCAAAAAATCATTAGGCATGTGACTCAATTACTTAGGAAATTGTATCCCACGGTCGGGAAAATAGCCGTACGCAATTTATCTGTATTTCTTACGATTGACGAAGCAGTCAAATTCAACATAATGCATTTTAATCTAAATATTTTACCAGGCAACGTTGGGTTCTTACCAGCTAGTATAGACATACATATAAGTATAGAAAGAAACGAACAGAATAAAAACCAATAAAGAAAGTTGATGAAAGAGAGATTATGACCTATATTATTAAAGCGAAAGAAATTTGACATTTGTACATTATGAAATTGGCGAAGCTTTTAACTTAACTAATGAAAGTAATTATACATATAGTATATGTATATTATCGACAACTGCACGAACTAGATCTAAACATCAGAGTTCGGGATTATGGATAGAAGGGGAGGGGGATCTACTCGGCTGTCAGTCCACAATGACCACATAGTTCTCGGCCGCCCTGGAGGGCTCCATTTTCAACGTTTTGGTCTTTATATAACTGACTTGGTCCGTCAATTCGTTGTTATCCAGTGCAGCGCCGATCAGCATTTCCAAGGCGCCCTTCAGCTCCAACAGTTCAATGGTTAGCTTGATTTCGGCCTGCATGACGTCACTAAGTTGCTCCAGAGCCTTCACAAGAAGCTTGCTGTAGGGCACCACAGTCGTCTCGAATACCTCCAGCACGATGCTGGCCGCATTCAGGAGCGGTCGCATGAAGCGCACCTCACCGATGTGATCGCAGACAAATTGAATAAACTGTATTGTGGTCGCCTCGGGACGATTTGAGAGCGCCGATTTGAGACCGCCACGATGGAGCAGCTCCGTAATGACGGCCACTACTTTCTCCGGCTGCTTATCAACGATCTCCGGACTGAGCACACAGTCCAGGGCGTTTTTGTAGTTGAATTTACGCAGCTGGTTCTCATAATTCTTCATCTTTGGCATTCTTTTCTTGCGCGTGACCACATGATCCACCACTGTCGTCTTATTTGGCAGTGCCATTTTCTTTTGCTGACGCTGCAGATAGCTCATCTTGATTTGCTTGAGGTGGCTCGGCTTGCTCTCGACAATCATGCGCTTGATGGATACCAGGCCGTCAACCATGCCGACGACAACGGCCTGATCCCTGGCGGCCACCCCTAAGCTGACCACTGCATTAGGGTAGGTGAGCGTGTGTACCGTTTTGTATGTGCTCACATCATAGACTTTAACGTGACGATCCAGTCCGCCGGATAGTAAGCGTTTGCCATCAGAGCCCAGTCGCAGGCACGTGATAGTCTTGTGATGCTGTGACATTGTTGTCAGTAAACGACAGCCGCTGATCAGATCCCAGACGCGCACCTGGGTGCCACCGGCGCTGATGAATATTGAACCGTTGGGCAGGAACAGCATTGACTCCACAGGACTGCCATGGTCAAGGGTGCGCGTTATGGCCGTTCCGGCGCGGGTGTCATACAAATTGATTTTACCATCATAGCCGCCGGAGACGAACATGTGGTCTGCCTGTGGATGCATGGCGCCGGCACGTATATAGTCTGTGTGCGCATCCTCGTACGTTTGCACCACTTTCTCCTTGGCCACGTCCCACAGACGAACTGATTTGTCATCCGCAAAGCTGGCCAAGTGCATTTTATCGGCGGTAAAGAAGGTGCGATGAACCGGCGCCGTGTGGCCCTTGAACAGCCGCAAGATGTTGCGGCTGCGGGTATCAAAGAGCTTGACATGACCCTCCTCGTCGCCGGCAGCCAACAGGCGTCCGTCCTGACGAAATGAGGCGCCGTATGCGGTCTTTTGAAACCGGGACAAGTTCTTAACGACCAGCTTGGTAACAAGACTGTAGATTTGCACGCGTACCGAGCATGTCAGCACAAAATGGTCTGGTTCCGTTGGACTGAAGTCCACATAGTCAATGGTTGTGTGTTCCTTAAGCAGCTCCGGTTTCTGTTGAAGATTGTTAGTAGATGGGCATCTTAAAGAGAACATTCATGCTTACCGACAAACGATCCCAGTAGAGTGTGTCAGGGGTGACAACCTGAGCCTTTCTTTGAAACCTTCGCACGTTCAGCGGCTGAAAGTTAGCCATCTTTATAATGTTATTGTGATCGTGTACTGGCGTTGCTTCGCGCACGTGGGAAGCAACATACCGTGGGTCATACAACTTTCGATAGACTTATCGACAGGGGCGATATCTGTAGTGTGGTCACATTTATTTGGTAAACAAATTTGCATAACATTGCGATAGTTAAGTAAACTTAACAGTGTTTTAACAGTCGGTTACAAGGCTTTGCATATAATAGGTGTCGAAATCCTAATTAGGGAATAATTCGTTATTTGTACAATTTACAATTAATTCTCAATTAAGAATATAAGCAGCTGTTGCTTATATATCTACTGTATATATTTATGTTGTTTAAAGTGCATTTTGGCACAATAATGTAATATAGTAACTAGTGTCAACTTAACATAGCGAGTAGTGTGTTACACATGTACTCGATTCTTGATGTTAAGTATCGATATAAAGAAACAACAACAAGCAGGCACATTTATTTACAAACTAATTTGTTTAACGTGTTCTTGAGCGCTTTATGTGAATTGATGTGGAGGACAGCACAACAACTATGCGGGATTGACTAAAAGTGTCATATGCGGCAAGGGCTGTTAGAATAACAACAACAACAACAAACACATGCATAGCATCAAGTTTGATTGAAATTTATTTATCAGTCGCCACCGCCGTTGCCGTCGCCGTCGCAGTCACCGTCGCCGTCGCAACGCTTTCGCTACGTTTCGTTTTGAATGTTGGCGATATATGTAGAGGCACTGGCCGCAAATGTCACCGTGACGCTCCTCCCACCCAACATCTCTCAACTCACCCTGTTCCCCAAGCAATCGTTTAATTAACCGGAGATGGGCTCGCGTCTGGCTTGATGAACAAAACGCACAAGATGTGGCGCATTTGAAGGCAAAAATGTTAATTGGCATCAATAAATGTGCCTAATACAATCAAATCGAATCGAACGCAAGCGATCAATAGTCGTCAGCAGCTGGAGAGGAACGGGTGCAGCGATCGGAGCATTCAAAATGGATTTCAACAATGAACAGAAAGTGCTCTGCGAGAAGATCATACGAGACATAAATGCCGTCTTTCTCAAGGATGCCGATCTGTCAGTAATTTTGTAATATGCACTAAATATATCAAATCTAAATGAAACATTTTGCAGATCCTCGTTTGAGATTATACCAAAGGAGACAAATTGCAATAAGTCGCCGGTGGTGCATGTGGATCACAATCTGGGACTGGAATCGTGGTGCGCCCGGCATGTCTATGATCATGCGCATCGCACGCTCATCTCGCATCGCAGGCAGACAATGCAGCAACAGCTGCGCACGCTGCAGCAGCAGCAACAGAGCGATGCGCTGGCTAAGTACCTGAATGTGGCACTGCTGATTAATCCGGATGTGACTACCTTCTGGCACATACGACGTCAGCTGGTGCAAAAGAATCGCTTGAGCATTAACAAGGAGCTGCAGTTCTCATCCCTTGTACTCTCCATGAAGCCAAAGTCAAACGAGGCGTTCGCCTATCGTCGCTGGCTCTACTCCTTTCAAAGTAAGTTGCCCTGGCTGGAACCCAAAACTAATGCCAGCGCCTAATCATGGTCTACCTTTTGCTCAGGCGCCGATGCCATTGATTGGCCCAACGAGATCAGCATTTGCGAGCGTGCCGCTGATCGTTGCGCCAGCAATTACCATGCGTGGTCGCATCGCCAGTGGGTGCTGCAGAATGCGCCCTGTATGCTGCAGTCGGAGCTAATGCGTACGGAGAAGTTCATACGCAAGCATATTAGCGATTATAGCAGCTATCATTATCGCCAGGTGCTGCTGGCTCGCGCCTACGAGCTCTGCTTCTATGTGCCAGACGCATCGCACTCTCAATTGGCCAGCATACGCGAGCTGCTCGCCCAGTATGATCTACACAGCGCACAGCAGGCTGAGGCTGAGACTGAAGCTGAGGCGGATGTGGATGTGGAGGAGTCGCTGCTGCAGTTGCTATTGCCCAATCTAAATCGTAGCAACATCAGCGCTCAGCGTTTGCGCTCCTTTTTATACTGCTGTAACGTGGCCGCCCACGATATACGTCTGTGTTCTGAACAACGTGCGCTGTATGGAGCGCGTGATTGCTTTGAGCTGCATCGTCGCGCCTCGCTCAAGTTCATCGTGGAGCAGAGTGTGCGCCTGCTGATGGGCCTGGCCAGCGGTTTGGGCCTGTATCTGCCGCCCGCCAGCGGCAGTCAGGCGAACGAGCTACAATCTCAGTTGTGCAAATTTGATTATGACTCGCATCCCTTTCTAGCTGCAGTTCGACGTGTCGAGTTTGAGCTGGGCGACAAGCACAAGCGCTGGTGCCATATGCATCTCAATTTTGGCTACCAGGATCTGGTCAGCAACTAGACGCCGACTCAATCACTTAGTAAATCCACTTGTTCAGTAATGTGCCGTAATCGCAGAAGCAAAAGCAAACGCAAACTCAACGCACTCATTGAGGCTGTTCGTTCTCTAGCAGAATCGAAATCATATATATGCATATAATATACATACATACATCATAGATACATAGATACATATGTATGTATGTTGTTCTCGTTATATAGAGTCTACAATTTGTGGACCAGCTGAAACCCCGAACCTTGTTTTTAGTTGTTAATATAAGCTCAAAGCAAAACAATTTGTCATATTCTGTAATCTAAACTGAACAATATTTGCAATTCTAAATATCGTAAGATTGTTAAACAATAAACATTTAGTTACCCCATCAGCTGAGGCCTATGGCAACTCTTGTGCAAATCTGCAGTTATAATATATATCGTGTTCTGTATAAATTAAATGCTCTGTTAGCTATACTTAGATCTATTGTATGTAGCATAAAAAAGGCGATATTAGGCGCCAGTAAATGCTCTATTTAAATTTAATACAAGTGTATAATGTGCACAAGCAATTTCTAGTGCACTTTTCTTAGCCAATTTGCAATTAGTTTTAAATAAAGTCAACAATAGCAATCTTCTATATCGCCAATTTTTTATTATCTCTGTTTTGTGCAAATATTACACTGACATATTTGGCTGAAGCCTTACAGAGGGTATTCTAATTTGTACACGAAATGTCTAAGGGGTCGTCCACATATTACGTAATCACGTTTTTGCCTTTTGATACCCTCCCCCAGCATGTAATCAATCGTAATCTTTTGGCTGACTTTCCTCCTCTCCCACCTATGATTACGTAATCATCAAAAACGAATTTCTTTGAAGAAACAATTGCATTTTGCACATGTTTACCTATTTACTCCCTGTTTTTATTAAGATCTTTTGGGACAACATTCATTTATAATTAGATTTTAATGAATCCTTCAAATCGATTGGTTTTTTTTATTTTCTTGCATATTTTTAAATACGCGCGAAATTTAAAAAGTAAAGGAAGGCTTTTAGATAGGTTACGTAACCATATGCCAAGGACCCTCCCCCTCCCCATGTAATCAACAGTAATCTTTTGGCTATCCCCCTCCCACCACCTTGATGTGATTACGTAATATGTGGACGACCCCTGACGCATTCAAGTTGACGTTTCCGACCCTACAAAGTATATATATTCTTGATCCGAGCCGGGATAATACAGCGAACTCCGTATGTAGAAACATACAAACTCGTCTCTTGATGAAACTTACCACAGAAGTTTCTTTATGCTGCAGTCAGCCGGAAACGTTTCAATCGGAAGACTATAACATCTAGCTGTCATAGGAACTATCGGTCGACACTTATGTTATGTTGCTGCAAGGGTATATCGGCGCCCCGATGATAGCCGTTGTTATAGTCAAAGCTCTATTTTTTGCATATGTGAACCGAGAGTTTTTAAAAATAACGGTCATATTAGACTTTAGGATTGCTTTTAAAAGCTTTTGTGCTTTTTCGGGATTGCCTGGCAATATATATACTATATATATTATATACCTCTCGGGTCCCGAAATTGTACATTATTACATTAGTTATCCACACATTAGTAGTATAAAAACAAGTAAGAACGTTGCAGTCGGCGGTGGCGTCCGACGGCGGACGCACCCGACTGCAGAATACTATGTTCCCAGTCCTATGTATATAATATGGTTATTTGTGAGTTCAGAAAGAATCGAGATTTTGCTCCTTTGGTGGCGTGGGGGGTGGGGGGGTCCAAAAGATTTTGATGCAGTTTTATCCAGGGGGTCAACATTAGTCTCTATTCCAAATTTGGTGACTCTAGCTCTACTGGTGTGGGAGATATAGGTTTTGCTCCATTGGGGGGGGTGGGAATGGTGGGGCCCAAAAATTTTTGATGCAGATCTGTCAGGAATCTCACCTTTAGTGTGTATGCCAAATTTGGTGACTCTAGCTTTAAAAATGTGGAAGATACATGTTTTCCCCAAATTTTGGGGGTGGGGGTGGGGGGCTGATCTTGACACTTCATAAATTGACGATATACACCAACATGTGTACCAAATTTGGTTGCTCTAGCTCAAAGATAAAGGCAAAAAAATTGCGTTTATACGGACAGACGGACGGACGGACAGACGGACATTTCGCAAGCCCAATATACTATTTTTCCCTTCGGGAACATAGTATAAAAATATCTTATTATTATTATAAGGAAATTACCACGTAATTATAAATTAAGGCTGTAAGCTTAATTGCTATAAGTATCTGAATATTCTAATTACATTTGTTGACGTAATCTAGTAATTTAACTAATTATTAAAATATATATTTTGTGAATATTTTTGGAAAAAGAGTATATTGGCCTAGTGCAATGTCCGTCTGTCTGTCTGTAGACATATTTTTGTTCATCCTAGAACATCATCCTTGCTACACATGTACCCCCAGTTTATAGTCTCGAGATCTACCAAAAATGGAGCAAAAGAAATGGGGGAAACACAGTATTTTGCAGTCGGGAGCTTTGTTTTTTATTTAAGTGTGCTAAGTTCATCTTCAAAACCAAAAAATAGCGGAAATGACAGTTTTAGGCAAATGTTAAGATTGGCGACCCATTCGATAGATCGATAGTTACTAGGGACAGGTTTTTACAATATTTATTTAACAGTTTATAATTCAGCAACCCTTAAAACTAAATGTTTACCTTTTGCTGTTACTCAAAGCTAACTTATAATGTAGTGTAATGTAGGGACAGGTTAAACATTATTTTAAGCAATTTCTTCCGGAGGCATCTCCCTACAAGAGGTTTAATTCTTGCTAACATCTCTTCGGAAAGACGAAGCATATGAATGAATGGTTGTATTGAATATTGGTGAGTTGGTAACATCTTCATCGTGTTAATAATCAAGCCTGTTTGTATGTTCCCATTACGATGCATTCAGATTTGAAATGGCTAGGTGTTGAGAATTCCGGAAAACTATTGAATATTCGGTTTCCAAAGTATATTGGATTGAAAACGGTTCGAACATACATTCATAAAGAAAGTAGGGTGACATTTTCAGCATTCATAGGTCTGATAAATACTATATATGTTACCAATTCGAATATGCCTTTGAATTTCCAGAGGTGTGAGCCTTATTTCATACAAATTTGATACGTTAAATGATGTGAATCTATTGCCAAATTCGCTTATAGATAAAATGGGGTTCATCCGATTGGTTGGACAGGAATAATTATATATTATTATTAGACCTATAACAATGATATATAATTATTTATTATTTGGTGATTCATGTAAGATGAGAACTATTCCATTTTGTTCAATTCGATGATTAGTTTGATATTGGTTGATGGAGTTGAGCGGGATATGAAATCAGTGAAGCGTACAATGTATTGGGATTTATGCTATACTATGTACTATAAGTTTACAGTTTAAAGTTGGTAACGTGTGTTGGTTGCGTGTTCAAAATATATAATTGCCAATTTAAGCGTAACGGTTACGTATCATTTTTTCATCGAAACGAAATTTGATTTTAGGTTTTATCCCAATGAAGTCGCAAGGACACAGCTGCTACGGGTTGAAATCCAGCCACAGGCTTGTGGGGGAGGCATGAGCGTGGGTGTAGGTGTAGGTGTAGGTAAGGGCCTGGGTTCGGGTTGGGGTCCGGGTCTGGGTCTGGGCGCACTGCCGCTTACATGGGCATGGCATCAACATCAATCAGTGCGCATGTCGGCTGCTGGCTAGGGCCATTCGAGATGACAACAGAAGCAGTCGAAGCAGTAGAAGCAGCAGAAGCAATACAAGCAGCAGCAGCAGCAGTAGACGCAGCAGAGGGCTTGGTTTTGGTTCAGTGCGCTATAGGACAGGTTAGCGTGTGGCTGAGCGCTGTCGTCAATGAAGAAACAGCAGGCAACGAGACGAGACGTGACCGAACGGAACGGAACGCGAACGCGAACCGAAGCGACGAGACACAAGTAACAGTAAAGTTAAGGCAGACCACCACACACAGTCAGTCAGTGAGACAAAAGCCAGCAACGGCACTTAACTTGGCTCCTAGAATATCATCCTCCAGTAGCCTTCTAGTATAAACAATTTCAAAGGTAAGCTAGTGCACATTAAATGGCATTTGCTGCAACAGTGATAAATATTAATTAATGCCAAAACAAATAAACAATGGTCCACTAAATTTCCACGCACACTTACATGCAGCTCTGTGTGTGTCTCTCTCTGTGTGTGTGTGCTCAATTGTGGTGCGCCTGTGTGTGTGTGTGTGTGTGTGTGTGCGTGTGTGTTTTTATTACAATTTAAGCTTTTAAATTATAGTGTTTTTCGCATTGCTGCTTAAAGTTTTCATTTAATTCGAGCTCTGACTTTTAAACGCCTTGCCGTTCAGTGTGGGGGCGTCCAAAGGATTTAACTGCGACTTGGCTCTGGGCTCAGTACAGCCTTGGAGTCAGGCTCTGGGTCCGAAGGTCGTCCGCATTTCAATTGCTTGCAAATCACATTGATAGTTCTAAAGTAAAAATGTGTGCAAAATCATAAATATTGTAAGTACTTTCGGTTTTGAAGATGGCTGCACTTACCGTTAAATGTACATGCATTCACACATGCCCACGAATATGCGGGGGTGCTTGTGTGTATGTGTTTGTGTGTGTGTGTGTGTGTGTACCTTCAATGGACACACCTGATGATTTTTGTGCAGCCCTTTGTGTGTATGTGTGGGCAGGCAAAAGCCCTACAATTGGTTGAAAGGCCAAACGGGGGCCAAAAGGGGGCAAGGGGGGCACATTGGCATTGGCCCATATTCATGCGTGCATACATAAATTTCTGTATTGCATGCATAGATACAGATGTACCACTTAGATATCTATAAATAGACAGGTCAGGTGCCTCGGCAGTGCATTTTGCTGTTGTGACCTTTAATTGCTGCTGTCTACTTACCCCACTTTTCTTTCTTTCTTTTTGTTCACTTATCAACAACTTTACAGGCAGAAGGAGAAGGAGCAGTTGACAACATATCGATAAATTGAGAGCAACTGGTGCATATCTTTTCATCATTAGCATAATTGTCATCGACTTTTACAGCACTGCACTGACTGCGTTGTTGCTGCGGCTGCTTTTGGCAGTCGGCGGCGGACAATGAACCCGCCAATTGAGTGCCCCCAATAACGACAACGCACATACATACACATACATATACATATACACAAACACACACAGACAGACAGACACTGCATAGACACTCACCCCATTATACAGGGTTTGCCATGCACAACTGCAAATAACGTTGACGACAGCAGCAATGGCCAGAACAACGATGATAAAGACGAGGACGATAACGACAACGAAGCTGTTGAGTGAGGAAACACGAATGCGCTAATTGTTCATACATACGCACGTACATATGTATAATAAATAATTGCAAGCATTTTGTGGCCAATACGCATTTGGGCATCCGTTTCCGGCATGCACAGCAGACAAACAACAACCTTCTGCTCGCCGTAGTTGCAGTTGTGTTGCAAACGACCCCAAATCGCACCCCCCCACATACGCAAATTATTCGCAAAAGTTTTACAAAATTAAAAAGTGCACAACGGCAACCACCACACTCAAGATGGGCAGCTTGCCGAATCTGCACGAGCTGGAGGAGGCCGAACGTAAGCGCGAGAAGCGCAGGGAGTACGAGATGCTGCTGGAGCAGCGCGCCAGGGACACCAGTCGGGAGCGGGAGCGTCTCACGATGTTTGCCCAACAGCGTAAGGTGAGTTCGATAAATGGATCGGTGTGTTATCGATTACTGTCAATGGCGTAGATTGGCCGATCAGCTGATCGCCAGGAGAGCACGCACAAGCTGAGCTTGTGTGAGTATCACTGAGCAAAATTAGGAGTGCTTTAACATGTGTATTAGACCTGTTCCGAGCTCCACAGAATTATGAAGAGCAGGAGCCATTAGAATAATATATTAGATATAGCCTTGATTCTTAACATGCCTTATGCTTGGGTACCTCTTGCGCAAATTTCAAGTTGATCGGATTAAGGACACAGAAGTTATTCAAGAAACTAGTTTCAATACTTAAGAGCGAGCAAAAGCAGCAGAGGGTGTCTCGTAGTCGGCTATACTCCTCGACTAGCGCATTCCTATTTGCTTGTTCTATTCTGCTTGAATCGTCAACCTTAGTTTTTTGCTTCTATCTATAACCATCTTGATATAGTCGTCCGATTTTGACCAAATTTGGTCAGATTGTATAAACTCTCTAGAGTCTCTCTTTGATAAGGTTTGGTAAGGATACATTTATAAACCAAAATGTTTTTCATACAAAAACCTAGTTGTCGATCGATCATTCCTATGGCAGTTATATGTTATAGTGGTCCGATCCGGCCAGAGATATGTACAGCCTGCAGCAAAAAGAAGGGTCTGTGCCAAGTTTCATTACGATAACTTTAAAACTGAGAGACTAGTTCGCATAGAAACAGACGGACGAACGGACGGTCATCGCTATATCGACTCGGCTATTCATGCTGATTCAGAATATATATACTCTCCTTCTCCTTCAGTCCATTACAAATTTCGAGACAAAATTATAATACTCTCTTCTAGGCTATAAAAAAATATGCTGCCCGAAAATGTAGGCTACAAAATTTTGATATTAAGATGGAATTCAGAGCTGTCCTATTATATATAGACATTATATACTATACAATACTATATATGTATATAGTCTGAGACTCCGAGACTATACCCAATTGTCCTGTATATCATATTCAAATCAAGTTCTCCTAAACTTTTTGTTACTCCCCGAAAAAAACGGGGTTTGCTGAATTAGGTAGAACTAGCCTTCATTTCAAGCACACCCACATTAAATTTGTACGGTTAAGCTGTCTTGAACATTTCATAACAATCCGAGTATAAATACCGCAGTTATACAAGAAATTGGTCCCCACAGCGCGGGGGCGCATAGAGTGTATTTGCCACACTTGCCACCTCAGTTGTTAATGTTGTTATGCATTGGTTTTTCTGAGAAGTTGGCTTATGCAAGAGGCAGTGTTATTTATAGAAGTTCATGGAAATGCAATCAGAGTCCCAGGACGAAGTCACAAAGTGGCACAGTATCCTTCGATGGCGATGGTAAGCTTAAGGGGGATAATCCAACCGTGAAATGGCGCTGAGTAAGCACAATTGCAGTCATATTTATAGAATACTATATAACATTTATCCCCTGTCAGCAACAGTGAGATGGATGTGTCAAGCGCACGAATTCTTTATAAATATTTGCGTCTTTGCTCAAAATAAACACAGTTTTGTTTACCTAACATTTGCGTCCTGCGCTCCTTGCAGCAATCCTCGTACAATGCTTATATAATGGCTGGCCTGGGCATCGGCGGGGGCTCACTGAGCCTTACGGCCACAGCAACCAACCTGGTGACAGTCAATGGGCTGGGAAATGGCACTGCTGACATAACCGGCATTACCGGCAGCGGCAACAAGATGCAAGCAACGAATGCCCCACCGGCTGCAACAACAACGACAACAACAACGCTGAGCGGTTTCGCAATGCTGGGACTGGCCAGCAGCGTGGTGACCAAGAAGTATCCCCATTTATTTCATCAGCACACGCATCCGCATCCGCATCCTCATCCTCCTCATCCTCATCAGCATCAGCATCCGCACTCGCATTCGCATCCGCATCAGCATACGCATCATCAGCCAAGACATTCGCTGACCAATCGACATCGCGTGCTGCGTACACGGACACGCAGCTCCGGCGGAGCACAAAATATCTGGGATGAGCAATTGTTGGAGGTGAGTGGGTGGGTGGGTGGTAATAAATGCCATTGGGGGTGTGGCGGAGGGTGGCTTGTTTGCGAATGCAAACAACATATATATGTATATGTATGTATGTATGTATATGAATACAAGCATGTCCTGTCCCGGGGCTCGCACTCGTCATTTATTTATAGAATTTGCTCTTGGGGTAATGAAAATTGTGTTTGTGCCACCGCCTTGATTGCATCAGCTTCAGCTTCAGCTTCAGCTTCATACTCAAATTCAGATTCAATGCCATTCAGTCAGCCGCAACGGGAGACGTCAGCTAGGGAGCGGAGGGGAACTGCCGGGGAGCCGCCAGTTGCCAGTTGCCAGTTGCCAGCTGGCAGCTTGGTGTGGGCGAAAATGTCAAAGCATGAAACCGGATTAACTTTCCCAGTTGCACAATAAGTAATTAAGTCAAAACAAAATGGCACTTGGTGTGATTGTGGCGCTCTTAATGCGTTATAATCCGGTTTTAAACACTTCTGCATTCGCAACAGTAATTAAAAAATTCTATTCAACTGGCTGACATGTGAAGCAGCCATAAATAGGGGGCCACGACTGGACTAGAAACATATTTCAAACAAGATGCACACATTTTAAACATGCTGTGGCTCAAACTATGCATTGATTAGCCATTAAATTAGTGTTCATTTTCAAATGGTAATCAAATGAATTATCAGAAATTTATGATTGATTTTGAAATCAATAAAAAACCAACTAGAGCATAAATCGGTTTAGTTTTCACAATTAAATGAACGTTGCAATACTAGAAGCCTCCTACATATACAGCTAAGGGACGAAAGGATAGCCGATCATCTAGGGAACGTATTAGATCTCAATAGAGGCCTTGCATTCTATGGAAAGTCACACAATAATATAGTAGTACACTGACGGATCCCTAACAAACCAAGACAGCAGTCTTCCTCGGTTAAAATACGATGAGTCCCTGATGAAATATACCAACATTTTACGGGCTAAGGTATGCGCCATTGGGAGATCTGTCGAATAGAGATATAGCTATCCTGTCTGTTAAAATAACATTGAAGTTGGTGCGAGAAGTGCAAACGAAATTAGACTACTTGGGCAAAAGCAATAGGCTTGCCCTTAGATGGATGCCAGGACACAGGCATACATCCGGAAACGAAGCAGCCGATGAGGTAGCTAGCCCTTAATAGGACCACAACAGCCGATGAGGCAGACCTTAGTAGGACCACAACCGTTTTGTGGCATTGTGTGTCTATACCACAAAACGGTTGTGATCCTACTAGGGTCTACCTCATCGGCTGCTTCGAGAACACTTGAGTCTAGAAGAGCACAGCATTGAACAGTCTAGCTGGAGAACTGCTCCAGGTCTAAGACAGGCCAAGTCATTCTTGGGAAATTATGATCTAAAAGGATTCAAGCAAGTAATACCTACCTTTAAGGGTGAATTCACTCGTCTCTTAACTGAGAAGACACCTTAGTTAACTACTTAGGAATTGTGAGCAGCGGGACATGCAGATTCTGTGAACTACAGGATGTATCCTCATTTCACATACCAACAGAATGCACTGCCTTATTTAGAAGAAGAAATAGTCCACCCAGCCACACATTAATAAGAATAATCTGAAGGACATCCCATAACTAAGCTGGAAATGGGTTCAGTTTTGACAAATTTGGATGAGTTGGAATTATAGGAAGAAGATTTGCATATTGTGTGAGTTTATTGATTTGAATTTGAAACGGCAAAATGAAATGATTCAGTTTAGTTTTTAAACAGCATTCTTGACTAGTTTGATGTACAGAATAAACATTTTAGGAATACGAATTTCAAAAAGTTATGATACCTTTAAGTTTTCCCCCAAGACCGAATAGACTTGACTTGTAGTTAAGTGATTTTCTCATTAAGAAATTAAAAGTAATTGGTTAATCACTGAAAGTAATTGGTTAATTACTGAAATTAATTGGTCAATTACTGAAAGTAATCGGTTAATTACTGAAAGTAATTGTTTAATTACTGAAAGTAATTATGTTGCAGATCTAATCTACGTAATTTTCAATCCCACTTACAGCACTGGACCGCGTTCTCGCCGTCCCCAATATCAACGCGCTCGCACCGCATCAATCCCGTGTCCTCGTACCAGGTGCAGGCCGCATTGGCCGCATCGCGTCGCCGCGAGTCGATCAACAGCTCGATTGGAGCGACCTCCATACGGCGTCTGATCACGCTGAATACCCGAAACTGTCGCCACAAGGTGCCCGTCCATGTGCGCCAGAAGGTTTGGCGTCAGTTCACCTGTCTGAGCATTGCCCATGGGCTCTTGAGCGCCGTGCTGCTGCCGGTGATGGCGCTGCAGGGCTCCAGCTCGGTGTGGCATCATCGCGAGCAGTGGCTGCAGATTGGGCCCAGCATTGGGTCGCTGCTGCTGAGCGGTCTCTTTATGCTGGCCGCCGGCATGAGCCTGCCCAGCATGCGTCTAATTCAACGTTATGGCTATACGCCGCTGCTGGTGGCCAACTGTTGTGCAGTGTCCTTGTTTCTGCTGTCGCACTTGTATGCATCCATATACACGCTGTTGCCGGCATATCTGCTGCTCGGCTTCACGCTGAGTGCTGAAAATAGCTGCAAGGCGGCGCTGATTGTCGACTACGGCGGCAGGCTGAGCTGCACCCAGCCGGAGTGTGCACTGGGCGCCACACAGACATTGACACAAACCCCAACGGAGGCGCTGCACGAGGAGCACAAGATGTTCTGCAATCGGGATCAGAAGGTGCGCCGTCTGGCACGTTGGTTCCGTGCCGCCCAGGATTTGGGTCTCATCGTGGGAGCACTGCTGGCCTCGTACCTGCTCGCCTGCAATGCCAACGATTGGAACTGCTCGGAGACCACTGACAAGGTAAACGCAACGGTGCCAACCAACTGGCCGCAGCCGGAGGACTTTTACAACCGCAACGAGCATGGCGAGCGCATCTGTGGCGCCGACATGTGTCCACTGCGGCAGTCGCAGTATCGACTCCAGACCGCCTGGCCCACCAACAGCTCGCGCTCGATCTTCGCCAGCTTCATTGAGAGCGGCGCTCGCGCCGGCGGCCAGTCCCTGCTCTGGCTATACCTGTTGCTCTCGCTGTTGGCGGTGCTGCTGTCGTTGCTACAGGGCCACCAGGTGCCATTAACCGTTGCCGTGCGTCAGGAGCGTCCCGCCAAGGATGTCACCGATACACTACTCTTTGCCGGACCGCTTGCCTACTTTGTGGGCACCGAGCAGGGCTACATGCTGGGCGACTTTCTCTACGCCTTTGTCTCCTGCTCCCTCGGCGTCAACATGATACCTGGAGCCCTGATTGGCATGGGCCTGATGCAGCTCATCGTCTCCTGCACGCTGAGCATGTTGCTCCGCCACACCAAGCGCATTGTCGTCATATGTGAGTCGCCAAGTAACTTTCTACTAATTATCGACAGAGTGATGATGATTCAGGCCCGTTCCCGTCGCCACTTTCGCCCCGATTTTGCGGCAGTTGCCAATTTCATCTTTGACACGATATTGTCGACTCAATTTAGTTGCCTTTGATCTCCTATCGGATTCAAATATTATATTTTAATTCACTGAATCAACTGCAATAATGAAAATTGTACTATTTAAGGCAAATTCGCTTCCGCAAAATCGGGCAGAAACTGGAAACCGGAAAGGGTCGAATTTATAAAAACTCATTTTTTAGTTTTTAGCCTTTTATTTCATTTCCATACTTTCATATACTTTGTAATTTTCACATTTTGCTAAAGTTATTTTTAATATATATTTATTTTTATTTTTACCAGACTGATCTGGATCTCAATTGGGTGTATTTATATTTTTGCAATCCCTGTTCTCAGTATAATTGAAAAAAGAAGATTATAACTGATTGTTTTTTTTATACTTAAAATTTTGTTATTTTTTACCTCATTTTAATGTTAAGTTATTTGGAATTTTGTTGTAACTGTCTTCCTAGGTCGCTTTTAAATTACACTTTTGAATCAATTCCACTGAATTGTGCATAGCATACTTTTTTGAGCGTATAGTATAAGTTTTTGAAAATTGTTTTTACTTTCATATTAATTAATATCCTTTGATTGCATCTGATTTAAAATGGGATTTCTTACAATGATTAAGTTAATAATAGATTAGATTCAGGCGATTCCTCTTTGATGTTCACTCCTCAATGCATTTCAAAACGATTGTTCAATTTGTTTTCAGAGTTCAAAAGAAACAAATTCTTACTGAATCGATCGGTTTCAAAAATAGGATTCAACTTTAAGAGATCCCACAAACAAAATTCCTAATTACGCCTGTTCTGGATTACACTTTCGATTGAATTCCACAGCAACTAACGAATAAACTTTCATTTGAATTCGTGGACCAGCCTAAAAGTATGCTATTAATAGTTGCGTGAAATCAAACCTAAAGTGAAGTTCGGAACAGGCGCGATTATCTCACAAAACTCGCCCTTCATTGGTTGATTCTGTTGTTGAATTTGACACCCATTTAATTTTGCATTCATCTAATCCCCGTTTGAATTTCTCCTCAATTACTTTGCAGTGGCTGGATTCTTTTTCCACTCGTGCTTGCTCCTGGCATTGTCCAGCTGGAAACCATCGAGTGACGACAGCGCGCTCTTCTACGTAATTGCCGCCTCGTGGGGAGCCTGCAATGGCATGTGGGAGACGCTGCTGTTGTCCCTGGTGACGCTCAACCACGTGCGGCACGAGCATGTAATGCAGATAACAGCACCGCTGCAGGCGCTGCGATTCCTTGGCCTTGGCATCACATTTGCGGCACATGGCTTCCTCTGCGAATCGTTGAAGATAATTGCATTGGTGGTGCTGCTAGTGATCAGTGTGCCGCCGTATGCCACGCTGGAGATGCGCTTGGAGGCGCAGCGCAAGGCCACGCTTATTAGCTTATGACGCAGTTACTTCAGCTAGTCAAGAAGGCGGGGCACCGTGGCCCGCACACACACCATGTGAGGGCAGCGGTGTAGCCGCCATAGTGATAGCGGTCCTTGGCCCCAGGCGCGGCCAACCTGTATTCGACTGACCCACGAATTGACTAGGACGCCACTAGGCAGCTACACGAACGCGGTGCAACCAGTGCCCCAAATACCGGCACCCAGGCGATATACAGTCATGAAGAGAAACACAGTATTCAAGCCAAAAAGGAAGATCAAGCTAAATTGCAGTATTCTTGTCAACTATTCCACGACGAGTCAGGCTCGTAGGCCAACATAAGATAAGTAGACCCCAGTCCATAAATGTTCTTAACACTTACACTGTTTATATATGTACTTATATATTTACATATATATACTATACATATATATATATATATATATGTATCTGTAACTGAAACTCTTACTTAATCAAAACATATGCCAGTGCCAGCAATGTTGTTCCAGTCTTTTACATTGTCTTCAAAACTTTGACATACATACAAACAAGCTCAGATCAATAGTTGTACAATGTAAAATTTAGTAACTTTAGTAATGACACCATTCTTTTGAAGCGATATATATGTATATGTATGTATATTCTACAATGGATATGATATCGTGCTTTGCTAGCCTAAAGATTCTAGATGTATTATTAAGCGACAACTTTGTGCCATCAAACTGTATTCCTCGATATAAATGTAATTGTAAATGTTAAATCTAAATCTAAATCTAAATCTAAATGTAAATGTAAATGTGCAACATAAATGTATGCAAAACTTAATCGTAACTGTAACAGTAACTGTATGCATGTCCTTAGATCCTAGATCGTAAGTATACTTAATATAATACTATTTATTATTCTGAGTATCGATGGTCCAGAATCAATAACGCACAACATTTTGTGTTCCATACTTTTGTCAGTTAGTTAATGTAACTTGCCGGAATTGAATAATTGATACATGTTATGAACTACTTACTTTTTTTTTTTTTTTTATATATATTATATATATATATATATATATATATATATATCAACAGCTAAAGCCAAGAGCCCTGAATTGCTGTGAACTTATAAGACACAATTTGTTAGATCCTAGAATGTGTTTTTGAATGTCACACAAATCGTGAATTGTTATAATATCGTTCTTATTCGTATTACGTCTGTATAATTGTGCGATTCTGTCTGTGTGTGTAATCAGTGTGTAAGTTTTCGTCAAATGTCCTTAGGTTTCGTTAGAGAAATGTCCATTTGGTCAATTGAACAACAACAAGAACAACAAGAACAACAAGAACAACAAAAAGAACAACAACTAATATCCAATGATGCAGCGCTATATATAGTATAATATAATATCTTATTCCCCATTCCATATAAATGTGTAACACAATTGGAGCATATATGTGACTAACAACAACAAAACAGCCAATTGAGAATTGTATTATCGCTAGGTTAGCAAGGTGAAATCCTAAGATCTAAGATAACAATGTTAACATTTTATGCAGAAATGAGAAACAAATTTTTAAAACAAAACAAAAAAAAACACACTTTTGTAATTGAATCTTTACATGGCCACGTATCGGATCAGAATAACTAACAATACAATTTCATATGTATTTTAAAACAAGCCAAGAAGCTTCATATAATGTGGTACTACTTATATGTATGTATGTATATGTATATTGTTGAACTTAAGCGGTTCGTAACTTTTTTTTTTTTTTTTGTTAGAATTCTTAGAAAAGCATACTTATACAAGACAACTTTCTGAAGTTTTAAAATTTAAATTAAAGCAAGTCAGTGATAAACAATTACACTACTTAAATATGACAGATTTAAACAAACACCTAAAAGTGAAAACAAAAACAAAAGTAAAAGTAAAAAATAAAAGTAAAACTTAAACTTAAACTTAAACTAAACCTAAACTACAGTAAAACCGATTTAAACGGATACATAGCTAATTCAGAAAATAATGCTAAATGTTAAACACTTGCCGCATACATAGCATAAACAATTAATGCATAAATATATATAAATAAATACCTATTTAAATGTGTACAAAATCAATAAAGAGATTATCCGCAATGCTGCCCGCTTTTATTACAATTAAGTTAACTGTTAGGTTCAGTGGCGTAGATAGGGGTGCTATTAAGGGTATCAATCTCCCCCCCCACTGAGTTAATGAACAAAAATTAAGTCTATGTAATGTGAAAATTTGAATTTTCCGGAAATTTTCCTGAAAGCATATGAGATTGATTGGATGGATCGATGAGTTTCAAATTTCCCAAGCAGTAGAAGATTTTCAGAAATTAATTCCATTTTCCTACAAAGCTTTGGTTGAAATGAGTACCCCAAAAATCAAAAAATCTAATAAATACCATGAACTTCGAACTCTTGATAAGCTTAAACTCCTAATAAATGCCATTAACTTTGAATTCTTGATAAGCTTAAAAGCCATTAAGCTTGTTTATTACCTTTCGATGTCATTGAGTCCCGAATTCTTAAAACTTAATTATGATTTAACTCAAGTTACAGGCGATCTTGTGATTTTAGATCCTTTTTGCTGGCCTAGCCCTTGCAAAAAAATGAAGTGTTTTTTTCGGTGAAATCCTGGAAATCCTTGAATGCTAATCCTTAGTCCTGATTCCTACGAGTATAGAAATGTCTGGGTTTTTGAAATCCTTAAGGATTTGGCCGAGCTATTGCTAAAAGGATGCCGCAAGATTTTGTGGCTTAAGATCAGCAGCACAAAAGTATGCAACAAATATTTTGAATTTCTGCACACACATATGGAACGGTTTTCTAGTAGCTCCCATTCAGCCATATCCTTGCAGATTTTAAAAGGACGTTAGGATCGTTGTGCGTTTAGTATCCCTTAATACACAAAGATGCACACACACAAGCGACAGCAAAGCGGCAGCGCAAGCGATGCATTTTAAGCCGTGGCTGTGGTGCTTTTTCCCCCCTCGCTGCAGTACTGAATCTTGTTTGTTTTATAACTTCCGTGTTTATTATCCGATTGACTTAAAATTTGGACAATAGATTAAGAGTGACTGAAGTATTGTACATTTTAAATCCCAAAGCTATATATTTTAAAGTGTAGCGATAAAAGGTTTTGATCGCATTGCGGGGGAACGGGGGGAGATATCTGAGATCGGAAACAAACTTGATCTGCGTATGGTATACAGGAACCTACATTCCAAATTGGGTGCCTCTAACTCTTATAGTTGCTGAGATCGACGCGTTCATCCGGACAGACGGACAGACAGACGAACATGGCCAAATCGAAATCTCTATTGATACTGATCAAGAATATATATACTATAAAGGGTCGTAGATGTCTCCTTCTGCCCATTTTATGGGTACAGGGAGTAAAAACCAAAATGAAATTGTACATTATCAGATTTAATCGCCCTCTTTGCACGCCACTGGTTAGGGTCAAAAAAAGAGCTTAGCTTATGTAATTGTTTGTTCGCAACGCCATTGATGACGTCAAAGCTTTCGCCAAAGCTCAAACCGGTCGTAGAGAGCAAACGATAAAGAGAGTTTGAGAGCATGAATAAATGCAAGCCAATCGCTACTTGTTCGTCTCGGCTGTTAGTTGTGATACCCTGCATCTATTAGAGTGCGACAAGGGGTGTATTAAGGTTGTATCACAAATGTAACAGACAGAAACAGGCATCTCTTCTACCATTCGATCGGGTTATGTTCGTCTGTCTCTTCCTGACTAAACTTTAGGAGCTGACCCTAATGCGATATGAAGGCTTTTTGGATTGTATTATGCTGTAACATGATGAATAATGGCTATATAAATAGAATACAATCAATGTTATGTATTTTTTTATTTAGAAACAATTATATTCACTCGAATAATAATTGATTTATTTCTTATGTTTATTTTTATATTTTATAATTTTCATTAAAATATGAAGTATTATATGTAAAGTAGGAAACATATATATTTGGATTAGATTACTACTTATTCATTATTCCTAATTATATTATATATATATGTGATTAAGAAGATGTGATTTTTGTTATTATTATGTGATTATTACATATTTTTTTTAAGATTTGAATATACAATATTTATTTAACAGTTTATAATTCAGCAACCCTTAATACTAAATTTTTACAAATTTTTACTCAAAGCTATCTTATAATGTAGTGTAAATTATTGCATCTTAAGTGGAAAACATATAATATTGGAGAATACTACTTATTTATTCTAATTATATTATATTTATATGTGATTAAGAAGTTGTGATAAGCCATTTTAGACCTGAATACAGGGTATCTCGTATTCGAGCAGCTTTCATTCTTATTAGTTCTAAGCTAAGCTTGTTAAGCACTGGCATTCAACGCCACTCACACCCCACCCACCACCTAGCCGCCAACAAGCGGCAAAATTTCAATTAACCATAATAAGCTAGTACGAAAGTATGTATTTATATACACATATACATGTGTGTGTGTGTGTGGGTGAGTGAGTGTGTGTTTTTATAGGGGAAATAAGCTTTGGGGGCTTTATCAATATAACGGCGCGATATTTGGCACAGTCGCAGCTCAGTTGCTTGGGGGAATCGGCGCGGATCGCATTACAGAGCTAATCAAACTTGAAAGTGGCTAACAAAGAGAACCGCAAGGGCAACGAGATGACAACAACAAATGGCCATGAATTGGATGGCAAGTTGGGGGAAATGCAAACTTGGTTCGAAACTGAACCAAATCTGCCAGAGAAGATAGGTAAGTTTGGCAAATAATACTTAAACATAAGTATATTCCAACCAGAAGATGAAGACGCTATCTTATCTAAACTATAAACAAATATGTAAATGGGATAGGTTAGGAGCTTGTTATATAGTATATATAGATATAGGTAGCAGCCATATAGAATTGCGCATCTGGAATTAGCAAATGCGTTCCCAGCTAGCTATGCCCCATACAACTGATAAAGCTATCAAAAGAACCCAGCTCTAGCATTAGTAATTGTAGAGATAAAACCATATTTCAGTTACTAAATGGTATGTCGCCGCGGTTTGTCATAAATATATATACATATACATATATACAGAGTTTTAAACGTAATATGATTATAGTATTATTGAAGTGTAGATAATTATTTGGAATTTCTTATCATTGCAGAACCGATTGTGTTGCTACGATTTCTAAAGTGCATGCAGTATGACATTGAAAAGACCAAGGCCCTGATCAAACTCAACTATAGTCTGCGCAATAAGAATCCCAATATATTCATTGATCGGAACATGGAGAGCGAGATGACAGCAAAGGGCCTTCAAGTATCGTACGATAACAGATCTATTGAGTTCTCCTCTTATCGCGCTATAATTAAGCCTTGATCTTATAGGGATCTGCTCATACTGCCCGGCGTAACCCCGGAACGCCATAAGGTTCTATTATTTCGGATGACCGACTTTGATCCCAGTACGGTAAGGCCAATATACATATGTTTCTGTTGCCTTTGTTTATTTTTGTGGATTCTACTTTTGAACCCATAGCGCAACTCGGTGGAGGAGAGCAAAATCTTCTTTATGATGGCCGATGCCCGCTTTACCGCCCCAGATATAGAAAAACCGGCAAGTGAGGATCTCTCCGAGGTAGCCCCGAGTTCGCCAGCTGCGATTGATGATGCAGATATTGCGGATGGAGATGTCCAGATCGTCGATATAAATGGCTATACGATGAGGCATCTAGCCTATGTCTCCATATTTGTACTGCGCGTCTATATGAAGTTCCTACAGGAGGCATATCCCTCGCGTCTGCGTGCTATACACATCATAAACTGCCCATCGTTTCTGGACCGCATGATGGCCATGATGAAGCCCTTTATTAGGGAGGAAGTCTACCAACTGGTAACGTAGTAACTGAACTCAATACATCACTCAATGTTAACAACTTTGTTATTTTTCTTTGGATACGTAGATCAATTACCACACCGAGGGCCTTGACAGCCTCTACGAACTGGTGCCCAAGGACATGCTGCCTGTGGAGTATGGCGGCAAGGCTGGCACAATAGCCGAAATCAAGGAACGATGGATGCATACCCTGAAGGAAAAGACGTTAGTTGTCCTTCGCTTGAAAATGATTTCATGATATCGTATACTAAATTTGCTTTTATTTCAGAGCCTATCTCAGCGATGACAAATACTGGAAGATAGAGTCGCCGAGTAGAAGTGCCTGGTCATGGTTCTAATATAAATACAGTTAATACAGTGGCGTAGGCAAGGTAAAGGGGAGGTGGATGGAGCAAGACGAATGTATAATAATAAGCATGTTATAATGTTATGTTGGAATTTAAATATTCGTTAGATCCCATACAAAAGAATTAATTTCGTAACCCTCTCAAAAGTATCCTGCTTGCGCCACTGCAGGTTTATTGCCGAATGTGATTATTATTTTAAGAGCTTAGAAAGTAAAACTATTTACGAATTTCTGGTATATATACAAATAGTATTGGTGTAAATATAGTTTAGCTTAAAGACTAGCTTTGATTAAAATAAATTATGTTGACATTGCCCACTTGCGTCCATCGTAAGAAAAAACACAACAAAAAAAAAGTACCACAATTTTTCCTCCCGTGGGGGTTTTTCCTAATTGTTTAGTCTAATGTTATATTGTGTAGGGCTATTTTAATGTTATTATTACACAGATAACATTAAAGTGAAGTTCTGAGTATGGAAATAGAAGTAGCATTACATATTAGATGATAAAGGTTGTTATAATTGGAACAAAAAAAAAAAAAAAAAACACGAAAAGGGCTATGGATAGCATAGTTAGTATTGCAAGCTTAAAGAGTAAGAGGAAGAAAGTTTCTAGATTTTCTGATCGGAACTGAAAAACTAATTTGGCTGATTAACTCTGAAGAATCAATCTCCCCATTAATTATTTTGTATAGGAAAATTACACCAAGCATGGTTCTACGATCGGAAAGAGAAGGAAGATTTATTAGTAAAAGTCTACTACGATAAGAAGGCAAGTGAGTATTAGGATTTCAGTTAAGACCCCGGAATGCAAAGAGTATAAATTGTTTTTGTACCGATTCTATGAAAATGACTTTAAGCCCGATTTAAGAGAACACATAATATTACACACTTCACGTTGCTCCCCCTGTTCCGCAATCGATGAGACGCGTTACAAGTTATTTAATGTGTTTAGCTATGGAGTTGGGTTTGACGCCTATTAGAGAGTTTGATACAATTCTAGCTCTCTCTCATTGGGCTGTGCGATCATTGCCAATCAGTCAGTTAATCAATCAATCAATCTCTTAGATATATGCATGTATGTATGTATGTACTCTTTCAGAACGCCCTGCGGTCGAAGTATTCAACCGAATCTACTCATAGTAAAGATAACGAAACTATAAAAATTACTCTCTCCATCTCTCTTTCTGCTTACATATGTATGTATGTGTACGGCAGTCACACTGCACTGCACACATATCATTATTTTAAACGTTTTAAACTCTATACGACAAATTTGTGTGATCGAGAGCTTTTGTGCGCCAAATTACGGTTATCAATATTTCAGTGGGCGTCTTGCATCACTGTCATCAAGCTAAATGCTACGACTTTCTGTAGTTGCCAACTGTTGACTGTCTGACATGGAAAGCTCTTTAAAAACTATAAGTAATTGCAAATTTTTAAATTTAGTTTTTGCATTCGCGTGCTTCAAATACATATACGAACATGTGATAAAATCAAACAAATTTATGAATTTTATTACGAAAATTTTTAACGAAAAGTTATTTCACTTTCGAAACTTTGAGTGAACGTGGAATTGGGAACAGGCCTGAATATTACAGGTCAAAACAAGCAGCAGAAGTCATGTACATAACAGTGACAATAACATTGTTGATATTATCTCCCAGTCTGGCAGTCCATATTTAGGTTAATTCTGTTTTTTGTCAAGCTGGTCGCACTGAATAGCTGTAAAATTTGCAAAATTTCTGTTCTTTTTTTGTTTGAATTGATTGAAGTTGCTCTTGTTGTCAATAAACTTTGTTTCTATTCAAGAAATCGTTGCTTAGTTTACGTGTTACTGCCATTTAGCAGAGTATCAAAGAATTTCAATTACCGCACAAATTCTCCTTCTTTACTTGGCCTGTATTTGCGATTTGACGACATAATGGTTAAAGTAACTATAAGCATCGACTGCAAAAGCCAGACAGCAGTTCAGCTAAAACTCAATCATATATATCGGGTTGGACGCAGTTTGGGCGTAGAGCTTCATATTGATGATATGGTAAGTCGCTGCCTTTGCCTACAGCGGAGTTCCTTTCTAACCTCATTCACTTCCCTCGTATAGTCTATTGAGATTGCACACGCCACAATTACACAATTAGGTGGCGGCATCGTGAAAGTAGCTGCTGTGGGTGGTAAAGTTCTTGTGAATGGCCAGGATACGAAGATACAATGTATTAAACCATCAGATACCCTCGACGGTCAGGTTGTTTTGCGGTTTGGAAATGTGAACGCCAAGTTGCACTTTACGGAAATGAATACCGAAGCGGTAAGAGTATCAAAACAAATTATTTCAATATAATAACAATTTGCATTGCAGGCGCTCGTTATCAGCGACTCTGAGGTGGCAATGAACAAAAAGTCGGCGGATATATGTACCTAACTATACACTTAATCATTCCCCAATCAGAGATTCCATCGGCAAACAGCATAGACAGTGGGAAAATGTAATGGAAAGTAATGAATTGGTAAAAGTAACAAGCCAGAAGTTGCTTCAGTTTAATAAGTATATCCATTGCAGGCGCTCGATATCAAGGACTCTGCGGATGCAATGAATGATAAGTCGGCTGATATACATAACTATATAGAACTATAATCATTCCTCAATCAGAGCCTCCTTCGGCAAACAGCATAGGCGATGGGGATTGCGTTAACATACTTGAAATAATATATAATGAGTTTCTTATCCTTTAACTTTGTTCTTTAAAAACAATTTTCATAAACTTTTAACTTTTCTAAATTACGCTTTGCCAGATCTATTGTGAAATGGAGACGTTTATCGCATTACTGCAACCCCATAGCGAACATCTGCATAATCTGGCGGCGGCCCTGAGCTGTATCAAGCTGCTGCGTAGCCTCAAGATCGTGCTTCATCTAAATTCCCAATCCCACAGAGATACAATATCAATAAGGTCAGTGCTGGGCGCTCTAATACTCGCCGCACTGGGTATGCGCTTAGCCCAGTTAAGCGGTGACCAGACCATGGTCACGGTCAACAGCACGAATGTGGTCCTCAACGTGGGATTCCTGGGCATCTGCTATCATAATGGTACGCCGGGATACAAGTGTCGCATTTGGCGAATGATGCTGCCTGTCTTCAGCCTGATTGCCATATGCTGGTGGTACTCGCTGGTCGAGGAACGGGGTACTGTCAGATTTCATTTGAGTTTCATTACGACAGCCGTCACAACGCATCTGATCATCATGGGACTACTGCAACAAACTGGCGCCGCAATGGGCAGCATTGTGTCCACCCTAATGGCATTAGCGAAGTTGCTTTATGCCCTCACTCTGCTGAACACTATGAACTCAATAATGTTGTATCAATATCTGTGGGTGCTCTGCCTGAATCTGGTGCGCGTCTCCTACACTCTCCTCAGATCCCGTCGAGCTGCTTCAGGTCCTTCTGCGGCAGTCTCTGCTAATTGTTCGCAAGTATCAAGAATGGGTACTTAGCAGTCATTGTTTTAATGGCCCGTTTAATGTTTATATAGTATATGTATGTATATGTGGAAACAAAATGGTTTGCTTCCGATTACGATCATGGCCTAATGTTCGCTCTTTAGTGTAAAAATCATAGACATCCATAAATTGAAAGTATTTGAACAATATTCAATTCATAATTGTGGTAAATGTTTTTGGTTTCGGTTTCGGGTTCGGTTTCTATTTCAGCTTCAGTTGGCCCGTTGAAAATATTCTACAAAAATTCTATGCACGAGCAGGCAATTAGATTGATGCGCAGAGGCTGTAACGGCTATATTACGGACGGGACAGCACAAATTTAGGCACTATTAAGCCCAAACAAATGGCAAATGGCAGCTGAAGGCAATTAAAAAAAAATTACGTGTTCAATTGCCGGCTTCAGAGTCAGAAAGTATTCGAATTTGGGTACGCATATGTATACGTATTTGCAATAGCAATCAATATTTCGATTTGGATGTGTAGACGGCATAATAAATCAAAATAATAATAAAGCAAACAGTCGCAGTCAGTTCGCCAGCAAGCTTCAAACGCAACGGCACGCAGAACATTGGCTGCGCATGCACTGACAAATCGATAACAAGTATATTCACTTCGATAACGATACGATTCCTCAAGCAATGAGCAGCGATAGTGAAAGTGAAAATCAGCTGAGACGCGATCGTGACTTGGCGGAGCTTTCCGAATGGTTTCGCTCTAATGAAAATCTCCCATATGAAATTGGTAAACATCTTAAAGGATGCGCTGCTGATGTAATGCCAAATGCATTGGCAGCAAGGGTAGGGGTGGTTTGGCTACTAACGACATGTGGCTGAAATGTTGAAATGTTGCCAAAACGTGTAACAGCCCCTCTCGACTCCCCATTGACCGAGAGTACGTCAATAATATTTAATGAGGTCGTTAGTACGCAGAGGGTCATGCCGGCCATTATTATAGGCAACTTCTGGGCGCCTGGTACGTCGTATGTATGTACTGCTTAAGCCAAGTAACGTTTGGCACTTGAAAATTAAAAGGGTGTCCCCAAATATCGTTATACTTTTGAGTTGTTTCTAGGAAATTCCTGAGAACGGACTTAAAATGTCCACCATTCTGGTTATATTTACAGATAAAGGGTGTTTTAAAATATCGTTCCATATGTTTGTTTTTATAACTTACAGAGCCTTTGCTGCTGCGGCGATTCTACCAATGCATGTATGCCCATGTGGAGGACACTAAGAAGCTCATCGAGGTGAACTACGCGCTGCGAAACAAGCATCCACACCTGTTTATCAAAAGGGATCCGTTAGACGAGGATAGTCGCCGTACCTTTGACTATGCGTAAGCAGAGTTGCAATCTCAAGATTGGTCGAATATAGACAGAATTGCATTTCAGTGATATACTACCGCTACCGGGGCTCACTCCGGATAACTATAAGGTCTCGCTCTACTGCTTCAGGGACTTTGAACCGTCCAAGGTAAGTCAAATACTTGACGTTGTTATCAATGCTAATTCCGGATTGTTTTCAGATGCATCACACAGAGGATACACGCGCCTTTTTCATGGTTACTGACTGTCGCTTTATTACAGTGGATGATACGGCTCGTCCCGAGGTAATGTCCGAGGGCGAAGTGCAAATATTTGATATGAAGGGCACAACGATGCGCCATATATCGCGGCTTACGATTAGCACACTACGCGCCTATATTAAGTTCCTCCAGCTTGCGTTTCCGGTGCGTCTCAAGGCCATTCACATGGTGAACTGCCCTACGTATCTTGATCGCATTGTGAGCGTGGTGAAGCCCTTCATTAGCGATGAAGTCTTTAAATTGGTGCGTCCCTATGAACAATATTCCCCTTTGCTGTCAATGTAAAATCAATTCTCTTTCTTAGATACGCTTTCATACGTCCAATATCGACTCACTGTACGCCTTTGTGCCGCGTGTGATGCTGCCCGAGGAGTACGGTGGCTCTGCCGGATCACTGGCTACCCTACGTGAGCAGACCCAAAAGGTTTTGAGAGAGCATCGGTAGGAACGCCACGGTGAAAGTATCATAACGTGAACATAGCCTAATGATTTACATTTTCAGAGAGTATTTGATGAATCCCAATCATTGGCACGTTGAGAAACCTGAGAAGCGCAGCAGTAAATCCTGGAAGTTATTCAATTGAGAGCCTTGCGAGGGGATCAGTTGGCAATTTTTTTTTTTGTATGTTTATATTGTTTCTAATGCTGTAGCTTTGTGTTTATTATGTATGCTTGTAGATAATAGTTCAAATCTGGGATTGTTCCTTTAAAGGTTATTAAAACTTTATTGTTATCGGGAAGTTACCGTTTAATGTAGATTTGATTATATGTAAGCCCCAGCTGAGGTATGAATCTACAGAAAATGTCCACGCCACTGGGAAGTGTACCTACATATTTTATTTACAGAGAAAAAGAATAAAGCTCAAATTAATAGAAAAAAATATATATCTCAAAAAACAAGTTTAATTTCAGTTTGAAAAATCAAACAAAGTAATATCAAATTCATTTATGATCGAGTAATAAAGCATTCAATTGATTAATGGGTAAATTAAGACTACGCGTCGAATATTTTAAGTGAAGGATTAGCTTTACAAGATTTAAATTTGGCGACTAATACAAAGTTATCGATACACTTCGATACATTGTGCTTACATATTATCGATGCGCCCGAACACTGTGAATGGCAAAATAGTAAGAAGAATAGCATCAACAATTGTGCCATCGCTAATGCCGTGTTTATATTGAAAAGCGACCACAACACGTAGAACGAAAATCCCGCTCTACTATAAAATACAGGCATCCCTTCACAACGTAGAAGCATCAACGCAGTTCCACACAAACTGAACATGGATCGGCCACAGAAAATGCCCAAGGTGGCCAAGGTATGCAACATAAATGGCAAACCAAATCCCATTGCGTTGTCCAACATAAACGTTTTCCCGTTTTTCAGGTGAAAAATAAAGCGCCGGCGGAGGTGCAAATCACCGCGGAGCAGCTGCTGCGCGAGGCGAAGGAGCGTGACTTGGAGATATTGCCACCACCGCCCAAACAGAAAATCTCCGATCCCGCCGAATTGGCCGACTATCAGCAGCGCAAGCGGAAAACATTCGAGGACAATTTACGCAAAAATCGCATGGTGGTCAGCCACTGGATCAAGTATGCGCAGTGGGAGGAACAGCAGCAGGAGATACAGCGTGCTCGCTCCATATGGGAGCGTGCGCTGGATAACGAGCATCGCAACGTAACCATTTGGCTGAAATATGCCGAAATGGAAATGAAGAACAAACAGGTGAATCATGCGCGAAATCTGTGGGATCGGGCTGTGACCATAATGCCGCGGGTCAACCAATTTTGGTACAAGTATACCTACATGGAGGAAATGCTGGAGAACGTGGCTGGTGCGCGACAGGTGTTTGAGCGGTGGATGGAGTGGCAGCCGGAGGAGCAGGCCTGGCAGACGTACGTGAATTTTGAACTGCGCTACAAGGAAATCGATCGTGCCCGCGAAGTCTACGAGCGTTTCGTGTATGTGCATCCGGATGTGAAGAACTGGATTAAGTTTGCGCGCTTCGAGGAGACGCACGGCTTTATACACGGCTCCCGGCGTGTGTTTGAGCGTGCGGTAGAGTTCTTTGGAGATGAGTACATTGAGGAGCGCTTGTTCATTTCATTTGCACGCTTTGAGGAGGGTCAGAAGGAGCACGATCGTGCGCGCACCATCTACAAGTATGCGCTGGATCATCTGCCCAAGGAGCGCACACCCGAGCTGTTCAAGGCCTATACCATACACGAGAAGAAGTATGGCGATCGGGCGGGCATCGAAGATGTGATTGTGTCGAAGCGCAAGCATCAATACGAGCAGGAGGTGGCCCTCAATCCTACCAACTATGATGCCTGGTTTGATTATCTGCGCCTCATCGAGGCCGAAGGCGACAAGGAGGTCATACGCGAAACGTACGAGCGTGCCATTGCCAATGTGCCGCCGGCGAACGAGAAAAATTATTGGCGCCGCTATGTCTACATGTGGATCAACTATGCGCTCTACGAGGAGCTCGAGGCGGAGGACACCGAGCGCACGCGTCAAATCTATAAAACCTGCCTCGAGCTAATACCCCACAAGCAGTTCACCTTCAGCAAGCTCTGGCTGCTCTACGCACAGTTCGAGCTGCGCTGCAAGGAGCTGCAGCAGGCGCGCAAGACACTTGGCATGGCGATTGGCATCTGTCCGCGGGACAAGCTCTTTCGCGGTTACATCGATCTGGAGATACAGCTGCGTGAGTTTGAGCGCTGCCGTTTGCTGTACGAGAAGTTCTTGGAGTTTGGGCCCGAGAATTGCGTGACATGGATGAAGTTTGCCGAACTGGAGAATCTGCTGGGCGATACGGAGCGCGCACGCGCCATTTATGAGCTAGCCGTGCAGCAGCCCCGCCTCGATATGCCCGAGCTGCTGTGGAAGGCGTACATTGACTTTGAGGTGGCTTCGGGCGAGTCGGAGCTGGCCCGGCAGCTGTACGAGCGCCTGCTGGAGCGCACACACCATGTCAAGGTCTGGATATCGTTTGCCAAGTTTGAGATGAGCCTCAATCATGGCTCGGCCGACGGCGATACCGATTTGAATTCACGCCTCTCACGTCGCATCTATGAGCGTGCCAATGACATGCTCCGCCAATTGGGCGACAAGGAGTCGCGTGTCCTGCTCCTGGAGGCGTGGCGTGACTTTGAGCGTGCTGTCAACGATACGACGTCGCTGCAGAAGGTGCTCGACAAGATGCCGCGTCGCATCAAGAAGCGACAGAAGATCATCTCCGAGGATGGCGTCGAGGAAGGCTGGGAGGAGGTCTTCGACTACATATTCCCCGAGGATGCAATGGCGCGACCCAACCTCAAGCTTCTCGCTGCTGCCAAAATGTGGAAAAAGAAAAAGGACAACGAGCCAACGACTGCTTCAGATGAACCAGCTGAGCCACCAGCCGAGTCAGATGATCCATAAACAAACGTCCTTCGATTAGTTAGCACCTCCTAAGATTCGTATTGTATATTGATTAAAATCTATCTAAGTGAGACATCATTAAAAACTTGTTGGCAGTCTGATTTTTTAGTGGTTTTTTATGAGCGGCCCATGCTGAGAAGCTTGGCATCACAAATGACGACAACTGCAGGAAGTGCCGGGAGCCGGGGTTATCCGAAACCCTGGAACACCTCTATACTTGCCCAACGCTCATGAGAAGCAGACTCAATCATCTGGAATCCCATACCTTCACTTACCTGGAGAGTATATCAAGGACACCACTGAACCAACTCTTTTAAGAATCCTAGACGTTGCAAGGTTCTAATATGCGTTACAACTAAGGGTCAGATGGTCTATGTGGGGCCACCAGTTGAGGTGAGCTGTTGTCTCAACCTAACCTATATGAGATTTTTGGCGCCTTAAATCTATACATGTACTACTCCTATATAAAAAAGGAGGGAATTAAGGGGATCAAATTTAGATTTAATTCAAGCCAATAATCTCGCCAAATATATGCATAGGAAACTTTTGGAGATTCGAGCAAATGAAGATGCGTTTTTTAAAATCCACGAAGATAAATTAAAAATGTCTGGGACTGTTGACATTGAAACCAAATACAGGCGAATTATGGGTAGACAGAGAAGACGTGCGAAGCACAGAAGATTACTTTCTGGGTGTTATGGGTCTTACAGAGCAATTAACCGATCATGATATTGTTTTGAAAGGATTTCCCGAGCTCTTCAAGAGCGATTCTTCTGATATTGACAAGGAAACCAATAAATTTGTGAAAACTGTCGAATTCTAACAAGAACTTTGACCATTTTGATCCATTTATTATGTGGTTCTAAGAACTACTATTAGATCTGGTGAATTGTTTATTAGACAATCAAAATATCTGATTTGTAGCAAAGTTCGTAATAATTAAGTGCTCGAAACATGTGCGGTAAATAGTATAAGATTCGATGTGGTATTTGTGGATTTAAGCACAGAACCTGCTGGGAATTAGGAGCTATTTGAAATGTTTTGTCTCCCGAGAGTTGGTTGGCTCACTTGGACCGCAGCAGCACCATAAAGGCGGAGTAGGTGAACCTAATGACCTGGAAGGACAATACATCAGTAAGTTGACGACATACATTCTCCAGGTATATGTAGGTAACTATTACCTGTACGAAAGTGTCCAGGGAGACAGCTAGATAGCCACCTGCATAAATGACGGACGGCTTTCGGGTGCGCATCAAGGTGATGATCAGATTGCGCCTAAACTTGGGCATTTGATCGAGCCAGTTGCAGGCATAGAAGGCATCATGGAGGAGCTCGCTTTGGGTGCGCATTCGATCCCCAAAATAGCAGATGATTAGCACCTCCAGGGTCACTGCGAAGAAGAATACCAGCGAGAGTACCATGGCCGACAGATCGTTCGAGTCAACCACATACAGAAAGTGCATGGCCACGGTGCATTGCACCAAGGCGGAGCACATGAACTGCGCCATGCAGGCAACCGATAGTATCCGCTGTATGATTTCATGCAGCTTCAGTATGTCGTTGTAGTCCTCAATGCACGCGCACAGCTCCACATACATATGATTGCGCCAGCGGCTGTCTTTGGAGTGAAACAATAAATTCGGTTCCGGGTATCCAATGCGACGCACACGGAGTTCCAGGGCCCGCATGTGGCCAGTGAGTATGCAGAGATAGGCGGGTGGATACGAATCGTTGGCGCAGTCCTGCAGCGCTTGCACAACCAGGCCAAACAGCTGATAGAGACAGATGAGCACATAGCCCAGATCCGATTCCCGCCAATCGATGGCAAACCAGGCGGGATAGAGCAGCCGGCGCTTCCGGGAGAGCATCACACGGATGCAGCTCAATATGGTGCCAAAGATAAAGATGCGTGCAAAGACGCGAAAGCTGCTCTGTGCCGTATACACCGCCTGATGCAGAGCCGCCAGCTCCTCGCCATTGTTCACATCCAGCGCACGCTTGTCCAGCTTGCGGAGCAGCCGCCGTATCTCATACAGCTGCCGGCGCACCAGAAACACATTGATAAACTTCAAATTGGCCACAATGTCCGTTATGGTAATGGTCAGATTCTCGCATAGCTCCTGCAGGCTGTACGTATAGAATAGCTTCGCCAGCAGCGTCAACGGAAACAGCAGCGTCACCGGCACATTGATCAGGATTGCCCGCAGCCGGTGCAGGCTCCGGTCTCTGCCCACCGGCCGCATCAGGCCCATGAACTGCCACACCCACCAATGGTACCTCACCGCCCTGTGGGTGTCCAGCTCGGTTTCCGTTTCCGCATCCGCATCGGTGTCTATTTCCGCCGCTTTCCTAGGCCACTGCATTTTCTTGAATGGTCTTAGTTTGGGTCTGCTCGCTGGATTTTATAGTGGCCAGCTCAAGTGTTCATCTTCTCACTCTGGATTTTTGTTGGTTATTAGGCGCCATTATACAATTATATGGCTACATTATAACTAGCCAAATGCGAATAGTTTGCGAAAGTTTTCAATACATAACAACCCAAGCAAATTGCAGTTGAATAAAGTGTCTACCTTGGCATTGATATCGTTTTGTATTACGGAGCTGATCAGCTTGTAGATGGGGTTCTATTTAGCCAACAATGAATCAATAAGTACAAGTCCGAAAGGTACAACAGAGAATACATTTCTACTTTTACACATCTATACAGGAATTGAACCAATATGTACTTTATTTCCCCACAGCCGGAATCTATTTTCTTCTTCCAAATATTCTTTTTTGCTGTTCCTGAAATAGCTTAAAGCAACATTATCTTCTGTATTCAGAGAATTGATTAGTTATACTTATTAAAGACTTATTAAACTTTGAGAGAAATATTTTCATCAAGAAGTTTTTATTTGAACTCAATTAACCTCCGATCGTTCCAATGGAAGTTATATCATTTAGTAATCCGTTTCGACCGGTTCAGACATAAATATACATATGTTCCAAGGCTATAAAAAGTAAGCTCCAAATCTGAGAGAACCGTTAAGTGGAAAATATAGTAGTATATAGTGCTTTATGGGGTCGAAGATATCACAAAAAACCTGAAAAATAAAAATCGCCTCTACATTTCTTCAGAATTGTCTTTCCCGTTCCCTTCCCTGCCCAATAATCAAAAATGCATTAAAAATTCGTTTCTAATTTTTGTATCTATATCGTTTTATTTCTCATAGTTGATCAAGTTGTAGAGTGTGCCCAACTGGACGGGGTTCTATTTAGCCATCAATCAATCAATCAATCAATCAATGAATCAATGTTGTTATTATGGACTATCTAATTGAAGGATTATTTGTGTTCAGTATGCGATTCAGTGCAGCTGAAGCAATCAAAACGGCAAACTTTTCAAAAGTCCAATTAATTTCTTGAGACATTCAAGGGAATTTATGTGGAGGCAACAGATGATATGATATTGATGTGTGTATGTGTGTATGTGTTTATATGTGTATGTGTGTGTGTGTGTGTGTGCCTATATATGTATGTGTATAGTATGTTTGTTGAACTTTCGTGCAGCGGTCCTTTACAATTCTAATTATGAATGCAAATTTCGATAAAATGCCATTAGAGACAGTAATTGTTGGGGGAAAAGGAATATATGTAGATGATAAATAGAGATGGGCGCGTTTCGAAAATTCTGGCAAGATACGACATACAAATTAGAAAACTCCAAACACAAACAAGCTCGAACCACACAAACTCGAAAATATATAAAAATATAACGAAATTAAAACAGATTTAATGGTATAAATAAGTTTTAATCGCTTTAGTAGATTCTCTTCCTATAGCTTTTTGAATATAAGTATAGTGTAGTTTGATCTAGTTTGATCTATTGAAATCAAAACTGCAGCCAATTCTGAAAGATGTAGTATTAATCTTGAATATTTCTTAGTAGATTCTCTTCCTATAGCTTTTTGAATATATATAGTCTATAGGATCTAGTTTGAAATCAAAACTTCACCCAATTCTGAATGGTATAGGATAATTTTGAATACTTTTTAGTAGATTTTCTTCCTATAGCTTTTTGAATATATAGTGTATCGGTTCTAGTTTGATCTATTGAAATCAAAACTTCAGCCAATTCTGAATGATGTACCATAATTTTAAATATTTCTCATCCTTTTTTTCAGTGATATTGTTAAACTTTTGAAGGAGCGCCCAGCTCTAAAAACAAAAATTGTATAATATAGTTGTATATATATATATATATGTAGTTGATGTATTTTGATTTGTTTATTTATATAGGTAGATACATAATGTATGTATGTATGTATGTATGTATACTTTTTTCATTTTCATCAATTGAATTAACATAATCTCAAGATGCGTATAATATGTATGTATGTAAGTAATTATGTACATGGGAATTGCAAAGTGATTTAATCTATAAGCAATTGATATATATATATATATATATATATATGTATAGTAGTATGGGACAGGAGCTTTGGACAGAATAGAGAGATATGCTAAGGATGTTTTTACTTCTTTTCTTTTTTTTTTTGGGGACTTCGAGCGGGGTGCGAAAGCTGGGGAGTAGGTGGGGGGAAAAAAACACAAAAACAAATCGTAGATGCACACAATGAATATTTGTTGTCTAACTCAAACTTAATTTGTAATTTTTAAGAATTAATTTAAAAATACAATTAAGCACAATTATTGTTATTATTGTTTACAAAGTGTAATTCACAAACAAGTCGAAACATGGTACTTTATCATAATAAATACATTGAAGAATTTTCCATATTGTTTTCATTATTGCATATAAATTGGGTTTACTTTAAACAAAACGGAAAAGTGCTTCAAATGTGAATTTCATTAAATTAACTACGATACAAAACTGGCATTCAAAATGATAATCTAACGCTCTAATTAATATTATTACCATTTATGATGATGGGTTCTTCTTAATATTCTTTTAGTTGTTTCTTTTCTTTTTTGTTTTTTGTTTTTTCTTAACAATTAACAGACAATTACAATGCTTTACGTTACGTTACGTTACAATCAACAATAATATATGTATATGTATATATAATTGGGAGAATAGCATTTAAATTATTGCGTTTCGTTAAATGGATTTATTAGTTTCTGAATTGTTGGTATTCAAGTACAATTGAATGCAATTCACAGATAGTATTTGAAATGTGCATTGTATTTGTATTTCAGTTCCATTCGATTTGAATTGCTCTAATTCAAATATTAATGTGTATTTTTAAGCTCAGTTCTCAGTCGCAAAAAACAATTAACGACACTAATGTTGTTTGGGCTGCATTTCTTATAGAGTTTGTTTGTTTGTTGTTTGTTTCTTTAGTTTCTTTGTTTCTTAGTTTCTTAGTTTGTTGATGGCTGATTCTCGCTTGGAGTAATATTATATAAGAATTCTGAAGGTTTTACGTGTATAGTTTGTTGCTATATATGTTTGTTTTTCTTTACTGTTTTTATATTTGTTTTTTGTTTGAAGTTATGGTTTCGAGCTATTATTCATAAAAATATTAATATTGTTAGCCCCGTTCTTGGTCCGTTTTTTCGGAGGGACTTGAGCTATTTTTCAATATAATATTAATATTCTTAGCCTCGTTCTTTATCGGCGTCTGTTGCGCATTTGCATTTATTTCGGTTTGAATTTGATTTGGAATTGTGGCATCTTTTGTTATTCCGACCTTATCGGCGGCGTTCTGATTTGAATTTGAATTTTTCTCTTTGGCATCCTGCAAAAGAATAATGTATGAATGTATGCCAACGATATAACAAAACAATTTTTCATTTAATCAACTAAGGCGATCACTATGACACGATAACAATCACGATAACGTTGATTATCGATCATTGCAAACATTACAGGACTGAGTTATCGAGAGTACAGTCTCCGACTACACTGGGCAGCAAAACGATAACCATTTTTGGTAACCGGAAAAGCAACTATACTTTTTGAAAGTACAAATAGTTAGGCATCCTAAGGACGAAGATCGAGTTCAAACAAAATTACATTTTGTCTAAATGATTCAATTGGAAGAATTACAAGATTTAAATATTATTAGTTATATTTGTAATTGCCTTTCTTACCAACTGTTTGGTTTTTTGTTTTGATCGGCTTGATCGGTTTTGAGATTTATAATTCTGAATTTTGGCATCATTCAAAAAGTATTCTGGCTTCTCTGGCCTGAACATGTTGCTGCCTAGAGTTACTAACTTGTCCAGATAAATCAACTCAACAAAAAGCAAAAGAACTAATTACCCAAAAGGAAAGGAAATCTTAACAATTTATGGACTGCTGTGCTTGCTTTTGTGGTGTGTGTGTGTGTGTATGTGGGTGTATGTGTGTGGGTGTATGTGAGTGTGTGGCTGTGTTTTGTGAACCATTTTGTAGAATCATGGCTCTGCATTGAACTGATCTGAAACTGCATTTTCAATTTGAGGTGTGCCTGTCTGTTTGGATTCGATATTTTCATATGTTGTTTCTTTTTTCGGCGACGATGCGCGACACTGAGATGAATGAGGAGGATGGGAGGAAGGAAAAATGAATTAATAAGACCTTGCACCGTTTTCGAATAATTTTCTAAAGTAAAACGCGATCCCGCAACGTTTTCGGCTAAAGTTTATACGTTTCCGAATGAAATAGCAATCGTTTTTCTTTCTCGAAGTCATGATCACATCGTTTCAACTCTTAGTTGTTTACAGAATGTGTTTTTTAAAGAACTTGTGTATTTCCAACACTTTCTTAACCTTATAGATGCATTTTATTTACAGCCGAACTTCCCTAAAGCGAACCCGAGACCAAACAAATTTCGTTAAGGAGAGAATTTGTAATATAGAATAATAATAATAGAGAATGTTTTCCCAAAATGATCAGTGATTCGACCTGTAGTGCCAGTTTTTACATTTCAGATTAATGTTAAGGCTATTCTTTAAAAACACTGCGGCTAAAATTGTTTTTTATTGGTAACAGGGGGTATTCTTAATCACGAATTCTTCTTTCTTCAAAATTAGCTGGTTGCACAAGAGAAACGAGAGAATTGTGTGCAACATTTGGGGGAATCACACAAATATTTACTAGAATAAATAAATAAATAAATCGATAAACGATTGTCGCAAAAAGTGAGCGTCGCGCTGAGACGATGGGAAAGAAACAGAAATAATTACTGAATATTAAAAAAAAATCAATTTAAAATAAATATATAAAAAGTTGAAACTGCGAAAGTCTTCATTATAGCGAAGAATTCGCAATAGTTAAATATAAAAGCATAAAATATATAAATTCGTGAAAAGTTCGTTATAAAGAAGTTTGACTGTAATACTATATGTATATGGTCAAGAACAAAAGCACGATTCGAATATGTGCAGTTTCAAATAAAACCCAATAAAAAGAGATGTGGCTAAAGGAGATAATTGGCAATATTCAATCAACTGGCTCAAAGTGAAAGAAAGCCTTTGAAACCGCTTAAATCAATCGTTATTCGAGAAACCAAACTTTTCGACCGGTATTGAAAACGGTAAGAGTCCTGAAAGCGTTTAAAGTGTATATTGAACGTTACCTTGGCCATAACGATAGCAGCCTCCTGCTTTAGATAGGATTCGCGTGCCGTCTCGTACATGGCAACAAACTTGTCGCGCTGCACTTTGAACTGGGCAAAGAGATCGTCGTCCTTGTTGCCCTTTAAGCGGTTCTCAATATCCAGCTTCTCGTCGTGAACGGCGCGTATTTCATCGCTCACCCAGGGCTTATCAATGGGATATTGATTGACCAGGTTCTTTAGTGTCTTAATGGTGCTCTTGCCCTTGACCGCATGCTTGACCAGATTGGCATTTGGCTTTTTGATCTTGCCAGCATTGAGGTTGCCATTCATGTGGCCCATATTGAAGGCACCCGGCCCGCGTGGCATGCCGCGTGGCGGCATGCGTGGTCCCATCATATGGTGCCCCATTAGGGGCGGCGGCATCGGTGGATGATTGGGGCCACCGCGTCCGTTGCGTCGCATAAATGGCGGTGGCGGCAGTGGACCGCCCATTGGTGGCATTGGGCAGCGCATGGGCGGCATGTGTGGCTGAAAGCCCATTGGCGAATATGGCGACATTGGGCCGCCACCAGCTTGAGCCGGTCCACCACGTGGACCCATCGGTCCCGGACCCATGGGACCACCCATCATGTTACGTCCACCGCCGCCGCTGCCGCGATTTGTTTGTCCAGCGCCCATTTGTTGTCTGTTGAAGTTATTGTTGCGCTGCTGGGCATTGTATCGCTTGCCATTGTGTGGATGGAAACGATGCGGCTGCCAGCTATTGTCGCCCCCGCTACCGCCATGCATATACTGGGAATTGTGGTTCTGTTGCTGCTGTTGGTTACCTTTCTGTTTACCTTTAAGCGGCTTCTTCTTCGGCTCGCCATCATCCTGGCCCGGTCTTAACATACCCCGAGCCACGGCAGTTGCACTTGTGATTCCGTTGGCAGACTTGACAGTTAGCGTCACTTGCGCCGGCACTGGACTATTGAAGTCAATGTAAAGCGGATCACTGGGCATCTGGCAGGACGAGTACATCAAATGGTTCTGTTGTTGATCCTGCGCCTGAGCCTGGGCCTGGGCTTGGGACCGGAATGGCTTTCGGTACGGGGCCATTGCGGCGCGTACGCTTTGACGCTGCTGTTGCTGCATTGCGCGGTTCTGTTGATAATTATTATTTTTTGATACCATTTGGGGTGAAATCGAACCAAATTTTGTCTTTTGCCCTTTTCGTTCGGACCGACTGCCCCAAGTGAAAAAACAAATTTCTATCACACGCTTAAATATTTCTAGTTTAGTTGTAGTTGTACATTTCGTAGAGATGAGCAACAAATTGACAACTTTGTGACTGTCAAAAATATATACTAATCAAGTCATCGAGCATGAGTTATCGATTTATCACCTGCATTATCGATATTGCAATTTTCAAATACCAATTCAAATTCAAATTAATCCCTTTACGACAATAGACCAGTTATACAAAACCAAAACTAAACTAATCCCTTTTAGGAAACTTTTACGTCTAATTAATTTATAAAAATCTTTTTATTTTTACTATGTTTATCAACTTAAAGATATACACCCCAAATTTCTTCAAAATTCGACATATATACATGTACATGCAAACATGCTATTTTCATATTTATATGTATAATTATAAACTACATAACAGTGAAAATATAAATGCAATTAAGTTTATGCTGATTCTCTATGGTTCCTATATGAAATAGATTTTTATTCTATTGGATACTTATAAAAATTTCATTATATCCTAGCACAGGGTATTATAATTTGGACTCCAAAAGTGTAATGGACTGAAGGAAACGTTTTCGAGCCAATAAAGTATATATATTCTGAATCAGCATGAATAGCCGAGTCGATATAGCGATATCAGTCTGTCCGTCCGTCCTTCTGTTTCTATTTGAACTTGTCTCTCAGTTTTAAAGCTATCGTAATGAAACTTGGCACAGACAGTACATATGTTGGAACCGGCTGGATCGGACCACTATACCATATAGCTGCCATAGGAATGATCGGTCGACAACTATGTTATTGTATGAAACTTTTTTGTGGATGAAGATATCTTTACCAAACTCACCCACACCGAGTCTTTGGAGAGTTTACACAATCTGACCGAATTTGATCAAAATCGGACTACTATATCACACAGAATCCATAGGATCAGCTAAAAAAATGAGGTTTTGTATGAAAAACTTTTTGTCTATTCAAATATTACATCCAAACTAGAGCAATTCAGTTTGCTCAACGCCACAACTACCTGTAGGTTCAAGATTAAAGGCTTGTATGGAACTTATTAAACTGAACAGAAACTGAAATGAAAACTCCAAAAGCAAATGATTTTTTTAAAATTAATTTCATATTTCTTGTCAAAATAGTATAAACTTATTGATACATATTTTTCTATTGTATTTCATTAAAGAATTCCTGGTATATATGTAAGTATTCTTGTGTTTAGGGCTTGATAGGCCTTCATTAAAAGCTTCATACGATTGTAAAACTCTGGATATAAATGCCTAAGAAAAGATTGTTTGTTAGGAACAAATGTGTGAAACGTAATGGAATTAATAAATACAATCAATCGAAATGTTTCATACTTCAAATAACCGACCTTGTTTGATTTTAAATATTAATGGACCGGCAAATAAATAACAGCTGTTTTGTATTTAGCAGTGTCGCGGGATGTGCGCGTTCGAGCTGAAGTTGCTAAAACTAAGCAAACAGTTAATATGATTACTAAATATAAAGCAGAACTCATTCAATTTAATTATAATATATTTAAATATTACATATATGTATACAGTGTTCTTAATTGACTAATTATTATGGGGTGAGTACACACTGTTTATTGCGCAGGCCCATGACAGCTGTTCTATTATTAGCTTCTTTGTGGTGCGTGGGCGTGGGAGCCAAAGTTGCTTAAACAAGCGGGCAGTTATTGTAATTACTAGATAAGTTCATATGAAGCACATGACACTCATGCAACACAATTGTTATATGTTTAAATTATATGTATAGCAGTTTGTTATTTTACTGTTAATTATGGAGTGGGTACACACTGTTTCCTGCGCCGGCTCATAACAGCTGTTCTATTTTTAGATGCAATGCAGTTCGTGGGCGTTGAAACCAAATGCACTTAAAACTAAGAGTAAGGCGTCAGTTGTTGCGTCAAATAAATAAATAAATACAAATCAATACAAGCCAAATCAAAAAAGCTATTAAAAATACTTAAAACAATATATTTTTAGCTATTATTTATGGGGTGGGTACACACTGGTTTCTGCGCAGGCTCATATCAGCTGTTTTGATTTTAGCTGCACTGCAGTCCGTGGGCGTTGCAGCAAATCGCCGCCAACGCACAAAAACAAATAGACAGCAGAACGAATCGCATCGCAACTCTCGGGACGACTGCAACGTCGCTGCAGACGGCAAATCAGTAACAACAACAACACCAATAATAACAACAACATCAATAGCAACAACAATAGCTAAAATATCAAGCAATGTTTCCTTACTTGAAAAATCAACGCGTCAATTTGGAGTTGCTGCAGGAGGCCGCCTGCCGCGAGCTGATGGAGCAGCTGGAGTACATTGAGGGCACCAAGTTTATAGTGCTCGACGAGGCAATGATCGGGCCGCTGGGTCTGGTAACTAAGCCGCGTGTGTTTACGGAGCGCGGCATCAAGTTGCTGGCTTTGAAGCCAGAGATGCGCTTTCCGAAAGAGGTGCAGAACATCATCTACATTGTGCGGCCTCAGGTATCGTTAATGGAGTATCTGGCCACGCATGTCAAGAGCAATGACATGCAGGGACGGCAGTTCCATGTCCTGTTTGTGCCGCGCCGTTCGTGCTTGTGCATTAAGCAGCTGGAGAACAAGAATGTGCTTGGGGCGTTTGGGCGGTTCGAGGAGCTGGCCTGGAACTTTCTGCCGCTTGATGCGGACGTTGTTAGCATGGAAATGCTGCATGCCTATCGCGATGTGAGCATTGATGGCGATACAACGTCGCTGTACCAAGCGGCTATTGGGCTGGTGCAGCTGCAGCGTCTCTATGGCCGCATACCTAAGATTTACGGGAAGGGCGTACAGGCGCAGTTGGTCTGGGATCATGCCAAGCAGCTGGCTATTGACGAGAAGTCTCTCTATAATGGGGACAAGGGCGCCATAGATCAACTCATTTTGCTGGATCGGAACATTGATCTGCTTAGCCCGCTGGCCACGCAGCTCACCTACGAGGGTCTCATCGATGAGTTCTTTGGCATACGCCAAAATCAAGTTACTCTGCCGGCGGAGCATTTTCCTTCCTATTATACTGCAGGCAGCAGCGATTCAGCCCCTGGCACTGAGGAACCGGAACGCCTGCTAGCCGAGTCGGACACTAAGACAATTTTCCTACATTCCGGCATACAGCTATACGGTGAGTTGCGCAACAAGAACTTTAACGAAGTGCGCATGTTGCTGGCACGCAAAGTAAAGGAGATACAGACCCAGATGAATGTCAACCGGCAGGAGCACTCCGTGCAGGAGATCAAGAGCTTTGTGAATAGGCTGCCGGAGCTAATTGAGCAGAAGAAGATGACCTCTGAGCATACGGCCATCGCTGGGCTCATTGACGAGAAGCTGAGCGTTGACTCCTTCCACGATGATCTGGCCGCCGAGCAGGAGTTTATGATATGTGCGGACATTGACAGGCCCAGCTCCTATATTGAGGATCAGATTGCACGCCGTGCTGAGTTGCGCAATGTGCTGCGTCTCATGTGCTTGCAGTGCGCGGCCGCTTCTGGCTTTAAGGAGCGTGTCCTCAACTATTATAAGCGCGAGCTGGCGCAGGTTTATGGCCTGGAGGTGCTGCTAACGGTCAGCAATCTTGAGAAGGCTGGACTCCTTCATCTGCAGTCGGAATCGCGTGCGTATGCCGTGCTGCGCAAGGTAAGTAAGAAACAACAAATTCCAATGGAAGAGTATTCCATTCCTAGCTATGTTCTGGTTTTCTTGCAGACTCTGCACCTGACCGTCGAGGACAGCATTGAGGTGGACCCAAGGGACATTAGCTATGTGCATAGTTTCTATGCACCGTTGACCGCACGTCTCGTCGAGCACTCGCTTAAGCCGCTGGGCTGGCAAACGCTTAAGAGCCAGATCAACAATTTGCCTGGACCCACCTTTGAGGACTTCCAGGTGCAGTTAATTGGAATTGGTGGTCGCCACGTGGGCGGTGGAACCCTTAACGAGTCTTCGCTGCTCCACGCCCGACGCGTGGTGCTTGTCTGCTTTGTCGGCGGCTGTACATTTGCAGAGATTGCTGCATTGCGCTTCCTTGCCGCCCAAGAGGACAACAATGTACAGTTCGTTATCGCCACCACGAAGATCATCAATAAGCACACATTCCTCAACAGCTTGATGGGCTCCTGAAGACAGCGCCTAAGCCGCTTGGAGGCCCATCGCCTATCCATCAGCTGCGGCTTGACGCGTGGGCGCAACTCCTCAATTCCGTTAAGGCCATGGCCAAAACTGATGCAACAGAGTAGCGTGATGTTTAGATCGGAGCAGCAACCGCGTCGGCAACATAATTAGAACGAAAGAGTATATACATATACACAGATACAAAATATTTAAATACATATACAGAGTGCATATATGATATTTTTTATACCATATGTATACACACACACACACACACACACGCACACACATACACACATACTAATTGTGAGTTTATTGCGGCATATAATAATCGTAATCTAACCAAAAATATTTATGTATACCCGTATATTTTATATGTGTAAAGTTTGTGAGTGGAAAGCTTTTGAAATTCCTTATATGCATGTATACTATATATATACCATGTAGAATTTATATATATCTAAATGTCTATGTTTATAAATACAGAGATTTCAACTAAAGCATAAAACAAAAAGCATGGCTCAATCTTTTAAAGTTATACTAAATGTGCCACCTCCTAAGTAGTACTACATCAAAACTTATATAAATATATATATATTTACATATTTATAAAGTCAAATATAATAATACACAAAAACCAATGTCTCTGGGGCCTAATCGAAACGATTTCCTTGAAAAACATTCCTCGGTAATCTACTCTTAATAATATATAAATAATCGTATATACATATACAAGCTTACATAGATGTCTATACTTTTAGAAGAATTATTGTTGAACTTACACATATGTAAGTATAAATATACAAATACAATTTATTGAGTTCAATAAAATTATTCAAAACTCCCCTCGGAATTCGTTTGTTTTCTTACCTTCTTTCTATCATATAGAGATCCAATCAACAAGGCTTTGTACAGGATCTGTACAAAGCTAACAACTGAGATCTGATTATCTATATATGTAAAACAGTCCCACAGTCCAAACCGTAAGAGCTAGAATGCTGAAATTATCACAGTAGTATCCATCTATGACGTAAGTGCACACTAGGAAGGAATTTAAGAAAATTGCACCCACAAGCGTGGAATATCGCGAATAACTGTTGTATGAAACTTTTTGTTTACCAACCAATCCACTTTAAACTAAACTCATTCTCCTAGAACTATACGAATAATCATTTGAGACATATTTCACCGATTTTAGATAATCCACTCCATGGGCGGAGAAAGTCAAATTTTGGTCCGATCGGATTTAAACTCATTTCCAAAGCTCTACACAAAAACATTAGTGCTCACAGATTTTGGAAAATCTACCCCTGATGGCAGGAAAATCATGGAGCGCTATTTTTGTATATTTGTTAAGATTTGCTGGTCTTAAAATTGCATGGGAGAAAGTGAAATTTTTGGTCCGATCGGGTTCAAACTCATTTTCAATGCTCTACACATAAAAAATTCGATACGTCTCACCGATTTTTAAAAATTTACCTCTACTGTTGGAAAATTGGCTCCGCACAAAAACACAATAGGCGTTTTTGTATATTTCTAAGATTGACGAAAGTAGTGAAATTAAACATAATGCATTTTAATCTACATCTCCGCAGGTGTTTTACCAGCTAGTCAGCCCATATAGTATGATATATATAGCCCATATAAATTAGTATACTTTAAGAATGAATCGTAGTTTCCCTTGTAGTGATGTATGCAAAACATCGAAGAACATCGGAGAACACCAAGGGAATAGTGATGTAAATACAAAACATCGATGTTTTTACATCACTATTCCCTTGGATGAACAATTTCATTAATATTGGATTGTTGGGATAAATATCGAGTTCCTTTTGTCGCTTCTATATTAAAAATGCATAATATGTACATAAATGTGCTGTTTTTTTTTTTTGTTTGTTGTATTTTTATTTTATTGACGTGTATCAATTTAATTGTTATTCGTTTATCCACTTCAAAAAATACAATTTATTAATAATAATTAAAAAAAAAAAAAACAATTTTATAAACATAAAAAATATTACATATATGTATGTTCTCGGTGTTCAGTACCCCTGCCCTCCCTCCTCCCTATCCTGACACGCCCTGGTCTATTGTTATATCCCCTCCGAGTATAAGGTTTTTGTTCTTTGCATTTGTTAATTTCCGTGATTGTTTCTGATAAATCCATGCAAAAGTTATTAGTTTATGCACTCACTCGAATAATACTAAAACACATTCATGATCATATTATATGATATTAGTGCCGTCCCAGCTACTAGCTAGTTTTTCATACTATCCTAAGCACTTATCCCATCCTCCGCTCACGTCTTTTATCGATTGATAAAAGTTATTAATTAATTACTAACGGAAAAAATGTTTTCTTTTGTATTTCTTTGTTTTTTTTTTTTTTTTTTTTTTGAATTATCATTTTGTTTACTAAAAATTTTATTGCTACAAATGTTAAATTTTATATCTTAAGATCGGGGATTGTGTTCGATCGGTGATCGTGTGTGTGTGTTTGTGTGTGTGTTTGTGTGTGTGTGTGTGTGTGTGTGTGTGTGTGTGTGTGTGTGTGTGTGTGTGTGTGTATGGGGTGTGTATATATTTATTTGTATGTATACAACAAAAAAAGAACTCTCACATAAACATAAATTGTAATTAATTAAACATTCATATGCATTTAATTTTCTATACAATTTTTATTGTTTTTGACTAAGCATTTTGCATTCTGCATTAATTAAGTCTATAATAGGCTTACTTTTAGTTGTTTTTTTTGTTTTGTTTTGTTTTGTTTTATTTATTTTTATTTTATTTGTTTTTGTTTTCTTTTTATAGCAAGTCAGAAGGAAAACGTAACGTAAAAATTAAAAATTTTGAATTCAACAACATGCAAAAATGGCGCCAAGCAATTTCTCATCCTTATCCTCAATCTCAATCTCATTTCTCATTTCTGTCAAGTGGTTATTTCTCCTCATTCTTCTGGCATGGAAGAAGTCAGTTGCTTGTTTACTTTCCTCTTTGTTCTTCTCTCTCTCTCCTTCTCTCCCTCTCTCACTCGGTCTCTTTTCTCTTTCTTAGTCGCGTTTTCGATGTCGACTTTCTGCTTGTTGTAACGATATCCTTGGGCTATACACGAGTTCGTGTATAATTCGGATCCTTCAGGGTATGAAGACATGGACGTCTTTACAATATATGTATTTATGTTCCTTATTTATCTCTTTTTCTTGTTTGTTTCTTGATCGAATTGCGAGCATTTTACGTTTAACAAAACACATTTCAAACACATTTTTGCAATTCGCGATTAATTGTTTGATAACAAATTAGTTAATTAAATTATTATGTAATAATATCAAAATTTCAAAAATAAAACTTAAACATTTTGCATACATATATATGAATGTATATATGTAAATAGATGTATATATGTTTCTTTTGCGATAATTTTGTTGTTTCTTGTGATTTTATGTTGTTTGTTGATGTTGTTGTTGTTGTTCTTGTTGTAGTGTTATTGTTTTATGTATGACATTAAAGGCTTACATTTTAATTATGTATTTATGTTGAGTTTTATATATTTTTTCTTGTTTGATTTCGTATTAAATTGTGTTAAATTTATTATTATAACGTTGTTTTGCATTTTTTTTGTTTTTTTGTTTTTTTTTTTGCTTGAATTGTTTTTTTGTTTTAATACAAAATTATTGCAGCGTCTTTATGTTGTAACGATTAGAAAATACTTGTGTGTGTTTATTATTGTTATTGTTTGCAAATATTTGTATATAAAAATTTGTTGTTCGTTTAGTTTATCTATATAATTAATGCTGCTCGAAAAAACAACGTGTGTTTTTTTGCATTAAATATATTATTGTTATTTAATTGCTTTGTTGTTATAGTTGCTTGTGTCTGGCTCTATTTGATGTTGTTGATGTTGCTGTTGTTGTTGTAGTGTTTGCTTTAAAATTTCCATTAAAATTATAATAGTTCATATTACTATATGGTTGCTGTTGCTGTTGTTGCTGTTGTTGTGGTTGTTGTTGTTGTCTATGCTATAGCGAACCAGCCGGAAAACTTGTTGAACTATTGCTATGCGCTAAACTAATCATGGAACCGGACAAACTGCCCTCCTCATCCGGATAGGTCTCGCGTGATACCTCAGCTAGTGATAAAGTGCTGCAATTTATATGTATCGTTAATAACTATAAATATTATATGAGTTTATATCGAAAAGATATGCTGCATACCTGAAACCTAGGGCTATTGATTCGTTATCAAAAGCTTCCAATTCTTTAGCATGCTTCTCGTGTTTCATGCGCAAGCGCTCGGCACGTTCCAGATTGAATTGCTGCAGTTCGGCATCCATCTAAAAGGGGATAATATACATATATTAGTTAATTAGATCAGTTTCGAGCTGGTTGGGTTCTCATATACATGGAAACGAAAGCGCATCAATTATTGAAGAGCACCCTAACGAAGTACTGACAGGACTCAACTGTCAGTAAATAAAATGATTTGGTATTGTCATATGTATTTTATTATTTACCAGCTAACAACACGACAATTTCATGCACATTGAATATATTTTCAATGTACATATGTAGATATGAAACTGTTTGAAATGCGCGGAGTCAACTTAAGTTGGCTAACCCGAGTACCCCGCCGGCAGGAAATTGCTCTCGAGTCTCCAAAATTGAATTTTTTTAAGAATCTAAATTACAAAGCATGTAAATATATTATAATTTTCCATTAAAATGCTACTCTGTATTTGTATTTTGGCATTTAGTCACACTTTAAATGGACGTGTCAATGAAGCTAACCAAAATAAAAGCAGCAAAATGAGAATAAGTAAAAGAAAATTGTAAATTGTAGTAGATGCTATAAGGAATTAAGGACACGCGGGATTTGAATTGGAAATATTGCTCCGGACGGGATTCCGACGCCAACTATACTGCATCTTTACTTTACACATGATAAACTAGACGTTAACGTTTCCAGGAACATGACGAAAAGGGACTGAAAGAAATCAAACCTTATTCTCCAATAGGCCACGCCGTACGCTGACGCGATTCTCGAGCTCGCGACGCTCCCGATCGCGCTGCTCCTGCGCCTGCTTCTTGTTCTTGTTCTGATAGGCTGTGAGCATATCCAGTTCGTATTCCAATTGCTCATTGGTACGTTGGCACTCAATCACTTGACTCTCGTCCAGTTTATAACTTTGACTTTGGAACATGTCGGCAATGCTTTGTTCATACTGTAAAATCCAAAAGGGTAAAGGGGAAATGATAAAGTGAACAATATGTGGGAGGTGTTGTATATAATCTTTTGTCCTAAATCAAATAATTACTATCATTTGTTTGATTCAACTAGAATTCATTAAACCTAACGAAATTCTTTACTTAATCTTATCCCAATCTTTAAGACCAAACTCTGTAGAGATGGGCAATTTTCATCAAAAGCCTTTAACAGATAGTTCTGAGTACAATAATTTCAAATGTTGTGTTCGAATTATCAATAACTTTTGCATATATGTATGATAATTTACACAGTTACTAGTTTTTGATAAATATAAATCAAAGTGCAAAATAAAAATATTGAACTCAAAGACGAAAACATTGAATCGAATGAATGATAGGTTGGTTTCCCCTGTCAAGAAATACGTTTTTCTACATCCTCCAATTTGTTTAACCCTCACAAATCGAATTGTATAGATTATATATATATATATCTATCTATATTGTAGGAATGCGGCATCACCTGTTCACCCAGCAGCGTCAGCTTGCGATGCTTCTCCTCCTTGAGCTGCTTGATAACCTCCTTCTGTTGCTCTTTTGGTGTCGTTTGCAGCACTTGCGCCTTGTAGCGTTTATATTGTTTCGTTTGCGTTTTGCATGTCTCGCGAAACTGTTTACGTATCTGCAGCTCCTTTTGCTATAGTTGAATACAAAAAGTTAGATACATTTGATTTAAACGAAGCTCAAACTTACCTTAAGGCTCTTGGGCTGTTGTCTTAGCTCGAGCGCATGCTTGCGCAGCAGCTCCTTCTTGATGCGATCCATGTAGTCTTTTTGATTGTGCAACTCCGTGTCGTGTTGCTTGTTTATCTGTTGCGAATATTGATATTGATATGAGTAAAGGATTGCAACTGATATGATAAGCATCAGACTCACCTGTTCCTCGCGCAACTGATGCACGCTCTTCTGCTGGCGATATTCCAACTCCTGTGTCTTTTCGTGGTGTTTCAACAGCATGCCATGGGCCTGTTCCAGCTGTTGCTGTTTCTTGCTCAGCTCCTACATTTGTCATGGAAATAATTTGTCTGATTAATAATAATTTGAATTTGGATAGAATTGGGTTGGAATTTACATCGCGCAACAGCTGATCCTCGAGCTCATGCAGCAATATCATGCGCCTTCGCTTGAATTTGCGCATCTCGAGTTCAATGTATTGCTTTTGCGCCTGCAGCATGCGTTGCTCCTCCTGGGCCTCGTGCTGCTTTAGATTATCCTTTTGCGATTGCAAGGTTAAATCACGCTGACGCTTTGGCGTTGACTCATCCATTGAGAGTTCGCGTTTCCAGCGCTCCTTGTTCGCTTTGTATTCCTTTTTGCGATTCAAGTCAAACACCTTCCGATCGCCATCCTGCTTCAATGTAATCTCTTTATGTAGTTTCTTCTCGGCCGTTGTCGTCTGCTTCGAGCGTCGCTCCAAATCCTGCTGATGCTTGGCCTGCAAGGATCAAAATTAAGTTAAAGAACGCTCTTTAAAACTAACATAGGCTTAAGCAACGAGGGGGCATTTATTAAGCCCAATTGCTTGACCAATTATTGTCATATTTATAGGTGGTAGATTTGATGGCTCTATCGATAGTATCGAAGGATTTCAATTACTGTTATATTATGCGGAAACTTGATCCTAAACAGATGTGTTCAATGTAATTTTTATTTCACTATACAAACATCTTGAGTTTATTTGATTTTCATTAAATTTTATTATGAATATATCTTGTTAAAAATGTAAAAGACGGGATTTTGGTAAATCCCACAGACAAGCGTGGAAAATAGCGGAAAACTGTTGTATGAAACTTTTTTGTATACCAAACTTCAAACACATTCTCTAAGATCTATACGAAAAATCATTTGACAGACATTTCACCGATTTTGGAAAATCCACTCCATGGGCGGAAAATGGTGGTCTCAAAGTTTTTTTTAGTCCGATCGGGTTCCAACTCATTTTCCAAGCTCTACACATTAAATAACTCGATACGTGTCTCACCGATTTTGAAAAATTTACCTGCACGGTTGGAAAATTGGTGGAAAGCTTTTCAATAGTACCATGCATTTTAATCTAAATATTTCGCCGGGCAGCTCTGGGATTTTACCAAGCTAGTTTTATTATATTTTTGATCCGAGGCAGCACTGTATTGCTTTCGTAAATAAAATAAGCAATAAACAAAATTAACGTTTCTTGGTTAATTTATTTGAACGTTCGAAAGTTCATCGATAGTAATATCGATAGTATCGTTCTTTTCAACCATCAAATCGATATACACGATATGTATGTATATATGTATGTATGTATATGCTTACCTCGAGGCGTTCCAGTTCTCTGGTGAAGTTATGCAATAGATTATCATACTCTTTGTCCAGTGCCGACTTGTGCGTCTCCATTTCCACCTTGCACTTCTCCTCGAGCTTCAGTAGCGTCGCCTGATGTTCCCGTCGCATGCGTTTATAGCCGGACATTTGTTCGTGCATCTCCTCCTAAATATTAGAAATTGGCAGACAACACAAATAATGTACATATATAACATAATTCACTACGTTTTTGTGTTTCTGTGTATGTGTGCGAGGTGCAAAAGCAGCAACAACAACTTACTAAACTGCTGTTCAACGCCCATTCAAGTTGCAGGCGCATTTGGTCCTTAACCTCAAACTTAGCAAATGTCAAGCAGGAAAAAATCATACTTATTTTTTTTTTAAACTGGCGGATGGGGGTTATGTGTTTGTCTCTGTCTTCGAAAATTGTTGAATACAATACAAAATAATATAAAATTAAACAATCAACACAAACTAACAAAAAACTTTAGACATTTGAATTTGCAGCGGCATAAAAGAAAAGAGAAAATGCCGCCTCCATTCGCTGCTGTCAGATGTCAAATGTCAGGCAAGCTGAGAGTGCGCCGGAATGAGTTGAGAATGGAGGAGTGGGTGTGAATTTGAGTCGAGTGGAGTGGAGTGTAGCAAAGAAAGCAAAGAGGAGCCGTACAATTAGAAAATATATAATTGAGTGCATGTGTATGTATGAGTGCGCTCGCTGCTAAGGTGAAAATGTGTGTGTGTGTGTGGGTGTGTGTGTGAGGTAGTGTGTGCTTTATGTACTCAATTTGCAAAGTCTTGCATTTATTGCATTTTGGTTACTTAGACATTTATTTCTCATTTTATTGTCATGGATTCGACCCATACACACACATAAGCGCACATACATTAATAAATATGTCCACTCGCTTTTTGTTTTAGGTTTTCTTTTTAGGAGATCACACAGGGACATTGTTTTAAATCAGGGTTTTGGCTTTGCTTTAAATTGCCACTACTCTTGCCCTTATGGAAGTAGCTGTCGTCGTGGCCACCGCAGTCATCAGCATCTGGCTCGTTGCCGCAGCAGAAGCAACACAGTTGGGAATAGAAGTTATAGCGAGCCTATTTGTGATGCAGAAGATTAGAAATAGAAACAATAAACAACAACAAAGATTGCATGTAGTAGAGAGCAGAGGTTAAAACGAAACGATTTTGGAGAAAGAAAGAACTAGAGAGAAGCGGCGAGCGGCGATTGATGAGCAAAAGCAACTGGAAATGGCAACTAGTATGAATTTGACGGAATGTACTAAACACACACAGCACTCCAAATATTCAGCAAGAGCGCGCGCTCACGATGGCAGCAATGAGAGTGAGCGCTAGATAGATAGATAAATGAATCGATTACAATCGATGGCAATCGATCACGTTAGCGATACATACATATATCAACTGATGTTAAAGCCAAGCATCTCATCCCTGTTTGACTAGACTACAGCTAGAACATAATATCCTGCACACACACTCATACACACATGGGAGCTTGTTGTTCTTATACTTATGTATATGCATATGAGATAAAACGAGTTGTATGGAAGCGTTCTAAAGAAGTTCAATCGAACGATTTCCTAAACTGTCAGAACGTACTATTGAGACCCGGACACACTCTATAGTTGCATACGGTTAGTGTAAACGCTTTGAATACCGTCGTATATTGATATGTTTTGAATACTGTATAGCAGTAAACCGTATATAAACCAAACATATATATATGGTAATTTCTTGCTATACTGAGAAGTAAACAACTTTACCAACTGAAATGGATATTTCTATACCTATATAGCGATCGGTATACGGTATATAAACGCTCCACAGTGTGTTCGGACTTAAGGTTCGGCTTGGCGGGATCATTTTGGCGCTTGAATAGTGAACATTAATCTCTCGCGCGACCTTCTTCTCTATATGTGGTTTGAATTTCTCGAATAAATATTTAAATTCCTCTGGATGCATTCTCAAATAGTTCGATATGATTTCTCATTAGTAATCATTTTCCAGTACTTTCTTTCCAATATACTTTCTCAAAGTTATGGATTATAAAAGTAATTGATTAAATAATCCGAAAATGACTCAAAATCCATACAAATCTATTTTCATTATTTTTGTCCATTTCAACAAAAATTTGAAAACTTTACAAATTTATACAAACATCTACGAGCATAATATATTATGACTGCCAGAAGATTTTTATGGCACGTATACAAAAATGCTATACCTATAGAATATACGATGTACATTTTATACTCCCTATGCGTATAGCACAATGTACAACCACACGGGAAAATATACACAGTGTGTGAACACGATCTATATCTGACAGTATCTGACGGTATATTAACGCTCCACAATGTGTCCGAGCGATAGTTTCCAGGTATACGAACTATGTTTATTATTACGACCGAATCGTTCGTACATCTAAAATTGATCGACTGAAATTATTCCTTTAATTGCACTACAGTAAATAACTCAAATGTATAGGCATATATCTATGATTGATCAGTGTTGTGCATATGTATTTATATGTATAATTCAGCTGTATTGATTCGTTCATAATAAGTTCCATCGAAACTACTTCGAACAAACTAAACGAACGATTGTCGTTCATCTAGTTCGTTTATACATTTCTATAACCTAGCAGAGGGTATTACAATTTTGTCTCGAAATATATAATGGACTGAAGGAGACTTTTTGCATGAAAAGACCTTTTGTATTACACCCAAACTAAGTGAAAGTTTTATTATACTTTAAATAGTCTCCTATAATTGTATCTAAGTCGGACCACATAGCTTCCATAGGAACAATCAGACGAAAATTGAGTTTTCTATAAAACATTCCTGCTAGCGTATAGAGCTTCGGCACTCCGAAGATACCCGTTCATTCTTGTTTCTGTTCGTTAAAGCTCGATTATAGTTCGATCTGTTTCTAACTTACAAAAATGTGAACGAACATATAGTTAAATTGAACGATTGAACTTATTACTTGAAGTGAACTACAACCAACAGCTCTATTGTGTACTAGGTATATGAATCTGTGATTAACTAGTAGACGCACCTGCATGTGCTCCTTTTGCTGTTTGGTCACAATGCTCGTCGTTCGAATGGTGGCAAAATTATTGGGGCCATGATCGTTGACCGCATTGGAGATGGCCTGCTGCGAGGATGCCGATGTTGCCGCATAGACGGCCGCCTGGGCGGCTGGTGTTGACAGATAGCGTGGCCCCATGCCTGGCAATCGATGATCACCGCCCGCTGGTGAGCCGCCAGTGCTGCTGCTGCCACTGTTGGCAGTGCCCAGGCCGCCATGGCCCATTGCCACCACGCCCAGATGCGGCATTACCGCATGGGGCGGCGCTGGCGCCGGTGCCGGCACCACAGATGCTGAATTCGTTGGCGTCACATTGTTGTTCATGTTGTGCATGATGTTTGGCAGCGGCGGCAGATTGCGATGGCGCGACGAGTTGCGGGACACGGCACCACAGCCAGCGGCAACCGATGACGCCTGCTGCTGATGCTGCTGCTGCTGTTGACTCGACCAATTTCCCAGGTGCTGCTGCTGCTGCTGCAGCTCCCGCTGGTGGTGCATGGCGGCGGCAACGGCGGCTGCCTGCTGATGATGATGCGCTCCGATATGGTGATGATTCTGTGCCGCAGCCGGTATAGAATTCGACGAGGAGCTCTGGAAAAGTCCAGGTTATTAAGTTGATTTATTGTGCCTTTATAAACAATACAACTGCAATCTGTATCCCGAACATGCGAACATACATAATTTGCCATGCCAAGTCCGCAAATGAATTCTTACATATTCTAAAAAGAAATCACTTTCAAGAAAAGCGATAAATATTCTGGACCGTTCTCGTTCCTCAATCATTTTCATTCAATTCGACTGGTTTTTGAGAGCGTGTTCCCGTTTCCGAATTAATGTTTCAAATGTAACTAAATTCTTTTCTCCTTTCCGGACAGGAAGTCGGCTAGAGTTCGGGGCGAGTTGCCTAAAAACCCCTCATATAGGGACAACAATAAACAACTCTAACAATAAGGTTCACTGATTAGGATGCTTGGCACCATCCGAAATAGCGCTAAATGACCATCCAATACTTTTCATATCCATGTTTCTATATTCACCTTGAATTATTGACGTCGAGCCTGCTAAAATGTTTCATTTACGGAATTAGGAACGGTTAACAACTTGGATTTTAAGTGATTTGATCGGAATCGGAAACGTCCTCGAGCTTTCTTGTTTCGAACAAGGACATTCTAGTAAATATGGATATCTCCGAATCCATGTTTCAATCGCAACTAATTCCTCAAGCTTAAAAAAAACCACTGAAACCTTTCGTTTCTCTTCAGAATTAGGAACGGCTAACAACTTGGGTTTTGAATGATTTGATCGGAATCGGGAACGTTTTCGCGGTTTCATGTTTTGAAGAAGGACTTCCAGTAAATATGGACATCCCCGCATTAGAATGTTGATTGTAAAATCGTTGCGTTATCCTATAGAACGCCTACAAATTACTTTTAAAGCGGACACTTAGACGTTATTTGGGCATTAGCGTCAGATGTTCGGGATATAGGATATTGTATAAAATGTATTGCAAGCTTTGTTGTTGTTTCACCTGACTACTGGCCGCCGATACACCCATGGAGTGTATGGAGTGTTCGGAAGTAATACTATTGCTCTTGCTGCTGTCACCGCCGGCATGATCGTCCTGCTGATCGTCAGTGTCACCGACGGCGCTCTCCGTTTCGCAGGTGTCCACCATGAGTATCTTTTTCATTTTGCGATAGTTGAGGTTATCCAGCTCACGCACCGCCGACTTGGTGCGCGCTATAAGCTCCAGGAGCACCGTCTCGGAGCGTGGACGCGTCACGTATGCGTGCTGGAGCAGCTTGGCAGATGAGGGTCGCTCCGCGGGCATCTTCTTGAGGCAGAGGTCCACAAAATGGCAAAACGTGTCCGACCAATCGTTCTTCTGTAAAACCGTATACAGTAATCGATAAATAATAATCATAATTGGTGAATTGTAAGTCGACAGATAATTGATAATTACCGGCAACGTTGGTGACTCGTTCTGTGCAATGTGATACAGTGCGGACATGGCATTCATATTGAAGTATGGTGGCTTCCGCTCGGCCAGCTCAATGCAGGTGATGCCCAGGGACCAGACATCGACCTTGCCATCGTATTGGCCCTCATCCATGGCCAGTATAACCTCGGGCGCCATCCAATAGGGTGTGCCCACAAAGCTATTTGCCGGACATTTGATTGCGGCACTGCCAAAGTCGGCCAGCTTAACAACGCCATTGTCCGTTAAAAGTATATTGCCCGCCTTGATGTCCCGATGAATGCGGCCCAGGGAGTGTAAATAGCTCAGGCCGCTCAGCACGCCCAGGCAAATGGCAGCGATCTCGTCCTCGTGCAGCGGCTTCTTGTGCACCTCAATGATGTCCGAGGCAGACCCAACGCAATATTCCATTACCAGCCAGGCTGTGGATTCGCGCAGATAGCAGCCCTTGTATTCAATGGTATTCGGATGATTCAATTGACGTAAAAAGCTGTGAAAGCAATGACAATTATTGTTTATTAACGTATTAAATATAATAAATGTATTTCGTATATATGTACCGTATTTCCTTGAGTATATCCTGCCATTTCTCCTGGCTCTGTTTTCCCGTATACGACATCTTTTTGATGGCCACAATCTCCTTGTTGAGATTGCAGCGTGCATAGTAAACGGCACCGAAGGATCCATGGCCAATTTCGCGCAAATCCTCAAAGATCTTCTCGGGATCATGCTTATTAAATAGATCGGCTATTTCCGGATCTTTGAGACTACCAGGACGTGCCGATGGCATCTCTGTTATTCATGTTATTCCCCCCACCGATTCGCTCTCTCGCGCTCTTGCTCTCGTTTTGTTCACCGCCCCTCGCCGTCGTCTTTCCACAGAGCTGACAACTTTTGTTCTTTTTAGTTGTTATCTCCTCTGTATTCCTTCCTTCTGCACTCTGCAAATGAGAATAATTGAAAGTTAAATATGTATGTGATAAATATAAAAGAGAGTGTGTTATTCTATATGCCGCACTCAAATCGATCTAGTGATTCACACACTCGTTTAGCGACTGTCTCACACACACATACACGCACACTCATATCTCATTCAGTACTCCACACACAAGCTGAGCCCCTTATCAAAAATATGTGCTGTTTTTTGTGATTTTGTTTTTTCTTGATGTGTGATTTATTTATTATTCTTTTTGTTGCGCTCTTTTGCCACTCATTTCGCCAGAGAGGGGCTAATAACGGTGCATCATCGAGCTACGCACATTTGAATGGCAAAGTCGTGGCCCGACTTTACGCTTTCCACGCAAAATTAGCAAATTTATTGATGCGTTCTGGATTTCTAGTTCAATTTTGATGAATGATTTCAACCAGAAATGACCCAGATCATTTGGTTCAGCTGCTGAACAACGGAAACTAAGTTCATTGTGTCATAGGGATCCTGAAGCTCTTCTTTGTAATATGTATATTATTGAGTGATTTAGCTTATCACTTTGCAATGAACTGATTCAAACGTTGCTACGTTCTCTCTCCGTGGCCATTACATTAGAATTAAGAGAACTGACTGAACCAAAGGAGCTGCATAGTTCATGAGTGAACGAATAGGTTCCCACGTTCACTTGGATGAGACGTTCAATTGAACTTATTCTGAACGAAACGACACAACTCTAGTGCGAAGTTTAAGAGCGTTTTTGTTGTTATGTTCAGCAGGCGTAAGGTGGCAAGCGTAACACACGTGCATATACATATATATACATACATCTGTATGTAATTCATAATGGGAGTTAATAGCGGTACTTATTTATTGCCCAGCTGCCGCATGCAGACAAAAAACAAAAAAAAAAGGGTTGCAGCCAGCACTCCAGCTCGTTTTTAAGTCATTGTTGCAGCGAAAATCATGCGATTTGTTGAATGAACTTTTAGTTAAACGGGCCAGCCAACGTTGTGCTAATTGTTGAAAACTCTGTATTTGATTTGTTTGGAATTCTTTTTTGTTTAAAAGCGAAACAGCAACACGCCTATTTTTCATACAAACGCACGCACGCACACACATACAGCCAGCCATGTCTCGCTCTCACATACAGCGTACAACATATATGTGTGTGTGTGTGTGCATATGTGTGCTGTCGGTTGTTGTTTTGCATTCGCCCGTCCTTTTGTCTCTTCACTCTTTGCCATGTCTCTTCAATTTACATAGCTTGCGTACCGTTGCTTTTTAATTTAATTTGTTCGTCGTTTTGTCTAGCATGCTTGCCTGTTAATTTTAGTTAATCTCATTTAATTTTTGTTTATTTGCTTCGATCTTTTTTTTTTTTGGGTGCGGACAAACACATACAAAAATCAAATCGCACGACGACGCTGCGACGTCGTCATCGACAGCGACGTCGCTGCTGGTAGCCGCTGTTTTTGTTGTTGCTGCCTGCATGTGATGTTGCTTGCAATTTGAGTGGCCCTTTTAAATGGAATCTAACTTCTTAATTTTTTTTTATGTAATATGTAACATTTGGTCCACTAAACTCTCTTAGGGCAATTTTTACAATTATAAATTGTTTTGCTTGCATACACACACACAGACAGACGACTATGGTGCGTGCTCTTTCTCGCTATGCGGCTGCGGCGCACTCACACCCGCACACAAAACACACATACACATACACACACACGTTTGCCTGCCAGCACGAAAATGCATGTAGAAATTATGATAAAACTATGAAAAATAAGTGCTTTAGTTAAATTTAAGCCGCTTACTTTTGCTATTAAACACTTTCGCTAATTTATCAACACGGCTGCGGCATTTTTCTTCTGCATGCGTCGTTTTTCTTTCACGTCAGGTCGGCCTCTGCCTGTTCTGCTGGCTCTGCTGCTGCTGCTGCTGCTGCCGCTGCTGCTGCTGCTGCTTGCCTGCTGGTATTGTTTGCTTTGCTATGTTTCGCCTTGCACTGCACACGCGTTGCGCTTTACATATTTACACTTGCAATGCATTCCGTTTAAATGATGTGCGAAATATGTTTAATTATATTCGCTTTGGTCTAAGCATTTAGTTTTCCAATTTTCCTGTTCAATTAATTTGTATGAGTTACGTATATATGTATATGTATATATGTATTTTGTAAGTGTTGGGTAATTTCATTTTGCACAATTTTTGCAACAAGTTGGCAGCTCGAAATATACAAAAAATACTAAAATAACATGAATAAAAGTTTTAGCAGTTTGATCATGTTATATTTTGAATTTTCGTTTACTTTTTGTGTTTTTTGGGGCCGACAGCATTAATTTTAAACAATTTCACTTACTAAGTTCAATTCACTGTTTTCGGTACTTCATTTTCATGCCCAAATTCACAAAACTTTAGTTTTTTGTCCACTTTCGTCAATTTGAATACCAAAACAGTTTTTATCTAATGTTTGAAAATTTATAAGTAATCTCTGTATTTTATTTAGTATGGAAAATAAAAGTTTTATGCGATGGGGGTTCGCCGTCGGCCCCCACATCGAAAACAAAGCGAATTAGTTTTGGCAATGTTAGGGAAATGTTAAACTGCCATCGCTCTGCCGCCTAAAATGACAATTTTTTGACGTGCGTCATAGTTGGTTTACACTGGCGTCCGAACAAAACCTTTTTTTCCGTTGGACATGGTCCAATATTTTGATTCAGACAGGCTGCGGGCTGGTTCTCGTCACTGTTCTTTTCTTGTGAACGTATTGGGGTTCATTTGACTCGAATGAACTAACTATGTTTTGATCTGATCGACTTGACTTTTTACAGTAGATAAAGAATGACCCCCAACACTACCCCTTTTTAATCATTTGACGGGTACAGGGAGTGAAAATGATCTAGTATGATTTATAATTTTAAAAAAATGAAATAATTATAAAAAGTTTAAGAGTATTTCCGTTATTTGCGTGTTCTTTATTAGTTTCAGACACAGCAGTAACTCCAAGAGAGCAAAGAACTTGGATCTTTCAGTTCTTTTAAGCTTTTCTAGATTCTGCACAAAAATAATGTACATTAAAATTAGTAAATAAAGTAAGGGCATATTGTATGAATAACGCGGTAAAAGCAAACCAATATAAATAGCAACAACAAAAACAATGCTAATAACGTATGGGGGAGAATATATGCATCACACACACTCACACACATAGTACGCACTCAGGCCGAGAGAACGTTGGAGCCGAACCGAACGCGACAGAATTGAAGGCGAGATGGAGAGCAAAAGAAGAAGAAGAAGAAGATAGGCACGTAGCGCACAACAAAAGCGTCGTCGTCGGCGCAAGGTAGATTGTGGCCCCCAATCAGTTTTAGTATTTAAAGAACAGTCGGGCAAGCAAGTAAAAGGCGCTGCGGAAGCGACAGCCAAAAGTGAAAAAGGCAAAAGTTTTTAAAGTAAATAACGGGCAATACATAAATACATTCATACATACAATATACATATGTTTGTATCTATATATGCATGTGTGTAGGGGCAGCTTATGAATCGTTCAGTTGTCAAAAATCGCATTAAATCAGCAGCTAAATTGCATTTGTCGTCAGGCTGCTTGTTTGTTTTGTATTGTTGTTGTTTTTTTTTTTAATTTTTTGTGTTCTGTGAGACAATTGTTGCTGCTCGCTGTACGTGTATATGTGTGTGTTAGCTGTTTGTTGCTACGTACGAAGAAATGCAAAAGCTACAAACATGATAAAAGCGAAATTAATAAGAAACAGACATGAGACATGTGAACATGCGCAATATATACACATTCATATACAAATATACATATGTATATACACATGCATATATAAATTTGTACATATGTATATATGTGTGCATACATTAAGAACTTCGAAAAACGTGTGCGTGTGTGTGTGCTTAAAGACGTTGAAACTTTAGCGCTGTCTGCCCCAAATGAAATAATATGCGAACAAATAAACATTTTGATGTGCATATAAACATGTACATAATATGTGCGTAGCTATGTGTACATATACATACGTACATACACACTTATGTATGTATGTACTTTCGTCAAGTCTGCGGGCGTGCCCCTCTTCTTCCGCGCTGCCTCGATCGTTGCCCCCAATTCAGAAGCTGTAAATGTCCACAGCGGAGCATTTAGCCAGCCCATGGGGAATGTTGGCTATTGTTGGGTTTTTTAGTTCAATTTTATGAACTAGTTCAGTCGTTCAGTTCTTAAACTCAACTATTCATTCGTACAGATGATCACTCTGCCCAGTTCTGGAGCTTTTGTTGAGTTTGGTGGAGCTCATCTTCTTGTCGGTCCAGGGCCAAAGTGACCAAAGCATTATTATCATTATCACTTACCTTTCGAGTTACACTTTTTAGTTCAATTCACAGATTTAGTTCGGTAGTTGATTTTTCACTGAACGTGCTAATCTTTCATTTGAGTTATCAAATCCCTTTATCGTTCAACTGGTTTGAATCCCAAAATCCTTTAAATCCTACTTCATTCAAGTGATTTTAATATGCAAAATCCTTTATTTCAGTCAAATCAGTTTAACGATAATGGGACTCAAAAGTCCTATATGAAGGATATGACTCGAATGACTTGAATGACTCGAATGACTAAAATGAACTACAATGGGACTCAAATGATTAGAATGAACGATTAGTAGGGATTTAGTTCAATGAAGATTAGTTCAATCGAACTAAGTCTTAACGATACGGTTAAACTTTACTTACCACGAAGTGATCCCCTCACATTAGTAGTAAGAGCAATTTGCTTATGTTTATTCAAAATTTCACTTCAAATTCAAAATAGATTATTTCATAAGCAACCGAACGACTAATCAAGTTCGTAACTGAATAAGATCATCACCTGTATTGCTTATGATCAGGTGCTGGAACTTATGTTCCATCGTTCATTTAAATGAACCACTCAATTGAATGCATTCTGAACGAAAGAACACAACTCTAATGTTGGGGAATGTGGCTGCTGCTGTTGTTTTCAATTTATAATATTATTGCTACGCACATTCACACAATCAAAATGCAATGCAAAGTCAATGTAAATAGCATTCAATTAATAAGCCACCGCAACTCATTTCTTCCAATTCTCTCTCTCTCTCGCTCTCTCTTTCGCTTCATGTGATGCAGCTTTTGAAGGGCTTTTCTAAGAATTCCTTTGGAGCGTGTTGTTGTTGTTGTTGTTGGTATTGGAGCATTGCTGGAGCTTCGCTGCTGTTGACAGCTGCATGCACACATGTATGTATGTATATCGATAAATATGTATTTGAATATATGTATATATTTATCGATCGTTCAATTGTTTAGGGATGAGCCCATTTTGAAATAGGTTTTAACCTGTTTCGATGTGCGATATCCGTTTGCATGAAAATATTGTGTAAATATATACATATGTACATATAATACGTTTGTTTTTCATGTGTGCGTGTCTTTATTGGCATATTAGTTGCAACAATTTGTTAACCATAAATGGCAACAGCTAGTCAATAAACCCCCTTCCCACACAACGCCGCCGCAATAGTTTGAATTCTGTTGTTGTTGTTGCTGTTATGAATTTTTAGCATTTTTTGAGCATTTTTGTTGTTGCTGCAGAAATCAATCGCTAACTAATGCCATAAGTGGCAATCAGTCAATAGAAATGTGCACACATTCCTATATACGATCAAATATCGATACACATTCATACATACATGCATATACACTGGGCGAAAAATGTTGATTACAATACAACAAAAATGACATAAAATATGAACCGATAATATATTCCCATTCTTAAGCCAAGAGCAAAAATTAGTTAAAATAACAAACAATTTCGAGAAGTTCTCAGGCTAAAATGCTGACTTTTTGCTCGTATTTGGATATTCACATTACGATCAAATATCACTATAAATATTTGTGTCTACGCTGAGCGAGCTGTAAGCTCACAAAGATCGAAGTATACACATATTTGTAAACTTATCTGTGTCCACTGGGAGTAAAAATGACTTCCATAATTCAAAAATAACGTATAAACTGATAATATATTCATTCTTAAATCAAGACTAATGACCAGCTATGAATAACTCATTTTCATATCTAGACTCGTGGATTTTTACTCAACTTAAGACTGTGTTTTTTCACTTGACTTAAGATAAGTGCTCTTGTTCGTATAGTTTTCTTCATTTTAACACGTTTCTTCTCGCCGTGTATGCGTTCAGTCGTGTGTCAGTTGGACAGAGTTGCACTTTTTAGTTCAATTCACTGATTTAGCTCAGTAGTTCATTCTTCACTGAACGAACTATTCACTCATTTGAATCCCGAAATCGTTCAGTCCCGTTCATTTGACTCTCTTTCGTCAGCATTATTGGTAAGTCGCTCTTAATAAAGAGTAAGTACCTTGAGGGTACTCGATGGAGATAGATAGAGATAGAGAACTAGCTAACTTTTATTCACAATAATATCATTGAATAGTAGTAAGTTAAGTACTGTCATTCAAAGTCATAAAGTTTTTGTAAAGATATATTTACTGATGACCTAAGAGAATATGAATAAGAAATAGCTTTCAGAAATATGAATATTGAAAACTGTTTTAAATTGAAAATAGGACCACACTTAAATCAATTGAACGAAATGAAACTCCAATGACTAGAAAGAACGATAAGCTGGAATTTAGTTCATTCGTTCACTATGAAGATCAGTTCAATTGAACTAACTCTGAACTATTCGGTACAACTTTGTGGGCACAAAAGATTCAAGCGAAGATTTTCAGATGCGTTCGCATAATTTCTGTTAAGATTTGTTTTTATTGTTGTCGCTTAGCAAGGTGTTTTAAACGCCTTGGCGCCAGTTTGCTTTGATGTTCGACACCCACCCACACACACACACACACACACACACACACCCACACCCACCTGTATAGCACATGCGGAACTCGTGTTTCCAATGCCGTTTTGCCTTGGATTTTGCTTTTCCACTTTTCACCTTTCACTTTCATTGTAAATCATTGCCAATTACGAGTATTGGGAAAGGGTGCGGAAATGTACCTTCGACTGATACCGCAAAGTACCGCATTAAAAAAAGAAACGAAGGCGAATTGTAAACAGTGCGTCATCAGTGTTGTGTCTGTTGCCCCCCCCTGACAGCGGCGACAGCACGGAGGGGGCGCGAAATGTCTCGCAATGACCTCACAGTGTGCGTCATCATTAATGAAACGGCCAAACTGAGCACAGAAGCAGAAACAGACGAAATTGAAAAGGAATTATTAAATAAGACGCCGCCCCAATTCGAATTGAAGCAATCTACATATGTACACATACATACATACATACATACATGCATACATACATACACATGATCGTACAATGCCGCTCACTTGAATAGAAGCATTTGCACGTAAACTGAAACCTGTCTGGGCCATACTGTATACAACTATTATTTATACGATCACACTTAACCAAAATAAAGCAAATATTATAAAAAAGGGTATACTAGGAAAAAAAAAAAAAAGATCAATCAAGAACACATTTTTCAACCAATTGTTTCTATAGCAGTTATATGATATAGTGATTTGATTCCCTGCAGCAGAAATAAGCAACTGTGCCAACTGGTTCAAGATAGACTCGGTTGTTGATACTGATCGAGAATATATATACCTAATGGGATTGGAGATGGAAATAAGCAACTCTGCTAAGATATATTATGATAGCTTTTAAACTGATTCAAAAACCGATTTGGTTGTTGATACTGATCGAGAATATATATACCTAATGGGGTCATAGATGGTTCCTTCTGCCTGTTACATGCAGTAGCGGATACGGACAGTCATATAAGCTAACCTCAAAACGATTGGGCGATTGAAAAAATTATATATGTACATATATACCAGACAACATTTTTAGATTATAGATTAATACATTTGCTTTAAATTAACGATGGGTTTTCCTATTGTAAAGTAATAGGCGTACAGAAAATAAATGTAAAATAAAAATGAAAAACCTTTTTTATACTGTCGGTATTTTGTTGTCCGCTACTGTAGATTTGCACAGTTTTCATAACCTCATTTTTGGCTTCTTTTATTTTGAAATAGCTGGGTTTAGGCACTTTTGGTTAATGGTTCGGTGCAGAGTGAGGAAAATTGCTTGAATTGCACGCTTGAACCGGTTCGCCAAGTTGGTTCTAATTCAAGTGATCGTCGCTGTAGTATGTATATGAAATTGAACAGCTTCTCCTCCAACATACGATTAGACGCGTATGTGTCCATGTTTCAACAGGTGGCAGCTTCGTATTATCAGCGACCTGAATCTACAACATGTCGAGATAATACACACACACACACACACACACACACACACACACACTATCTTATGCCCTAGAAGAAACTTGTTCTTGTTTTAAGCTATAAGCTACGAAATAAGCAGCATAGCTAAAAACGCATATTAATTATTATTTTTATATATTTCAGATCTCATAGAATTGGCTTGGAATTGAAGGATATTAGACACAGACGCCCACACCCACCGACACACACTCACACAAACACACACACACAGACACACACAGACACACATACACACACACACACATTGAGGCACGAAAGGAACTCAAACAAATACTAAAATGCCCGTCTTCCACACAAAAACAATCGAGAGCATATTAGATCCTGTTGCCCAGCAGGTAAGAGATCGGGAAATTGAACTGGGGGAAGGGAGTTGTGTATTTGTTATATATTCTAACTATAAGCATAAAAGTTCAAGTGCCATTATCTTTTATAGCTATAACTACTAAGCAAATTGGCGCCCAGAAAGGTAAATTTACAAAAGTTAATCGAAAGATAGAATGGTTAGAATTGAAAGTAGCTAACTTGGTATATAGTCATATGATTAGAAAGTAGTGTAGTATATAGTAGTATATAGTATATATTATACGGTAAACGATTGTAGCGAGATACGAGATATATACTCTCTTTTCAAACCCAAACTTTCCCCGTTTAAATGATATATTACGAGGAGTTGTAGATTTATATGTTTACTTCAGGCTCGCTGTAATTCAAACTATTATATTTGAGCGATCTGACATATAATTGAGCTATAATTGAGTTATAATCAATCAATCTTTTAACTGATACTGCAATATTTGCAATGTAGTTACCTTTCAAGTAGTTTGCTTTTATTTATTAGATCATAATCCAAATATTTTATATAATAGAACACATTTAAGGTCTCCGCAGCTGTGTAACATATGTAGTTAAAGATTGTACACAAAATTGTATCTACATATATATAAAATACTTACATATAATTCAACATTTGTAGCCCAAACTCAATTTATGATCAGAGCCAAACAAGCTGTTGTTGTTTTTGTTACTTAACAAATGGTTCGTTGGTTCTAAAAATAAATGAGGTAGAAATAATAATAATAATAGGAAGGCCGATATTGGACCAACCTGAGCCTGAGGACAACCAAAATTTTTAATTTAATAAAGCAACAAAAGAAAACAAATTGAAGAACAAAACAACAAAAACTTATGCCAAAGCGTCAAGAGAGAAAGAGAGATTCATGTTCCAAAAATAGCGGCATAAAAACACACACAAAATAAAAAAGAAAATAAAAAAAATATATATATACAAAAATATACAAAATAAAAACATTTACGAGCAAAGGCATGAAAATGAAATCATAGCGATAAAGAGAATGAAACAAGCGAAACGCTCTGGGAACATGTGGAAGCCGTTGAGCTGATGGACCAACCGATCGGAATGACAGAGGGACGGACAGAGAGACACAAGGTGTAGGTAGGTGTAGGTGTAGGTGTAGTTAGGTGCTGATGCGGCTGACTGAAGATTATAAGTAGTTTCGGGGCTAAAATTGTGCCAAAAAAGCAAACCCAATGCATTAGTCATCACCCATGGGGCGGATGAACGAGCGAATCAACCAAGGAGCCAAGGGTGGTGCGGTGGTAGTACTGCGGTACTGCTGTACTGCGGTACTGCTATACGGTAGCGTCGGTAGTTCAGTGCCACAACGGATGAATGGCTGGTAAAACGCAAACAAAACGAATTAAAAATGATCATTCAGCACATCAATCAACACATTGATACAAACACACACACACACACACACACATACACACACCGCTACACACAAAAATAATGAGATGGGGTAGATAAATTTAGATACGGTGCCAATTTGGTCAGCAAATGTCCCAAGCGTACCGCTGATGGAGCAAAACTTTGCCACGTTGCCCATCACTTTGCCTCCTGGGCTGACATGTTAGTTCTGCGGGCATCAAATTAATTACATAATTAATTCATCAGCAAAATGGCAACAAACCGCTGCTAAATTAGACGAAACGAGTGCGATTTCCCATTTGGGGAACAACAATGGATTGGCCAGGGGTGTAGCTATGTACCTCCTTTGGTGTGGCAACTACTTTGTCATTGAATTAGTTTTTGGAACCTACAACAATTAAGGGGAATTAATGGCTTAATAGACTAGACCAAAAGATACTCTAAACATCCATAGGAATAGAAAGAACTTTTATGAATAAGGAGAAGATCGCTTGCCTATTTTTAGATTTGCCTACAACTAGACTTGATTGTTTAGTTTACACAATATACTTAAAGTATATGAGTATATATCATATGTTGTTAAATGTTTTCCTGTTCACATTATGTCACATTTACGTGCAATATTGCGTTACTTCTGACATCACCAAGTGATATTTTCATATAATATTTTGATTAGTTTTGTTTCTTGTTAGAAAACATAACACGTAAATATTAGATAGTGTGATCACATATACAGTTCATATATTTTTAAGATATTTCAGTTAAGGTCCCATTTTATACGGTTAGAACTTGTGTCAGTTTGACTGCCGTTATCAATGAGTCTTGGCTTGAAGCTAAGGCGTTTAGAAGGGGTGATGCGGGGCAATGCGCTTAACTGTTCATGGCTAAAAATAGCTGGCAATAGCAAAGCGTACGAAACTAAACCGGCAATAACAAGTTGAATGTTGCGCCAGTTGATCGGCGATTGCGGCCAACGGAGCAGGTGCCAGGTGATGTCAATTCTCTCCCCGACCAATTCCAATACCAAGTCCAAGTCCAAGTCCAAATCCCAATGACATGTGGCGTTGCCCACGCTTCATTTGGCGGCAAATTTGAGATGCCATCGATCGATCGATATGTCTCTCTGTCTCTCTGTCCGCCAGTCTGTTTATGGTTGTGCGTGTGTGTCGACCAAATCAATGGGCATTGAGAAAACAGAGCAATAGCGAGCTTTATGGCTCAATGACAGTTGCCTTCGCGTAGCACTTAATCAATAGATTAATCTGTTATAGAGAAAATCAAACTGCAGGTAAAACAGATTGGTAGATCTGCAAAAAACTAGGGCATCATAAATAATTATTATTTGAAAATGTTATTGAAAGAGGAGGACTACGCTTAGAGTCCTCCTATACTTGTTGCATTGATTTTGATGTTTTCATTTATATACAAAAAGTCAATTATAAAATCTGTTGCAGTTTTATTTTTTGCTTTATAAATAACACTTACTTTTTGATTTTCCTTTTTTTTTCGCTCAGTAATCAAAATTATCTCTTTAGTTTAAAATTTAAAAAAAAGTTAAGTATTATTTTGTGAGCTTTATATATTGCTCTGAAATTAAAACCTATTTCTTGTGTTTTACTTTTCTTTATTGTCGAAAATAAAACACAATTCTTAATTTCTTTAATATTGTAGTAATTTTATATTTTTATACCCTAGCAGAGGGTATAATAATTTTGTCTCGAAATGTTTAATGGACTGAAAATATACTATACTATACTAAGTGAGAGTTTTATTATATTTCAAATAGTTCAAATAGGACCACATGGCTCCCTCCCATAGGAGCAATCAGACAAAACATTAATTCCTGCTCGGGTATATAGTTTTATATAGTTTCTTGTTGATATTCCAACAGTCCAAAAAATATCCTAGGGTTTTTTTATTCAGTATATTGATTACTAAGTATTATTTGTTAAAGTTAAAAATACAAAAAAAAAAGAAAGAAAATACTGAATCGTGGGGAATGAATAGGATATTTAGTATTTTCTCTGGTATTTTCGATATTCAAATAATCTAAATAAAAACTTATTTTCGGATATGCAGTATATTTTGAATAGTCAAAAATAGTTTTTCTGGTATTTTTGAATTCATAAAACTGAATAAAAACTTATTTTTAAATGTCGAAAATACCAAAAAAACACTAAAACTTTTTTGAAATACAGCTTTGGATGTATATACATACATATATGTATGTATGTATCTATCCATCAATATGGACTGAAAAGTTATAAAGTTTTCTCTGTATAAACTTGTAACTTCTAGATTGTTGCCAATAATCAAGGCTAAGCCCAGGAATATGATTAATTGTGTTGACTTTATAAAGCAGGGATCGTAATTATTATGTTATACAAGTTACATAGTAATGATTCTAAGGATAATTTTGAGCAATTTGATAAAAATTGGACATCCTACACAAAAGCCATGAATTAAAAGTGAGTTTTATTTTGTGCGAAAAAAAAACTAAAAATCATAAATATTGATTATTTGTGAATTTTCGCTTAAATTCAATGAATACTGTCTGATTTTAATAAAATTGCCTTAAATGACCCTTATAATCATTACCATGTAACTTGTATAACATAATAATTATTGTATTATAATAAATAGTATTACCAAAATATCAAACAAAATGTAAATCATTGCTACAATGTAAAATCTTTTTGAAAGGATCATTATGGTGTAATTTATTTTGCTCTATGTGCATTCTTTCATTGATTTTTTGATTTAAAGAAAAAAATTATCATTATTTACGGTCTCAACTTGATCAAGTATTTAGCTTGAGTCTCACTTTAGCCAAGTGTCATCAAAACGTTGCTTGACCTAACCAGCAAACTAGGCTCTGGGCCTGTTCAATTCCTGGTGAAACATGAACTTAATCATCAAATTTTGAAAATAAAAACAAACTGTTTGCTTGTGTGTCATCGTTTAGGTATCTCGCTTGGTTATACTACACGAGGAGGCGGAGGATGGCAATGCAATGCCCGATCTTAGCCGGCCGGTGCAGGTGGTCTCGGCGGCGGTGGCGAATTTGGTGAAGGTGGGACGGGAGACGATCAACAGCTCCGATGACAAGATACTGAGGCAGGATATGCCGTCGGCATTGCATCGCGTGGAGACTGCCTCGCAGTTGCTCGAGGAGGCTTCGGATATGTTGCGCGCGGATCCCTATTCGGGACCAGCGCGCAAGAAGCTGATTGAGGGAAGCCGCGGCATACTGCAGGGCACCTCCTCGCTGTTGCTTTGCTTTGACGAGAGCGAGGTGCGCAAGATCATACAGGAGTGCAAGCGGGTGCTTGACTATCTGGCCGTCACTGAAGTGATTGGCACCATGGAGAACTTGGTGCAGTTTCTCAAGGATCTATCGCCCTGCCTCAGCAAGGTGTCGCGCGAGGTGGGCGCCCGCGAGAAGGAGCTAACCCATCAGGTGCATAGCGAGATACTGGTGCGCTGCCTCGAGCAGGTCAAGACCCTGGCGCCCATACTCATCTGCAGCATGAAGGTCTACATTCACATTGTCGAGCAGCAGGGCAAGGGCGCCGAGGAGGCTGCTGAGAATCGCAACTATTTGGCCTCACGCATGAGCGACGAGCTGCAAGAGATCATACGCGTGCTACAGCTGACCACCTACGATGAGGATACCAGCGAACTGGATAATCTTACCGTCCTCAAGAAGCTCACCAATGCCATTAGCAACAAAATGGAGCTGGCCAACGAATGGCTATCCAATCCGTATGCCCTGCGCGGTGGCGTCGGCGAGAAGGCTCTGCGCCAGGTGATTGACAATGCTAACGAGATATCCGAGCGCTGCCTGCCCCAGGACTCCTATCCCATACGCAAGCTGGCCGACGAGATCAGCGCCATGGCCAATAATCTGTGTGAGCTGCGTCAGGATGGCAAGGGCAATACTCCGCAGGCGGTTGGCCTGGCCAATGGCATACGCGGCCGCCTTGGAGAGCTGCAGGGTCTGGTCCGCCAGGCCGTGCTCGGCGTGGATAAGGCGGGCGTACAGCAGACCGCCCACACCATTCAGGGCCGCCTGGAGCAGGCGGTGAAGTGGCTGCAGAATCCGGAGCTGAATGATGGCGGGCTCGGCGAGCGTGCCATCAATTTGATTGTCGAGGAGGGCCGCAAGGTCGCCGAGGGCTGTCCGGGCCATCAGAAGGCGGAGATCATGCAGCTCTGCGATGAGGTGGAGCGCTTGAAGCGACAGGCAGCCGGCAGCGGTCCGGCGGCCAAGCAGGCGGCCAAACAGCTCACCCAGAAGCTCTACGAGCTGAAGGCGGCCATACAGAATGCGCTGGTCAATCGCATTGTGCAGGACTTCATGGATGTGAGCACGCCCCTTAAACAGTTCACCGAGGCGGTCATGCTGCCGGAGGGCACGCCCGGACGCGAGCAGAACTTCAATCAGAAGTCAAACAATCTGCAGGCGTTCAGTGATCGCGCCTCCAAGACATCGCGCATGGTGGCGGCGGGCGGTGCCTGTGGCAATAAGAAAATAGCCGAGATATTGCTCTCATCTGCCGCTCAGGTGGATTCCCTGACGCCGCAGCTGATCAATGCCGGACGCATACGGATGAACTATCCGGCTAGCAAGGCGGCCGATGAGCATTTGCAGAATCTGAAGCAACAGTATGCGGATACGGTGCTGCGCATGCGTACGCTCTGTGACCAGGCCACCGATCCGGCTGACTTCATCAAGACCTCCGAGGAGCACATGCAGGTCTATGCAAAGCTCTGCGAGGATGCCATCCATGCGCGCCAGCCCCAGAAGATGGTCGACAATACCTCAAACATTGCCCGGCTAATCAATCGCGTCCTGCTGGTGGCCAAACAGGAGGCGGACAACTCGGAGGATCCCGTGTTCACCGAACGCCTCAATGCGGCGGCCAATAATCTGGAACGCTCCCTGCCCGCCATGGTCGGTGATGCCAAGCTGGTGGCCACCAATATTGCCGATCCGGCAGCTGCTGCCGCCTGGAAGAAGTCATTCCAGCGTCTGCTCGGCGATGTCCGCGAGGTGCGCGACGCCATCGCCCCGCCCCAGCCGCCCCCATTGCCCACATCGCTGCCACCGCCCATACCAGAGCTCAGCGCACTCCATCTATCCAATCAGAATGGTAAGTCACTTCCAATTATCCTTAAAATCACTTTTCGAGTTATTGACTTTTGTCAAAAGCGTTTGGAACTCATCAAACTAACCAATTTCGAAAATTGTATAATTTTCAACATTTCTGCTTAGCTGTTATAGCTCGTTAAGGTTGGTCAAATTCTTAACATTCTGAAAATATACAAAAAACTTGCCTCAAAGGTTGAAGTCATCTGCGTGTCTCTTAAAAACCACTTAAGGTAAAAGACTAGCAATTATTATACTCTGTTCCCAAGGGAAAAAGTAGTAGAGAAGACCGTTTTCAAGTGGCCTGGGCTAGCGAGGATCGGATGCATATGTATATTTATGACTTAATTTTTGGGTGTACTTATTGAGGGTTGCGAGGGTTGTATGTTTAGTTTCTAAACAATGTGTCTATATTCGCCCTGAATTGTCAGCATGCTAAATACTATTTCATTTTAAGATTAATCTGAAAACAAATTAACCCAATATCTTAAATAGTTTAACAGTTCATATTTACGCAAGAAGTTTTGAGAAAAGGAGACACAGTGAGTCTCGTTCAAGGAGTGAAAGGAGCAAAGCGATCGTTGATTGATGCAAGATCACGCAGATCTGCGCTCCCCTCTTGAATTTCAGTTTTCGTAAAAGAAGCAACAAGTTTTTTTACTTCCTGTACCCATAAAATGGATAAAACGGGCGTACTAAATCTGTGCAAATGTATGTGACAGGCAGAAGGAGACATCTCCAACCCTATAAAGTATATATCTTCTTGATCAGTATCAAAAGAGATTTCGATTTGGCCACATCCGTCCGTCTGTCCGTCTGTCCGTATGAACGCGTCGATCCCAGCAACTATTAGAGCTAGAGTCTCCAAATTCCAGTATACCATACGCAGATCAAGTTTGTTTCCAATTTCAGATATCTCCCCCCGTTCCCCCGCAATTCGATAAAAACGTTTTATACCAACAATTTTAAAGATATAGCTTTGAAATTTGGCATATATATTACATTGTTCACTCTTAATTTACTGTCCAAATTTCAAATCGATCGGATAATAAACACGAAAGTTATTCACAAAAATAGACCAAAGGAGATTTCGCATGAAATTCGGTTTAGATTTGATAAAGTTATGGAAATTGAAAGCATAGGAAAGCATTTGCTCTTACAAATATAATTGATTTAATTATGTTTTTATACCCTTTGCAGAGATATATAATTTACTTAATTACATCTAAATAGTATTAATTTATAAATGAGTATAGCTCGTTTACTTTTGAACCTTGCAACTTATTTTGTAACTATTTGAAATTGCAACTTACATTCTTCTTCTATTTGGATTATTTAGCGGAGCGTGCACCTCCGCGTCCACCACTGCCACGTGAGGGCCTGGCGCCCGTGCGCCCACCGCCCCCGGAGACGGATGATGAGGATGAGGGCGTGTTCCGCACCATGCCGCATGCCAATCAGCCCATTCTGGTGAGTCTCAAGCCGCCAATTGGTTGTGAATCGTTTAAAAATCTGTTGTTTTGTCTGCTTGCAGATTGCGGCGCGTGGTCTGCACCAGGAGGTGCGCCAGTGGTCGTCCAAGGACAATGAGATCATTGCAGCCGCGAAGCGCATGGCCATATTGATGGCACGCCTCAGCGAACTGGTGCTATCGGATTCGCGTGGCAGCAAGCGGGAGCTGATTGCGACGGCCAAGAAGATTGCCGAGGCATCCGAGGATGTGACCCGACTGGCCAAGGAGCTGGCGCGCCAGTGTACGGATCGACGCATCCGCACCAATCTGCTGCAGGTGTGCGAACGCATACCCACCATTGGCACACAGCTGAAGATACTGTCCACCGTCAAGGCGACCATGCTGGGCGCCCAGGGTTCCGATGAGGATCGCGAGGCCACCGAAATGTTGGTGGGCAATGCCCAAAATCTAATGCAGAGCGTAAGTTCCAACCGTTCGTTACAGTACCTACAATTGCTAATCATTCCTACCCAATCCGACAGGTCAAGGAGACGGTGCGCGCTGCGGAGGGTGCCAGCATCAAGATACGCTCGGATCAGACCAGCAATCGATTACAGTGGGTGCGCCGCCAGCCCTGGTACCAGTACTAGTAGCTGGATGGCCCGGTACTGCAGCTGCAACCAACGTTCGTGCCTCGTGTAACATAAACAAAACTAATCTTAAATCGTTTGAAGCTACTTTAATATTAATACGCGTAATTCTCTAAACTTCTTCTGCGTTTATTTATTATGTGCTCAGCAAACAAAACAAAAACAAAAACAAAACCAACAAAAAACCATTCAACTAGCGACCCTCTTTGTACTAGCTCCAACTCTTTAGTTCTTCAGTTCTTCAGTTTATCCTTTTTGTTTTTTGTTTTCTGTTTGTTTTAAATGTAAGTTTATTATCGAAAGCTGATCATTTGATCTTACTACGATACGTTACAGGTTTAAATCGCCGCTCTTCTTTTTTTTTTAGCAGTGTATGGCCATTTTTCCATTTTCTTTTCAACATGCATATGTTATTTTTTTATATTTTATACACAATATATATATTTATAAAGTTAATGTTTAAGCGTGCAATAAATAAATGTACATACATGCAAACACACACATACACACCCACACACTAGAGCTGCAAAACAATTGTTAATCGATTAATCTATGCAACTATCACTTAAAAATCGATATATTTACATAAAAATCTAGTTGAAAAGTGAATTTTTGATTAAATTTTGTGTACTGTTTCTTGAAAATATCAATTCAAACAAAATGTTAACTCTTGATTAGGCATTATCAATATTTTTGCAGCTCTATATAACACACACACATACCCCCACACACACACACACACACACACACACACACACACACACAGATGCAATGTATATATAGCAAGAAGCATTTGAGCATCTTGTGGAACAGCAAATAATAATTATGAATGATGAAAGTTAAGCTCCCCTATTAACCTTAGAGATGATTCCTACTTTGTAGTTGCTACCAAGAAAAGCATTTACAGAGAATTCATCCTAAAAACTAAAATGAAAAAAATTAATATATATAATCAATAATTTGTTAATTGATCTTTAACTAACTTGATAATGTCCGAATAATACAAATGAATATATATATATATATATATATATATATATATATATATATAAATATATGAATATATTGAGTGCCTTATTCACATTGTACTTGCATAGTTTATAACTAGAAACTAGTAGCCCTTAACAAACTAAGCCTAAAATGATCAATGCGTTGTGTGTCATGTTCAAGAAATAACTGAAATAAAACTATATCGAGTGTTATATTTCATGGCGTCTTCGTTTTAATCTTGTTGAGGGGCAATATATATACAAGATCCTGCTTCGATTTAATTCAGAATCTATGGTGCCTGCTTTGATATAACTTGCCACACACTTAGACATTATTGGAATACACGAAACGTACTTTTAAGTGCTTGTTTCGGTCGCTTGGATAGTTAAATCTCTCGAGAATATCCAGATATTTTGAAAATTGAATAAAGTGGCAAACTAAGGCTGTTCAAACAAATACAGACTCTTTAAAATTAGACTAACTTTTGACAACGCCACGAAATGTTTTGTAGAATTTCGAAGTTATATATACAAATATCCTTGCAGCTATTATTGACTGATTGCTCCTGGCAACTATATAATAATGCGGTGCACCTTCTTAGAACTTAAGGAAACTACATAAATTATATTAAAACAACATGCACTGACTAAGCATTCAACGAGGCTATTATTATAATCATATTTATTCAATTTGAGAAAGAATTTTTTTTTAAAATTATAATAATTAATTAATTAATAATTATTATAATCATATTTATTCAATTTGAGAAGAATAGGTATTTATTTATTATGGATTTTGATGTTAAATTGCATTTGAAGTCTGACAGAACCTGTATATTATCATATTCCAAACAAAACATGGACACGGCTCCTCCCTTACTAATTTTTGAAAAGTTTAAAATCTCTGCAATAGCAGCAACCTTTAAAGCGAAGCCCACAAATAACCGATTTAAGAAAAATATATGTACATACATACATACATGTGTATGCATGTACAAGTAATTTGATTTGGATCCATGACTATCCAGAGAAATTGTTGCACAAGCTCGGAGCAGCCAAAGCAGTGCCAAAGGCGAACCAGACCTGGTTGGATTCATGCTGCGTATACGTAATATGATGCTAGTGTTGCCAATGCACAGTGGGTCCTTTTGCGTTATTTCGTTGCAGAAAGTTTTCAAAGCTTTAAAGTTGAGAGAGTCGATGAGACCAAGGACCATTTAAAGAACCAAGGACCATTTATAATCATGGCGTATTGAAGAATCTATTTACCGCAGTAAAAAACATAAGGAGCAACTGTACCTATTGAGGTTATGTAACTGTAAAGTGCAAACTGTACCCATAAAATGGGTCAAAGTGGGTGCTATAACTGTGAATATGTACTTAATAGGCAGAGGAAGGCATCTCTTTTCCTGTATAACATCTGCAGGAAAAGTTTAATTCGAATATTGGAATTATTGTATGTGGGTGAGGGTATCCTTTAGTCCGCTATACTCCCGCTTGCTTGTGCAAAATAAAATAAAATAAGTCTTAAGAGGCTTGGCTGGCGTGATTGCAACTAAACCAAATAGAAGTAAGAATGTTTTGGATTGTGCAACGATTTTGGACTAAGTTTCCACAATTTGGCCAAAATCAAATAGGTTATGGTGAGAAAGGATGTTCAGAAGCGGAAAATCGAGTAATGCAGTTTTATATTGAGTATTGCTTAAAGTTAATAGAAGGGGCTGCCTTGTAAAAATTTAAGTAATTCATTTCGGCGGTAGTAGTTATCAAACTTGACAAGCTTTCCACTTTGATGTTAAGATGATTTTCTGCGAAAAAATTAATCAGCTTTGCGATATAATTATATCCAATCGGTTTACTCGATTTGTAGAATTAAGAATTCCAAAGCAAATGATAGAAAATAATTGCGATTTATTAGAGTTTAAGTATTTGAAATAAATATATTAATTAAACTCGCTTGCGCTGCCGCTTTGCTGTCGCTTGTGTGTGTGCATCTTTGTGTATGTGTGTGTATTAAGGGATACTAAATATAAATGAAAATTTCCAAGTCGATGGTCCTTAGATGACCCCATGATCCTTGAATTCCAATCGATGGAGTAGGTCCTTACGATCCTAACGCACAAGGTCCTTTTAAAATCTGCAAGGATATGGCTGAATGGCAGCTACTAGAAACCGTTCCATTTGTGCAGAAATTCAAATTATTTGTTGCATACTTTTGGGCTGCTGATCATAAGCTAGAGAACCTTGCGGCATATTATTTGCTATAGCTCGGCCAAATCCTTAAGGATTTCGAAAACCCATACATTTCTGTACTCGTAGGAATCAGGACTATCGATTGGAATTCAAGAATTTTAAGGACCTCTCCGAAAAAAACACTTAACTTTTTTGCAAGGGGGTAGGTCAGAAAAATGGATCAAAAATCACAAAATAGCCTGTAACTCGGTCATTTTAAGGACGATTTTTATATCCTTTGGCAAAAGGGTAGGACTAGGCCTGTGAAATCCGGATATATAACCCAAAGGACGAATGTCCTTACAGGAGCTGAGAAATAAGGACTTCTGTATACCGAAAAGTGGCGATATCTCGGCCGTATCCTTGCGTATCCTGACGAGTCCTGTGTCAGACAACTTGGCATTATCAGGGCTACCAACTGGCCAAAGAACATCAAATTCGTCCTTGTAGTTCCCAAGATATCGAGGATCTTGTATTTTTCGCTCGTTTGCTCTCGGCCGTGGACTGAACTAACAGCTTTGGTAACCGCAAGGTTATGCAGTACACGAAAGTTCAAAGATTACTGCAAAGCAAAATAAAAGTCAAATAATAATTAAATTGATTGTTTATTTAAATAAAATAAAAAATATATACATAAATATGGTTAAACCTGAGTTCCTATTATATTTAATTAATAAGCAGCACAAGGAATTAGCCGCACTTTAAAGACAGTTCTGCAGCATCCCCATCCAGCTTGACTTATTGAAGTGCCGCAGAGTGGCCGATCTGTTCGGCGTGCTCACCTGCGGATGGTGATAGATGTAGGACTCGTCCTCTATTTGGGAGTACTATGTACTATATTCTTGATCAGTATCAAAAAAAATTTCGATTGGGCCATGCCCGTCTGTCTGTATGTCCGTATGAAAGCGTCGATCTCAGCAACTATAAGAGATGGAGACACCAAATTTGGCATGTAGATTCCTGGATACCATACGCAAATCAAGATGATTTCCGATCTCAGATATCTCTCCCTGTTCCCCCGCAATTCGATCAAAATGTTTTACAGTCACACTTTTAAAGATATAGCTTTGGAATTTGGCATGTACGATACTTTAGTCATTTCAAGTCGGTCGGATGATAAGCACGGAAGTTATTCAACAAACATGATTCAGTACTGCAGCGCGGGGGGAAGAAGCAGCACAGCCACCACTTAAAATGCCTCGCTTGCGCTGTCGCTTGTGTGTGTGCATCTTTGTGTATGTGTGTGTCTATGCCTAAGTGTACGAAAATGCGATCGGAAATTTTTGACCTGGGTACAGGGAGTACTGTAGTCGGGTATACTCGACTATAGCATTCTTACTTGTTGAATGTAGTTTTTGTACTTCATATTGAAATAAGATATTGCTCAAATTTTATTTAATCGGTGCAGCTTTGAAATGAGTGAAAGATCTTCAAAATCGGAATATTGTTTATATTTGATAAACATCAGGTTTCCAATGTAAATTTCTATTGGGGTAAATTCTAATGAAAACAAAATACAACTCTGACCGCCTGTTGACAGAAATTCTTCCGTTCGATTTTAAAAATCTTATACTTATTATACCCTTGCAGAAGGTATTATAGTTTGGTCACGAAATGTATAGCCCTTTGAGGGAGACGGTCCCGACCCCACAAAGTATATCTATTCTTGATCAGCATCAATGGGCGAGTTGATATAGCGATGTTAGTCTGTTTCTATTCAAACTATTCTTTCAGTTTGAAAGCTATCGTGATGAAACTTCGCACAGATCCTTCTTTTCGTTGTAGGGCAGTACATATGTCGAAGCCGGCCGGATTGGACCACTATAACATGTAGCTGCCATAGAAACGATTGGCCAAGAACTATGTTTTTGTAAGAAAAACTTGTTAGTTTATGAAGACATTGCCACTAAACTCACTTAAAATAAGTTTCTGGAGAGTTTAGATAATCTGACCAAGTTTTGTCAAAATCGGACTACTTTATCCTATACATAGCTGCCATAGAAACAATCGGTTTTTCTATGTAAGACTTTTTGTTTATACGAATATTACACCCAAACTAAACAATTGACAGTTTTATTGGACTTCAAATAGTTTCCTATTATTTTATCAAAATTGAAGCACATTATTATATGGCTTCTATAGGAACAGTCCGACGAAAATTGAGTTTTTGTATAAAAAACATTGCGGCACGCCAAAGCCTTTTGAATTTTGACACTGTGCGACGTAAGGTCGCAACGTAACGAAGCGCCGCTGCGTATACGCAACGTGTCGCATTGCAGCTTGTGGGGCTGCGAAAAAGTGTTGCCTACTTTCAGGCTGTTACATAAAACGGCGCGCAGCAGCGGAAGCTGACACGGGTCATAATCATTCAATTTGCGGGCAGGTGCAGACGGGGTAGCAGCTGGAAAATGGAAAATGGGAAATTGGAGAGACCAGTCGTTGGGAGGCAGGCAACTAATTATAGAAGGCTGCATGGCAATGCTGGCCGCTGCCACCGCCTCCCGCTGCCCACTGCCCAGTGCCCGCTGCCACCGCTGCCTGTTGCCTGCCTCCATGTCGGCATGCGTGGTTAGCTGAAACGCAAACAGAGCGCACAGACACCGAGGCACACTGAGATACTGAGATACAGATACTGAGATACAGATACAACCGTTGCTGTTGCCATTGCCGTTGCGAGCAGCAGAGTTTCCGCCTCGTATCGGAATTGGGAACGCGTCAGTTGCGATTCGATTATCGGCGCCGCCAGCGATGCCAACGCGAGAGTGAGGCCAAATTCGATTACCCAATCAAAAAGCAAAACCAAAATCAAATCAAATCAAACCAAACCAAACCCAACCCAACCTCATCCCATATCAGCATGTCAGGGCTGCAGCAGCTAACGCAGGATGTGCCACAAATGGCCATAAGCGCCTCCACGCAGGAGCTGGCCGCCCTGATCGATGACCATTTGGGTGCACTGCGTCCATTGGCGCCCGCCTGGCGTGTGGCCGATTCGCCCATATCGGGGCGTGGCATATTCGCCCAGCGCGACATTGCCAAGGGCGAGGAGCTGTTCCGTGAGCATACGCTGCTGGTGGGCCCAACGGCGCACCGTGGACGCAACTTGCGCACCTGCATTCAGTGCTATCACCTGCCCGCTGGCGACAGCGATGCCGCTGCACTTTGCAGCGCCGGCTGCGGCCTGCCCGTCTGCGCCGGGTGCGTGGAGTCGCCACGCCATGCTGTCGAGTGCCAGCTGTTCCGCAAGTGGCGTCCCAAGGATCCCACACGAATTGAGCCGCGTGCGCTGCGCATACTCAGCGTGGTGCGGTGCTTCTTCCTCAGCGAGTCGCAGCGGCAACTTCTCTATGCGATGCAGGCCAACGCGGACAGCTACTACATGCGGGAGGTGCAGCGGGCGGCGGAGTGCTTTGAGCACTTCCCACGGGATCAGGATATGCTCGACTACTTCTATCGCACCATCTGCGCGTTCAATACGAACGCTTTTGAGAGCCGCTGCCAAGTGGATGGCCAAGAGGTGGTTGCACGCGCCCTGTTCCCGCTGGCCGGCATGCTGAACCACCAATGCACGCCCAATGCGGGGCATCACTTTGTGGATGGTGAGACCATTGTGGTGACTGCCACGGAGCGCATTCCGCTGGGCGCTGAGATAACCATGTCCTACACAAAGCTGCTCTGGTCCACGCTGGCGCGCAAGATCTTCCTGGGCATGACCAAGCACTTCATGTGCCAATGCCCACGCTGCCAGGATCCCACGGTGAGTAGCCAGCTATCTAGCCAGTAATTGGCCAACGAATCAATATCTGCCTATAATCTGGCCAAGATCTGGCCCCAAGAACTCTTTAGGCGTTTCAGTGTGTCGCAACCAGCGCGTGCCCCACCAAAATAGCACTGGCAATGCGCGAATGTATCTGTATCTGTATCTGTATCTGTATCTCAATCTATATCTGCATCAGCATCTGCAACTATAATGTAGGGCAATAGATACTCGCACATTCGTTCATCAATGAATCCCATACACGGAGAGAATTGTAGCCACAATTAGGCACAATTCATGATTTTAGGGCACAAAGGGTACTAAGGGAGTATATTACAGATTGTACTTTACAAATGATCGATTGTGCATTATCCATGTTTAATTTGTGCTTAACTAATCACCGATTGCGCATTATTATAACCAACTGTCAAAATTTCAACTTTCGACTGAGTTCATCACAAATTGTGCTCAAAAAATGTCAAAAAATGTTCTCCGTGTAGCACTCAACAGTTTTGCGGTTCATTCACCTGTGCATCAGCTAATTTATTGAGGCATTCAATGGATTTATGGACTGAATAATAGCTCTATCTATCATTGCCAGCTGCTTAATACAATATGAATGAAACAGCGGCAGTTTAATGAGTTCTCATTAGTCATATACTTCCTTCAACTTTACCCATATCCCTGTCATTCAAATCCAACACCTGCAGTATTTTCACTTACCTTGATTTCACATAAATACCGCATCGATTTATCGATTTCTTGTGTTGTGTTGTGTCATCACTACCAAAATGGCGGCAAAGGAATATGAATGAGGCCCAAGTATAAAGGGAATATTGTTGATTTTCTTGTGAATGAAATTGGAATACTTGTTAATAGGATGCTTCGACATGTGAATGAAATGTTGAAAACTAGCGAACGCATCCATTGATACCACTTGGTTAAGTTTGTATGCTAAGAAAAGATCAAAGCATCTACACACTATACTTAGTATATGCTATATGGCACTCTTGGCATTGAGAGGAGAATTCGCGATACGATTGTTCTCCCATTCAAGAAATGACAAAGCGAATGCTCTGAATGACAACTTGTTGCATGACCAACAATTGTGTGTGCTCTCTCTCTCTCTCTGTCGCTTTCAGTTTGCTCGTTTGGTTTTGAATGAATGCGCCTAATTCCCAACTCAGCCCATTGCTCAAAATCCCCCCCTTTTATGACTGTCCGTGTCCCTGTCATAATGCATATTCCTATGGGCCTGGGCAACTTGCCAGTTAGAGCTAATGGAGGCCCAAACTAGTTCAAGTACAAATACACACGCACAGTCACAGTCACACGCACACGCACACGCACATGTCAAGGGAGGGGGGCTGGGTCTGGGGGGCTGCTATAAATCTTTAGATGGCACTGGGCACATACGAAGCACACATATCAAAACTCAACTGACGTACGATCCAACGAAATGTTGTTTTCGTTTTCGTTTTCGTTTTTCTGTCTTTGCATTTGTTTTAAATATACATTTTGTGCGAGTTATTCAACAGAATGAAAACGGAAAATATGTTCTGGTTTTTCTTTTTTCTGGTATTTGAAATTCGTTGTGGTTTCAGGTTCTTGTGTTTTCCTCATCATTTGCTTTCCCATTTACGTTTGGAATATGTTTTTAATGCGTTTTTCAGCAGACTGGAGCGTTGTGGGGCTTGGCTGGCATTGTGTTGGGTGCTGTGGTTCGGGTTGGGGTTGGGATTGGGGTTGGGGCTGGGGTTCGAGGTTAGCTCCACGGGTTAAGTCATAAAAAAATGTACATCTGATTTACGGGCTTCTTTCATTTTATACCCTACACCAAATGTGGAAAAGAGTATGCTGGCTTTTGAGCAGCAAGTGTTTATTTGTTTATCTGAAATCTAGCTTTTAGGTCAAGTTATAATTCAATTTGTTTGCTCGACATCTGCCACAATTATAAAGCTAGAGTCAGCAAATTTAGTATGTGCTCTTCTTGAAGTGCAAGCTCAAGAATGTTCTTGCCACGCCCATTTGCGCTGCCTTAAATAAGCCAATGATCATATATAAGGAGTATGTAGAAGTCGGGTGTATTGTATGCTTATACCCTTGCAGTGGGTATTATAATTTTGTCACGAAATGTCTAATTCATTGAAGCAAACCTTTCTGACCCCACAGAGTATATATTCCTGATCAGCATCAATATAGCGACGTTCGTCTAACAGTTCTTAAGCTATTGTAAACAGACACAGTAATTGCGAGTTCTATTATACTTTATATCAGGAACCGTAAATAATGATTATTGTTTTTTTTTTTTAAATCAGAAATCAATTACTTTGATTATACATATAAGTAAAACAACCATAATATGATCCTTTCAAAACAATCTTTGCATTTTCGCCATGGTTTAAAATTTTTCTTTTTTAAGGATTTTCTTTAATAATAATGATTTATTTAGAGCAGTTATATAAAAATCGCACAATCATCTATTAGATATAACGAAAAAATCAAAAATCAAAAATAATTCTTAATAAATTTGTTGTGCCTTGTATATGGTTTTCTATGTTGCTTTTTTAAGGACATTGGGAAAAAATCCTACAAAAAGCCAAAACATTTGTTTGATGAATTGGCTTTATATATATATATATATATATATTATCACAGTCAACATATCAGTATTGTTATAAGTGGTAAGGTGTCCCTTTAAGCGTCGGGATAATGCATTTTATGCAAAAAATAAAAGTTGCTGTAAAAATCAACAAATATAAGATACATTTAATGGGAAAATGGCTTAAGAGCCAGAATGAACGTGTCTTAATCCTTCGAAAATATGCATGTATGCAAAGTCCGAGGTCTAGGAATGATTATATGTGAGTTGTATTTTTGTTGCTCAAGTACAATGATTATTGTGCGGATTTTATAAAATTCCTCAAAACTAATCATTATTATTGAAGAAAATTCTTATAAGCTATGTAGTAAGTAGTTTGCTTTCATGTATCAATATCGGAGCATATTGTTATATAGCTGCCATAGGAATAATCAGTCGAAAATTGAGATTGTTACATTTACCGCGCAAATTATAGTAATAATAATAATAATAATAATAATAATAATAATAATAATAATAATAATAATAATAATAATAATAATAATAATAATAATAATAATAATAATAATAATAATAATAATAATAATAATAATAATCATCATAATAATAATAGTATTCATTCTTTCATTCTAAATGCATACATTTTCAGAGTATTTTTTTTGATTTGTGCTTATCGTGCATAATAATGCACAATTCGTGATTTTGAAAGCACAAATTGAACATTGTTCATGCACATTGATATTATCAGTGCCTTCTGAGCTATAATCTGTGACTTACTCAGGAGACGAATCATCCTTAGCAATGGGATGAGGAATTGTCCCTAAGGCAAAGATCTTAGTGATTAGTTAATGTAGATGCGATTCTGTGCCTCATTTTGTAGCACGAATTGTGCCATAAATGTTCTCAGTGTGGTATAAAAAGCATTGCAAGGGTATATAAGTTCGGTATGCCGGAGATAGTCCCTCTTGTTGTGATATTTTCCCCCTGTTAGATGACACACTGCGTATACGCAATGTAATGTGCGTGTGGAACGTGGTGACAACGTGTGGCAGTCACCTGAACCAGTCACCTGGTCACGTGCGTTGTGATGTTGTTGTTGTTGTTGTACGTTGTTGTACGTTGTTGGCCTGATGATGCCATTTGGCATTGCCATTGTCATGGTCGCGGCACGCAATCAGCTTTGGGTATGTCTTAATTTATGAGGCGTCAACACGCTAAAAAAAAGAACTCCCAAAAGCATTGAAACAAAAAACTGAAACTCCCAATGTGAGCTGGGAGCTGGGAAATGGGAGCTGGGAGTTGGGAGATGGGAGATGGGAGCTGAGCTCTGCTGCAGCGAGAGGCGCAGCTGGTTTCTGGGAATCTCAGCTGTGGGGATTGGAGCGTGGAAGCCGCAAAAGCGACTACAAATGCTGGCCACGTGGCGCCTGATTCTTGCCCAGAGCTGTTGACTTTTGTTGTGGCACACGGCGTTACGAGTATGTTGTATTTATAGGCGGCTCATAACCGCACAGCCAGCAGCGGTGCGGTGCGGGGCGGGGTGTCGGCACAAATTGAAATGACAAATCGAAGTGACAGCAAATCGTATGAGAATTGAGAATGAGAAGGAGCTGTTGTTGTTCAGGAGGTAGCATGCCTAGAGAGGGGCGGTTGCGGGTTGCGGGGTGAGGCGTCGGGCATGGTCGTCATGTGGCTGTCATGCGTAGCGTTTGTGGCATTGTTATACTTGTTGTTGTATGGAATCCAATTGAATGCAACAGAAAATTGAATAAGCGTCAAAAGCAAAAGCGGCTTTAGTCTTGTTGTGTGTGTGCGTATGTGTGTGTGTATGTGTGTGTGTGTGTGTGTGTGTGTGTGTGTGTGTGTGTAAGTGAAAAATCATATTTTTGTTGCTGTTGTTGCGGCTTCTAATTTGTGTTCTATAGTTGCGCGCTGCGTTTAGTGCTCTCTGAGGGCGTCGCTGTCACTGCCACAGCCGCAGCCGCAGTTGCTGCCTCAGTCGCTGCCGCAGCCGCAGCCGCAGCCGCTGTCTCGGCCGCTGTCGCTGCCCAACGCTGACGCAGACGCTGAGGTAGCGCCTGGTCTTGTCGCCAGTCGCCAGTCGCCAGCTGCCATCGCCATCGTCGCCTTCATCACTCGCAAAGTTGCGTCGCGTCGCGTCGCTCGTCGCTTTGCTCGCTTTTGTTGGTGGCCTTTTTTGCCGAGCTTGTGCAGCCGATCCTGGCTGCCGAACAGACAGTGAGAGGGAGAGAGAGAGAGTGAGAGTGAGAGAGAGAGGGAGAGCGGGACGCAGAGAGCATGACTGAACGCATTAATACAACGGCTGCAATGGTCGCCCATATGGCGCCCAGTCGGAACACAACGCCCGAGCAGCTGGCGCGTCTGATTGACGTGCACCTGGGCGAGCTGCGGGAGGAGCTGCCCAACTGGATGCTGGCGCCCTCGACGGTGGCGGGCAGGGGCGTCTTTGCCACACGCGACATTGCCGCCGGCGAGCTAATCTTTCGCGAGCGGGCGCTGGTTGTGGGCCCAACGGCGCGCAAGGGCTCACAGCTGAATACGTGCGTCTGTTGCCACCGTCTGCTGTCCAGCAAGCTGTTCCTCTGCCCGCACCGCTGCACGCTGCCGGTGTGCGGGGAGTGCGCCGATTCGGAGGCGCATCGGAACGAGTGTGCGCACTTTCAGCGCTGGCTGCCTAAGGACCTCAGCGAGGAGTGCAAGGAGAGCAAAGACAGCAAGGAGGGCAAGGAGGGCAATGACAGTGATGCCAGCGGCAGTGCCGCAGACAAAACGGATACAGTAAATCCATTATCCTTGCGCATTCTGACAGCGGTGCGTGTGTTCTATCTGAGCAAGGAGCAGCGGGCATTGGTGGATGCCATGCAGGCGAATGCGGAGCGGGGCTATCGACAGGAGATCATCAAGGCGGCGCAATGCTTCCGCAAATTCCCCACCACCGACAAGCCGTTCATGGATCAGCTGTTCCGCGTGGTGGGCGTCCTCAATACGAACGCCTTCGAGGCGCCCTGTCGCGCCGATGGACACGAGACGCTCCTGCGCGGCCTCTTCCCCCTGACGGCCATCATGAACCACGAGTGTACGCCCAATGCCAGCCACTATTTTGAGAATGGACGCCTGGCGGTGGTGCGTGCGGCACGCGCCATACCAAAGGGCGGAGAGATAACCACCACATACACGAAGATCCTCTGGAGCAATCTCACGCGCGGCATATTCCTCAAGATGACCAAGTACTTTGTGTGCAACTGTGACAGATGCAACGATAACTCTGTGAGTACAATCGAAACGTGATCTGTAACTTGATTCCCGAGATCCGAGATTCGAAATCCTTACTGAAGCTATCGCAAGTTCGTCAAATGTCCTGTTCACACTATCTTAATCAAAGTATTGTAGCACTCCGATCTCATAGAATCAACGCAAAGTTATATTTTCATGCAAGAATCTTGTTCGAAAATATTAGATAGTGTGAACAGACCTTAGCTGGTGTGAACAGTGTATAGAAAATGCATTCAATTGATTCAATTTCATAAGGATATTTCCCTTATATAAAGAATAAGTTCGAGTCCCAATCGATATGAATCTTAAGTCTGAGGCATATATCGTTTTCGAAGAACTTTGAAGAACGACTAGGTGATGAAAAGATTATGTAATGGTTAGTTTAGTTCGTTAGTTCACGCTTAGTTTGAAAAATTGGGACCTTTATAGTATAAATTATGAAACTAAGTCCTTTTTTTCATTTTAACTAACTGGCAACGCTGAGTTTAGTTATTGTGCAACCCTTTCAAGACTATACAAATCTCTAAAAAGAACACAAATACCAAAAGCATATTTAAGAATCTAAGCACTTACTTGCCTAGCCTGTCTGAACAAATGATATATTTTACAGATACGGCAATGTCATGTCTTCAATTTTGTAGCTTACTCTATTTTGGTATCACAATTTACACCGTGTATTTGTTTTTTGTCTATTTTTGATACCGATCACCAAATTAACAGAAACAGGAACCAAGAAGTTTGCAGCTAAAATGAAGTATAAAGAGTAGAAATACTTAGTTTTTAAAATAGACTATCAAAACAGTAAAAACTTGAGAAAATAAGTACGAATGTTGCAGTCGGCAGGGGAACCTCCTGCTTAGAGCGTGTTTTCTATTGCTCAAATCTGTTAAGGAGGTCGTCTGTAGCTTTCATATCAAATTTGATGACACTAGCTATAATAATGTGAAAGATATAGGTTTTCGAAGAGTTGAAAACAATTTTTTTAATGCAGATTTGTCCAGGGGGTGAACATTAGTCTGTATACCAAATTTGGTGACTCTACCTGTACAGGTGTGGGAGATATAGATTTTGCTCATTTGTGGGGGAGAGGCTAGGGGGGGTCAACAAATTGTTGATGCAGATCTGTCAGGAATCGCAACATTAGTGTGTATGCCAAATTTAGTGACTATTACTTTAAAAATGTGGATGTTACAGGTTTTCCCCAAATTGAGTATATAAAAAGGTCTTGACATTCAGTCTTCCTATAGTACTTGTAGTATCTAACAAAACGTGTTCCAGACTTGAGTGTTCGAACTTGAATTGAGTTTATACAAAACCGAAACACCAATTTTCTTCATTTTGGAAACAGAGTGTAAAGAGTTTTAAAATTTCAGCGGGTGTACTAAACCAATTCTATGACAAATTTTGTAATAATTTTGTGCGATCCATACATATGAAGAGAGATACAAAGGAGAGATTGGCGCAGTCCAGAGATCTCAGCTGATCCCTTGAAGTTCCATTTAGAGGTCAAAGCGAATGGTCCACGTTTTTGCCAGACCCAAAACAATTATTGGAATTTCTAAATGTGAAATGATTGTGAATGTGTTGGTGTCTCTTAAGAAATGTCTTTGAATAGATCCGCATGAGTCTGAAGATGTCAAGGTGTGTGTGTGTGTGTGTGTGTGCGTCATATGCTTATAGGAGCACACTCGCACAGACTCGTATCACAGCCATGCTCTTACCTAGGGTCTAGTAGTGTATATCTGTTGGATTAGATGAATAATGGCATTTGGCAGCGACATGACAAGAATGCGCCTAATTAGATTAGTTGTATGATTTTTGCATGAACTTGCTCTGATGATGCAGAACTGGCCCCCCCATGCCCAGACCCAGAGACCCACAACAGGGCGGGCCGCGAGCGGGAACATGGGCGTGAGCTCATTAGTGCAACATGACCAGACCCAGACCCACAGCCAACGGAGACAGCCAAGACAGCTGCTGCAGGGATGGGGAGGGGGTGGTGCACTTGTTGTATGTTAACGGCGTGATACTCCCGCCCCAATCATAGTTCTCAGTTCGCAGTCTCAGTTCATGACAGTCCGCGCAACAGTCCCGTCCCCGTCTGGCGGCGCCGCACAGTGGGCCAAGGGCAGAACTCAGCTTAAAAAATAAAAATAATTCAGGGTCCGTAAAAAATGATTATTTTGATTTTTTTCTTACTCGGAAAAATCAATTATTTATGGGAACTTTCAGGGAAAAATACGCATTTTTACCGTGTTTTAAAAGATTGTGAGTTTTATAGATTCTCTCAGCAAATAATGATTTATTTTGAATAATTTTTATTTATTTATTAATATTGATAGCTTAACTTTAAAATTAAACTAACAAGTAGTTTTTATAGCGCTGGCTACCGAGGCCTTCGGCTATTTGTTACAATAATATTTTGAACAATACTTTACATCTCTACTGATAATCATTATTTTTAAGCAAACAAAATAAGACTCATAAGATTATGATTATTTCTTGGTCTTTATTTCTTGCTCAAATATACAACTCGAGTTGTAAACTCTGATGGGAATTAGGTATAAATTTAATGGGGAGATAGGGGAAATTTACATGTATTCTTAGCCAAGACGAACCTCTTCAATCCATTTTTACGTTACGAATATTCTTGAAAAAGAAACATTTTATTTATAATATTTTTAATTTGTAGTCAATATTATTGCAAGCGGATTTGTATATTAAAATTATTAAATGATTAAATATCATACAAAAAAGTCAATATTAATATAATATATTAATCATGAAACCTTGATTCCGATTTCTATTGAAATCAAATCTTTTGAGTAGCATTTTTCGAAATTTGTTTCTACTTACACTTGAAATTTCACACAAAGATACTTAGAATGTTAATTATCTATTTAATTCGAACTAATTAACCTCTTCAGTAATTTTGTACACTCACAAAGTACATTTAATTATAGTTAATTTATACGAGTATATTTGTATATTTTTGTATTCGTACTTAAAATAAAGACTGCTTTAGGAGGATATACCCGACTACGAGACTATCCTGTACCCAGGTACAAAAATCCACAATATATCTTCGTATACACACGCATGTGCATCAAGCAGTTTAGCGGCAGGGCAAGCAAGCAGTGTATTTCAAGTGGCTGCTGCGCTGCTGGTCTCTTCAGCTAGGCAGATTTTATACCAATTGATTGCACCTTTGGCAGATATATTCTGGTGCGGGTTGAATAAAACTAAAGCCAACTATATAAACTATAATAGATCGATTCAAATATATATGTGAGTACTCGTCCTTGGAAACTGGATAAGAAGGACATGTTAATGCTGTTTAACAACATTTAACTATTGCTTGTGGTATATAAATTTGACGACCTCTTTTATCAATAGTTTCAATTAGAATGTGTATGCCGAGCATATAAGTATTTTATATTTCTTAAGGAAATTTATATATATATATATACATATGTATTTATTATAGAAATCAAATGTTGTAGTTTTGTAATTAAAAGGTGTTTTGCAATTTCTCTTAAGAACTTGTATAATACACTTCCGTTTCATTTACATTTTGTTCATTTATTTGCGATTGGGGGAGAGTATTCTATGGATATATTCGCAATCTGTTATTATCATCAATGTGAAAGTATGTATTTGGTATTAGGCAGCAACCTTAATGGTTTTAAATGATGTATATATAAAAATAATCTATTTATTTATTGCTCAAGAAATAAAAGCTAGCATTGTTTCTTGAGTTTTATATTTCGAAAAAAATAACGACTATTTTTTGAGTAATCGTTACTTTTTGCCGAAATATGAAACTTACAAAATAATTTTTATTCCTGAGAAAAAAATTATATTCACAAAGCTTTATTTTTAAGGAAACAAATAAATCTAAAATATAAGGAATATTTTTGAGCCTTTCAGTATAGCTACATTAATAATAATCATTGCAGCAATACATAGTCCTGGCAACAAAGATGCTATAGGCGCAGTCCTCAATCAAGAATCAATTATCTTTCATTATGTTTTTTTTCATTTAAAATTATCTATGTGGAATGTTGGTTGGTTATTTGCTGTATAGCCAAATCCCAATAATGATATGTTACATCGATACGATTACGATTACGATAACGATTACGATAAATAGATGGCGAATTGGCAAGACGGTTGAGGTCCCCCATAAAAAGAAAGCACGGAGAATGTTAGTATTGGTCCTAAAAAAAGCGGAAAATATTAAGGAATCGATTTCAGGTGGGCGAGGTTGATTTTTTTTGCCGAAATTATGAAATAATTCAAAAAAGCGAGTTCGATATACAAAACTTGAAATAACACTCAATAGTTAAGGTAAATCGATCAACTATCGCAATATTGTTACGATAGCTTTAAAGTGTTGTAAAATGCGTGGAGTTGCCAGAGTGTGTGTGTGCTCATTTTTTAACTAAATAATTATAATTTAAGTATAATATATGTCTAAATATATGTGTATATACATATAGATATTAAAATATGTTTTATATCTATATATATATATATTTTTTTTTTTGAGTGAAATAGATGTTAATATGTATAAATAAATCGGATTATACAAATTTTTTGTTAGCTATTATAAACTTATTCAAATTAGTGCGGCTCTATATTGAACAGTCTGGCAACTCTGGTAAATTTTTATGTTTTCCAACACTAAAAACGATACAACATCGTGTCGATAGACGCATATCGGTCAACATTTATATGTATTTATTTCATTATTTCGGCAACAAAGTTAACCTCCCCCTACCTGAAATCGGTTTTTGGAATTTTTCCACGTGTTTTGAGCCTAAAACCAACATTCCCCGTGGTATCTTTCTATGGGGGACCTCATCGATATATTTACCGATTTTTGCTCATTAATCGAGAATAGTTGCAAAAATACCACAACCAGTGTTCTTAAGTGTCAAAATACCGAAAAATACCAAAGTCAGTATATTTGGTATTTTTTGCCTTCTGGGGTTTTTTGTGTTATTTCAAGTCCAGCTTCCTGTTAGGGATGCCCCATCCACCTTGGACAAACGTTGTTTGTTTTATGTTAAAGAACAAAGTAGAAGAAGATTTAGTACATGAAACTTTGCACCTTTAAACACTTTTGAATCGGTAGAACACTTTTTACCCAACTTAAAGCACTTTAAAGGGCTTAATGTTAAGTACATATATTTTTTTAAAATGTAGTCAATTTACAAGTGGAACACCATACATTACTAGATTTGATGGCAATTAAAATTATTCCGAGCCGCATTAAGACTCTCTCCTAAAGTCGTTCTTCGTTTCTCGTCTCGTTTACAGGAGAATGGAACCTATCTGGCGGCGCTGTTCTGCCGGGAGCAGGGCTGCAAGGGGCTGGTGATACCCGTGCAGACAAAGACCCTGCAGCCGGACTGGCGGTGCCTCAGCTGCGAGAATGTCTTTCCCCACGCAAAGATGGCACGGTATCAGGACTTCGCACTCAACACGATTAACAATCGTATCAATACGTGCAGCGTCCCCGACATGATTAACTTCATCAACGAGTTCTGTCCGCGCTTCTGTCCGCCCTCCAACTATGTGCTCATCGAGGCCAAGCTGAATGTCATCTGGCGGATGACGCGACTGGGCGCCGAGGAATACACGCCCGAGGAGGTGGCCCACAAGGATCGCTATCGCGAGGAGATTCTGGCCATCCTGCATAAGCTGGGTGCCGGCGAGTGCACGTTAAAGAAGCTCATTACCGAGGAGATACAGTGAGAGCTGACAGTTGTGAGACCCCCAATGTGTGTATGAGGTGTGTGTGTGTATGTATATGTGTGTGTGTGTTCATGTGTGTGCGTGTGTGTGCGCTGGGGCAGCTGTCGGCAATTCAATTGTTATAGCTAGTGAAAAGATATATTTTTTTTTCTTTTATTTTGTAATCGCTTTAGGAATACAATAAATATTGAGCTCTTTGAAAATCTTGAAAAATCGCATTGCGCATTGTGAGACCTATTTCTGGGAATCCCACCCGCTGTGCCCGCTGTAGCCCCCCTCTCCCCCACACACTTCTCTATGATTTTGACACATTTGTGGCAGCTGTCATAAGCTGAAAAAAATAACCAAATAGAAAGCAACAACGCACGTGTTATCTGTGTGTTTGTGTTAGTGTGGTCAATGTTAAAAGTTTTTTTATTTTGATATTATATAGTTTATGAATAGCACTTTAAGCAGACATCTAGAAACACACAGTCAGATCAGTTTAATATTAATATTATATATGGATTAGCTGCTTAAGTTATGATGATCAGATCAGATGAAACTCAATCAACATGGCAGTGCAAAAAAAAAAAGAAGAATTCTTAAATATATTACTCTAAGTTTAACAAATTCGTATAATTAGTTAAAACTTACAACTAGTTTTTTATTTTTACCTGGCAACCGTTGCCTTCCCATTGCTTTAAGTATACATATATACTATACAGATTATATACTATATTTTTATAATCTCTTGCAGATAGTGCTGCTCTTAAGCCCAAGCAGAATTTCACTTTATATCCCAAAGCAACATTTTTGAAGAAAGTAATCTTACCTAAAACTATTATTTCTCATTTTGTTTCCAATTTTATAATGAAACGACGTATAATCATTTCAATATCTAACTATCGATATGTCGAACCTATACAGCTATACTTTTATACAATTATCCCAATGGCAGCTATATATTATAGAAATCCGATCCAGCCGGTTTCAACATATATACTGCCAGCAGCAAAAAGAAGCATCTGTGCCAAGTTTCTTCATGATAGATATAAAACTGAGAGGCTTATTTGCATAAAGACAGACTGACATCACTATATCGATGCGGCTATTGATGTTGATCCAGAATATTTATATTTTGTGGAATCGGAATTGTGCTAGACATTTCTAAAAGGTCGAGAGAAATCAATAGTATTTTTGACTAGCATATTGTTGATTAATATTACCTAATACTTAATATTACTTTAGGCTTTTGTGCATTGAAGAAACCTATTTGTACATTAGATTTCCAGCAGCGCAGACTAGGCTATACAAAGGAGACCTTCCACAACATTACACATGCTCTATACATTCATAATTTGGAAAATCATACTATGAAGTGTATTCTCAGAAAAAAAGACCCTACACTTGATACTTTTTGTATGATTTGTTCTTTGTATCCACAAAACAATTGGTTCATTAAAAACGAACGACCTTTAAAAAATGCGAATGAACTTGGTAAAATAATGAAATAAGCTTAAAGACAATCACAATGTTAATGTAAATTCTAAAACGCAGCCCAATATCGACAAAATTTACTTTCTTAAAAGGCTTGGAGCGAACCAGTTCGATCCCTCATGTCTAGTCTTTTCCTACTCTGAACCAGAACGTGTACTGCCCAAAAAACCGAACTATACTTTTACCAAAGCTAGAATTCTTAAGAAGTTAAATTGTGCTTTGACTTAGTATATAATACGGGGATTAAAAAGGTTCATTCAGTGCACGTGGTTCTAAAACTCGATAACCACTGGACCAAAACTCACCATCCTTTGAACCTATATTAAGTTGGTTGCTCTCTTAAGTTTGTACCCGGTAGGTGGCGCTGTGATGGTATTATTTGTTGTTTGTTTGTTAAAAAAAAAGAAAATATGATTCGACACGGTAAGTGGAAGTGTACGTGCAAGTTCAAGTGTAAGTTGGTAAGTGGAAGTGTTTGTAATTTGTATTTAACAATAATTCATGATTTTCTCTTACGATTGACAAAAATTTCATATTTAACAAAATTTATTAAACAAGAAATATATAAATAAATATATATTTTTTAATCAAAAAGAAAAGTATATACATACGTGGGATGTTAGTTAGTTATTTGCTGTCATGATGAAATTTTAATAGGGTGGTCCATTCACTCTCTTTCGGAGCCACGATTGTGCTGTCAGTACTGAGAGCTTGTACTGTCGATCGTGGCCCCGAAAAAGGGCGCACGTCGAGCGAATGGACCACCCTGTTATAATTTCATAATGATTTGCTGTATAGCTAAATCCCAATAATGATATGTTACAGCAATCCTAGACAACAATACGATAACGATTGCGATAACGATTACGACTACGATTACGATAAATAGATGGCGAATTAGCAAGACAACGAATTCAAAATCACGACGAGCAACGAGCAGCGGCGCAACGTCACGAGGGCAAAGTGCTGCACGAAGGCGCAGAGAATTAATTTTTGGGCAAATGTGTCGTTGAGGTCCCCCATAGAAAGAAAGCACGGAGAATGTTGGTATTAGGCTCAAAACACGCGGGCAAATTCCATGAACCGATTACACGCGGGGGGCGGTTAACTTTGTTGCCGAAATAATGAAATAAATACATATAAAAGTTGACCGATATGCGTCTATCGACGCGAAATTGTATCGTTTTAAGTGTTAGAAAACAGAAAAAATGTACCAGAGTTGCCAGACTGTTCGATATAAAGTTTGAATAAGTTAATATTAGTGGCGGACCTCAACGAGATATATACCGATTTTTGCTCATTAATCGAGAATAGTTCGAAGTTCAACCCCTGCGGTTGTGAGAACATTAACTTACAAGTTCTGTGTGAACATTAACTAACTAATTAAACTATTAAACTAACTATTTATACTTAAATTTAAATAAAAACTAACTTATTAAATAAAATCCCCATATACATGCAAAATTGACTTCTGAATATTCAATGATGGATGAAGACTTGAATTTTTTGGATATAATATATGGAATTTGTAAAATAGGTGCTCTGTCCTTATAATGTAAACGAATATACTCGAAAGCATGAAAAGAAATTGAAAATAATAATATAATCAAAGTGTAAAAATATATTTTCAAATGTGCTCAAACGAACTCAAAATAATGATGTTTCTAGATAAAGAGTTCAGGGAATGAACCACTCGTTAAATATTCCAGTGCGGATTAATTCCTGCTTTTGTCCACAAATGTCATAGATTTGTTAATCAGTATACTCTGTTCCCGAAGTGAAAAAGAGTATATTGGGTTTGCAAAATGTCCGTCTGTCCGCAACCAAACTTGGTACACATGTTGCTGTATATCCTCAATTTATGAAGTAACAAGATCAAATTAAACAGGACTGCGAACAGAGTATTCTGCTGTCGGGTACGTCCGACAGCAACGTTCTTACTTGTTTTGATACTTGTCATGTTGGGATTCTTTCAGTGTACTATGTATATTTGGGTTGACGGCATATGCAAATGGTATTTACCTAGTGTCATGAATAAACATTGGGAACAGTTAAGCTTGTGCAGAATATATTAATGATTCGTTTTTTAATGGCATAACAAATATCATACAGTAAACATAATTGTCAATACACTAAAACTAAACAAAAACTAATTATGTATGTATGCAGTACGAGTATGTAACAATATGAAGCCATTAACATAATTACAAAGTACTCGAAAGTATTTCAAATCGGCAAACAAAACAAAAGTGTCTTACAAACTGTCAAAAAAAAGAAGATATAGAAGAAATTGTGCGTTTTCCTGTTGGTCCCCCCTTTGGCGATGGATGTTGATTATAAATAATTTATAACTATAGCTATGAATACATATGTATTTATGTATGTATGTATATGCCTACCTAGTATATTGTCATACAGCAGCTGATTTTGTTCTCACAAAACTTGACTTAGAAGCTAAAACTCAAGAAACGACAAAAGAACGGAATAAAAAAATATGAATATTTAATAACAGGGTGATTTAACAATGTGAAAAGTTGGAGTTTAAGGGTAAATACCAGAATTGCGCTCCCTGCCTCCCCCCCTCTACCAAGGCCATACCATACCATGGAGAGAACTAACTTAGTGCTAACTGTTCGGAATTGATTTTCTGCTCGTCCTTACGCTCCTGCCAGCGCTGCAGGGAGGGAATGGCAAACATGACCAGCCCACTGAGGGCGATCATCAGACCGGCCATGATAAAGGCCGGCGAATAGGAGCCCGTTAGGTCAAACAACCAGCCTGGGGGAGAATTAAATATATAATATTGTCTCTGATCTTTGTTATAGTAGTATAAGACTTACCGCCAATGGGCGAGCCAATGAAACTGGCAATGCCCTGGAAGAGCAGCAGCAGACCAAACGCATTGGTCAGCTTCTCCAGGCCCAGCAGATCCACCAGTATCACAGAGGTCAGACCCACATAGGCGCCGATCGTAAACCCAAAGACGGAGCAATAAATGAGCAGCGATTGATAATCCCCGCACAGCGGTACCATTGCAGTGGCTGCAAAAGGACACGGTTATGCTTGGCCGGATACTTGGATTAGTTAGTTAACGATTGAATACTTACCGATGCCACAGGCCGTAAGGCAGACATTGTAGATGAGCAGGCGATTCACCCAGGGCTTATCCGAAATATATCCCAGAATGATACGGCCTATGGTGTTGGCCACACCAATTGTTGCAATCAGATAGCTGCCCTCCGATTTGGAAATGCCCAAAATTTCTGCTTGGGCGGCCACATACAGATAGGGTATGTTGAAGCCGATGCTTGTGCAGAAATTGGACACGGAGAATATCACAAAGATCACATCCTTCAGCAGCGAGAAGTTCATCATTTCGGCGAACGTGTCGCGCGTCTCCTTGGAGCAACTGATACAGCCGCAGCATTTGGTCAGCTCCTATAGAAAGATCATAAATGGATATCAAATTTATGGTAAATAGTACTGCTAAGTTTTCTCCCCGCTATCATTAAGTAGAAGAAGTTAAAGGTATCTCATTAGAAGAAGGTCAAGTTGAGCATAAAGACGTTGACTAATGGAACCGTACTTTCAGTATTACTCTAATTTTATAAAAAATGTTCCCACAAGTGCTTGGAATACAGCCCGATCAAAATGCACCTTTTAGCGAAATGAGGTTCGCATAGTTGGGGTGATTTAGCAAAAAGCACGCTTACTTAGAGGTCTTGACCGCTGATCTAATGAATGATTTATAAGCATGGAATTGTAGCCAAAACCCGGCGATACTTTGTGTTCGAGTGTAGTGGGGCCGTGGTCGCAAAGCTAACAATATCTGGAGCAAGTGCTGGTGCTGTAGTTAGAGGTAGTGCTAGGAGTGTAGGAATTACAAGGTTGCGCTGCAATGCCACAACCAATAGACGAGTTCTTTGAGAACAGCGAGATCTTTGTGACTGGCGGTTCGGGTGTGGTGGGCAAGGCTCTGATCGAAAAATTGCTAAGATCCTGCAATGTGAAACGTATTTATATGCTGCTCCGTCCACGACGTGAGCTGAATGCTGAGCAGCGTTTGGCCAAGCTCCGACAGGAAAAAATCTTTGAGGTACTGCGCGCAGAACGGCCGGAGGCACTGAACAAACTGGTGGCCGTACCGGGGGATGTATCACTGCCTGGTCTGGGCATTGATTCCAGCCAATTGCAGCAGTTCTCACAGGTCTCCATTGTGTACCACTGTGCCGCCACAGTTCGCTTCGATGAGCCACTGCGCGTCGCCCTGCGGCTGAATGTTGGTGGCACCCTCGAGGCAATCAAGTTTGCAGAGCAGCTGCGTCACCTTCGGATCTTTGTGCACGTTTCCACCTTCTTCAGTAATCCGTATCTGGAACGTGTGGAGCCCAAGGTCTGCACACTTTTGACATTGATATTTGATTGATAACGATTCTAAGATCTCTCCTCGCTTACTTCCAGTACTATTCCTCGCCCATGGACTGGCGCGTGTGCCTGCGGATGGTGCAGGATATCAAGGATGATGACATGCTAAATGCTCTAACCCGAAAGTAAGCCAAATTCAAGCAACTACTAACTCTTTTCTTTGCTCACCCTACTCTTACACATAAATCCTAGAATGATTGTGGGCTTTCCCAATACATACACGTTTACGAAGAACCTGGCCGAATCCCTTATCAACGATTATCGGACCCGCCTGCCGCTGATCATTTATCGTCCTTCAATAGGTGTGTAGTGGTTCTCTATATCTTCCATTGCTTCGATCGATTAGGTTTGGATGCCTTTTCAGTTCTATTTGCCGTAAATGATCCGAAAAGCGGCTATGCGCCCTCGCTGATGGGCGCCATAGGTCTGTTCGCCCTGGTTGCTGTTGGCCTGCTCAAGACCGTCTACATTGGAAGAACCATACACCTGGACATCACACCGCAGGATATGGGCATTAAGGGCATGCTCTACTATACAATGTGTGGCAGTGAGGCTTATAGCGAGGGGTAAGCAGTCCTTAATGACAGTTTACCAGCGGTAGCTTTGATCAAGCGTATGTATTCGTGACAGGACACCCAAGGAGCTGCCGGTGTATCAAACATCCTCCCGCACACACGTACCGCACACATTCAAACAAATGGCTGAACGAATGGATACATACAATAGATGGGACCACGCACCCGTACTCAAAGGCCTCATGATCCCCGGCTGTCATTACACGGATAGTCGACTTGCCTACAAGTTTCTGGTCTTCACCAAACAGATATTTCCCGCCATATTAATCGATCTGCTGCTGATCTGCTTCGGACGCAAGCCGGCGATCATGCGAATTGTCCGAAAAAGTTATCAAACGCTCGAGGTGATGAAGCCCTTCATGTTCAACAACTATGACAGTCCAGGCACCACCGATGTAGAGCGCATGCTGGTGCACGTCCGTGGGTAGGTTCCAGAATCTAGATCTTTTAGAAGGCTGATCACTGATCACTGATCTGATTGTTACATTATTACATTTTCGTAGTACCGAGTTTGATCTACACAATGAATACGAAGCCGCCGGTCGTGTAGATCTCCTAGACACCGCATGCAACCATATGATATTAAGCATACGACATGATCTACTAAACGAGGATCCGAGCACCTTGCCCCGAGCAAAGCTCATCTTTAGAATGTAAGTAAAGGCCAGTTTTAGATACCCCCTCGATATACCTAATACTGATCTCTGACTACAGCAAGAAAGTCATATATCATGTAGCCCGCACGTTTCTGCTCTACAAGCTGCTGAGCTGGCTGTGGCATCCTGTTTGGTCTTATTTTCATCTAATGTACGAGTCGTTATCAACTAAATAATGCACTTTATTTTTGTTTATAGAATAGCATATTCTATACTAAGAATTAGATGTTACCAAGGTTTGAGGGGTTTAGTTTCGAGAGACAATGTTTAAGAGACATGGGCGTATCCAGACTCTTGGTAAAGGGGTGAAGTAAATGCGTGTATACGACTATAGCCTAGGGAGGGGCTCTGACTGGCTTCGATTCCCAGTAAAAATGTTCCTTTGCATCTTAAAAAAACCAACAATATGTTACAAAATTGGTGATATAAACTTAGAACCACATCATTTTGTATCCTTTTGTTTTGAGTTTCCATCTCTAATATTAATAACATATGTTGATATTTGTAGAAAACCAGCTGAAAGAGGGCAGGATTTGAATAGAACGCTTCCATAACATAATATAAAGAAAACGCAACAGTTATTTAAAAAGTAGTTTTTAAGTAAGCAAATGTAGGATATTGTGCAAATACTTTTATCTTAGAAAAAGGACCTCACTGATGCTCTTTTGATGCTTTTTTTTATAATACGTTACGTTTAACAAAATTAAAATCTCGCTTCCCTTCCTGCCCTACTGTAGACACAACCTTCCTCCCTGCCCCACTGTAGTTACACCCATGCCTACACTCAGGAAAATAAATGCCACAGAATTCAACAAATCGAAATATATTCCTTAAGACAAGTAAGCACGACTATCTTCGGCACGCCGAAGATATATACCCACCCTTGCAGCAATGTTTTTTATACAAAAAGTCAATTTTCGTCTGATTGTTCCTATGGGAGCTATATAATAATGTGGTCTGCTTCTGATAAAAATGATAGGAAACTATAGGAAGTATAATAAAACTGTCAATTGTTTAGTTTGGGTGTAATATTCGTAAAAAAACAAAAAGGTTTTCATACAAAAACTAATTTTTCACCCGATTGTTGCTATGGCAGCTATATGACGGACTAGTACGATTTGGAATAAACTTGGTCAGAATATATAAACTTTTTAGAAACTCGTTTTGGGTGAGTGTAGTGATGAAATCTTTATAAACAAAAAAGTTTTTCATACAAAATAAAAGTTTTTGACCGATAATTACTATGGCAGCTATGTGTTAGAGTGGTCCAATCTTCCCGGTTCCGACATATGTACTGCCTGCAGGGAACAGAAGGATCTGCGCCAAGTTTCATCACCATAGCTATCAAACTGAGTGACTAGCTTGAATAGAATCAGATGGACATCGCTATATCGACTCGTCTATTGATGCTGATCAAGTATATATATACTTTGTGCGGTCGGAAACGTCTCCGTCAACGCGTTACACATTTCGTAACACAATTATAATACCCTCTGCAAGGGTATACCCAGGCTAGCTAACTTTGTCTACAATAGTATAGCGACTTTCTGAATTTAAGGGCATTTATTTTATTATACTTGTATTGTTTCAGGATTATTTTAGCTTTGATGCACGGAAGAAACGGTTTTTTTTTGTTTTTTGTTGTTTTTTTTTTTTGCTAGCCTTAAGAAGCTTTACCTTTGATCGAAATAAACGATTTACATGCTAAAACCGTGTTGTAATTTTAATACAAGATTCAATTCGACATCCTTCCCAAGGCAAGGAGTGGGTAGAGAATTGCCCGTGAATAAAGGGTGACAGCAACCATACAGAAGTATAGCTAAGCACCCCCCCTTGGTGGTGTCGATCTTACCTGACTCTGGGCCAGCGGACGGCTCTGCCTTAGGGAGCCATAACGCTTGATTACGTTGGAGCCGGAGCGGGAGCGCGAGAGATCATTCCGTGAGCTGGCGTACTCCGGGATATTGTGCAGCGAGCCCTGAAAGGGAACTTAAGATCAGAACTGTATGTTTTTGAATAGTACTGGTGCTGGGCCTTACCTGGTAGAGGGCATCCGGGCGGTACATGGTGCCACTGACGCTCCGCTCCCGTAGTGGCATCAACTGCGGCTGGCTGGCAAATGTCCGGGCAATGTCATCGTTGCTGGTGCTCTTCACCACCGTCGTCATCGGGATAGGCAGTCCATTGGCAATGCCATTCGTATTGTTGTTCTGTGTGTTGGAAATTAACGTTAACTGGCGACTGGCGACAGCAGCTGGAGACTGGACTTACCAAACTTGGCTTTAGATTGTGCCCCACGCTGTTGGAGCGACACAGGCCGTTACCCCCACCGCCGCCAGTTGGTGGCGCATCCGTGCGCTGTGGCAGCTGCAGATACTGATCCGTAGCTGGCTTCACAGCGGCAACGGCCTTGAGCGGCTCCAGCTCGGCGGGTGTGGCATTTTGGTCCATAATTGCCGCCTTCTTGGCCACCTTTGAGGCCTTGGGCTGCGGCGCCTCCAGGGGCCGGAACATGGCACCAAATACAATGCAATTGAGCACCGTGCCGCCAATAATAAGCATTGCACCACGCCAGCCATAGTTCTCAATTAGCAGCTCGGTCAGTGGGGCAAACACGAATGTGCCAAAACCGGAGCCGCAGACGGCAATGCCCGTGGCCAAGGACCTCTTCGCCTCAAAGTACTGGGTGACACTGACAATGGCAGGCAAGTAGATGAGCCCAAAGCCCAGTCCAGTGCCAAGGCCAATGGTCACAATCAGCGTGGCGACATTCTGGGCAAACATGCTAACAATTATGCAGGCGGCTGCCAGGATGGCCCCCGCAATTGTCACCGCTCGACAGCCGTAGCGATTCACAAAGGATGAACTGATGGGACCTGCAGGATCAAGATGAGCTCTCAGCATAATGGTTGTCCTCACCTCACCTTCCCCACTTACCAGATGAATATGTGACGCCCACCATTATGGATGCTATCATGGCCGTGTAGCCATTGCCCTCATTGAAGTATTTGAGAAACTCGTTGTAGAATATGCCAAAGGAGTAGGTCATCCCATCGGCTGAGTGTAGAGAGAGGAAGACAGCAAATGTTAGTAATGTGTGTTAACTTGAAAATTCGATCAGCTCTGTTCTATGTTGCTTGAAACTTTGTTAAAAATTCAATTGTATACTAAGAAAACTATATTCCATAGAGGTATAACTCCCTATAATAAAGTTCACCCTAAAGATCAGAAATAATGTACCCGACAGCAGAATATTCTGTTTCAAGTTTGGTATAATATAATTTGGTTATTTGTGGGTTAGGAAAGAGACGAGAAAATAACAATAGTCTGTATTTCCAATTTAGTACAACAGTGGGAGATATAGATTTTGCTCATTTGCGGGGGAGGGTGTGGGGGTGGCAAAGACGTTATAATGCAGATCTGTCAAGGAGGTCAACATTAGCCTGTATATCAAATTTACTGACTCTAACTATAAAACTGTGGAAAATATAGGCTTCCACCAAATTGTGTGGGACCTTGACACTTCATAAATCGAGGGTATCCTCAGTGTATGTGTATGCAGTTTAACAGTTGGACAAACGGACAGATAGACGGATATTTCACAAGCTATTCTGCATTTTAGGGCATTAATTTTTCTGAAGGTAGACATTTCAAATTTCGTGGTCTACATATGTACATATGATTTAACATTTTTTTGCCTTGCACTTAGTCTAGCTTTGGCAGGTATTAAGGTTAGACGTGTTTTTCGTTGGCGATTTTCTGCTATTTCCTAAATCGTGGCAAACCTTCATCCTTGCCTGGGTCTTTTCAGTTATGAGAACTTCAAAAAGTCGCAGGGGCGGCAAGTCCGGCGAAAAAGTTGGCTGAGGCATGACTATGGTGTTGCTATGGCCCAAAACTCATGATGGCAACCGTATTAATCTTATTTTTTGCGCAAGCCTCGCACATCTTCTTTTTTTTATCCCTCAAAGAAGAGTTGAAGATTTTAAAAGAAACTTGCAGCGATATCGTTTCAGGGCTTTCAAAAATCTTAGTATTATATTTAGTATCCATAATTCATGGGCAAACTAATCAAATTCCAAAATAAGCTCATCTGATGTATACAGTTGAGTTCCTTTGCCATATCTTGAATCTTAGACTAGTCAAGAATCACCCTTGGGTAAACTTGTTGAAGAAAATTTCATTGAGTTTGATGAAACTTCAAAAGGCGAAATTGGAGCGAAATCGAAATGCAGACGCTTTAAATTTGGTGGTTCCGAAATAGTATGAAAAGCTGGCCATAAATCAGTTTAGCGGCCAATTAATAAACTCGCCCGGCATCAGTTTTAATCAGTAATGCTACCGATGACATTTATATGGCCCAGAGCTAACCAAGATAATGTTGGCGTTGGCCACATGTAAAGTTTCTTATGACATGGCAATTAGCCAATTGATAAGATTAGCCATCAACCTGGCCAATTACCCAATTAATAATTATGTATACGCCATTATATTATTTGTGGCATGGCTTCAGCTTTAGCTTCAGCTTCAGCCTCAGACGCCCTTCGTCTGTCTGTCTATATGCCCAGCCTCAACCCCCACTGTCCCCGTACTCTGCTCCATCATAAATCGGCTATTAACAAATATTTATGGCTTAGCGCTAATCGCAACTGACTAACAATTTTGATTTGGCCGATTAGTAAGCATATTTACGGTCTACTTCTCTCGGGGAACGCACATGTTCACTACCACAACCCGGCCAAGGTTTCTCCCGTGTTTTATTGATTTATGAATCCAACTGCATGCGGTTGCCATGTGCCTGGCAATGTGTCTGCCAATGCGAAGCCACAAACTGTTGTAAGGAAACATATAAAAGTTGAGCCAGAGGTTCTGCATTCGATCCATGAGCTGTCAGGCTAGGCAACCCATCAAATGCAACAGGCACTTGACATATATGTATGTAGATGAGAGTCCCGCTGTCGGCACAGTGGTTGCTAGTCTATGAATACGTTGCGAAAACGCAAGCAGATGCCAAGCTGTGGATAACTGTCACACAACAAGTGGTCACACTGTTCTATAAATTTCAAACACTTTCTGAATCGGAATTTAAAGATACGTATCGGTAGAATTGTAATATACTTATGTATATAAATCTAAAATAACATTATATGAAATTGAGTGCTTGAAACTATTTCTACGCTCCATTTATGCTCAGTTCTCATCTAGAATTTGATCAAAAACAAGTCCTACAGAACGAACTGTGTGCAGATTTTTCAATGTCTATATAAGGTCTCGACCAGCTTATTTGTTAGATAAAAGTTATCTGTTTCATAAAGTTTTCATTATTCAATCGATTTATAGATTTATGTATCAAGTTGACATGCAAATTAAGCAAAAGTTAGCATTCTGGCAACGTTGTTGTTCAAAACAGCTGATTTTTGGTGAGAGGTGGTAATATCAATGTAATTTTTTAAAGGTGAATTTAAAAATTGGTTAAAATGAAAGGCAGAACAAGAAGCGCTTGTTTTAGAGTGCAAGAAATCTTCCAATGAGTGAAGATACTAAACTTAAAGCCATTTTTGTACAGTTTTATTTGTATGCAGCAACAGTTGTCCAACTGTTAGCCAACCGTTGACATCAGCTGTTTGTATTTATAAGTCACACAACTTATAGGTCAGTCAAAGTATCAGAAAGCGCATAAGAGTCGCATTGCAATTTTGAGGTATTGAAAAATCGAAATTGTCTCTATCTGACAGTTTATCTGACACTTAACGCTTATTGAGACATTGAAAAACCGGCACTGAATAATCCCAAATATATATTCTAGTATAGTTTTAAAATCTTCTGAATCATTATTTAAGGACTTTCCTTAGTTAAATGGCTGGAAACTAACTAATTTTGTAAGCTTTTGGTACACACTCTATAAATATACATATTAAATCGTACATATGTGCTTAAAAACTTCTCAGGCTCTCATTTAATCTTCGCTTTCATCTAAAGATTCCCGAGTCAAATGAACTGAATCGGTTTTAGTCTTTTTAATGTATTGTAAGTCCTTTCATGAATCTGTAATCCTTCTATATACACAAGCTATGTTAGAGACGTGTAAATCCTGTTTGTTCTTAGCCCTCAACGAAAGGTTCTTTATATCAGTTAGGTAACTATGAACAATCATAAAGTTCACATTCCAATGCTATATATAGCCGCTCAATCTATTAGATTACACTAAGATATGGCAATATATAGGGCATTTAAGTGTTTAAAGTCTCCTTAGTCCTCAAGTATTCTAGTAAAAAACACTAACCGCACATGCTTCTACTGATTTTAAATACATAGTTTCTTTTGCTGATTAGATATATCAAACAAGTTGACGGCCATTTTGATTTGATTTGGCACTTTGTTGCCTATCGGATTAAAGTATATACATATGTACTATAAACGAGACTATTATGTTAAAATATAAATCAAGTGTGTCCCACTGTGCGTTAAGTGCCCATCGAAATGTTAAGTCCGTCAATTGTCGGGCTCGTCCAAGGGTTAGGTTAACTAATTAACTCCGGTATGTTCACTTACTGACAATGTGTATCATGAAGGAGCCAAATACCACAACCCAACCCCAGCCGCCGTCGGGGGGCGTGGGCAGTGCATCAATTTCCATTTCACAGGACCCATTTCCATTGCTCGGCTTCTGTTGTTGCTGTTGTGATTTTCTTCGTCCTGGCGGTCCGTGCACCATTTTGTGGACTTGTGGAATGTGTGTTCCCTCCGGCTCTGCTGGCAACTTTTGTAGCTGCTGCTACGTGTGTGTGTATGTGTGTGTGTGTGTGTGTGTGTGTGTGTGTGTGTGTTGTGTGTGGCTGTTCCCTATCTGAGCTGCGACTGCAGCGGCATGTTGTGCCGGGACAGCGGGATGCGGGCTGGCGGTGTCGACTGAAATGAATTTTACATCTAATTAGAAATATTTTCGCGTTGGGGAAACTTTAATAGTAAATATCAATAAAAAACAGTTCGTTTCGGCTCACCGAATATGCAAATGCTCTTTCAAATTGTGAATACAATAATATTAGGTACAATGATTGTGTACAGAGTATATTGCTGTCCGACATGGCTGCAATCCAAACCAATTTCGTTAATGGTTCGGCATACGGTTCGAACCAATGTCGCTACGTTCTATTCGTGAACCTGGTTTTAGATTTTAGGTTAGATTGATTTCAATTATAAAATAAAAACAAAAACAAATTAAATTGTGTCACTTTTCAATTTAAATAAATAAGTAACAAGATTAAGATCAAGATTCAAAGCTATATTACAATTAAAAACGAGATTAAGATTAACATTACACAAACATGTAAACACATTTGTATGTTAATACAAAAATATGCAGTAAGTTTGGAAAACTCATTTATTGCAAACTTGTTTTTCTTGAACCGAACCCTTTTTTGAGTACAAATGGTTCGGTGCAAGCTTAGGTTCGGCTACTTTGTGGATAACTGAATTGGGTCAGGTTGGGAAAGAAGCTGGAACTACCGGCTCGAACCGGTTCGATTCAAAACCATTTTGCAGCCTTGATTTCAATTATAACTTGAGGATGAACTTTTCCAGCTGCTGTAGTTAACTTTATTGATTTATGTACTTTTTTTATATTTAAATGATCAAAAATTACTTCAAGCTTAGTTATATATTTTAAGTTTTCAAAGTGTGCTGTTATTAGACAACATTTGGTAACACTTTTTCTACTCATTTAGAAGTTAACGCATTTTGAATTGGGTTCTAGGAGAATTCTCATATTACAGTACATAGAAGCAGGGACCGAAAAGGTATATACATACACGCTATTTGAGTTATTTTTATTTTAAAATCTAAAATACTTCAATTACTTGTAATTGATGTAATCTTTGTGTTCAAAAAGAATCAAAACTCTCTAACATATGTTCTCTACAAAGTGTCCTACGCAAGTAGCGCAAATTTGGAACCCCCAATTGTGTCTGTTTTTGGTTAATCATTCTTAAATAAATCCTTAAAATGTAGTATCAAATCCTCCGTCTGATATAATTACAAAAATTAAATGAACTTTCACTTTAAGAAACAATTAAGAGTCTACCATGCTTCGCCTTAGGAGTAGTGGGCGATAGAAAACAGACTTATAAAGTATCTTATTCAAGTAGCGGGAGTGTATATAAATTACTTTCTGGGCATTATTTTCTAAATTTATTTATTGCTCAAGAAATAAAACTTATTTTTGGTAATATTTTGTTCTCCTTTAAAACAAGACAACTATGAATATATATTTCCGCTCAGAAATACAAATGATTTCTTGAGTTTTATATATTTTGATTAGAAACAACACTTAGAATAAAACTAATGTCTTGAGTTATATATTTATTATTTAAAGTATTTGGCAAAAATTAGAGGCAGAAAGAGTCTCTAAAGAGTTTATACAATCTGACCAAATGTGGTCAAAATCGAACCACTTTATCGCTATATCAAACTTTTTGTTTATACAAATATTTCATGCAAACTAAATTAATTCCTGCTAGGGTAGTGTAGTGGACTCCCTTTAATTCTTGAGAATTGCAGAGAAAGGCGATCTGCCTATCTCTCTCTCTCTCTGTCTCTCTCTCTCTCTCTCTGTCTCTGTCTCTCTCGGTTTCTCTCCCTCTCGCTCTCACTCTCTCTCTCTCTTTGTCTCCCTCTCACTCACACACTCACACACACTAAAGTGGACGTCCAAATTAAGCTAAATCTATACACCAAGTCTGCATCCAAAATGATAAATTGTAGTGGACTCCCTTGAATTCTTGAGAATCGCAGAGAAGGGCGAAAACTATGTTTTGTATGAAAAACTTTGTTGCAAATTTGGTCAAAATCGAACCACTATTTCGCTATATCAATATTTTTGTTTATGCAAATCCAAACTAAATGAAAGTTTTATTATACTTCAAATCGTTTCCTATAATTTCATCAAAATCATAGAAGCAACCAGACAAAAATTAAATACTGCTAGGGTATATAGCTTCGGCACTCCGAAGATATCCGTCCTTTACTGTTATTATTACAAACAAATAAACCTAATCAATTATTTTTCATTATAATTTTACCCTGTTAAGAAAATTTGTAAATAGTAACTATTTCCGGTCCCTGCATAGATATATTATGATAAACTAATTTCATTCATATCAATATCTGTTTATGCGTTACAAACACCTTGGTGGAGCTAGTATACCCGCTTGACAGGCACATAGTAGTATGTGTGTGTAAGCGATATTGAAAACTGGACTTGGGCCACTGCAGTGCTCTGGTGTATGGTGTATGGTGTATGGCAAACCGAATCGAAGCGGTTATCAGGTCGAAGCGCCACCTCCTGAACCGCCTGTCAATCAGGGAGCTGTCAATAGGCAAAACAGTTTTTTGGCCTGGATGGGGCGGGGTGGGGGGCTCTGAAGTCCAGAAGCTTCGTTGGTTGCCATTGTTGTTCGTGTTGTTGTTACTAGGGTGTTGCGGTACTGCTATCAGGGGCCTCTTGAACTGCGCGGGCGCAGACGCTGGGAGTGGGAATGGGAATGGGGAGGGTAGGGGATGACTTGACGTGATCTGATCCGATCCAAACCGTAACGATCAGCAAAACAAATGGCAATGGTGAATACAGTTTTATTTTTAATAAAACTCATTTATAGAAATACGCTGATTATCAGGCAATTCTCTGCTATATAGACCCCCAGCGTTTGCAAATACGCAAAAACATTGAAAATATATAGGCATTGTTGTATAAAGACAGTCGTGAACATACTGCCAGTGACGTTCGTGCGCTAATGAATTTCGTGATATTGATATAGGGTAGTTGGGAATCGGGCAAACGATGGGATGAAAATAAGATGAAAACTTTATACTCCTTATACCCATAAAACGGATAAGTGTTTAAGACCTGTGTAAATGTTTGTAACAGGCAGAGAGAGACATCTCCCTATAAACAATATATGTATATTCTTGATCAGTATCAATAGTCGAGTCGATTTAGCTCTGTCCGTCCGTGTGTTCATCTGTCTATCCGTTCGTCCGACTGCCCGTCCATCTGTCTCTCCATCCGTTTGTCCGTCTGTCTGTCTGTCCGTCCTTCCGTCTGTTCGTTCGACCGTTCATCCGTCTGTCCGTCTATAAGTAAGCGAGAATCTCAGGAACTATAAGAGCTAGAGACTCCAAGCCTTGAACGTCAAGTTTGCGCATCACGTTTGTTTCAGATTTTAAATATTTTCCTCGCACCCCCTCAATTCGTTAAAAACGTTTTACTGCAACAATTTTAAAGATATTTTTTTGGAATTTGGCATATGTAGTGCTTAGCTCGCTCTTAATCTACTGTGCAAATTTCAAGTCAATCGGTTAATAAATACAGAAGCTATTCAAGAAACAAGATTCAGTACTGCAGAGCGGGGGAAAGCAGCAACGCAGCCACCACTTGAAATGCCTTGCTTGCTCTGCCGCTTGTATGTGAGCGTGTTTGTGTGTGTGTGCAAGTGTTCGAAGATACGTTTGGAAATTTTAGTACAGGGAATCTCGTAGTCGGGTATACTCGACTGGAGCATTCTTACTTGCTTGCGTATACAAATATGTCACCCAATCTCAGCCATTGATAGTTTTATTATACTTTATATAGTCTGATTTAATATTATCAAAATAGGAATACATTATTATATAGCTGCCATAGGAAAAATCTGACGAAAATTGAGCATATGCACAAGTAATAAACTAAAACTGGAGATTTCTGAAGATATAGCTTGAAAATGTTCAGTTATACATGTTCAATCCGAACAGCGAGTATGGCTGCTATATAAAGTTAAGCCTTATTCGAATACTACTATTAAAAATACCAACAGGAAGTCACAAACTGTGACCGCATAAACGTTGCTTGATCGGAAGATTCTATGAGGTGCTTATGTGTGTATTCATGCAGACAATAGCTGATGTCAGCTGGTTAAGCGCCTTAAAGAGACTGTGTCTGCATATTCATTCGAACATTCACATATGTCTAGGTATGTATATGTGTGTACATACATATTATGTATGTATGTACAATGTATGTACATAGTACATGCTGAAGCAACGCTTTTGTTGGGGCTGTCATATAAAAACAATGCGCAAAAGTTGCAACAACGCCAAACGATGATAATAATGACACGATAATGCACAGTGGGCAGAAAAATACACAAACAATCGAAATAACAATAACAATAACAAGAACAACACAAGACAAATAAGAGGAACCAATGCGAATGAGAATGAAAACATTTAAATGAATATGAGAACAAAAGTGCTCCAATTTCCTCCCCGCTGATTATCAGCGAATGCACACATGTATTATGTATGTATGTACAATGTACATATTCATGTTGATATTATGTATATAATACATAAATATTACAATGCTTAACATTTGCCAAAGCCCGGAGGCTCAACAAAGCAACCTGATTAGAATTGGGATTGGGGCAACTGAGGGGCGTCTCAGACAATAAAATAATATTAAAAACAACAATAACTTAAATGCTAGAGCAACAACACCAAACCGGAAACGGCGCCTGCACTGCCAGTGACTCACCAGTCGCAGTCACAAGTCGCAGTCACAAGTCACGAGTCACAGCATTTAGTCACTTTGTGGCGGCACTGAGCTTTGTGCAATCAAAGGCAATTAAAATTTTGAGAGGTTGACGTACCTCGGCTCCCCCGAAAGCAGCCCCACCACCCCACCCGGCATAGACAAATTCGCTGACAACACTAAATACAAAAAAAATCACAAAACAAACAAACAAACCAAAAACAACAAACACATTAAATGAAATCAGAAGTCTTGACCATGACTTTCAGTCGGACATATACATACGTGTATATACGTAGGATAGATAACTAGATGATGCCTCTAATCTCGTGAGGGCAAATTACTTACAAACTTTTCTGATTGTCAAAATATATAACATCAAATAACATATTGCGCATACGCAGCGTGAAACTTACGAACTACGAACTAATTGAGTTACTTATGAACCGCCCACTCAATACAATAGATTTAATGAGCGTAAAAACGGCTAGTTTCTTTCGTGGAACTAGTTATATATACTATTCTCATCATATCTATCTATAAACTCTGAAATGTCACCGCCCACTCAATAAATTTAATAAGCGTTTGCCGCCAAATCAGTTATTATAACTGAATTATGTACTCGCTAAGCTGAAGTCATGCGATAATCGCATACACTGCTTGGAATCAGGTATTTATAGCAGCAGCAGCCGTAAATAATAATTATTTACAAAAAAAAAGGGGGAAAAGTTATAATGAAAGACAAATCGATACATGAAAATGGCCTGCAGTAAGCGCATCCTTGTTTGCCAGGACTGTCCACTGCTGCACTCAGAAAACCTCAATAATAAAACTTCTTTTTCAGACCTATTGTTTCCTTGAAACATAAAACTGTTGACATAGTTTTTCGCTCAGGAATAAAATTTATTTATTGAATTTTAAATTTCGACTAGAAATATTGATTATTTTTTGAGTTTCATTTATTGTTTAAAAATAAAATTTATTTTAAAAAACCAAATCTTAAGTCTGCATTAAATGAACACTACTTATTTTAGTATCATTCAGTACTTTTTTTGTATTGTTTACATCTAGAAATGTTCCGATTGTGGTATTTTTGACTACTTAAAAATACTATATTTGTAATTTATTTCGGTATGGTTCGTATTCAGAAAAAATACTAATAAATAAACAAAAATATAGCCGAAGGCCTCCGTAGCCAGTGCTATAAAACTGCTTAGATTAATCTTTTAAATAAATAAATAAAATAAACAAAAATATCCTTCAGCATTTTTCAACATTTATAAAATCATTATTTATTTTTGAGCGAAAAATAATATTATAATATAAAATATATTATATTCACAAGGGTGTCTTATTCTTGAAGAAAAAAAAAAATTACCAAAAGTGAGTTTTACTTTTTGAGCAATACATAAATTCAGAAAGTAGTGCTTTAAAATTAATTTTTCTACATATTACATATAACTTGCGGTCCCTGATCTATAATATCATATCCAATTTACTTGACGTTGAGCTTACAATTTGAAAAAACATTATGATTTAACAGCCTAATGGCCTCAGTTGCTCTGGCCACATTATTGTACTATAGAATTAATTCTAAGTTACAATTTAAATAAAAAAAAATTAATTAATTATGATTTAATCACAGCACTGTTCACTGCGGAAGGACTCTAGACGTTTCAAGGGACATAAGTTGATAAAAGCTCCATCACAATATCATATGCACAGAGGGAAATTTTTCTCAATACTGATACAAATTTGAATCTGGACCGTTGAATATGAGCTAAGCGCTTTAAGCCATTATTTATGCATTTATATCACTAAATTATGATTTCTTGTGCATAAATAAAGCGTTTTTCCTAAACATAAACATATGCATAAGTTAACTGTCGGGGCATTCAGATATTTACTATTTACAATTTATACTTATTAATTAACTAATAGTGTATTTAAATATGCATATGCTCGAATGTGTATAGGGCATCATATGTTTATAGAGGGATCAAGTACCAATGGGGGACATCGCAGGTCAAGGATCCCAATTCCTAGGGGATTCTGGAGCAATCAAATGAGGTTACAGCAAGTAAGAGTTTTCTGGGAGGTTGTGTAGCAGGAAGTAATAGAATCTAGCCCTATGAGGTTTACTAAAGTTGAGATTAAATATAATTATTATAATCTTAAGAGAACTCATTTCTATTGTTGCTTTGGTTCGACTTAGTTTGGTCTAGAGTCATATATTAAATATCAGAAATGGGCGATAACACAACTTCTTTATGAGCTTATCTAACGAGAGTGGGTTGAATAGGGTGCTGGTTGGAGGTTGCAAGGGTACTGGGTGCAGGGGTGCAGCCTGCGTCATGCGTCATGCGTCGTTCGTCATTCGTTATGCGTTCTACTTACTGACCTATCCCTATGCACAGGTCAGAGAATCACCAGTTGGCAATAGCAACAAGTAGTAAGGCTTGGAGTGGGGCTGATGGTTGCACGTTGCAGGTTGCAGGTTGCAGGCGTCATAGATGGTGTGGGGGTAGATGGGGTCGTTGGCTGGGCGCTTGCTTTGATTACCAAGCACTGAACTGGTCTGCATTATTTTTGTTATTTGGCAGCTATTGCGTTGTAGTTGTTGTTGTTATTTGCTGCCAGTCATTGAACCAAAAACAAACAAATAAAGACAATGACAATGTCGTGAGTGTGAAAAAGCTAAACGTGCTAAACACAGAGAGAGAGAGAGAGAGAGAGAGAGAGAGAGCAAGAGGGTGACAGAAGCATGCACTTTGCATGCACTACCTCAGTAGTTCCGTTTCCCTTCAGAGTTCACCAGCTCCAGCTGATCATTGGACAGTTTCAGTTACCTTGAATTGCGGACGGATACAAGGAAACGCATTTAATTTTCCCAATGCATGGAAATGGTTTTACACGTGAAAATGGTTACGGAATTTGTAATAATATTGAGAATCATGCTGTACGAATGACGTTTATGAGGCTGACAACCTTCTAGAAAACTGTCGCCGTTGCATTTTCCTTGTCTTTATCGCTTCCCGACTTCTCCCCCGCCGTCCACCATGTCATTCTGTTGTGATGTCTCTCTCCCGATTCGCACTTTGTTCATTACAGATAGCATTAATTAGCATTTTTTATTAATTTACACGCCTGTCACAATAATCCAGTCGAATTGTGCGGTCAGACATTTTAATTTCTCTGGCCTTGGCTTTGATTCACGCCACATCATGCCCCCGCCCCGCACCGTACTGCCCTGCATCCTTTGGGCCTTCCAGTTGACCCAGTGGCATCAATGTAAGTGTTACATACACTAAATCCTCGAAAGATCAAAGGAACCACAAAATTGGTACAAGGGGATACTAAAACTGTACAATTGTCTGTAATCTCTCGGAAGCCATAAGGTCATATTTTTTGATCAGATCCTCAAGGATCTCGGATATTGTAACAGCTAGGGTTACCAAATTTGGACTAAAATGAGAAAAAGCTTTTCAGACAACAAGTTATTGTACTGCCGCTACGTGAAGTGCTCTGCTTACTTGCAATGCCGCTGCACTGCTTGATGCGTGTGTGTCTGTGCATAAAGATGGGTTTGGGATAGCACCATTTCTACTGTATACATATTTTGAAATTATGCTAGGAAGTCAAATTACATATTATAAAAGACTCTGTTTTATTTGAGTGGAAATACACGGTAATTGAAGTAAGTATTTAAGTTAATCGAAGGACTTCAGATAATGGGTATGTACTATATGCTTAACGTATTGTATTAAGTTCTTATACTTCAGATAAGATATGTGCACTTATATTCCTATGTACGAGATGGGAGATATAATATAAGTTCTATCGGTTATAACAGTGCCATCTGATGATACCCTTTCAGAGGTATTATAATTTTTCCATGAAATGTGTAAGCTAATGAAGGAGACGTTTGCGACCCCACAAAGTATATATACATATATTGTCGATCAGCATCAAGATATGCTTCGATAGAGCGATTTTTGTCTGTTTCTATGCAAACTAATCTATGAGTTTACGAGCTATCGTGCTAAAACATGGCAAAGACGCTTCTTTTTTGTAAAGCAAAACATTTTGAACAAAGGAAGTTTCAAGAACGGAACCATAGAAACAGTCGGATGACAGCGGGGTTTTATTTATTGAAATCTTTCATCCAAACTCAGCAATTAAGAGTTTTATAACACTGTAACAATAGTTTTGATGAAATCAAAGCTCATTATTATATAGCAATCGATCAAAGATTGAGTCTTTCTTTATGGAAAACATTGCTGCAAGGGTATCTATCTTCGGCACTTTGAAGATATCCGTTCTTTCTTGTTTTGCTTTGTTCTTGAGTTGGCCATATCGCTGGGAGGTTCATTGCCATCGGGCACATCGATGAGTTTACGCTTTCTATAGCGCCCTCGGACGCTATCGATAAACTGGTGGAAATTTCAGATCTGTTTGCAGTGCACTCTTTGCGACGGCCACCTGTGGAGGGTCGTTACCAAGTGAGATTAGTGCTGTCACACCCACACTATGCGTAGCTCCTGCCCCAACCCTCCACCCGCTACTGCTCCCGCTCCCGCACCCGCTCCTTCTCCTGCACAGTGAGGCCGCTCGCATGAAGTACATGCATATATGTATATATTTTGGGTATTTTTAGTAATATTGTAGTGGATCTCGCAAGAATTTTAAAAATAGTCACACGTTTCTGTTTATTTGATGTTTCCTAACTGTGAGAAGTGCATGCGTTGCACTAATTTCAATATATGGTACTTCGTGTATAAGATCGTAACTATATAACAATACATAATACCATATAGAACATATATCATGCTATATCTCACCTGTAGTTAGTCTGTACTGACCTAAGTCTATGGTCCGAACAGATCGTTCTTAAACACTTTGATATGTTATTGTTTATATATGTATGTATGTAGTTTGTTGTCAACAACTTTCTGGAGTTTATTGTCAATATTTGAGTTATTTGATTTGGTCCTTTGCTTGATCCTGTTTAGAACTTCACTTTGCACTTGGTGCGCCCTGCTGAGCTGACGATTTCAAACTGACTGCGACAGCTTCAAAATAAGCGCGGCTCAACTTGCGGTTATATACAAAAAAAAATTTAAAAAAAAAAAAAAAGCTGAGCGAAAAAAGGCGACGCAACGGAACCGGTAAAGCAGCGTAGCGGTTAAATTGAAACTGTGTTTTGTTTATTTGCCAGCGGGATACGCTGAGCGCCTTTAATCTCTCTGGAGTGGACACAGCCGATGCCGTTGTCAGTGCGCGACCAAATAAAGTCGAAAGAATAACGAATAATTTGACGATGCCGCTCAGGCGACCGACGCAAATCTACGAATGAGAGCAGGCTCGCTCTCGCTATCACCGCCTGACGCTCGCTCTCGCGTGTGCTCTATCGTTGGCTTCTTATCAGCGCCAACGAGCGTCAGAGAGCGCCCGCGAGAGAAAGAGAGAGCGCATATTTAACACAATCTGATTCGCATTATAGACTCTTATCACAGGCGATTTGGAATCGTCACATTTTGTGCTGCTTCGTCGGTAACATGATTTCTTTTGGGGTGGTGTGCTGGGGGAGTAGCTGACTAGGTATGTAGGTGAGGAGCTATAATGGTGGAGGGGGGAGGGGGAAGATACTTGTTGTATATCCATGGGACTTGTGTTAAATTTTAATTAACAAATTTTTGTATACATCCATAGCTAAAACATGCAACAACTGGCAAGCCATATAAACATGCCAACTATCTACGTAACGTATTGATTTATTAAACACTCTCTCTCCCCCCAACCCCTCGCCGACCATCGGGCCGAGCAGCACAACTTTGTGCTGAAGTTGGCAACGTAGTATAAAGCTGAGCATTTATGGCCAACTACAGATTGTTGAGAAACTATTTCAAACTGATTCTGTAGCAGTTTATAATCGAATTCAGATCACAATTTAAAAACCCCCTCGAAAACGGTTAAGGTTCCAAGCAACGACAAAGATGATAATGAGATTTTTCACCTCTCCTGTATTTTGATCTGTTTCAAGGCCAAAATATTGCAGCTACAAGAGTTAGAAGAGATATAGAGTTGTTAAGATATGGTATGTGTATTCAAATAATAATCTTTATAGCATTTGTATAGGGTATATTTGGGTTCGGTGTGCCAAAGATAACAACATACCTATTTCTGCTGCAATTTTGAGTATTTACACATTTTGTGCTCTATCTAATAAAAACTTTAAAAATGTATTTGCTGGAGAAGCGTGCTGCACAGTGTGCTAAGGTGCATTGGATATGGGAACTGTACTTGGAATGTCCATCCCATAAATAGGATGAGAAGAGGTTATAAGACTGAAGTAGCCATCTCCGAAATCGGTGAGATACGTGTCCAATTGTTTAATGTGTAGAGCTTTACGCTGATTGGAATCAAATTAGGCTTTGGCCCATATATGTAGCTCTGAGACTCGCTCTCCATGGAACGGATTTTCCAAAATCGGTGAAGAGCGTTTCGGACGATTGTATAGATCTTTGAAAATGAGTTTGAAGCCGATTGGGTGGTAAACGAAAAAGTTACATAACACAGTTTCTCGCGAAATTCTACTTTACCGGGAAGAATTTTCCGGCAGTTATTTCAAAGTGTCAGCCTACAATAAAAGAGGAAGCTACTTTAAAAACTGCAGATCTGTAGCTTCTACTGTTTGGTGTGCTCGTGAGTCAAGTTAAAGAGTTCTATATGTATAGATAAAACCCTGTGCAAAAAGAGCTTGTCTTATACAGCAACTAGTATTTAAATAGTTAGTTTCTTTTTAATTTGATACTGACCAATTATCAAAAACAATTAACCGTCTTTCGTTGTACTCAGCCCACTGTGCACTCCTCCTAAGCATTTGTTGTGAGTGGTGGAAACGATGTTCGCACTGGTCGCCTAATTTGTTGAGTAAACGAACTTAAAAGGTTCAATGTGTGAGGGAAATTGATTTTATGCTCAAAAATACTTTCAACTCAAATCGCGAATGCTTGGAGGTATGATTAATTGTTGGTTGTGGGTGACAGCGTATGAAGGGGGGTGATTTTTGGATCATTTCGGTCTATGCCCTGTCAAATGGTAATGCCATCGACATCGACATTAGTCGCTAATCAGTCCGACTCAATCAAAACTATTTGGGTGAAATGCAATTGAGGGAGGGGAGCACCGTCAAGTTCAGGAGCGCAGCGGAGCGGGTTGGGGGTGCGCAACTCGTGATCGAGCCGCCATCACAGCCCCTCCTTAAATCCCCCCACAGCGTCGCCGTTGCCGTCACACGATTTACGATCGTCGTAATGCGGACCTGATAAGCGACCAGGCTGCAAAACGAGCATTGATAAGCGATTGATTTTGTTGTTCGCGTCTATTTCAATACTCAACAACAGAAAAATAGGAATGTAAAAGTACCGTTACATACCAGCAACACCCTAAATACCCTGGCCGAACCAGTTTCTCATCCTGTTTCTCCATTCTAATTTGATTTTATCATTACAGACTAACCTCCTTCAAATAGGTAGTTCCCAAATCACTTATCGACCCTACTCATATCCCATATCTCTAGAATTATATCTTTTCTTAAATTAAGCAACATCTATCACTTTATCGAAATACCTATAATATAACCTCTATATGTAAATATTTGTATTCACTCCAGCTCATCTTAACTTTGAGTAACTTTTTCTATCAATATCATCTATGTATATATACAAACTCCTTATTATACCATACAATAACTTTTACATAGCCGAAGGCCTAAGCAGCCGGTGCTAATTAATCTTAGGTTAGCTCTAGTTATAACTAAGCAAATCTACTATTCGAATAAATGATATAAATAAAATTGCTTTCTATTGCAAAACTTCTGAACAATCTTGATAAATAGTTCCATTGATTTGCAATTGCAATTGTTATGTTATAACGTTTTAGATTATAAATATATAATTAAATTTGTCATATTTTACCCAAAGTAACTCCCATTTCAATTTACATAGCACTTATCTTTTCTAAATTGTTATTAGTGCATTATTTGCACAAAATTTTTTAAATTATTAAATATTTGTTGCAAATCTAATAACTTATATAGATCACAATAAAAAGTTCTTCTTTAATATATCATTTCAAAATTCAATTCAATTTAAAATACCCTGCCCAAAGTAACTGTCACTTCCCTTAAAATAACATTTATCTTTTCTAATATGGTTTACTACTGCAAAATTTGGCAAATAATGCCATATTGATTACAATTATCTGTGTTCCTTTTAGAATTTCAATTTTCCAATAGGTGTTAAAGTCAATTCTTAAGATTTAATGCATATATCATCTTAAAAGACAACGAATCCCGCAACTTCTTCATCCATACATCTATTTTGGTCCTATCATATGACAGCTTAGTGTCTTTTCAAGCTTGGTCACGAAATGTGTATGCCCCAAACACTGTAAGGGAGCGCTACCAGTGTGGCCCCTCCACTCCCCCTGCAGCGGCATGCTTGCAGTTTATAGTGCAGCATTCGATAAGCAGCGGTGCGATAACACATTCGATTACGATTGCCCGCTGCAAAATGCAAATAGAGTGGAACCAAAATCAATTACAAGTAGGCAGAAGAAAAAAACCAGGAGCGGAGTAGGCTTTGATTCGGGTGTGTTGTGAACTGGGTTTCAGTGTGGGATAATATCGTTAGTTCACTTCGAATTCAACAAGGCTAACAACCAACAGCTAAAAACGTAAATTTTTATATTTTCTATTTTATATATTTGTAAGTGAAGTGAGAGTTTTAGAATATTTTTCTAAATTTAGTGAATAGTATAGTAGTAGTAGTAGTGCAAGTCCTGTATCCGCAGCTATATTTATATATATATATATTTTTTAATGATGGAATATAACTATGATGGCCTCTCCAAACCTGACGACAATTGGTGCTGCATGATGGACAAGATGTCCACTGCGGACGAGGGGGCTGGGCCAGCACCCACCGACCCAGTAAAACTGTTCAAATGGCTGGCTGCCCAGGATTTGCCACAGATCGAAGATGAAACGCCGCCGCCGGGCTTCTATGAGGTGATGGAGACTTCGGACATCGCCTACAATTGCGGCAGGTGCACCAAAATGGTCATCAGCGTGGATGCCTACACGATGCAGTGCAGCTTTGACAGTCAGACCCAGACACAGGCACCGCAGTGCCTACCAGTGCAGACGCAGACAACGGCACCAAAATGCATCCCAGTCGAGACGCAGACACCGAGCATGCCCCTGATATACAATCGCAACGTGGCCAATGCCCAGACACAGACAAGGATGTACGCCTACGACCGTAAGCCGACGGAGATGGCAGTCGTCAAGGATCGACGACCTTTGAGCCAACCCTTAACTCGTGTCTTCGACGGCCTGACCTCGCTCCTTGGAAGGCCACGCTGGGCCCTTTTCAGGACACTGCTGATCTTGCTCTCGATGTTGCATGGCTGCTATCTACTGTGCCGTCTGGCCCATTACCTATCCAGTCTGACTGGCCTGATGTTGCCGATGTTGCTCCCACCGCCAACGCCACCGCCATCATCGCTGCTGCGTGCATGGCCCACACTCATCTGGAATCGCCTATGCCGCCTGGGCAGCAAGCTGCGCTTCTTTTAACTGAATCCGCACCTGGCAACGGTTGCGCGCCCCTTCAGGTATATAGGATGGCAATTTCAATACTTGGCTATTTTTAAAACGTTTTCAGCTCTATTTTAAGGTCTTAATCCCGCTGGATCGTGAGTGCATCTCAACTGCAACGCTGTTGTGAGCCTAGGTTGCCTATTCCCCCTGTACCCCTACTATTGTTTCGTTATAAATATTATTGATTGTTAAGTGCAAACAAACAAATATCGACGAGTTGGATTACCATGTTGGTGTGGCTAAACTTTGTTGCGTTGATAACGCCCTGACACGATTTCAACACACGCACACACAGACAGACAGCACACTATATATGTATGCATATTTGTAATATACCTAAATGTTAAGGTATTCAATAAATGCAGCAACTGCGCGCAACATCGCGCTTAAAGTATCTGCAGAGTTGTTTCAGTAAACGTGGTCAATAACCGCCAGATAGGGTCCTCTAGCCTCAACAATTGATAAGCCTTGATAAGCAACACCTTTCACGTATACTTTAATAGGTGCATTCACTTGCTGTCTCTGCCTCTACCTCAGCTTCAACCTCAACCCGGGCATCCAGTGACTCCCCAAAGGCCTTAATGTCATCCATATCGCATCGAAGACGCTTCATTAGAATTTGAACGCTATATGGAAATCATAAATGATCAAGTCACCCAAGATAAGCTGCTTGAAAATGTTGTGTTTTATGTTTGTGATTAAAAAGCACGTGCTCCAATAACAAATATGTGTGTAGACACTATGTTTGAGCTCGGAGATTCACGCAATCAGTGGAACTATTTGAATACGTAGGCCCCTAGGCTACTGCCTAAACACGTGACTGCGGCTGTGCTATATTCAAGCTCTCCAGTATACATGGAATTGGAATGGCAATCCCTAAAGCCCCGGACACACTGTGGAGCGTTTATATACCGTATATCGTTATACGTATAGTAAATATACAGATCGTGTTCACACTATGTGTATATTTCCCTATATAGTTGTATAGGCCTAGCGATTTACGGTAGAGTTGTACACGGAGTTTAAAGTGGCTGTTCACACTGTACATCATATATTCTTGTATACAATCATACATATATAATAATATGTTTATTCATATGGCATTTATGGAAATACATGTGAACATATCTATATACTCTTCAATTTGTGTGAAAATTAAATAAATTCATATTTGTTGAAATGTACATCCATTTCGATTCATCTTACGATTCCGAGTAAGCAGAATTAGCAGCTACTACAATTCCTGCATTTGCATTGAACCGTGAAATAACAAAATACGTAAATGCCAAGGCCAAGGCCAACAATTCGAATAATTGATACTTCTCAGAATTCCACTGAGCCATTTTAAAGAAGCTAACCACAAAATGCTTAAACCAATGTTCACATTCAAGCGCCCATGTGATTCTGCCAAGGCAAACACTTCACTTCAGGTATAGAAATATCCGTTCCTGTCGGTAAAGTTCTTTACGTCTCAGTATACGGTTATATACAGCTTACACTATATAGTGTTCAAAACATATCAATATACGATAATATACAAAGTGTTCACACTGTCCGTATTGAAATATACAATGAAATATACCAAAAAAGTGCATAGTGTGTCCGGGGCTTTAGGTTGCCAAACATTCGTCGGAGCCGGGATATATTTCAAAATCTGATTTACGAAATATATACTTGATCTGCGACTTCTAAAGAACGAACCTACATTCCATATTTGGTGTCTCCAGATCTAAATGTTTCCATAGTTGGATGGGGAGAGAGTGAAGCCGTAATCCAATTTGAACAAAAAACCAAGAAAGCACGGCTATCTTCGGAGTGGCGAAGCTATATACCCTAGCAGGAATTACATTTTATACAAAACTTAATTTTTGTCTGATTTCTCCCATTTTGATGAAATTATAGGAACCTATTTGAAGTATAACAAAATTCTCACTTAGTTTGGATGAAATATTTGTATAAACAAAAAGTTTGATATAGTGATACAGTAGTCCGATTACGACCACATTTGGTCAGATTGTATAAACTCTCTGGAGACTCTGTGTGGGAAAGTTTGATAAGGATACCTTTATAAACAAACAAGTTTTTCATACAAGAGAATACTTAGTTGGCGATTTATTCCTATGGCAGCTATATGCTACAGTGGTCCGATCCGGCTGGTTCCGACATATGTACTGCCTGCAGCAAAAACAAGGGTCTGTGCCAAGTTTCATTACGATAACTTTAAAACTGAGAGACTAGTTCGCATAGAAACAGACGGACAGACGGGCATCGCTATATCGACTCGGCAATTCATGCTGATTCAGAATATATATACTTTGTTGGCTCGGAAACGTCTCCTTCAGTCCATTACACACTTCGAAACAAAATTATAACACCCTCTGCTAGGGTATACAAAAATCCAAAATTCTACTTTTGTTTCCTTATATTTATGCCATATTTCATGACTGGCTTTCTATTTAAAGTTTATGCCCAAAAACTTAACTTTTTTTCCAAAACGCGATCGTTCCTATAGCAGCTATAGGATATAGTGGTCCGATTTTTATCAAAATTTAGTCAGCTTGTTTAAAACGTTAAGAAGCGAGTATCTTATAACTTTTAGCAATAGTTTTACCCACAAAATCAATGGCCTCCGAAAACGTTTTAAAATAGTGTTTTATACTAGTTAGTTTTGATATCCACAAATATTAGTTAAGTAAGGCACTCGAAAATCTCAACAAAAACTCCTACAATTTCATTTTGGAATATGAATAAAATGAAAATGAAAAACACAATCCGTATGCAAATGAATAAAGTCTTAAAAAAGTTATGGTAGCTTGCAATCTTGAAGGTAGAGTTATTGTGGTGTTCAAAACTTAATAGTATGTCGAAAATAAACTCTCACAGCAGAAGTTCTTGAATAGATTTTTGTACTAACTTAAATGCCTACAATCATTTGAAAGTAAAATGTCTAGATTTAAATTTTTATAATTTAAATTCTTGTAAATGCATCAAATTTAAATGCCAAGTCAATTTAAAGTACAACACGTGACAATAAATTAAATTCTGCATAAAATACATAAATTCAATAACGAAGTGTTGATCGACACAAAATTCACGTTAACCCACCCTCCCACCACATCTCGGCAATTCGACGTTCAGAACCTAAAATGCAGAAAATTCAAGAGAGAGGACCTTTTGTGGCATACTGCCAGGGCGCAGGCTCCCCAACAATCGCCCACATCGCGCACATGGCGCATCTTTCTGCCACTTCAACGGAAAAACTGCGCTTGGGTGCACTACCCCCCGGGGCTAGCCGCTTGAAGACAGGTAGTAACAGACAATTTGAAAATTCGGGTAATGTGATATGCCTCAATACTCTCTCAATGCCAGTCAAATGTATGTCTTAAAGTTACTTTATAACACAAAAACCTCTTTATCATAATCACCAAAAAAATAAAATGGAAATTGACTTGGTGTTGACAAGGTTAAGATGGGTTGATCTCTAAAAAGAGTATGTTAATATATATTTATAATAGTACGAATTCAGAGATATGAATAATACTGAAATGCCATGAATTGACTTGGTGTTGACAAAGTTAAGATGGGTTGATCTCTAGAAAGAGTATGTTAATATATATTTATAATAGAATGAACTCAGAAATATGAATAAGCATGACATGCCATGAATAAATCTTAAGGACAAACCATTTATAAAATGATATTCCCCGTGGAAATCCGTTCAGTTTTATCAAAGTTAAGGAAGCTTGAAGTCTAGAAACCCGACTCAGCTATTAATGCTGATCAAGTATATATATATACTTTGTGGGGTTGATAAAGTCACCTACGATGTGTTACACATTACGTTGAAAAATAATAATACCCATTGCAAGGGTATAAAAATATCAATGTATACATGCTTCAAGGAACTAATTCAGGACACGTGACCTACTAGCTATACAAGTAAGAATGCACGCGGCAAATATGCCTGACTTCGACACCCTGTAAGCATCGCATTTGTTGCAATGTCGTCTGCTTCGCTTCGCTACTTAGTCCTTGAATATCCTCGATTGACTTCCGGAATATATCAAGAGGGATCCAAGAATTATGCATACCAAGACTAAGAGGTATTTATTTTATTGTTGATCAATTATAGAATACCAAGACTATATCTTTGAAATCTTCCTTATAAAAAAAAGGGCCAGATTGACTCAGCTGCTTATTCTGTTCAAGAATATATATACTATATATCTTATATAATGTCTCCTTCTAGCTTTTACGGATGGGTAGAAATTGTCTCGTTATGGGCGGAATCCTTGTGGAATTACTATCTTGATTCCATCTCTACTCTACTTAAGTGTTGGTGTCTAAGATCAAATGTTGATACTATAATACTGAATAGATTGTCCAGGGAAACACAAGGTCGAGCAACAAGTATCAAGGCATTGAAAATGATGTCACTTTTTTAAAGGTCACGGCATGTCTGTTTGGTATTGACATTTGTATAAAGGACACATGTGACATTTATTGGGCATATCGAGGAGGCGCTGCAGGAGTCAAGGACCCGTGAAATTTGTGACAATGCTAGCGAACCTGTGCACACACATCTCGCGACCCGATTTAAAGAGAGAGAGAGCCACAAGACGGGACTCCCGATGCTCTGGAGGCACCCGAACCCACCGCACACTGGTTCGCTTATCAAAAACAGCTGGCGAAAATCAATTTTGGGCAAAAGTGCTTATACAGATCTACTTGGAAATCACCAAGCTACCAAGTTTCTTATTATATTATCTTTATATGATTTTAACATTTTTTTTGTAGCATTTGTAAACCATTAGGGAAATTTTTCAAATTTTGCAAAGTTGCAAGGAACTTGCTTTAAAGGGAGAACTTAACTGCGTGTCTCTTAGGAACCGCTTAAAATAAGTGAAAATGAAACAGATTTAGAATACGAATTCGAGAATAAATTGACAAATTATTAAAATTTCGATTTTATACACGTTTTAAAAGATTAAGAATATTTTTTTGACAACACCCATTTTTATTAATTCGTTTGACTTTTAAAAAGTATTAGACATATTCATAAAAACTTAAAAAAAACCATTATTACAATTCTGCCAGATTTGAACCCAAAAAAAGTAATTTTTTAATTTTTTAAAATTTTCTTTGCAAATTATTGTTTACTTTGTAATCTTATAAATAATATTTAAAAACTCTAAAACAATTTCTACACTGCATATGTCGTAAGATTTCTATTAATATTATGAAATATTATTTCAAAAATCAAAAATTTTAACTTGCAAATAAATGTTGTCCCTTTTATTGGGCTTCTAAATTCAACTTTTATATATGTAAAATGAATTGTTATAGGTTTGAGAACACTCTGAAAGCAACAATAAATCTGTTCTTTTTATTGTAACCAGACTGATCTGTATCTTCAGATCTCAGATTTCTTTATTTAAATTGTCATTCGTATTATAACTAAAAAAAATTAAAAATATATAAAAATAGGCTTTTAAAAAATATTTAAAATGTTATAAAAAAAAGTAGGCTTTTAAAAATTAATCCGATATCTTGAATAGCTTAAGGGCTAGGATTTTCGGAAGCTGTATTGAGACCACGACCCACTGTGCGCTGCTCGGCCGTAAAGAGCCCCAAATCCCTACAATGCGCAGAACGCATTACACAATGCGCGGAGTTACCTGCGCCGAATTATTGCATTCAGGTGGAAAATAAGCCCCTATAAAAATCAGGAGGTCCAGAAATTGTTATCAAATCAACGTAAACATCCGATTAGCACACATCCCAAACAAATTTTGGCAACTCAACGAGCAAGTGGATACTTTGCATAAAAGATCTGCTTGTGATTATTGCATTGGAACACCGGCAAAGATATTCAAGAGAACCGAAGATCTCATACATATATAATCAAAATGTACAGCTACGAGCCTGAATATAACTTCTGGTTTGATGAATCTACCAATGACTATGACAATGAGAATGCCGCCAATTGGGACAATGGATTTGAAAGCATGTGGGAGCAGATTTATGAAGAGCTGCGTCAGGAGTCGGAGAACAGCGACTTGTGGAAGCTATTTCCCGATAATCAAAATGTCCAAACTTGCTCTCAATTGGAACCATCTGCTCCATAAACATTTCTATATGTATATTGTATGATGTTGACTATTTGTCAAACATTTTTGGCAAGTGCCTCATCTTCTTCTAAATGCTGTTTGTAAAGTCGTCGTGTTCTTTAATAACACACGATTGTTAGTTATTGAAAATGGTGGATTTGTACACTCTTATGGGACATAAAGGTCAGGTTTTATGGGCTTTACAAGTTTTATAGTGCAAGTATTTTTGTATATTATCATAAGTAACAAATTTATGATTATTGTACTAAATTTATGCTCTATTGTATGAAACCGATATTCGGAGTATTGCCAAATTTATGGCACTAGCATTTTTGTTAACTAACAATTTTGTACGAACTTTATATGTGCAATAAACATAATATGTATGTTTAAAGTCAAATGAATTTTCACTTTAAACATAAGTTTCAGCAAAAGGTAAGTTTTCTCCCATCCTGTAAAAAAGTGTGAATTTAATTGTGAAATTGTGAATATTTTATATTTAAACTACAACATACTTATACACAAAACATACATATCCAACATACACAACTGCATTTATATTGAATCTTTGACTGTCTTATACTTTGTTTTCAAAAGGATAAAGGAGTATTTTATCTGTGCCCAACCTTTGCCTGGTAATAAATGAGAACCGACCAGAGTAAGTTCGATATATACAAGTATATTCTTGATCAGCATCAATAGCCGAGTCGATCTAGGAAAATACATCTATCTGTGTTGTTCTGTGCAAACTAGTTAAGAAGTAAAGAAGCTATCTCAACTGGGCACATATGCTTCTATATGTCGGAACCTGATGGATCGGATCACTATAATATATAGCAGCCAAAAAAACGATTAAGTGAAACACAAAAATGTTTGAAAAGCTGTGATACTTTTTATCTTGACCAAATTGACAAATTTTGAACTCAATTACATCCAATTACACAATATAGGAACAATCGGTCGAAAATTACGTTTCCGCATGTGGAGGATAGCCATTTTTATACACTGTTTAAGAAAAAACAATTTTTTTGAAGTGAGAGTTTATTGAGTTCGTGCAATGCCCGTCTATCCGTCTGTGTGTCCGCAATTGTTTTCATATCCTTGAAGCTAGAGCAACCAAACTTAGTAAATGTTGGTGAATTCCCTTAAAGTTTTTGACAGTTTTTGACAGTGGTAAATCTGGTACAGTTTTATAACTAGGGTCACCAAATTTGACAGAAAAATACCTTTATTGAACTGGCCAGCATTAAGATAGGATCTGAATCCCATTTAGAATCTCTAGGGAATCCTCACAGCCATAGTTTTCAAGACCGGAGACAGTTTTAGACAGCTAGGCAACTTAAATTGGGAGTAGAGCAAGTATGGGTGGATATCAATCCATCCACCCTTAAATCACTGGTTGAATCAATGCAATCTCGTCTTAATTTAGTTGTAATCAACAATGGAAACAACATTGCATACTAAATTCATCGCTATATTATTATTAATAATATTAAGAAATGCACATATAAATATTTACTTTGAAGACTAATTGTCTGTTAAAGTTAAAGTTTCTTCTAATATTTGATCAAATTTTGTTTCTGTTTTTGTTTTTATTTCGTAATATTGCACAACAAATAAAACTGCATATCAAAAATTTCGATAAATATCAATCAAATATGATGCACATAATTATTTGTATGACGTATAATCAAATTATACCGAACCTGAAACAGAGTATTCTGCCGTCGGGTACGTGCGACTGCAACATTCTTAGCTACCTATTTCAGTTTATACAAGGATTATTGCCGCAGTAAAACAGTTGCTATGCGTACAGAGTATACGGCAGCCTGGTGCAACCATTTAACCTGTTAATATTGATTTGATTATTGCAATTTGCTTTACTTCTTTTGTGGCGGCTCCTTCTATTGTTGTACTGCAGCCTGTGTACTGTATGCGATGATTGTTCAGTTGTCAATCAATTGTCATTGTCATTCATTGTTATTGCATGTGCCTGGGTGCGATGAGCATGCAAATGTCACCGCCCAACCACTGACCCACTCCCCAGCCGCCTGCACATCCCCCCTTTTGACAAGTGTGTCAAGAAGTAATTCATGCAAATTAACTGACAAAACGTGCAGTAAATGCATGCATATGCATGTGTCTGTCTTGTGTGGAGAGATTGACATTCAACAATCAGCGGTAAATTGCAGCCATTTTGTTTTTGTATGCACAGCAGCAACAAAAACAAACTTTGACATAGTGCCGCCTAAAAGCAGGCAACAAGCTCTCAACAACTTTAAGTATGTAGTTGTAAGCGCGCAAAAGGCAAAGCTGCCTGCTGCCTGCCCGCTTGAAAGGGGTCTGGGGAAAAGGGGGCGGCTGCGGGATAGCAAAAGTGCACAGAAGAAGAGAAAGTGATGCTGATATACAGAGGTCACTCGGGTCGTTTGCATTGTTGCCGCTTTCTATTTAACATGCACTTGTTCACTGTGCCGCATAAATAATACAGCCTGTGTGTATATGTATGTGGGTGTGGGTGTCTCTATGGCTGCCACTGTGAATGTGTCTGTGGGCGTATCAGGGGGTTGAACGGGGTAAGTCGCACCTGTTGAGGGCTGCCTCCGGCAACAGCAGCAGCAGCAGCTCAGATAACCATCATATGTCTTCATATATGCACATACTGTCTGCACAAAAAGTTTGCCTACATCTACGCTTGTTTTCAAATTAAATGAAAATAATTGTAATGAAATTATATTATATATCATATATTGTATATAAGAACAGTTAAATATCAATTTCTCAAGTTTATTAGTCTAAAACAGCTGAACTAACTAAAACTACGCAAGTTAAAAACATCAGACCTTAAAAAACTAAAGAATTTAATGCATCTCTATCCAAAGGAATAAGTCATGCTCATTTCGTAGTGCTTCCCCTGGTTGACGTCTATAAAGGATTCTTTCTGCTTAACAATTATTATTCAAACGAGCGCATCGAGAAATTAATTAATGTGGCTTTCAATCTAACCCAGTTACAAAATAATTGGTACGTTCTGTCTACCTTCTATACACATTTTCTCCTCTTATAATTGCAATTAATTTTCACGTACTTTTATGCAACGTCCTCGATCTAAAGGGGTTAAGTCTAAAACGAGCTAAAAAGAAATTAATTACTGTGGCTTACAATGTAACTCTACTCATTTGGATAATGATTGGCACCCTTCCATCTCCCTTCTATCCATAGTTCTCCCCCTTATTTGTGTAGCATCTATATTTTCTCACGAGAATAATATACAGTTGCAATTCCTTTATGCAACCCCATCATGCCAAAGGAGGTTAATCTTAAAAAAATAAAACAAAGAAAATTGCAAGACCCAATTAGAAAATTACACCCTACCATCTCCCTTTTATATGTACATTATTTCTCCTTGTTTTCTTACACAAATAGTACACAAGTTCAACTTGGTTGTAGGTATTTTATTTCAATCTCATCTTCCTGAAGTTAATATATAAGTAGGTAGTAAGAATAATAATCATTTTTAAAGAAAAACAAGAAAGAACGGAATGCCAAAGCTATATACCCTAGCAGGAATTAATTTTTATACAAAACTTAACTTTTGTATACTCTTACTTAGTTTGGATGAAATATTTGTATAAACAAAAAGTTTGATATGGTGATATAGTGGTACGATTTTGGTCAAATTTGGTCAGATTGTATAAACTCTCTGGAGACTCTGTTTGGGAAAGTTTGGTAAGGATACCTTTATAAGCAAAGAAGTTTTTCATACAAAAACATAGTTGTCGACTGATCATTCCTATGGCAGCAATATGTTATAGTGGTCCGATCCGGCCGGTTCCGACATAGGTACATAGGTAAAACTAAGAGAGTACGCATAGAAACAGACGGACATCGCTATATCGACTCGGCTATTCATGCTTATTCCGAATTTATATACTTTTTTGGGTCGGAAACGTCTCCTTCTGACCATTACACATTTCAAGACACAATTATAATACCCTCTGCTAGGGTATAATGAAATGTATTCATAGAATATAATGAGCTAATTTATCAGTTGTCGAAGGATTTCCATTTTATTTATGGTACTTATAAGTTTCTAGGCTGCCTTTTTATGCATAAACTTAAATTGTTTCTTTTGAACGTATGTATGTGCTGGTGTACGTCAAGTTTTGCCGCTCAGTGTATATAGTATGCATGTATGTATGTATGTGTGTACGTATGTATATATAGTATGCATGTGCCGAGCTAATTATGTATGTGCAACTAATGAAAGGTTCCAGTTTGCCAACTGGGCAGTCAGCCAGAAGAAAGCTCTCCGGGTAACAGAATGGTCAAGGATTCGCCAAAAGCGCTTGCAACAAAATTGAAGCTGCTTCGCCTTAAATTTTGGCCTTACTGTGCTCAATTGTTTGCATTTTCGCTGCACGTGTCTCGACCTGTGCCACCAGACGTGGCACGAGCACATGGTTTGCGTGTGCATGCGCGGTGTGTGTGTATGACAGGTGGTTATATCGATGCAGCGCCGACATTTGCATGTCCCCCGTGTGAGTATTTGTCTGCGTTTGTCTTTGTCTGGCACGTGAACTTACGATTGAGGCGTTGCTAGCTGTTTTTGGCGCGGTGACAAGGGGCTGGGGGCTGTGGGCTGGGGGCTGTGGGTTGGGGCCTGTGGGCTGGGGTGGGCAAAGGGTCTGGGACTTAAGGCTTGTGGCGTACGCTTACACGTGGGTCGATCTTTTCGACTGCAGGTCACGGCCGCAAGCGAAAACGGCGAAGCGCGGCTCGATTTACGGAACACAGCGCATAATCCAATTAGCTCACGTAATTAATTTGTAGGCTCGCGCTAATTTGGATAACAAACAATTAGCCGGCTAAACGCAATTTTGTCACGCACACACGTTAGCTCGCCGCTGGTGGCTAGAGCCGTGAGTCGGTTGTATCCCTGTTGCCCGGCCGGCTAATGGAAATCCCTGGCTGTGCCAGTTGATGCAGTTCTGCGGGTTGGTTGCCCGTCGGCAGTTGCCTGATGCGGATGCGGATGCGAATAGACAGGCGCACACGGCGACTGACAATGCCGCAGTGGCCATGGCATTTGCGCAACGGCCACCTGAGGATTCGGCGACTTTTGCTTTTGCTTTTGCCATTTTGCCTTCCAATTACACAAGCCTTTAACATTTTAAAATGGAGCGCCAGGACTAGAGGCGAATAAGCTAGCAAGCTTTTGTGCTTTACTTGCTATGTAAAACAAGCCAAAAAGCTTTCGCAAATGTAAACGAAAGCTCCGGAACAGGACCGCTGCATCTGTTTACTATCATATGATAAACCAAATAGACTATATGAAATCTGTTTATATTTATTTGTTTAGTTCATCGAATGATGGAATGACAAATGTATGTTGCTGTATGTGTAAGCCTAAGGATCTCCTCCCCTGGCGCCATCCTCGTCGTCAACATCCACCCAGCCATCGTCACTGAGCTCAGCGACGGTGTCATTGTCATCGGCCACAGCAGCCACACTGAAGTCATCTTCGGTGGAACCGGAATTGGTATTGCTGTTGGCTAATTCGGCTGTCCTCCAGCCGGCAACGGTCGGATGCTCCTGAATATCCCGTTGGGTAACTGGCACCTCAGAAGTCGACTCGCTGGTCGTAGATGGGGCCGTTTCTGTCGCGGTCATTGTTACTGAACACGATGATGCCCGGCCGGTATCGGCACCTGTTCTTGGATGATTGCGCCTACGTACAGCCTCATACTCCTCTAGATCGGATAACTTCAACTTTATGCTTTGCAATGGACGTTTTTGCATGATTCTTGCTGCTGAAAATTGTGCGTGTACCAGAAACAGTTACAATACTGGGCTGCCACCCCGGTGGAGTGGTTTTTAAAGCGCGCGGCAGCGCTGCCAGTTTTTCGATGGTCGATTGTTATCGAAGCTTTAGTATTCAAATTGAAGCTTGATTTTTGTATAATTGCGCAAGTATATATGACTGCACTGTATATAATTAGCTGAAAAGCTTATTATTATATTTATAAGTAAAATAGTAGAAGGATTTATTATAATTATTAAAATTGAATCGATTTTTAATTTGACGATAGACTCATCGACAAGCCGCCACAGTTTATTAACCATCAATCGCAAAAGTTTGTTTTAAAGAATGCAATTAGTTTGTCTTAAACAACAAATAATTAGATAAATTGGAGCGCAACGTGGAATTGGTGCGGCTCTCTGTCTTTTCCAGGCCCTTGCTCTCTTTTGCGGTGCCAGTGAGCACGATTGTTTACACCGAAGCTTTGCCGCCGTCTGGCGGCATTTGTTGTTGGCTTCTGCTGGCTTTGTTGTTGTTTTGTTCTTAGCAGCAAGCAGAGCGACGACAGCAGCTTCAGCAGCTGTGCTGATCTGGCATAGCCTGCGGCCAGAAGCACGTCGCACATGTATTTTCAAGCAACTGGTGCTTAAAGTATAGACACGGTGGCCACTTGATTCCTAATGAGCAGCAAACAAGTGGACAAAATGAACGGACGCTCCATACGCATCAATCGGGTGCCGGCCACCATTACGGCCATTCTGCTGACCATCGTGCTGGTGTACTTTCTCAACTTTCACAAGGAGGAGCGGCCGGCCATCTATGGCATGCTTCGCAGTGGCAGCGATGGTAAAGTGAATCTGCGCAAGATGCTCATTGCAGCCATACAGGCGGCACAGCGTGGTGGTCTTGAGGTGCTGGATGTGGCGCGTTCGCGTCAACTGAAGGAGCGTAGTAAGGGCAAGACGGATGAGGGTGTTAACGATCCGTTTACGGATGCAGATGGCCGTTCGCACTGTGTAATGAAGCAGGGCCTGCAACGCATCTTTCCACGTGTACAAATCTTCTCCGAAGAGGATAAGGAGCACTGCAAAGATGCGCATAGCTTCGACCTGGATCCCACGGTGCTGCACGAGACTGCCATAGTACCGGACGTGTCAGTTACCGCACGGGATGTCACCGTTTGGGTGGATCCGCTCGATGCCACCAAAGAGTTTACAGGTACATATGTCTAACCATTGCCTACGCTCGATGTTGGTCTAACCTTTACCTTTTGCCCACCCAGAGGAACTGTACGAGTATGTGACTACCATGGTCTGCGTGGCTGTAGCCGGACAGCCAGTAATAGGCGTCATACACAATCCATTTAGCGGCCAAACAGCTTGGGCGTGGGTTGGCCAAAGCATGTCCGAGTACCTGGACGAGCTGCATAAGCTGCCACGCCTTAACTCGGCTCAGCCCATTCTCACTGTTTCGCGCTCACATGCCGCCTCCGTAAAGGATGTGGCGCGCAGTGCCTTTGGCAATAATGTTAGCTTACTAACCGCCGCCGGCGCTGGTTACAAGGTGCTGCAAGTGGTGGCCAACAATGCTACTGCCTATCTGCATACATCGAAGATCAAGAAGTGGGACATTTGTGCGGGCGATGCCATACTGCGGTCTCTGGGCGGCACCATGACCACGCTCAACGATGAGCCCATCAACTATGGCCCCAACGAGTCCCCAGTGAATAGTGATGGCCTTTTGGCCAGCCTTGATCGGCACGAGGAGTACATGGAACGCCTCTCCAACTATCGCAGTGCGCACAATGGCAAACTCAGGTAGTAAAGGATCATAACAGTGCTCCCATTTTTTTTTAAATCTTTCCCGGCTGCTGCTGCTGAGCGCGTGCAACGTCGTCAGCTTAGTTCTAAGTTTTAAAGTAAAAAACCTGTTTTTGTGTGAATCGCTTTTTCAGCTTTCTTGGCGGGTCATGAACCCGGACAGCGCAAACAACAAAAAAGTCGAATCCAAATAAATGATAATATTTATACTTGTAAATTTTTGGTTATTTTGAACTAAGCGAAAAGTTCAGAAAAAACGTGCTCTGCTTGATTACATTTCCTATACATTTTCAAGTATCTATCCACACACAAAATTCTAGAAAATATTTGTTCTCCGGTTCAATAACTGAATTTATATGTATTTCAACTATATAAGAATCAGGAGCTTAAGAATAATTGTCCTTAACAGTCCTATTATAATATATAAATATAAGTTATATGTATAATCCAATTTGAAATCATTAAGTATTTCGGTTTTAAGGAAAAGTGCTCTTAGATTGATCGGCAGGAGGATCGGCAACGAATATCCAATCCCATCTCTAGTGGGAATAGTTCATTTTGATTGGGTTTTTAAACAGAATACATACAGTTATAAAATAAAGATATGAAAAAGATTTAAAACTATGCATACATACTTAATTTCATAATATATACACCTTTGGCGCCAGAATCTCAAATGCAACAAGATTTGGCAAGGTTCATCGGCTTATGCATGCCTTGACACGTGTCCATCACTAATTGAAACAGCTGGTTTTCTTTACATGTATTCAGCTGTTTGGCGTTTATTCACTGTGTGTGTGTGTGTGTGGGTTAGATTAGAGATGGGCGCGTGTCGCAAAAATGATACCAACACGCACGATTTTGACGAAAGTTAAAATCTTATTAAACGCTATGAAGTAAGCGCTCTTCCTTAATTATTTATTAAATGCTAACTTAAGACTACAAGTTAGCAAGAGGAATTAGTCATGGCTGCCAGGTCTGTCAGCTAGAGGGGCAAAAAGTATCACCCGGTGAAGGTCGACCGCCATGCTGACTGAATCTAGCTTACCGAAAGTTTCCGATCTGGGTTTAGAGGACATGTGGTTCTAACAGGACGAAACCATTTGTTATCCTGCACGCGACACAATGCGTATTTTGAAGAATGGAAAAGAAAATCAGATGATGGTTTTTGCCCCAAAGAATCTTGGAATTTGAAATCTCTAAAATTGGATATTATAGATTTAAGTTTTTCTACTTACAACTGAAATATGAAACAATGTGTTTTATACATTATTAAGGTTAAGTTAGGTATTAAAAACAGAATATTATTGTTTTTCGTTTTAAAAAGATCTAAGTTGAAAGCTTTTGAAAAATAATCGCTAGATAGATTACACCGATTAACGACTATCAAAGTTATCGAGTGAAGCACTATCGACAATTTCACGCACGATGTGGGATGTTTTGTACACGAACACGCAGTGCTGAGTCGTGCCCGTTCGTGTCTTGAGAGAGAGCACGCGGTCAACTCTAGGGTGAACAGCGTTTGTTGGGAAGCTCGCCGTGGGGAGCAATGACCAGCAGCGTCAACGGCTGCAAACGGGCCCATTATATCGAAGTCGAACCGCTGAAGGAGTCGGATACGGTGCAGCACAGCCTGCTGCTGATCAAGGGACGCCTGCAGCCGAGCTGTGCCAGTTCCAAGCAGCTTAAGGCGACGCTTGCGCTGCGCGAGGGGGAACAGGAGCAGCTGACGCAAATTTCCGCTGCCGGCGAGTTCAAGCTGCTCTTCGATTTGTCGCACGGTGAGTCGGAGAAGGAGTCGGAGTCGGAGCAGCAACCAGAGCCGGAGCCGGAAGAGTGCCAACTGCAGCTGCGCTGCTGCAGCGGTCAGCGTCTGCTTAAGTTTAGCTATCAGCCGCGACGCAGCGCTTATCGCTTGCAGCCGCTATATTTGGTGTGCCGTCCCAGCGACGGACAGGAGGCGGCGGAGCAGTTGGAGTCGGAGCAGCTGCAGCGCGAACGCTGCGGGCTAATCGATTTGAATCTGCGTCTGGTGCAGTGCATCTATGCGCATAAGCTGAGCGCCGCCGGCTACGCGAATCGCACCTTCACCTTGAACAGTGCCTGTCGCGTATTCCACTCGCAGCTCAGCTGCGCCTCGGCGCGCGCCAGCAGCGAGGACGAGCTGTGGCAGCATTTTGCCAGCGAAATACTATCCTGCCCGGACTGGGGCCAGCAGCTGCAGCTGAAATTTGTCGCATTTGTCGGCTGCACGCGTTACGACGGCGCCGCCGTTGCGGCGAGCAGGGATTACAGCTACGCGAACATACGACGCCATCTGCACGGGCACGCGGCATTGGGCGGCGGTGGATTGGCGCTGTTTGGCAGCGGCCACTTTTATGCCTGGCCACGACGCTTTGCGGAGATTGGCGACTGCATAAGGAGCACGGAGCGCGTGGACGTCTCCCGTTTGCCGGATGAGAGCAATTATCGACGCACCTTTGGCGGCGTCTATGCCAGCACCCTGGGCGCCGTCTGTCATGAGCTGGGCCACTGTTTCGATCTGGGACATACCCTTGAGGGTGTCATGGGTCATGGCTTTGACTATTTGAATCGCGTGCTTACCGTAGACCAGCCCACGGAGCATTTGCCGCAGCGCATTGTGTCCACAGCAACAGATGTCACGCTCTCCGCATCATCATCATCAGTACCATCTCAGACGCGTCCGCGGCTCACACAACTGAAGCTTAAGCAGCCCGCGGGCAGCCCATTTCTGGATAACTATCACGCCCAGCGACGCAACGATAGCTTCTATTTTGCCCACAACTGCGCTGTTATTCTTGCCCAGCATCGTTGGCTACGGCCCGGCTGGGACGCACCTGCCTTGGAGCAGCTGCCAGCGCTGCGTATTGAACTGTTGCCAGCCAGCGCAGAGATTGTATCCAGCGTGCCGCTGCGCCTCATCGAGCTGCGCTGTAATCTCAACAGCCTGGTGGCCCACTACGAGGAGTTCGAGCAGCGTACGCATCGCTTTCAGTTGCCAGACTCGCTCTGGCATCTCCTTGCCACACAGCGCACCCACTACGCCTTCGTCCTGACCACTGATGGGGACACCAAACGCTTGACCTGTGACTCAGCCGCGTCGCCAGCGCCTGATGCGTCCAATTAGACACGCCAGCTTATCCAGGTGAGTAACCTTAGATAGAACTCCCATGGGTTACCAAATAGATACGCCAGCTTATCAAGGTAAGCTACCTTAGGTAGAACTCCCCTGGGTTATCAAATAGATACGCCAGCTTATCCAGGTGAGCTACCTTAGATAGAACTCCCCTGGGTTACCCTGGTTTCCCTTACAAAATTTCACAAAATTACAACCGATCCAGAAATTTGCCACTTGTTCTAAAAACATTTCTATTGATTCTTAGCTTCGTAAGTTTCGGATGTGGATTGTCTTTTGATTAGCGAATATTTTATACTTGAAGTATAAGTCTTAAGGATATTAAAACCAATGAAAAGAAGTTCAGCTCTTTAGTGCCATAACCAAAGGAAAGGAACTGATTATCATAAGTAAGGCTGAAAATTGGTTTCTGTCTGGAATTTCAACTTTTTCGATTCGGAAATTAACCAAGAACTCAACTATTTACAACATTTTATTCTTCTTCTAAACAAGTCAGTTGATTTGAAAATGTATTGAAAATATAATATTATCTTTCCCTTAAATTTACCTATAAGCTTTAACATTTTAAAACAGAAAATATTCATTATAAAAACCAAGTTATTGAAACTAAGTAAGCCATGTTTCAGGTGCAATACTTACTTGTTAAGAGTACTGGTATTACCAATTGCTGCCCTGCCTCAATAGGCCAATAAACAGATAGATGTGATTCATATATCCACATACCTATGTCGTGTATTGGGAATACTCCTATATACTATGCACCCCCCCACATGATTCATCGACACGTCAATGCCTGCCATAAATGACTGTCGAACTGTGGTGAGTGAGTGATTCTCGAACTGCGTTGCTGGGCCTGCTATCAAAGTTCGATTACAGAGCACAACAACTAACCCAAGTGGAGAGACGAAACACTAGCTGGGCTGAGAGAGTCCCTGTAATAAATAGAGACTGGTTTATATTTGAAACCGCAGCGCTCTATCGATCGAGAGCCAGCAAAACCTGCGAGAGTTCAAGACTCTCACAGTGGGCCTCTTGATCGGTGTATATGCCAAATAGGTTAAGCTGCTGCGTTGTCAGCATTGCTGCACAGTGTGACAAAAGAGAAATAACTTGATTTTCAAAAAGATAATCAATATCAATAATTGAAATCAAAATATACTTCTATTATAAGAGAAATAATTTGTATGTGAAATTTGTATGTTAAAAATTAACAAAAACAAGATAATAATAAGAAAAATGTTTATTTCTGATGAAAATTCTATGGGATTTTATCATAAATATCAATATGATTATTAGATCGTAGTTTCTATTATATATATATCATAATCGTTACGATCTCTGGTGTAAATATGATATGCACTTTCTACTTTCAGCTTTCCACTACATAGTAGCAGCTCACAAAAATTTAGATACTTCTGCAACTACATATATCTATTAGTGTAATCTTAAGCTGAGTCGCGGAAACAAGTGAGTTTTTTAATGGACTTTCCCTCCGCAATTTATGTGCATCCTTATAACACTGTGCACTGTCGCGTTGTCTCAAAAACTCGTATTTCAGATACGTTTCCGTACTTATTTGCTTTGCTTTATTATTTTGTTATTTTTGTTGTTTTTTGTTTACGGAGAGCTCACGGTTCGATAATGAAAATGCTTTAATGGCAACGACAAACAAAACAAAAAAAAAAAAAAACAAAAAATGTATTAATATTTGACAGAGGCGCTGATAAGATAAATCGTCAAAAAAAAGAAGAAATATATATAGCAATAGAAAGAGTCATAGTCGCAAATTGGTGTTTTAAAAAAGAACGCAAGCAAGGCACAAAAAACTTTGCAATAACATTTTTATACTGTTCGAATCGGGCAACTCATTTGTGTTTCAGACCTTAACTGGAGCAGAAGCGGGAAATTAGTATAGTATATATTGTACGATATTATCATGACGGAGGCCCGAATACAATTTAAAGCCTTGAAAGGCTTTCCCGACGCCCTGGACAAAATTGAAACTCAAACGTTTTTGAATGCGGCCAAGGAAATTGTAACTGTCATTGGTAAGTCGATCGATCAGTTGATCGATCGCTAATTATTATGTATGTACGAATATATTACGAGTATTTATCTAATGTGTACACAGAAACCTTTGGCAAGCTCTTTACACCCGTAATCAGCGATATGAACGGCAACATAAATGTAAGTAGTTCCAATGATAAGTTGAAATTCTATATTCATAGTATTATTGTTTTTACAGAAACTGACCAAAGTTTATGGTACGAATGTGCTGAAATATCAATATCTGGAGGATATGATAGTGCTGAATGTGAACGTTGATGATTTTGCGGCCAATGCGCTGCTCTGGCTAAAGCGTGGACTCCAATTGATATGCACCTTCTTCGAGAACATTTACAACGATGTACAGAGCACAGAGCCCCTCAAACAGCATCTACAGGATGCCTACGAGCGCACCCTAAAGCCATATCATGGCTTCATAGTTCAGAGCACCATCAAGGCAAGTTGTTGGGCAGTGTCTTCACCAGAGTTGGGTTTAATAATGTTGCTGTTTATATATATTTTGTTATTGCAGATCATCTATAGCTGGGTGCCCACACGCAGCCAGCTGCTGGGCCAGGGTGCTGCCCATGAGGAGAACATTGAGGTGCTGACCAAATATTTGCCCACAATGCGGGCCCAGCTCGATAGAATCGATGCACTGCTGAAGGCCCACAATTTGGATGATGTGCGCAAAGTGTGATTCAAGTGATTTGATTGATTCTTTAGCTTGTAGCTTATTTAACTATTTGATATAATCCAACATTACATGTATGATGACCGATACTGAATAATTAGCTAAACGAAACGCATAAGTTTTAGTCAATTCATGACTTGGGGATTTGCTCTGCGGACTGACTGTGGTGCACAACACGTATCCCATTCAAGCGTCCAAAACGCCGCCAGGAAAGCTGCACAGGAAATGGAACATTACCAACCATATGCTGGTTGGACTCCATGTTGTCCATGTTTAGCGGCCACAAATAGGCGCGATATTCTTAGACTCCGGCCACGCATTGAAGTAGGAGTTTCCGAACCCCTTAAATGTTTTTATTCCTGAACAGCATCAACAGTCGCATCGAACTAGTCATGTTCCGTCCGTATGTCTATCTCGCTTTTAATATTTTTCCAAGTGCTACAAGCTAAAACTTATTAATTAGGCCACTTTTCGCTATAAATAGTACACAGAGCATTTCAAGAGAGAGATTGATAAGACATTTGGTTACAAACAGAGCTTTTCATACTTATAACATATATCATATACATATATACAAACTATTCTTTCAGTTTTAAAACTATCTTAATGATGCTTCATTTTGTTGCAGGCAGTACAATTGTCGGAATCGACCGGATCGAAACTCTAATCGTATAGCCGCCATGGGAATGATAGATTGACAATTGAGTTTTTGTATATAGAACTAAAATATCCTGAGCAAACTCACCACTTTTTTTACAATCTGACTAAATCTTATTCAAATCGGACCACTATTTCATATAACTTCATAAAAGTGTTTCAAACAACTCAATTTTCGCTCAATCGTTCCTATGAGAGCTTTGTGATCCGATTTTGATCATGTCGACACTCAGATTTGGTGAGTTTGGTCAAAAAGATTGGCGACCCATAGTTCATAGGGCAACTGCATGTTATAGTGGTTCGATCCGGCCAGTTTCCACAAGTTCTGCCTGCAGCAAAAGTAGCGTATGTATCAAGTTTCATCTTGATAGCTCCAAAACTGAGAGATCTGCATAGATACAGACGGAAATCGATGATCAAGATAAATACATACTTTCTGGGGTCGGAAAGGACTACATAACGAATACCCTTTTCAAGGGTATAAAGAAAAACAGCGCTTATTTTAAGTTAACTAATTTATAATTGAATTTAATCGTTCAATGTGCTTTTGAGTGGGGAATAGACGACATTTGGACTATCTAGCAGGGCACGCTAGAATTAACGGCCACTTCTAGTGAATTTACTGGAAATAAAGAGAAAGAGGCGGTTGATGAAAATGAACATTGGAGATGAATGCAGCAAGCACTTACAAAATTTATGGCCTTGTTTGTAGACTAGATTGGTGAGTATTGTGGCCAGCATCTGATGGCAGCGTATGTAGGTGCGTTCGATCTCATCCACCTGATTGAGGGCCAGATATTCAATGGCATTGACACGGCCAGCGGTGTAGGAGCTGCTCTCATCAACATTTTCATAGCTGCTAAAGCTATCCGTGCTCACATCAACGCTGAGCGCATGAGATTCATTTAAATAGCTGTTGCAGCTATTCCATTCCATGTCCAGAACGTAGACCAGGTGAAAGACCTGCTCCAATGCCGTGCGAAAGTCGGTAAAGTCACTGCTGAGCATACAGTGCGTATACAATTGCTCGAGATACTTGTGGTGCAGAGTGCAGAGTTCCCGTATGTTGGTGCTGTGCTTTAGCTGTTCCGCAAACTTGCCGCCCATGGATTGCATCACATGGGTGCAGAGATGCGAGTGAATGCCGTTGATTAAGTAGATCAGCCAGAAGCGTAAAATTTCGAGGCGACGCACTGTTAATCCAAGCAGATCGAGCGGCGCAAAGATTTCTTTGGGTGCACGACGTATAAACTGCATATTCTCCAGCTTCCAGGCGGCCCACTTGACCTTCAGAAGCAGCCGCCAAATGTCATTGTACTGTTCCATGTGCTTATCGGTAATGATGCGCTGCAGCGCCGGTGGCATTTGATAATGGAGCTCAATGGCATGCAGGGCCTCGTAGACCTTATTGGATGTAGAGCACATCTGCCAGATGGGCTGCACGTGCAGCTGGTCGGCCTTGTCGTGATAATGCACATCCAGAATATCGATAAGCTCCCAGGTGAGTAGCGTATGGTGGGCCCACTCCTGCCCGGACTCGATGTGGGAGAAGAGGCAAGTGTAGAATGGATAGATCAAGTAGTCGGCCTCAAGCAGCATTAAATGACGCAGAAAGCGAACATGCTCGCCGAGGCGCAGTTCCTCGCGATACCAGCGCATCACAAACCCGTTGGCCAACTCACTGCGACGACGCAGCATCTTAAAGAGTGCAATGGGCAGCACATGGGGTCGTTGCAGTGTCAAGCTGCGGTCCAATATATCCAGCGTTTGAATTACTGGCGGTGACAGCGTTTCGACATCCTGCGAGTGAGCCCGTCTAATGTGTGCCGTAAATATGTCCAATAGCTCTTGATTGCCCGTACGGTATGCACGCTGTAAGAGCTGCTTATCGTGCACCTCCAGACGCCAGCGTGCCACTTGCTTCATTGTGTCAACCTTCAACTCGGGCTTTGGATCAACGCCATCGTGGCAGATCAGCAGTTCGTTGTAGAGTTGTTTGGTGAGATCAGCGTGTAGTGGTCCCATCTGTTTGGTAGCAATCATTAGATCTCCCAACAAATTAACGCTGGCCAGCAGATCCTGTGTCTGGCACGCCTCCAGTGCGTGCTCCACAAACATCTTATAGAATGAACAGCGCTTCAGCTTCTCAATAATATCCTGATGCTCATTGCCCTCTTCCAACAGCAAACGCTCGCGCAGACTTTCGCCACGGAATCCCGCTGGATTGGGGAAACTCTCCACAACATATTCGTTGCTCCAATCCTCCAGAGCTGCCTGCTGCCACCAGTTATCAATGATGACGCAGTAGCGCCTCAGCGTAGCCAGCAACAGCGCCACTGCAAACTTCTGATATGGCGTATTGACTGATGCTTGCCTGCACAGCCGGGAAAGCAAATACGCGCTACTCAGATACGGCGGCGCGTCCACAACAGCATCAGTCGCCAGCGACTTTAGCTGCATCAGCTGCTTAAACTGCTCGTTCATGTGCCGCACAAAGCAAATCAGCGTTACCTGCGGCTCGTCCTTTCCGCCCACAGCCTTGGCCAGCAGTCGATGTTCAAAGTCAATCAGACGCTCATTGATCGGCTGTATGAGATCGCGCAGAGCAATGGCAAAGCATTCGAGTGTGCCCGGGGTGGGCGGATCCTCTTTATGGAGCGTGTGCTTACTGATTAGCTTGCGCAGATGCATCATGGCATTCATTGGCGGCAGCAGCTCGTCTTCCAGCATGTTCCTTAGTGTGTCCTGTCAAAAGCAAATGCCGAATAAGTGATATTGTCTTATATATAAACTAAGCACTTGCGAACGTAGAATTTAAACAAAAAAATATTAATTTAAAAAAATGTTCTGTTCCTTCTGTGACTGTTACGAATTTAAATTGGCTTCCAACATAAGTTAGCATGGCAAACTTAACTTTTAACTTTTAGGTGAGGATTCTTATTCGACTGCATTTAACAAATCCCTGTCTCAAACCGAGTCCTGCTGCTATCTCTCAAGAGAAGCCTAAACGTCTTCCCATTGCCTTTTCCCTTTTCCCTATTGTCTTACTTATGCCCAACGACCCTTCCTCTAATTGTTGCCTCTTGGCAATATATATATATACTATTTACCGATATACTATTTGAGTTAGTTTTACTTACAACGCTGGCGCTGCAAATGGAAACGTTGTGGCGCACGGTTATCTCCTGCTGGTGCGGCTCAAACACAAAGAAGAAGCAACTGGCCGGCTTGAAGAACATGAACAAGATCTCGCGCAGCAGACAGACTTCGGTGACTGTATTGGGCACAGTCTCTTGGAGCATGGGTCGCATACTTCTATTCATATGCTGGACACAGGCAATGGCAAAGTTCGTACACGGATTATCATTGATCATGTGCGTATTGATGAATATATCCGGTTGCCACCAGTGTGTATGTATGGACATCGACAATGTGCTGGGATTGATGCTTCGGTTGGAGTACTGGTCCAACTGTTGTGGTCGCCGCAGCGGTCTCAGTACTGGCACCATGGACCAATTCGAGCGATCGCTGACTTCGCTACGAAATGAGATCGATTTGGGCTGGCTTATTTCAAATAATAAGTTTTGGCTAGTACTACTGCTTGATTCGGGCACAAAAGTATTGGTGCCGCTGGGATAATTTTTGGCATTGTCATACACCACGGCCATGTCACGTTGCTGCAAGCTGGTCTTTGAATTCTCCTCGGTGGCGGACAATATGCGTTCCTCGCTCTCACTCTCCTCGGACCAATCCTTCAAATAGAACAAGTTTTATTAAGTGGCATAGGGTTAATTGAAGGATAACCTACGCTCAAGGAGCTCTCACTGTCCGAGCTGTAGCTGGGCAATGCAATGAAATCCTCGCTTAGCAGTGCCACCCAATCGACGTCCTCTTCTGCCTTATTGTCTGAGGAATTGCCGACTTCGGACGCCGCCTTCAGCGCATCTGTAATAGCCTCCAGACGTTGAGTCATCTCCATTCTGTTTCTACGCACATTCTGTATGGGCGCGTTGGCCATGGACAGCAGGAAATCAAGCACCGAGAATTGTATGTCCAGCTCGTAGTGACCCTTCCATGACTCATGCTCCAATATCACCTTGCTCAGCTCACGCACTGCATCCGCCTGCAGTGCCATGCCCTCGCAGCAAAAGCGTTCGGCCATTCTATCGATAGATCGGCGCACCTCATGGCTGTTGGTGCTAAGGTGGCGGAAATGGCGTATTTTGTGCAATGCCTGCTGTTCATACGCTCGTTTTTCCGCGGCGGTGGCCTGCACAAATGGCAAAGCTTTTTGGGATATTTACAGATATTCAATTAGCATTTAGTCAACTTACGCTGGCGCCAGCCAAAGATTTGATCAGTTTATCCAGATTCTTGAGAATCAACTCATTGCGTGGATCTTCAGACATTTTTTATGCTGTGGCGTTGTTAACGACGTTGTATTAAAGACAAAATATTTGGTCATTTAATGAATAACACAGAATTTAGCAACAAATGTAGGGTTTTTGGAACTATTTAAAATTGTTGAAATTGTTGACACTGTTGTGTGTGACCAGATAAACATAATAATGATTTTAAAACGTAGCATGTATTACGTTGTTTTGCTAAGGTAGCCAGATCTTGCCAATTTACATGAGTGGTGTGACCATCGATTATTTTAAAAATGTAAACAAATGATAGTTTCTTAAACTTCTTGACTATTTTAGCAACAATTATGAGCGAATCGAAATATCCCACTTATGTGATACTCGGCTCCGGCGGTCACACCGCCGAAATGTGCAAAATCAATAAAGCGCTGCTGCAGAACAACCACAGCAAGCATTACCAAATGCGTTACATTGTGGCCAACACCGATGAAACCTCAGAGCGTCAACTGCGAGCGGCTGTGCCCGCGGCAAGGGACAGCGAGTTTATCAGTGTGCCGCGGAGTCGCAGCGTCGGCCAAAGCTGGCTGAGCAGTGTATTCACCACGCTTTGGGCATTGCTCTGGAGCTGCTGGCTCATTTGGCGGGATCGGCCAGAGCTGGTGCTATGCAATGGTCCCGGCACCTGTGTGCCCTACTGCTATGCGGCCTATTTGTGGCGTCTGCTGGGTCGTCTGCCCACCCACACCAAGATTGTCTTTGTGGAGAGCTACTGTCGCGTCGAGACGCTCTCGCTCAGCGGACGCCTGCTGCTGCCATTGGCGGATATGTTTGTCGTCCATTGGCCGGGGCTGGCCATGCGCTATTCCCATAAGCCTAATCTACGTTATTTTGGCCGTATTTTATAAGATTTATGTGACAAAATGGGTATATCAATAAACAGCACTAAAGTGTGGCAACAAAGGGTCTATCAAAACAAACCAATCGCAATTGCTGCATAAATTTAAACCCTCGAGATCCCTACAGAACGCCCAGCAGAATCCAAGTCGCTCATGGAGACATATTTCTTACACCTAACTGATAGATTGGGCAACTATAATCTTGTCTTGCATTGTATGCGTAAATGTATTTCTGAACTGTTCTAACCTAGACGCCACGAGAGTGAGCAGCACAGCAAAACACTGCAACATGACGAGAGAACAAGACAGACTCATAATCTCTGCGTTTATAATTAAACCCATTTACTGATTATGCTTTACACAATCCTTTTCGTGGACAAATTCACAATACAAATCTGTTTTTCATGTGTTCTCCCCTGAACACGCTCTTCCTTCTATTAAGATTTCTCTTCTAAATGACCTAGGGGAAGTCCCAGGCCGATCCCAGCTGTGAGCAGGTGCACAGCTTGCCGGCTTGGCTAATAATTTTCCACCATCGGGTCGGACATTTCTCACTGTACGTCCCCCTCTATCTATATTATTCTTATCCCATCCGTATCCCTTTCCTAGATCCTTGTTTTCTTAATGAAATCCCTAAGCAATCTACCTGTGAGTTGGGCCACGTCTTGCCGGTAACGCTACTAAAAGTTCCCTTACCGGGTTGGAGATTGCATTCCTATTCTTTTCTTTTCCTTATTCTTCTCTTTAGTTTTATGCTTTAAATAAACCTTACAACCAATATTACCAAATTACCAAATCTTTACTATGTTACCATAGGCTCTAATACCTCCACCGACTTTTCAAATAAACTTCCCCCAACTTATCAGTGTCGTTCTTAGATTCAACTGTAATTTCGTGTATTATCCATTTATCTATGCATTCAATTATATTTCTTGTTTCGAGGCAGCACTAAATAAATAAAACCCAATTTTTATTGGAAAGCCCCCAAATAATTATGAACTGTTTAACTTGCTAACACTTATAAGGTTTTTAATATTCATATTCATATTTATCCGTCTTCGCAGTGCGAGACAACAGCGCCGATATATATCAACATTTACATTAAATTTGAGCTGAAGGCCCCAATATTAGAGAGCTCTTACAAAAATAATTGTACTTTTTAAGCTATAATAACTATAATAATTTGCATGGTATAAGTAAGTATATCATTTTCTATGTACAAATAACCGTGGGCCAAATATTCACAGACCCGCGGCTAATTGAACAAATAATGCATTAGAAATTAAACAAACAAAAAGAAAAAAAAAACACAAAATGAATTTAAATGTAACAACCCAGCATTACACAAATACAATATGAACTAAATAATAAAAACTAATAATAACATCAAGAAATAAAAATAGGTTTTTGGGCGCCTAACACTTTGATCTTCAGTAATATCAATTAAATAACTAGTTAGTCCTGTTTATGGCATATTAATTTATCTGTTTTTAACGCTTCTTGCGGCTGCAGATCTCACGATGAGCTTCCAGCTGATAGGGACGCAGCTCCTGGCCACATTTGGGACACTCAGTGGTTTGCTTAAAGAGATTGCGCTGACGGCGCTGACGCGGTGTCAACTCATTATCATCCTTATTCGATTCGTTGGATGAGCTAATATCCAGCTCGTTAATTTCATTCTCCGAGTAGCCAAAGCTCTTAAGGATTCGCTGTGTTCTCTCGCGTTTACCACGCCTTTTGGGTACAGCGGGTTTGCCATTGTTAATACTGTTGCTATTGCCGGGTAGAGTTGTCTTCCCCTTCATGGATGGTGGCAGCACTTTAATGACAATGGTACATCCCTCCAAATGATTGGCAAACTCGGAGCGTTTCATCTTTTCAAAGCATATGGGACAGGATGTTATATCGTTGTTCTTATCATGATGATAGCGGGAGCCAGATGGCATTACATCGTTTTCACGCTGAAATTCCTCTAGCAGCGTGTCCTGACCAAAGAGATCATCAATTATGGACTGATCGGCCAGCTCGGCGGCTGCAGTTAGATCATTATCGTTGCCATCATCGTACTCATCGTCGATCATGATAATGTCATCATCGCTGTACAACGATTCCTCCTCCATGACTTCACGCTTAATGTTCAATGTACGCTCGTGGCTGCTCACATGCGGCTTTACGACTGCCGGTTTTTGTTGCGGCTGCATTGACGCCTCCGGGTCGTCCTCGCTGTCTGATAAGCAAATGAGCGGTGTATGCACATCGCGCACCATAACATCGTCATCATAGGACTCCCAGAGTCCCTGGTCCTTCGAAACGCGGCGACGTTTTTTCGGATTCTCTGAACTCTCTTTAGGCTTTACATTCGCGCCGGAAAAACGATTCGACCAGACCTCACGCACATGTTTCAGGTTTACATTATTCGACGGCTGATTTGAGCTGCCGCTATTGAGGCTATAGCCCCGACCTTGCATCACATTGGCGGGCTTTATGTCAGGCTTCTTCTCGCCATCGTCGGTGCTGCTGTCGAGATCCTTGATGCTGACTACAGTGCCAGGCTTCTTCTTGGCGGCGCTTTTGGGAAGCCCACCAAATGGATTGCTGGATACGCCGGGATACGAGGTCGGTGGAAAAGCGATGGCTAAACCAGCAGCTGGCTGCACATTTGTTCCAATGTTTGGCTTTGGTTTGCCAAAATAGTTGCGAATATCATCAGCAGTCGTCGACTCCTTTGTAACCTTTGTAGCCGTTGCCTTGGTCTTTGTCGCCGGTTTGCCTGTTTTGGCGGCTCTGGCGGTTGGCTTGGCGGGCGGGCCGCTTATCTTTTCAAAAGTGCCGGTACAATCGCGCTGATGTTTGGCCCACCACTGATCGTTGGGACCGGGCGGACGGTTCGAGGTGCGTCTTACCCAGCCCTGGAATGGATTATGGTGCTGACATATGCCATTGCAGCGCCAAATGTGAGTTTTATAAGCGTCCACCTCATCGTGAAAGTTATGGTAAACGGTTATATTTGTGCCGGCCACTTTGTTAATGGTCTCCATGATGCGCTTGAAGTTCGGACCATGCCCGCCATTGCCTTCGCGTATGTTTTGCACAAAGCAATAGGCATGAATCATCTCGTGCTGCAATTTAAGACAAATGCAATTAGAACACAAGCAAGAAACAGCCATCTTCGGGTTGTCGAAGATATATACCATTGCAGAGAAGTTGTTAATGCTAAAACTTGATTTCAGCCGTTTTTAGACCTATACACTGCTCAAGGATACGCCTCCATTTCGAGAGAAGCATTAATACGCTCTGCAAGGGATTAACTGAATAATGTGATTGGGCCTTACCAGCAGAGTTTCAACCAGGTCCTTGCGCGGACGCAGCTTTAGTAGCGGCTCACTGAGCCGTATTATGACCTCCTTGCCGTATCTATTTCCACGCTGGTAGCAAATGCCAGCGCATGAGTACATGCGTTTGCTCCATTCAACAATGACGCCGCCAAGACGACGCTGAAAGAACTTTTCATCGCAGCGCAAAAACATTGCAAATATGTCCGGAGTTGGATCAGCCAGCTCCCAATCTGGATGCACCAAATTCTGTGTCTGATCCAAATAGGTTTTGAAGCCTGGTGACACATTGGGTGCATCCATGTTGTCCTTCTTGCGCTGCAGCAAGCAGAAAATGTCGCACAAAACCATTAACTATATATGCTCATGTGTTTTGTGTGAATTGAATACTCACGCTTCCCGCGGGCACCTTGCGCGACTTTTTCTTGTCGCTCATGTCGAGCGCCAGGACGTCCGGATCGGAATGTTCGTCAGGGCCAATGCTAGGGAGTGCTCCACTCACATCGCCATCGGCAATATCAATGTCAGCGTTTAGTTCCGAATGCAGCTTTAGTGCTAACTGATAGTCGCTGTCCTGTACTGGGTCAGACGAGTTCTTTTTCATTTTCTGTGAATGTCCAGTCAAGAGTTTTGTGTGCGTACGGAAATTGCGTAGTTTGCTCATTTTGCGACTTACCTGTTCCGGATTCGACTCGATATCGGATGTATCGAACTGTTGCTGCAGCTTTAGCGCATATAAATAGTCAGCATCATCCGACATTTTTTTTCGTGCCAATTCTGTGTGCGCAGCGAAACAAACACCACAATTCTTTAAAAGTTTTCGCGGTTGCCGGTACGCGCAACTCAGCTGTTTCTGTGCCCTGTCTGGCAGCACTGGTCAACTCTCTTTGCAGAGAGAAAAAGTAACTATCGACAAGTTATTATTATTTCTCGATAAACAAAAATTTACGGTTCCTGCGAGTCTCTAAAAATATTCTTAAATATTCGTACAATTATTTTGGTCTGTTTGAACAGCTTTAAGAACCCGATGAGGTAAGTAGCGTAAAAAGAAAATATTCTGTAACTTTTTATTGATTTTTCCCGCACATTGGTATGTATTTGGTGTTAGAAGCGCATGAGCGCGTGATTCGAATGGTTCTAAACAGTTGTTGTTGTGCAAATGGCTGCTACATCCGTTGATGGTTTAAATTTTTCCTTATCAATAGGGCAACACTGGTGCACTCGACAGGAAAAATCCGTGTCGTACATCCCGATTTGCCATACATAGTTCCACATCGATTTCGCCCGTATCGCTATATAGTTGGGTCTGGAATCAGACCGCAATTCCTAATATGGAACGTTCTATTGTTGCCATTGTTGTTGGTAAGTCAATTTGTAAGCCCTTTACACTACAATGCAGACACACAAATGCACACAATTGCATATTCAAATCAGACACACACACGCGTGCATTTTGCATGTAAACAAACGAGAAAAAAATGCAGTTAACAATACTTCGGCTGAAGCTTGGACATATGTATGAAAAATACTGTTTGGGATTTTTTAAGCACACTTGCAGTTAGATCAGAAAGTTTCAAGTGCAGTCGTGCACACTGGCAACGCGAATGTCGCCGGTCAATAATTTATTTGAATTTATTCTTAGTGTGCGCGTGGTACCCAATCTAAGTTAAAATGAAATATCTGACAAAGCGACAGCGAAAAAGAAAGAAGGTGCAAATATTCAGTCGTATTAATCAAGTTCTATATCAAAGCGACACGGAAAGCGAACCCGGCATTGAGCTCGATCTGGAAAGCGACCTCGAAACTGATGAAGTAGTTAATATATTATCATCCAATAAGAAGGTAAGTGCATTAACTGAATTTGTGTCTATGTGATCTATGGCAAAACTGCAACGAGCTACCAATTTGTTCATTCACAGATTCCAATTAGTCCCAAAAAGTGTATAACGATGCAATCAACATTATCAGCAAAGGGCAGTGCTAAAAGCGGCTACAAGCCCAAGCCGCAGCAAGATGGGACGGTAGCGGCAAGCGGTGAGTAACCGCCGTTGCTGGCGTCGGCGTCGGCGTCATATGCCGCCGCATAAACAAATACCAACAATTTTTAAACAAATGTTCAGAACGTAAACAAAGCGGCGCTTGAGACGCTTTGGGCAAGCCAAGCATTCCTATTGCATACCTTTCTATAAACATGCGACTAGATTACATCAAGTATGTATGTATATAACGGTGTGAACGGTGTGACAAATGTGACAAAACTAAACAAAAGCTGCAAGGATTCTATGATTTCGGCCATGTGCAGCAGTCGATCAGCTGTTTAACAATGGCACTATCTCTCCCACGCTCATACTCTCTTGACCGCGTGTCGGCTCTCTTCCGCATTGCGTCCAGGCGACCCGCCAAACAACAGAAAGCTCTGCGAGCACAGACGTTAGCTGGAAATGGCGATTGAGCGTCTGCTTTGTTCCTGACGTTCTCGAACTCCGCTGCCGGTATGGTGTCAGCCACCTCTCGTTTCAGCCAGCCATGTGCTTCTCCTCAGCCCCATCGATAGAAGGAAGTTCCAAGAAAGCGCATACCAAATGTAATACAAACTTATCCAAAATATTTGCAGATCTCTGCTAACTTTGGCTTGGCTTTTCATTATTTTGCAGTCTGTCAAGTATTTACTACATACACATATATATAAATATATACACTTTCAATTGTAATTGCATATTTCTTAAAAAGGTTTTGTCATTTGTTAACTTACCCTTGGGACTTATCCCTATTAAAGTATTTCATTTGAACAAAACTATTATATTTTTATATTTTATTTTCAAATTGTACAAAATTTGTATAATACCATCGTGCCTTTGGGGTTTGTATAGTTTGTATGCACAATTTTTCCTAAGTATGAAATTCTTTTAGATAATAAACGTTTCTTTTTCATTATTAACTTAACAAAATACTACAATTAATATAAACATTTTCGAATTCAAGCAAACTTAACCTTATTAACCAATAATTTTCATTTTGCCATCAGCTTATAATTATAAAGTTTGAGAGTATTCTAGTTTTGGTTTTTATGATACTTAACAAAACTAAATTTCCTTTTGCATTTTGGCTAAAAATCAGACAAATATATAAAATATTTAATCGATCGTAGAGTGAGCTTTTGTATAGAAAACATTGCTGCAAGGATATATAGTAGCTACAGCACGCCGATATTAGCTTATCCTACCTGTTCTATATGCATCTTTTATATTGTAGAAATATTAAAACATTTGAATTTCAACTTATAGATTGTCGCCGCGGATACTTGGCATTTGGAACGGGCACTTTCCCGGGGCCTGATCGTGAACTGGAGTGCTATTATCATCGGAATGAGCCACTCACCTTGGGCAACTTCATGGACATGGAACGTCTTAACCAGTGTGAGGGGCTGCGCTTGAAGTCAACGAGCACGCCCGAGACCTCAACGAACTCTTTCAATGTCAGCGGAAGCGGCAGCGGCAGCGGAAGCGGCGGTCACAACAGCGTCCAGGACATATTCGGAGGAAGTGAGGATAATGGGCGGGAGGAGACCAGCGATGAGAGCTCCGATGTGTGCGTGAATGAGCTGCTGAATCGATTTGTCATCAATACGCCCTACCATGAGCTGGCCAGCTTGACGATGGCCAGATTGAAGAATACGGCGTTTGGGGCTTTGGCCACTGGCAGCCCCAGCACCGTGGGCCACATACCCACCTATAAGTATTGGCCGAATCCCTATCAGATAAATACACCTGATGCCGCCGAGTCGAGTGCTGTTAGCAACAACCTGAAGAATCCGGCCCATGCAACTGCTACGAAGTGCTACGTGAAGCCTATTGGCTATGAGGCCAGCTGTAAGATGGCTAGCAATGGGGATCTCATAATTGCCGGCCAGCAGCAACAGAAACAGCCCCAGCTGGCCAAGGAGAATGGAGACGCGTTGCTGTGGATGCCGTGGCAGCAGCAAGTCCGTAATGGCAACAAATTGAACATGTTTGAACATGGAAACAACTGGGCCGAGCACAGTCCCAGCTCCACACGCATTGTGGACAGCATCAAGTGCATTTGGAAGCGCCATTTGCAATGGGAGAACAGCTTTGAGAGCTGGGCCAATGGCATCAACTGGGGCAGCAATCGCATCGGCAGCATTTGGAGCGTGCAGCCGCATCAGCTAAATCAGCAAACATCTGATGCCAACTGGGATCAGCGCAGTCGCTCTGTGATGGATGCAACTAGAATGTATGGCAACTACTATATGCCAATGCCGATGCTGGTGACACCGCCAACTGCAATGCCCATGTCAATGGCAATGCCAGGGCCAGGGCCAGCAACAGTTGCTGTGCCGGATCACAATCATCAAGGCTATCAGTTGCCAGCGGCTAACAACGGCAACAATTGCTACGAGAACAGCAGCAACAATAACAGCTACAATAGACACTTTGGCAACTGCAGCGCGCGCGTTGCCAACAATCGCATGCAGCAGCAGCAGCAGCAATATCAGCTGCAGCAACAGCAGCAACAGCAGCAATACCATTATCAGCAGCAGCAACATCAGCAGCAGCAGCAGCAACATGCTCATTATGGTTATCCGTATCAGCAGCAAGCACAGTGGCAGTGGCAGCAATACAGGCAGCCAAGGCCACGCCCGAATTTCTATCCAGGACGCTACTATAAGGGCAACAATTACAACAACAATTACAACTACAACTACAACAACAACCATGGCCATAACTTCAACTATAACAACTACAACAATTACAGCCACAGCAACTATTATCACAATAACAACTACTGCGGCCACAACAACAATGGGGCACGCAAGTATTACAAGCATTGCTATACCAATGGACGCTACAACAACAATAACAACAATAACAACAACAACAACTATTACAACTACCACAAGAACAACAGCAATACAAGCGACATGGGCAACATGGATCAATTAATGCAGAATATGTCCCAGCAGGATCTGGATGCAACCCAAATGTATGCCATACATGGGGAACATTTCTTTGAGATGCCACTGGGTAGGCGCTACAGGCGCAATCTGTATCCAATGCCAGGAGCAGCAACACCAACAGCGGCGCCACCTCCACCACCGCCACCACCACCACCCCCGCTGCCACTGTCGCTGTCGCCATTACCAGCGGGTTTCTATTGCCACGCTGCCCCAATGATGCCGCAGGTGAGAGTTGGCCTTGCATACAATTGACCCAACTGAATGTTGCATATCCCCATGCCTGCTCCTTAGTATCCAGCGCCTGCAGCGGAACCACCACCAACATTATCAGCACCTCCGGCTCAGGTGACGGCGCCAGACTACGATGATTTCAACCAATATACCGCCAACTTTCCGCCATTGCCGGCGCCGAATCGGAAACGTGTTGGCCGCAATCATAAGGATTAGATTGCCCCCGGAAGATGAGTGAGTGACATTATCAAAATAAATACTTAGCATACTCACATATTGTAATTTCAGTATTTAGATTCCCTTATTCCAAAGTATCGCTGTTACAGCTGGAGTCTCCTATGCTCGAGCTCGTATCATTTTACATCGATGAATGATCAAATGACACTTAGTTTTAATATATTAACTTTAAGATCTCCTCGCGTAACTTACAGGATCTGATGTGGTTTTGAACCGAGATATTCTTAAGAAGTTCAGAATTATCAAAATGTTTGTTTAACTATAAGCGTTTTAATCATTAATGTATATTTGATGTTTTAATGAAACAATATACCTTTTAAGCCTATAATATAATGAAATGAGATTTCAATAAATGATCTATAACCTTCCCATGTTCAAAATAAATAACCAAAGATATATATATATATATATGTAGTAGTTATTTGAATATTTTTAATAATAATAACTGTTACTGATCTCCGCCAAAAATTGATTTAATTCTTTATCCTATATCTTGTATGGTACCTTCTTTCCCAAATCTCTCTCTACAGTTGTATATACTTTTAATAAATGGAAACACAGACATTGCAAGCTTTCTAATGATTCTAAAACAATTCGAGCGTACTTTTGTCTTCATCAAACCATATATCGATTCTAGAACTTTTGGGTTCTTGGCTGCCAGATCTACTGTATCTAATTGATCAGGTATCGAAAGTTTTACCAGTCCATGCTGATTTTCGCAAAGACTGTACCTTCCACATGCTAATAACCTCAAAACGCTCAATTTTAAAAGATGCAGCTAACATTTTATTTAACTATATATAGGCATGATGAAATTAATGTGATTTTACTTAATTGCATTGCAAATTTCATCTACATTTAAATAAAAAGAACGCGAATTAAAAAATGCATATACCTAATGTATCTATATTATAAATCCAACAAAAATGGAACCCAGCTCTTCCAATTTATTGATTTAACAGAAAACTAGGTCCGCGCCTAAATGCTAACTGAAATGGCGAAAATGATAGTTCGCCAATCGGATGATATCAGATGGATCGAGAAATTTTTAGCTAATATATACTTTCGCTTAACGGTCTGCAATTTAACAGTGTTTGATTACGTGACATGTTTGCGCTTTCAAGCACTGTCCACAGAATGCACCAAAAAATCTTGAAAATTGTGTATTGAAAATACTTTGTTAGTATATTGAGATTTGTATTGTAGTATTTTGTAAACATCAGAGTAGGCGTTGGGGGCACAGGCTGGGACTTGGTAGCGATAGAAAGCAAAACATTTGAAATTGTAAACTAACTTCGAGCAGAGAGGAGCTAAAAAAAAGTATTTATTTTTTTTAAAAATTTTTTACAATGAATTTTGGGCGCGAGAATTTGTGTAAGGACGTCTTTGATAAGCTGCACAGGTGAGTTGACGCCAAGGCGTAGGGTCCTGATCCTTAACAATGCCTTCCTTCCTGCTTCTATAGCTCTGATCGTCCGCGCAATCTGCGCCAGATATTCGAGGACGATGACAAGCCGCTGGAGAATGAGAGCAGCAACCTGCGCTATCAGCCTCAGCTGTCACGCAAGCTAAAGGATAAGCAACTGGAGAAGGAGCCGTCGAAGTCGCACAAACATCGATGCAATCACGATGCTGCCAAGCCAGTCCTTAACTGGACCACTCTTATCGCCAAGGTGGTGGTCGGCTACAATGGCAACGAGCAGGTTGGCCGCGTTGGCGTTGCTCTGTCCCGCAACGATGCTGGTGGGGCCAAGCTGGTGGTGTACAGAAGCCGCACCCAGCTGCTGAGCACTCTGCTGCTGACTAAGACAACGACATCGTCATCGCCACGCGGCGCGGCAGCCAAGGTGATAATGCGCGAGTCCTATTTGCAATTCTATGACGATGACAAGACATTTTGGAGCCTGCGCTTCGAGTTGGACGACGACGAGGAAGAGTTTCTGAAGGCACTGGAAAAGCATGGCCTGCCCGTGATGGAATCACCCGATGGTCCTGGCAGGAAGAGCCCAACTACCGATCGGAGCATTGACACTCCGCCACCGGGCGCAGATACGTTGCCAACCCAGGACGTTGGTACCCTTACTGAAGAAACCGGTGCTGACAGCGACAACGAAAACGATTTAACCAATGTACCACCGGAGATCCATGGGGAGGTGCCTTCGGAGAAGAACAACGCTGCGCTATCGCTGAATTTGGCCGTAGTGCCCCCGGGGTCGTTCAACAACAAGCAGCAGCCAGTTGCATCTACCAGTAAGCAGGCACCTGAGGCATCGTCCACCAGTAAGCAGCCACCGGAAGCCACCACCAGTAAGCAACTCCAGGCTGCAACTACCATCAAGCAGGAGGAAGGCCAGGGCGAGCAGCGTGTAGCGGAAGAAGACATATTACATATGCGGGCTGAGTTTCCCAACGGCGGCGATGCAAACGTAGCTGCTGCGGAGCTGCTTGAGAAATCCAATGCAAGGGATAGGAATATTGAGGCGATATTTGATGCAATGAACCGCCTGGCCAATGCCAGTCAGGATAACATACAAGATGCGACTGATAACGAGGACGAGATCCTTGAGCTCGAGCAGAAGCTGCTTGACATTAAGAAAAAGAATCGCGTGCTTGCTAAAAATCTGAAGGTTAAAGAGCAGGCACTGGCCGATCTGCGCAACTCCACCTGTGGCCTCTGCGAGAGTCTGATGTCCCAAACCAATGAGCTGAAGCTGAAGAATGCCGCCCTAATCGCTGGCATGTCCACCCAAATGAGCAGCGACCTAGCCATGGACACTCCACTGCCGGCATCGGAATGCGGCAGCTGCAAGCAGTATATGACCAAGATAGCCACAATGGAGCAGCGTCTGACCAGTTTGTATAACGCCTTGATAACCTATACCAACGGCAGCTCTGCCCCAACAGCAACAGTAACAGCAACACCAGCAACCGCTGGAACTACTGCATCAAATACCCCCACCTAGACCTTCCCCTTATTGTTCTATGCCTGTTTTTGTATTATAGTTTCTAATTGTGTACGTGCGGGCAAAAGTTATGTTATGTTTATAGCTCTTTAAATGGATGTTAAATTATTATAAGTGTATATAGGCAATTAGTACAACAAATCAACTGTATATAAAAATTTCGGACAAGTGCATTCCATAAGCTAAATAAATAAATGAAAAAAAAAAAGAAAAAAGTTTCCCGGCGACACCTAAACCAAACCTATCATCTTTCTTTTGGAAGGGGCAGGCAACACTAACAAAAATTCGGGCCAGTCATAATTCATAGTTCTGAAAGAAGGTTGCGCAGAACACAGATCGTGTGACGTCATAACAATTTAAAACGCTTCTTTACTCCCTCTATCCATAAAATGGATAAAAAAAAGGGTACTAAATGTGTGGAAATGTATGTAAGAGGCAGAAGGAGACATCTCCGACCCTATACAGTATATATAGTGCAGGCCATGTCCGTTCGTCTGTCCATCTCTATGATCGCGATGATCTCAGCAACTATAAGATCTGTAGATACCAAATTTGGAATTTAGGTTACATAGGCAGATCAAGTGTGTTTCCGATTTTATATATTCAAAAGTAAAGAATTTCTTGTCAACACTTGTTTTTTATTTTTATTTCAATTGCTAAATATTAACAAAATATATGTATATTTAAATATAAAATCTGGAAAATAATGCATTATTCTTTAAAGGCAAAAATAGTCGTAATTCATCTTTTTAGAGCCAATAAAAATTTAAAAAATTTGAGAAAATATCATTAGTACCAATTTTGCTAGAAATATGGCCGAGAATTGTTTTAAAGTTGGGGTAGATATACAAAATATTGGTACGTTAATAGGTGTTAATTGGTTTGCTATCAATTGAAGTGCTTCTTACCTGGTAAAGGATATGCCAACTATGAATAAACTATTTCTGTACACTTAAGAGGTGATCTAGTTTAAAATCTGATTCAATTATGCTTTGCCGTTCCTATATAGTCCACCTGTACTTTCCACAACTTTATACCTCTTCTTGCATAAATACAGGATAGATAAATCTAAGGACTCGCTTATACTTCTACCCTTAATGAGTTTTTTTGAAATAAAGTCAATAAAACTTGTCGCTTCAGGTCGTTTTCAGTTTTGAGGCACACGTACAAGCCACACGGACGCAGATGATGTGCAAGCTTAAAGCACAGCGCATGAGAATGCAAGGCGAGCAGAGCTTTTTGGGCAAGCTAATACACCAATACATTGGCACGTACTTACGCATACATAAGCACGCACCCAACCCAACCCAAGCCAACCCAATACAACTGTATAAGAAATCAAAATGTACATACGAGTATTCAACACTTTTGTACAAACTAATTTGTTGTATTTGCAAATCATAAAACACTTTCAGGAGAGAATTTTCAACTTAACACTAAGAGAAAGAAGTCTATGTGTGTGTGTATATATATATAAGTGTGTGTATGTGTGTTTGTGTTTGTGTGGGGGGGTGTGTGTATAAGTGTGGCATAGATCGGGCAGTCTGTTAAAGGTTTTCGGTAGGGGAAGCGCTGGAAAGCTGATCCGACAGCTGTGCTCGCTCACATTGGCTTCATATGCATGTGGAATATAGTACTATATAACTAGCCTAGGTTGATCCTAATTTCTTTCCTTATACGCTTGCAGAGGGTATCAAATGTATGAAGTATACAGATATATATATTCTTTATCAGCATTAAAAGCTGGGTAGACATAGCGACGTGTGAAGAAGCAATACATATGTCGGAACCGGCCAGATCGGACCACTGTAACATATACTAGCTGCCATTGGAACAATCGGTCGAAAATGGAATTGTATAAGTTCTTTGCTAATGACAATATTTGATCTAAACTCAGCAATTGCGAGTTTTATTATGCTTTATATGGTCCGTCTTTATTTTTATCAAAATCGGACCACGTTATTATATAACTGCCATGGGAACAATCGATCGAAATTTGAGTTTTTGTATAGATACCATCGCTGCAAGGATATAAAGCTTCGGCACGCCGAAGGTAGCCGCTCTTTCCTGTTTGTTGTTAATTTTTGTTTTTAACTAAACGGTAAACAAACTAAATGCCGTTAAGTGCTTTGGGTAGTCGTTGCTAGTAGGTGCTGCTATCGCTGAGGCTGCTGAGGTAACTGCTGGCGCCCGGTGCGGTGGAACCGCCAACGCGATGCCGCTTACGCTTGGCCTTTGCCTTCTTGCGACGCGGCGCTGCCGTTTCCGCTTTACGCTTATATTTGCCTTGGCGCTTCTTCTTGCGTCCGTACTCATCGGATTCGCTAGTGCTGGAATCCTCATTGTCGCTGGAGTCCGACTCTGGATCGCTGCTGGATGAATCCGCGCTGGATGAATCGTCATCGGATGATGAGGATGATGATGACGACGATGATGAGCTTGTGCTGCTGTGAGCAGCCCGGCGACGCTTCGATTTCTTACTGCTACTCTTGCTCTTGTGTCTTTTGGTCACCTCCCTGCGGCTGCCTTTGATTTTGGTATCATCGCCGCAGTCTCCGCCACCGTTGCCGCTGCTTTTCTTGTACTTCGTGCTCTTTTTCTTGCCCTTCTTGTGGCGATCGGCTTTTTTGTGTTTCTTGGCTGAGGTTGAGACTGTCGCTGCGGTTGTTTTGCTGCTGCTTCTTTTGCTGCTGCTGCTGCTGCCCTTCTTATCTCGCTTGCTTGCTGTTGTTGTTGCCGCAGCAGCTGATACCTTTTCGCTTTTAAGTTCCTGAGCGCGCAGCTCGGTTAGCGGCGTCAAGTAGTCCAGTTCCGAGTCTGAGCTGGTGCTTTCCACATCAAGCAGTATCTCTTTGTTGGGATCAACCTATGTAGGTAATATAGCGCGTGTTATGCTCTGCATTTTGTTGTTGTTGTTATTGTGTTTGCGGTATTTGCTTACCTTGAGAAAATTGCGGCACTGGTAGGTCAGGTGACCAGCATAGCCGCACTTTTTGCAAGCCGCTCGCAGCGTGTCCTTGTTGGCATTTGACAGCGGAAAGTTCATCTTGCTTGCGGAATTCGTTTGCGTTATTTCTTCAATATTAGTTGCCCATTAATTGACGAGATTGCGGCTCAGGCTCAGTCTGGTCTGCTCTAACCACCACACGGCGGCTGTTGATGTTGTTGTTACTGTTGAGTTTGCATCGATTATCGATATTTGCTGCGCGATAGACAACAGGCAAAGAAAATGTTCTCACTATCGGCATTATTGTATTTCAATATATTGATAGGCCTGGTTATCGATATTATATTATTAATATTTTAAGGAGAGAACGTTGGCAATTGTTGAGCGATCGCACAAGTAAAAAGAAGCAAATAAATAGAAAGATTACGATTGTACAAATTTATTGAAATAAGAAGTATAATTTATTATTTAATTTAAGCTTCTAGATATACCTAATCTGATGGAGAATTTAGTTCAAAGTAACCGAATGCCAAGCTATGATAATTCATCGAATTAGCGTTTCCAGGTAAACAGTGCATAAAATATCTGATTTTAGTCTTAAATGATGCTTCGGCTCCGGAGCAAGACTTTATTGTAGGAGTAATTGAATAAATATCGAAATATATACTCGATATTTAAAAGAAATCGATTAGCTCCAAAGAATTTAGTGCTGGTAAATATCGTAAATTTAGTGGAGCTGCCGTACTAGACGAACAGTCTGGTAACTATATACGCATATCGGTCCATTTGTGTATGCATTTATTTTGTTAATCCTGCCAAAATGTATTTATTTGAATCCGAGAATTGTTTTCTTAAGTTAAAATACACAATACTTGGGGGCACTAAAACGAAGAATTACCCCAATTTGTTCCTTACCTTGTAGCGCAACTTTTGATATCGACCAGCCAAAGTCGATACAATCGACACTGACATCGATTTTTGACAGCTCTTCATGCAACCCTAGATTAGTTAGTTCGTTTGCAAAACTGACTCGCTCTTAAGTGAGTTCTGCGTCCTGTGGGCTGAAAAATTGCACATAAAAAGCCAATAATATAAGTTATTACCATGTAAAGGAGCAATTTTAGTGTAAATCACGTATAGTATTGTGTGTGTGCGTGGGAATCGCTGATATGTATAAATAAGTGATTCGAACATTTTTTCTAGCGTCGTGAGTGGGTTGTGTCTGATGATGAATTTTATAAATAAATATATGGTGACTCTGCTTGATATTGCTTCCCCTTAAGCCCTCATATTAAAATGTTCGCGTTCTGAAACAAAATTCACAATCATAGTCGTCACTTTTCCACTTTCCATTTTTGAGAAAGATATTTCACTTTGCGTAATTCGTACGTTGCCTGCTTGGCCGCGTATATGTACATGGACATGTATATATGTATGTGTTTGTGTTCGTCGTCCGTGGTGTGTGTTAGTGTGTCGCTGTCGCCAATATCAACATTGCTATCTCATTTGCGCCAATGGCGCTTATAGAGCAGGCACAGCAGCGCAGTTTTACTACTGCCGCCACCGCCGCTCCGCCCCACCAACGGGAACGTGGCGACCGCCAGCGCCAGCCAGCTGTGTGTGTGTGTGCTTTTAAGCGCTTTTATAAATAGATTTGCTTTTTTCTACTTTTTTGTTGCTTTTATTATAATTATTTCGATTTTTGACGCGATTTTCGGCATCGTTGCTTCGTATAGGCGCATTGGAATGTGTGAATCTGAATGAGTTGTAGTTGTAGTTGTATTTATGAACGAGAGATCGATATGATAGTGACCATGTGTCTGTCTGTTTGTTTACGTGTGTGTGTGTGTGTGTGTGTGTATGTATATGTATGAGAGAGTTTGTGGCGCCCTACCCCACACATATACAAACTCACGCATACTACGAAATGTGAGCAACGGTTTCCTCGGTTACAATGACATTGCGCGCCGTATAGGGCCGTAGACAGCCTGGCGGCGTCTTAAACACACACATACATATACAACTTCACTGTTACCGCATAGCTACCCCACCTCCCGCATACATGCACCGGCAGTCGCAGTGCGTTTTTGTTGTTGATACGGCAAGCTGCAGCGCCAGCTTGAGTATTGTGATTTTTCTGTTATTTTGTAAACAAGTGTTAGCTGTATAAATTGATTGAATTAGTAGTAAGCGATAACTGTATATCATAGTATATAGTACATAAGTCGCAAATATTTATTTTTATATTATTTATCAAAGGTCATTCATAATGAATACTCTCATTTCAGTTTGCCTATTCAACACTGCAACAGTAACGGGTCTTACATGTAGCATAAGCAGCAACAGCCACAGCAACAACAACAATAGTAACACACAAAAACAACAAAAACAAACATAATTATATTTATATAGCAACTGCAAGCCAAGGTGAGTGAGTGCATCTCGCGTAGCCATTTTGAAAGTCACTCTCACACACAGTCGTACACTTTCACTCTCACTATTACAGCAATAATACCGGAGCAACAATAACAGCCAGCAAGCAAGCAAACAGAGAGCGAGAGCGACGGTAAGGACGCTCTGCCAAATACCAACAAGAGCAGTAGCAACAACAACAACAAGAAGAACAACAAAAACACCCAAGTCAATTCATAATTGGGAGGTGGGTTGCATTTTGGCTGGGTCCGCGCGTTAAACAAGCCCGTGCTTGGTGTCGTTGGGCCACTTGAATGTACTGCCCATTTTAGTACATCAACGTCCAACCAAGAGTATAACGGAAAAGCAAAACGGCAAACTGGTCCGATTGAAGCGGTAGAACGCTGCTGCCACTAATATGCGTGTGATTTCGCCGCGTAGATCGTCAACGTCAGCAGCGGGCAGTGGCAGTCTCTACGGCACAACAACGGCCAGCGGTGCTGGCAGCTCGACCAACACCGGCACCAACATCAGCAGCACCAGCAGCGGCAGCGGGGGCGCCGCAAGCAACGGCTACTCGCGCTACTCCACTACAACGTACCACGATCATCGAGGCAGCAGTCTCTCCAAATTGCTGCCCTCCTCAGCTGGCGCTGGCACATCCTCATCCGCCTACAATCATCACAGCAGCAGTGCAAGCAACAGCAGCTATTATCCCAGCTCCTATTCATCATATTCAACGTATACGCCGCGCTCAAGCATACAGCGTAATAGCATTGGAAGCACATCGTATCTGAGCGGCGGTTCTGGTTCGATTGGCAATTCTGGATATCGAACCAACTCAACGTATTCGAACGGTTCCAACTATGATACAATTTCGTTCGGCCGATATGGAGTAAGTTTTAATGTTTACAATTGCTTTAGCCACAGCCCACAGCCCCCAACCCCTTTACCTCTACCCCAATTAATTTTTGATGTACATGCATACATACTTATACATATATGATGTTCAATTTGGTGGCTGAACAGAGTTCTATATAATATTCTGTATTTGTATTATGCTGGGCATACTATTTAGTGTAGATCTCTATTCACCTTAAAACTTCACTCTTGAACTTGAATTTGGGCTTGGAAAACACACACACTCAAACATACATATGCACACCCCCCACACACACTCTTCCCCCTCCCCTACATGCACACAAACTCTCAAACCAAACGAATCATTTGGCGAGTTTTGTATGTCAGTCGCTAGGCTTAAGAGCAACTAGATCAACCTACATCGAACCCACCATTATATGCATATCATATGTATATCGTTCAAATAGCTAGCATATATACATACATAAGTTCATATCGGAGGTGGCGAAATCAACATCAAAACGATAGTTTTCGATATTCATATTTGACAATATCGGTTCTATCGATAACACGATCGACAAATGAGACACGTTATTCAATTACAAAGTTGGCCTTGATAGTTTTCAACTAAAATTTAAGGTTTCTTAAAAAACTGTAGAGCTTAAATAAACTAATTAAATTAATTACTTTTCCTAGTGCTACAAGCTAAAGTCATTTAATTCCATAATTTCTATACAAAATAATAATTCCATATATATTTGTTTATGAGCAACAGAGTTCATAACTTCTGTTTAGGAACAAAATGTTTCTATATGAAATGCTGCAAATGAAACTATCGATATATCGCGCAAACCCATCAATAGTAAACATAATTTCCACCTATCGATATTATCGATAATGTCATCGATGTTTTACCACCTCTAATACATCAGTATCAAATTGACGGGGCTTCTTCGAATTTTGTAAATTTTTCAAATTTTAATATAGTTAAAGTTTATCTCAAAACTATCTAGAAATGTTTTAGGGATAAATATAAGAAATTGAATTGTGGTTTTACACTTTAAGCGGCTTAAATTCGGAACAGCCCTGTATATTCAGTATATGTATGCTTGTAAATGTGTACATACTACTATATACATATATACTATGTATGTATGTATGTGTGATTAGTATCTAAAAGTATTTTTAATCAGCATTGGCTGCCTGTTTCATGCTGTGCACTGTCCTAAAGTCACCCCATGACATACACTTAACTGTTTATTAATGAACGCCCCCGCCACCTTGCCACGTGCATACAGAGTTGCATTGAATCGATCAAAATAAGTTCGATCGAACGAATCACTAAACTAAACGAGCCAACCACGTTTCTGATTATCTGTCGCTCATATACAGACTACTTTCGTTCTCTCCCCTCGAGTTCCATTCCACTTCGTTCTGTTCATTTGAGTTCGCTGCAAATGAACAAACCGAACCGCGAGAGAGAAAGGAACTTAACGAAGCTGTGGGAACTAACCAAACGAACGAACTAACTTGTTCGTTCAACTACTGATCTTAGTTTTACATATGAACATCTGAAAGAGAATTGAAGACACTATCGCTAGAATCGGTCGTGTTTGTCCCCCCTTATATCGATACTATCGTAGCGGCATAGATAATTAATATGAAACATTGTACATAGTATATCGTAATTTTGCAATTCAATGAATGAATTGGTTTTTGTTTATAAAAATAAACACATTCCAATGTGTAGTACTATAAATAACCAAATTGTAACTGAGCAAATCTGAATTTTTTGAACACCGTTTGAGTTCTTTTTGAACTTTGGTGATGTTGTCGGTAATCGATAGTATTGATATTTTGCATCTAATCAATCAGATACTATCGATTGTCTAAGAACTATCACGATAGTTTAATAGACTCAAAATATCAATACTATCGATAACGTTAACCCATTAATACTATCGATAGTGACATCGATTGTTTTGCCGCTCTAATGAATATGTATGCTATCCACCCCTCGGCCACTACTCTCCCTCTCTCCTGCCGCTGCTTACTATCATGTCAGCTCGCCCCGTGGCGAAAGCCACAGCTCCGATCTAACCTAACCTTCATACATATTGATGTATGTATGTGTGCGTTGTATGTACTGTTATTGCTGACACTCGTTTGACAGTTGGCGGCATTTTGAAGTTGCATTTTCACTTTGCTAACTTGTCATTTGGTATTGCTCTGTTGCTATTGTTGTGTGTGTGTGTGTGCGTATGTGTGTGTGTATGTGAAATGTGAATTTTGTAAAAATGTGCGATAAGGCAGTGGATGCGTCATGAACGTGAAACATAGAACCACCCGCTGCCCGCGAAATGGCAATGGAATGTTTTGGCCAAGCCTAACCACTTGTTGGCACCGCTCCAACAGCAAAACCAACAACAGCAACATCAACAACAGCAACTGCAACAACAACAACATTAATAATAAAAACAACAAAACGTGGCTCGCCGCCCTTGTGCTATCTATGTACATACATACAAACATACATATGTACATATAAAAGTTGTTGTTGTTGTCTGTTGGTGGCATCAAAAAATGAAAATTCGCAATAATTTAAATGTGATGCATTTGTTAGTGTGTGTATGTGTGTGTGTTTCTAGCTATATCTATATATGTATGTATATCTATAATATACATACGTATGTATGTACTATCTAGAACAAATTTTGAAAAAGGTGCTCCATCAACCGATAAACTAATGACGGATGGTATTATAATTCATCAACTTTATGTTGATATCGTACATCAGCAATATAAACCGATTTAAAATCGATATTTTCATGATAAATTGACAGCACTATACGATATATAGTGCACAGCAGAAAAATGAAATCCCTGAGAAAATCGCCATATAATAAAATTCACCCTAAAAGCGGGAAAAAAATGTCTATTTAATAGAAATAATTTCTAAATTTGAGAAATATATTTCTTAAGATCAGAAAAGAATAAGGTTAACTGCCTTTGGCAACAAAAGAGTGCCTGTTATATACCCTATACAGCCTTACACAATTGTCCATTTTCGACTGATTGTTCCTATGGGAGCTACATATGTATGTATGTGGTCCAATTTTGATAAATTCTAGGAAACTATATGAAGTATAATCCCACTTAGTTCATACATAAACTCATTTTTCACCCGACCCGATGGTAGCTATGTGATATAGTGGTCCGATTGTATAAACTTTCTAAAGGTTTCTGTGAGTTTGGTTAGGATATATTAATATTCGATTTTGAATAAAAAAACATAGTTGTCGACCGATCATTCCTATGGCAGCTATATGTTATTGTGGTCCCATCTGGCCAGTTTCGACATAGTATGTACCGCCTGCAGCAAAAAGATAGATCTGTGCCAAGTTTCATTACAATAGCTTCAAAACTGAGAGACTAGTTCTTTCAGTTCATTACACATTTCGTGACAAAATTATAATACCCTCTGCTAGGGTATATAATCAAATATAATTCCAGATATTTGATAATGAACAACATTTTCCGCATAAAATATTGAGAACAAGAAATAAGAAACAAAATGTTACAAATGAAACTAAATATATCAAACGACGAACCCATTGATAGTAAAGAGTATTGACAATTTTCGATATTATAAATGGGAAAAATATCGATACTTTTGCATCACTATGGACGCATATCTTATCAATATCGAATAGCATTTGTGTTTGGTAAACATATTCGCATGTTCTTTACGATTTTGTGGGTATCAACTGACTCACACTCTGCTAACTCGAATTTACTCAGCTCAGCTAATTACTCGGTTGTTAGAAGGAACATGTTAACCTACCCAGTTTGTGTTCATTCGCTTATGAAATCCCAGTTCCAGTTTATTCTGATTCATACTACACAGAATTCAATATACTGATATATAAGTGATATTTCTAAAGGATATTTTCATTTGATTACTATACAAATTCAAATAATATTCGCAACAGAGTGATCACCGTGAAATATAGTAGTTATCGAAGTGACAAACGATGCAAGAAATTGCGAGTTGATATCATTATTAAGTGTGACCGTATTCAAAAGTATATTTATGTGAAAAGTATTGAAAATCAATCAGCACAGTTAAATTTCTTATTTATTCCGACACATCAGTTTCATTTGTACATTTCTGTTTTTATAGAATTTAGCTTAATCAATGAAATCAATGAAGTTTCTGTCTTAGCTCGGAATTATATTCCCTGCTTATGTTGTAAAAATTACATCTTAAGAATTCAATAAAACATACATAAAGCTAGAGTTCCGTTCCAAAATTCCATTTTCAAATAGAATTCACAGAAATATGCAAAGCAGATTATTTAAATTTTGTCCTGGTCCAAAAAGTGAGAATTGTGAATTGTGCGAAATTGATTCAAAAATCAAGTTTGGAACTGTTGGAAAAATCAAATGATAGAATGATCAACTGTCAAACTGTTTAAATCAGTTGGTAGAGCTCCTTATAAAACATACGATTGTAAATAATATATCAGACCTGTTTCGAGTTGAACTTTCGAATACATTATACAAAAATATGTAAAGAATTTTGGATTGCAAGGGAGCACGGCTATTTAAATTAACTTAAACTATACTGATGCGGTCTTAAGGTCGAGATCAGTTTGGTAAGGAATGATATCCTAAAAGCACTGTTAAGCTGGGGTCACAGGATATGGCATTTTACCACATACGTGTAGTACCTTAATCCAAATCAACCCTACAAAATTCTATATGATGAGATACCTACTCACTAGATGTACCAAATCAAAGATATCTATGATAAAAACGTGCCATAACGTAACTTCTCCGACTCTATAAAGTATGTTTCTACGTTTGCTATATCGAATTTTTACTCCCTGTACCCATAAAGTGGGTAAAATAGGGTACTTAATCTGTGCGTATGTATGTAACAGGCAGAAGGAGACATCTCCGACCCTATAAAGTATATATATACTTGATCAGTATCAAAAGAGATTTCGATTTGGCCATGTCCGTCTGTTTGGATGAACGCGTCGATCTCAGCAACTATAGGAGGTAGCGACACCAAATTTGGAATGTAGATTCCTTTCAGCAATTTCAGATACTTCCCCCCGTTCCCCCGCAATTCGATAAATACGTTTTATACCAACATTTTGAATGATATAGCTTTGGGATTTGGCATGTAACTATAATTTCTTGGTCACACCTAATCTACTTTCCCAACTTCAAGTCGATCGGATAATAAACACGGAAGTTATTCACGAACAAAGATGTGTACAGGGAGTTTTGTAGTCGGGTATGCTCGACTATATCATTCTTACTTGATTAGGGTAGATTTCACTAACAATATTCCACATACATATGGCAATATGCCATATTGTGTGACTCCGGCCTTACACACTTTTCTGTGGAGTTGAATCGAATGTGAAATTGGGAACAGGGCTGTAACCTTATTGTGAAGAAAGAAAGAAGAAGAGAAGTGTTTTATGCCCTGCATTTTTGTCAGGTGGGCTCTGCAATTTGTTTTTGTCGTGTGTTTTGAGCGATTTTGATTTTGATTTTAATTTTGATGTCATTTTTGTTGATGTTTATTCAATTTCATTTATTTTCGTTTTATATATATAATTTTTTGTTTTGTTTTAATTCAATTTTGGTTTGTGTTGCTGCCCATCATGAAACACATCATCGTTATCGTTATCGTTAACCGTTATCGTTGCCGTTACCGTTAAATCACAACCAACCAACCAAAAAATCGCCCTCAAACGTCACACATCTGTATAAATGTTTCAACAACCACGACACGATACGCAACATTCGCAACATTTGCAACACTCTCAGCTGCCGCGTAGGGGAACAAAGGGCACAGCATCCAATGGCGATGTGGTAACAACAACAGCAATAAAAGGATCAGCAGCAACGAAAGACGATTATGCCACGCAACGCAGAGATGCTGCTGCCAAAATGCGGCCGCCAAGCGGCGCTGCCAGCAATGGCAACGGCAGCGATGCCAACACCAATGGCAGCAGCAGCAACAACAATAAACGCTCATCCTCATCATCATCCCTAGCACATTTAGTTGCCACATCCGCGCTGGAAATATATGAAAAGTACAGTCCGGCCAACTATAAACCCAACTGTGAACTGTCACGTTCCAGATCGGCGCACAATGATGCCGACGCTGATAACAGCAGCAACAAGAATGATAACAACAACACAAGCAGCAGCAGCGGCAGCAGCAGCAACAACAACACAACCTGCACCGTCACACTGGACAGGCCGCGCAGCAGCCGGTACAGCCGGCTATACAGCAACAGCAGCGATGCTGGCAGCGATGCTGGCGCCGAAGCAACGCACCTCAGGCAGCGCAGCGGCTCCGGCCGTTATACGCTGAGCGCCAGCAACAGCAGCGGGGATGTGCCGACGGCAACATTTACGCTGCGCAGCAATCGTACGCGCCGCAGCGCGGCATTGGATGGAGCAGCGGTAGCAACAACCAATGGTCATGCTGCGCCAGAAGTTAGCAGCAGCAATGGGCTCGATGCGAAGCTCAATGGATTAACGCTGCTGTCGACGTCGCCCAAGCGCAATGCCATCTATGATAGCTCCAGCCAGACGCCAGCAACAACGGATACAACGGACGATGCAGCAGCAACAGCAACAGTAACAGCAACAACAACAATAACGGCTGCCAATGGCAAGCTCAATGGAGAGGCGGAGGGTATTAGCGACGTTAGCGCAACGGCAACGTTGACGCTGGCAGAGAGCGCCGCTGCGCGCAGCAAGGTAAACGAGAGCTGAAAACGCAGCTGAGCAGCCTACTGCCTACTAATCGCATGCCAGGGTTGCATAAGCGTCGATACGCCAGCCAATAGAGCGATAACAATGTTAACTAACTATCAACTATCGATAAGCAACAATTTTCTCAGTATGTCTGTTGTTTGTGTGCGTGTGTGAGTGTGTGAATAATGCGCGCCATATTGTTTTTTTATGCCTTGACTCATAACCCTTCGACCACTTCCTCCTTGCCGCCTTACCTCGCTCCCTCCCCACCTACACACACACAAACCCTTTTGCTACTTTTGCCAGGTCCTCTATTTTTAGTTGTTCGCTTTGCGGTTAATAAAACTATAATTATGTTGTATTCATCAGTTTATACATTTCATACAATCGACTCAGTTGTGTATTTCTCGTTAATCGATCCTTCTTGGCTTTCTTTGTTCTTCGTTCTTTGTTTTGTGGCTAAACCGTTACACACGCAATCAATTCAAGTTAAATCAAATCAAATCAAACCAAATCAATATCATTTAACCGATTTACATATATATGTATTTCTATATATTTTTAGCTAAACTCTTGCAGCACGCGTCCCTTTTAAAACTAACTTGAAAAACAACTAACTAACTCACTTGTTTAAACTTGAATGAAAGCTATATATATAACCATAAAACAATTTCCCATAAGCAATCGAAACCAAAAACCAATTATCGATAAACACGCGATAATCGCAACTATAGTAACTGAAATTGAAACTGAAACTGTACTTTTATATGAATCGATAAGGATTTAGGCAGGCGCTCCAAACAAAGTTCAAAGCATCTAAATATAAATGTATATTTGAAAATTTTAGTTAAACGTAGTAGTTTGTATTTGCAAACAGTCCAAATGTGTGTATAGGGTATAGTTTTGAGAGTATGTATTTTTGGTAAGCACAACACGCCTTTTCAAATTCGACAAATATATAAACCCAACAAGAACAGCAACTAATTAAAATATCAAGCGCAATAATTGTAACAGATACATACAATTATTCGAAATAATTAAAAAAAAAAAATATATATATATATATATAAAACAAAAATTATATAAATAAAAATAAAGACAGACAAACAAACAAACAAGACAGGAAAAGTCGTGCCGCCTCGTTGCAGCAGCCAATAGAACAGGAGCTGTTGAAGGATGTTAGACATTAAGAAAACCAGAGGATTCCACAAGATTCCAGCGTCCAAACTGCAGCGCGAGGCAACTATAGCAGCAGCAGCAGCAGCAGTAGCGCCAGCAACAGCAGACAACCAACAACAACAGCAGCAGCATCGTAGCAACAGCAACAACACAAATCATACACAAAACAAACAACAGCAACAACCACAACAACATACCAAATTAAACAAATCAAGCAGATCAACTGTGGTTGCCAGCTCAAATGTTTTGAAACTGGCGACGGCCAACAAATACGCCGCCAGCAACAGTTGCAGCAACGGACCCAGCAGCAGCAGCAGCAACAACATTAACGGACGTGCAACAGCACTGAATCCAGCTGGCACAGCTGGCAGCGTTAATCCAGTGCGTGCTGCCAATCAGCGTTACTTTCTGGTATCCAGCTACAAGGATCCCAGCTTTCTCAAGGCCGAGTGCGATCTGGCGCATGCTCAGGTCAATTTGAGCAAACAGTCGCAAGCTGGCAAAACGCACAGACGTCACACAAGGACAGGCGACGATCATAGGAACAACAACAACAACAGCAATAGCAGCAGCAGTAGCAGCAAACTAGCAACAACAATAACAACGACAACAGCAGCAGCAGCATCAGCTGGGGTTGCCACAAAGCCGCCAACGGGCAGCGGCCTTCCATTGCATGACATGCGTCGACCGGCGACGCTCAATGGCAATCAGACGGCCAGCGGCAACACTAGCAGCAGCAGCAGCAGCAGAACAACAACAATAGCCAGCAACACAACCGTCCACAGGATTGATATTAAGCTCAGTCACGGCCAAAGCAAGCCACCGTTGGCATTAGGCCAAAGGACTACGGGCACGGCAACAGCAGCAGCAGCAACGGCAACGGCTGGTGGGCGGCTTCTGGCCGGCAAGCTAAAGCCGCTGGTGCTGCAGTGCAATAATAATCACGGCGTCATGAATAATCACACCAGCTACAACAATAATAACAACAACATTGGTGGCAGCAGTACAAGCAGCAGCAACAACAACAGCAGCATGCAGCGTCAGCAACAACAGCAGCAGCAGCAACACGATGATATTAGCTACATTGATAGCGACGAGACGCCGCCAGCAACAGCTGCCGCTGTAGTAGCAGCAGCCGCAGCAGCAGCAGCAGCCGCGGCGGCTGGAGCTGCAACAACCTCAGCAGCGGCAGCCGCAAGCAGAGCAAGCAATATATGTTATTTCAAGCCCATAACGCCGCCATTGCAGCTGCGCAATCAGCAGTTCAGCGGTAGCGATAAGCCAATTGGCCAGCGTTCGGTTAGGCCCAAGTCAACGATTATTGCCTCAAGCAATTCGAATTTTGCGGCCAGCTATGAGAAATTCAACAGCTTCAAGTATACAAACGGTGAACAGCGGCCGAAGGAGCGTGACCGGGAACGAGAACGGGAGCGGGAGCGAGACCGAGACCGTGAACATAGGGAGCGGGGGGAGCGTGAAAACGGCAGCAGCAGCGCCAGCGGCAGCAATGCGCGTCGGTATGGCATCGATTCCCTTAGTATTAAAGCCTCCATTGAGAAGTTTAATAATCTCAGCGAACAGAAGCGACAACCAGCGCCAATGCGCAACAATTCCACAGCAACAGCGATGACAGCAACAACATCGACATCAGCAGCAGCTGCTGCAGCAGCAGCGGCAGCAGCAGCAGCAGCCTCATCCACAAGCGGTGCCGGCGGCAGCAGCAGCAATCTACAGCAGCGGTTTGCCAGTGATTTGGAAAATGCGCGCATTGCTGCCGGCTACAGCAGCTCATTGACACGTGCCGCTTATCGTACCACCGGCAGCAGCAACACCACCGCAGCCGCCGCCGCCGCCAACAACACTGCTGGCAGCACAACGGCAACTGTGACGCCCATTAGCAAATCGGCAAATCGCATTGCGCATGGTTTGCTGGCCAGGGCGGCGGGCAGCAGCAGCAGCGGACCAAACACGGATGTTGCTGCTGGCACGGCGGCAGCAGTAGCAGCAGCAGCTGCGCCGAGCAGCGGCCACAAGGTAAAACATCATCAACAACATCACAACGACAACAATGCGGCGACTGTTGCAACTGGCAGCGTCATGTTCGCATACACCTCCTCTACCTCAGCCTCTGCCTCTGTCACAGTCAGCGTAACAGCCAGCGACAGCGTAAGTGGCGCCCACCATTCTTGGGGCGCTCTTTGCGCTCTTTGCTCTCTCTCTCTCTCTCTCTATATATATTTTTCTCTATTTTAATTTCACTCTTCAGCAAGCCTTTTACCATTTTCAGTTTCCTTTGTTTGCACAAGCTTGCGCATGTGAATTTCCCTTGGGAGGGATATTGATGAGGGAAATTCACTTCCCTCGAGGGAAATTCACTTGCGCAAACTAACAAATGGTAACAGGCCAGAATATCTCTATTTATTCTCTCATTGTCTGTTTGCGTTTATACTTTGTTGAAATTGTAATCCTCTAAGCAACAGCTAAATCAGCTCGTTATAGATGCTCATGCTCATCTATATATCACCAGCACCAGCACCAACCACAACAGTATCCAGTATTCATTTAGTGTCTCTTCTGTGTTGTAGTTTATTATGTATATTCTACTTTTTGATTTCTTGTTCCTGTTTTTTTTTTTGTAGATTCTTAAAGGACGCGTCTTGATTTCTGATTGGGTTTTGGTTTCGTTTAGCCTTTACCGCTATCGATTTCGATATCGATATCGATTTTGATACCATTTGCTATTGGTTTCATTATGTGCCCTCTCCCCCCGTCCCCCATACCCAAGCTTCCCCCCGCGCTCGCCCAATTCTACTCAACAGCATTTGCATTGTTTTTATATAAATGTTTTAATCTTGTTGTTTAATTTAAGTTCGTTTCGTTTCGTTTGATTGTTATATTCGTTTGTGCGTCTGTATTAACGCTAGCTTGTTTGTTATTTTAACTGCCATATACACTCATACACTCACATTCAAACACACTTTCACTTCCACTCATCAACTGACCAAGTCACCAATTCACCAACTCACCAACACCAACCAAACCTACCAATTAGAAAATTTAAAATATATATGCATCCTCTTCTAACGCTCGATTGCTCGCTGCTTTTGAATACTAACTGTAAATCGATTGGCGTTTTTTTCGGCCAGCATTGCATTTACAATAAAAAATAAAAAAAATATTATCCAAATATATCGATATGCAGAACTAATCGATATTCCATTCCGTTCAGGCGTCACGCAATACCACAAGCACCGCTCGATCAGTGTTGCCACCTGTTTCGCCCACATCCAGCCGCCATTGGGATCGGGAGAGCGCTCGGAGCAACAGCAATGCCACATCTTCTTCCATTGGCCCATCGCCACTAAGCAATAAACATAATAACGTCGACGATAGCTACAAGAGCACCCGTGACGAGAAGTTCGAAGGTGAGCTACAATCCTATGCACAATAATATTCACTTTAGATGGGTTCGGGATCAGTTTGACAATCCTATTTAATATAATGTTAATCAGAGATCGGTTTGGGATGAGTTCAATAAACCTAAATATTTACAATAATACATATTCGAAGGTGAGCTACAATCCTAAGCACAATAATATTCGCTTTGGATGGGTACGGGATCAGTTTAGCAATCCTTTTTAATATATTGTTAATCAGAGATGGGTTTGGGATGAGTTTAAAAAACCTAAGTATTTACAATAATATACTTAAATTTAAGATGGATTCGGAAGAGAAAATTCGAGCCCGCACCACCCAAACACTTTCCCGATCTCGATTCTATAGTATGATATGTTTTTCATAACAATTTTCGATCGATTGTTTGCAACAAACATGTTGCACTTAAATGGAGCATTATAAAGCTTTGAATTGGTTTTGAGAGTTTTGTTGGGGCACCTTGAAATTGTGAAAAGTTCATACAACAACTTGATTGTTGACCGATCGTTCCAATGACAGCTATATGTTATAATACAGCTGATTTTAAAAGCAAACATAAGCATCTGTTTAATTAGAATACTTTTAAAATATGCAGACAGATAGACGGACGGATATACAGACTGTGACAGATTGACTTGGCTATTGATGCCGATCAAGTATATATACTATAACTTATGGGGTCCGACACGCTACAGGGATATCAAGTTCCATAAGTACTAAATTGGACCTAGGGAACATAAAATTGTTTAGCTTTTGAGAAGAATTTGGAAACCGGCAGGATATTCTAGATAGCCTTCCTGCCTTATCAACCAGTTAGCAGGGCACCGATTATATGATGATACGATGCATAACTGTAATATTTATTATTATAAAAAGAAACATCTCACTAGAAGAGAGTAGAGCGGTTGACACTGCGGGTTAAATGTGATGCTTTATGCATAAGATCTTTCGAAAAATCTGAAATCTTTAGAGAATGTTATCTATTTTGGTCACAAAATTAAGTGCACGCTAACTTAATCGTTTATCAAATTGTTATTTTTGTTGCCAATATGTTGTGCCTAAGGTAGAAAAGAAAACCAAGTAATATCAAGGCTAACAGCGAAGTGCTCTGTAACTGTAACTAGTAAAAATAATCTTTTGAAGTTATGAAATGTACATTGAATAGCTAATTTCTCGAAAATTTCTGATAGTAGGCTGTGCTTTATAGCGATGAAATGTCAAAACGATTCTAGGATTTTTTGGTAAATCTACAAAATTGTTGTCATTATATCTACGTTATGTCTGTTCATAAACTCAAACGTAGAAAACGTGATTCGGGTTTCCTTAAGCGTTTGCTACTCCAGGGCACACAGTCTTCCACTTTTGGCATAATAAGTAAATATCTATATATCTGGCCACTCAAGAACCTGTGCACATACTTAACACGTGAACGTAATTCAAGTATGCCAGTTGACATAGTGAGATGTACATAGAAAATATTAATATATTTTGAATCCTTTGCAACAATAGATTATCGAGCTATTCAAAATGCCGGTGGTGAACCAAATACGGCGCAGAGAGACCCAACCGACGATGAACGAATTGGGGAGTGCCTTCTGGGCCAAGCCCAGTTATCTAAACATATACATATACTACATATATATCAAATATAAGAACAACGTTATTTAATAAATAAATGTATTAATTCAAACATATGTTTGCGCCCACCAACAGGTCTATGCGGGCTACGAAATATTGGAAACACTTGCTTTATGAACTCGGTCATCCAATGTCTGAGTCACACGACTGAGCTGACGCGCTTCCTGCGCACCCATAATGCCGGCGCCCGCGCACCAACCAGCAAGGATCAGCAGATACTGAACGGTGAGTGTGTATGGATTGGATTGGAATTGGAATTGATGAGAACTGTCGCTGTGTCTCTTTCTCTTTTAGAATTTGCCAAGCTTATACAGGAAATGTGGACAACAAATGTGCACAGCGTGACACCAATGGAACTGAAGCGCGCCTTCTCGACAAAGCATCGCATGTACAGCGATTACAATCAACAGGATGCGCAGGAATTTCTACGTTTCTTCTTGGACTCACTGCACTCGGCGCTCAACTCGGGCGACAAGAGTGTTATGCTAAGCATTGATGATAATCTCAGGTGAGCTTCAGTACAGAACAGAGAACTGCACAAGTGCCCGTTTTGACGCGAAGCTGTATACAATATATAGAGTATTTCAGTGACTGAGTCCGTCGCATACTCGGTTTGCAATCTTTCCATACTTTCTTTGTCTATCACTTCATGTTCTTTTCGTCGTCGCTTCATACGAACCATCCATGTCACACTGAAACCGCAGAGAGCAAAGAGAAACTCCGCATACGAAGACATGCCTCCTTCGGCTGCCTAAATACATTGCTCCAATGCGGTGGCGATGTTTACACACAACGCCTTCTTGATACGGTTGTAATATGACACAAAATGCAGTCACAATTCTTGTCGCGTATTTGATGTGACTTCGGGTATGCTGGCTGTTGCAGTGGACTTGTGCAGTTCTCTGGTAGAGGGAACAATCGAAACATTATCTAAAGCATTGCCTTTAAATGTTTGTAGTGACAATAAGAAGGCCGATCTGACCTGGGACTGGTATTCGCGGCATGAGAATTCCCTGATACGCGATCTATTTGTTGGACAGTTGAAGAGCACCCTGAAGTGCACAACTTGCGGCAATACGAGCGTTACCTTTGATCCGTTTTGGGATTTGAGCGTGCCGTTGCCTTCGTCAACGCGCTGCAAACTGGAGGCCTGCTTGGATCTGTTTATACGCGAAGAGGTGCTAGATGGTGACGAGATGCCCACATGCTCCAAATGCAAAACGCGCCGAAAATGCACCAAGAGTTTCACCATACAACGTTTTCCCAAATATTTGGTTATACGTAAGTGCACAAATGTTCAACTCTCAATGCCATTCAACATTTCAATTGCAATTTTTTTACCTGTACAGATCTAAAACGTTTCTCAGAGACGCGCTGGAGCAAGCTATCGAATGTTGTTGAGTTTCCCACATCGGAACGTGAGCTCAACATGGCCCCCTATGGCGCCAATTCAAATTCGAATGTGCATTATTCGCTCTATGCGATCTCCAATCATATGGGTATGTATATTATTATCCAACTTCTTTAGCTGCAATTTCACAAATTTCTTCTTCATTCGCAGGGTCAACTGCAGGTGGTCATTATGTGGCGGTCTGCAAGCATCCATCCTCATTAAAATGGCATGAGTTTAATGATAATAGGTAATTGAAACATTAGAAAGCTCGTTTTTCCATTTAAACATGGAAATATGTGCGTTTTAGTATTTAGTATTGTATTTGAAACTAAGGTTTAACCTTATTGTATTACAGCGTCAGCGATGCTTTGCCTGAGAGCTGTCTCATTTCATCTAGTGCCTACATTTTATTCTACGAACGAGCATAAGGCTAACTCCGCAACACAAATTACCTGCAGCTGAACACCTCAATAAGCATTAATAATATCAACAAAGAAGTCAAATAATACGGAAACGGATACAACAAGATAAACAGCGACACCACCACAACTGAAACAATATGCAAGAAGAGCATTATCGAACACCTTAGCAAATGTTTCGTAGCAAATGTTGCAGTTATGCCAAGCGTGCATAAAATTTAAATTAAACTAACTCTTAACTCAAATTCAAAAACCAAACCAAATCATGAATCGGATTATTGGACGGCAATCATGTATGACCACTGGAAGGTAATGATGTATATATATATAAACGATGGGTTAGCCCCATTAATTGAAACCAACAAGAACATAAAACATTAACAAACGAAGGAATAATGGATAACTATTTGTGCAACACCGCCTTCGGCATGCAAATATATATGAAACTATCAGCAAAAGCTATCTCCAAACATAACAACAAAGCAAAATTGTTCTCTTAACAAAATTATATTTTGCACTCCTCTGGCATACATGTATTAGTTTGTTCTCCCTAGCCTTGTTAAAACCAATTTCGACTCATCCTCGTCCTCATTAGAATGCGTTAAACGTGAACACATTAAACACACACACAAAATACATCCAATACAATTACAACCTACTTGAAGTAGTTGAGGGGAACTTTGGTGATCCCAGAGCCACATATGCAAACATGGAATACAATTATAGTTGTCATATATGTTGCAATGCCGAAAGTGGTGTCAATTGGTTGTGTAAAATGAAACTGAAATAAATTAAATGAAACGCAAAGCAAAGCAAGAACATATATAACATAACGAATTGAGCTAAAAGCAATTTGAAATATACCAGACATTGTGCAATGTATATCAGTATATATTTCATTATAAGCAAAAAGAACTAAAGACGGATGATTAATCAATATTAATGAAAAAAGGGGGGAACATATTTGGGAAAAGGGGCGCTAAGCAGCGCAGCTCCATAAACACACACACACACACAAACAACACACAAACAACATACAAACACACAGTGGATAACAACCTATAAAATGGAAATGCTTTTAGCAAATGAATAGTTTAAAAAAACACCAAAAAGAAAAAGAGAGAAAAATAAATGAGAACCTGACAACAAATAAAAGCAAATGGTTAAGACAAAGAAACAAACAAACAAACAAACTAAACAAACTGAAGCTGCATTGTGAAACGTACTTATGATAAATGCTAGCAGTTAATTACAAATTATAATGGATAATGGAGATGAGATTAGCACGTGAACACCAACAAAACAAAAACACATCACGAAATACCTTAAAAGTTTACTACGTTTACAATGCGACCTTCAAAGATTATGTTCGTTTTCCAATTCAATTCAATTCAAAATCCAATACATATATATATATCCAATCGTCCGACGCGTGCAACGTTCGATTTGTATACACAACTAGTCTCAAAGATTGCATACACAATGTACATCGTATCGATATAAGTACGAGAGATACTTAATTTCTACCATATATATACACACTCATATGGCGGTATGGAGAACCTTGTTTAACATATATATACATATATATATATATATCTTAATAATTTTGTTTGTTTTTTTATGCGTATGTATGTATTTTAGTTGCATATTTTCCTTGTAACCAATCCTCACTTCGTACAACCTTACACACGCACATGAAATACATACATATATACATACATACATATATTTGCTGTTGCTACCTACATATTTTGTTGCCTATTTAATTTATATTATTTATTTATTTATTTATTGTATTGAACTTGTATTGTATTTATGTAAATGATATATACACTGAGAGACACTGAACCGAGACCGAACTAAATACATATGTGTACATAATCTAACTTGTTTCCCACAACCAGGCAACATAAAAACAACAACAACAACAACAACAATACACCTACCTACAACTACTTACTACTATTACTAAACACACACACACACACACACACAAATACACTCATAAAAACTAAATGAAAAGAATATAAAAACAAAAAAAACAAGACACATTATTTATTTATTTGTAAAAGAGGAAAAACAACAAGAAAAAAAACTACTACTATATATATTTTTTCTGGCTTAACTATTAGTTACAATTATAATTGTTGGATATTTTACTAACGTTACAAACAAAGCAAAAAATAAAAAAAAAATATAAAAAAAAATGATAACGAAATATAAAATGCAAAACAAAATCGAAAAAATTTGTGTTTTTATTGACTTGACAATCAGAATATAGTTTATATATTTATATAGGCTCAATCTTTCTTATACGTTGAGATTTTGCTTCAATTTAATGACATTAATCTAAAGAATAATCAAAATAATATTTGGCAAGCCAAAGTTGAAAAGTCTTCGGGATGCCTAGGATAAAATTTCCTATCTATTCAAGAAGGAACAATACGCATGTCGAGTATACCCGACTACGAGTCTCCCTGTACCCAAATCTTGTTCTTTACTTTGTACACTTTCACATACACATATACTTGCATCAAGCAGTCCAGCGGTATTGCAAGCAAGCAGAGCATTTAAGGTACTGCAGTACCGAAACTATTTAATTAAATCATTTCTGTTTTTCGGTCGACTTGAAACAAAGTATCTTTTGAAACGTTTTTACAAATGTGAGCTAATGCCAGGCTGATTATTTAAAATTTAAATTTAAACTTGACCTGCTTGCCGGCTAGAAAGCAATCACTTTCTTATAGCTAAAAATGGTTCACCAGGGGAAAAAATTAATAACATGCTCCCTGCTTCTTATCTTCTACTTTGTACTCTAATATATAACTGGATATCTGAATCACAAATCTAAAACTTTTCAGATAGCACTGTTCTGTGAGAACCGTTTATCTTTAACTTACTACAGTATGATAATGAAATAAAATGAATAAGATAGTTAAATATTAAATTAAAACTGTTTATTTATTTCCTTACATAACGTCCATAGGTCTATGAAATCATAGGAAACGTCTTTATATTTCGTGACAAAATCATAATTTACAAATTATTAGGCATGATAATGAAATAAACTGTACCCAGGTCTAAAGCTTCCAATCATATCTTCGGATCCAATACCCCCTTTTTACCCATTTTATGGGTACAGGGAGTAAAAACAGGAGACACTTTTTGGTGCCCTTGACAGCAGTTTTAATATCCTTGTAATTTTGGATATCAAAAACTCGCACATCTGGGAAATTATTAACTGTATTGTTGATGAAACATGTTATGAAATAATTGATAATGCCATTGAAAAGCTTTTTCTAGGTATGTTTAAAATATTTAGTTGAGCTCCAATTAGATTTAACAATATGAACTCAAATGTCACGTCCGCAACACAAGTTCCTGTTGCTTTTGTAGTCTCTGGCAGACAGATAGACAGCGGATTCAGCTGTTGATCAAGAATATACATATATATATATATATATGCCTGCTTCTGTCTTTCCATACATTATTGTTGTATTACGTACTTATAGCATTTACATTTTAAGTGTAAAAAGTATTGCATTATAGACTTTTTACGGAGATGGGATGAGCTCTTTATGTTCGCAGACAGATCCAACGTTAATTTGGGACTGGCTAAGCTGAAGCGAGATGGCCTGATAAAAAGCAAGACCTCAATACGTATTTAGTTTGTATTCAGTGTTTATTTATCAACACCGTCTGTGACAAGAATATAGAAACGCTTGCCAGCTGATTTGTAAATTGGCAACTGGTCGGTCAGCTGAAATAATAGAAATATAGGAAATGGGAGAACAGCTATCTTCGGCGCACCAAACATATATAGATATATATGTATAAATATATAGTTACCCTTGCAGAAAAGTTTATGAGTTATTATCTCATATTTCTACAAGCTTTTCCTATGGGATATAGTGGTCCGATGTTAATCAATGTTGGTCTACGTGTATAGCTCACAATCAAGTGATTGATTTGATGAGTTTGGTTGAGATATCTTTATAAGCAAATAAGTAGTTCTTACAACTGAATTATTGAACGTCCACTCCGATCGTGCTAAGCTATTTGTGCTGATCAAGCATATATATAGTTTGTAGGCAGGAAACGTCTTCATATTTCATAACAAAATCATAACTTATATAAATTATTAGGCATGGATTAAAGTAAAAACACGTTAAATGCTCGTTTTATACCAGACAGGTTTTACTTTTTCAATAACTTTTAAATTACATTTACAAAATATACTACACTTCTTGTTGGTTGCATTGGTTGCTGCCTTACTCTTGGTGTGTGTGTGTGTGGTGTGTGTATGGCTGAGTTGATTGTATGTTGCGTGTGTGTTTGTATGAGTGGGGCATGTGTGTCACAGCGGTGTGTACAATGCTTCTAAGCATGCAACAACGGCAACGGTTTCGTAACTAACAAAAATCTACAGCAAATATGTTTTTTACAAAATATATATATGTATGAATTATGCAAGGATGCGTTTGGCTCCTCTTAAGCAGTGGCGTTTAGTATGTGTCCCCGTCCCGGTTGATGTGTGCGAGCGCATTGGCGATAGGTTAACGCCAAGTACGGCACTTGCTTAGGCAATGTGCAACAGTTTAACAAAAAAATACAAGTGGCCAACTGAACGCCGCGTTGGGGAGCGGCAACGAGAACGATATAACGATGACAACAGGCGGTACGGTTAACGCCCAGTGGCCAGCGATCATTTATGATTCTCATCCTTGTGGGTCTTGGCGCTGGCGCGTGTGGCCTTCGTCTCCTCGTACATTTTCATCAATTGACTTTTGGTTGGCATGGGCTTAATATGACCCCATTGTACCAAGTATTTAATTGACACCGTGGTGCCGCCTGCAAGTGTTGTTTAAAGTTATAGGTTTAGGCATTAAGGTGTTAAGGTGGATCACTTACCCAACGTAACAGCATAGCGGACAGGTGTGGCCACCTTATAGCACAGATAGGCAATCGCGTAATGACCCATATCGGAGCCCTGTACCTTCTCAATAATGTTCTCACTCAGATGCATATACTGCAGCAGGCCTGGCACATCTACCCCGCTGTATGCAGAATAAGAGGGAATGATTATCGGAGCTCTGGCATTTGCCGGTTAATTACTTACCTCTTCGATAGATAGTAGAATCCGCCAAACCAGCCGATCGATGTTAGCACATGCACCGGTATGAGAACGTACCAATATTGTTTATACATATGCTTAAATTTGGCAAATAATCCCATGTTGGCTGCCTCGCCAAAGAGCTCGGTAGTGCTGGAAACTGAGGCGGTCGATGATGACTTGGTGTCCGCTTTATTGGCGCTGGCACAGTGGGCCGTCGGTTTGGTGCTTAAACGTGCATAGCTGCGATATTTTGTAACCAGCAGCGGCGACAATATTGATGTCGTTGATGTGGCTAAAGGCATGGCTATTATGGATGATGACGACGATTTACCGTTTCCCATATTGAGGCTGCCCAGGAGGCTGAGGCATCGTGGATTCACATTGAGGCTCATTTTGGGACTGGAGATGCGTGTGAGCAATCGAATGCAGAGATTGCCACTGCTGCTACCGGTGCCGGTGCCTAGCAGGCGCGTTAGCAATCCAACTGTTACCATGGCTTATCAGCGGCTCTTTGGCCTTGTTTTCTACTCAAATTTGGTTTAGTTTTTCAATTATTTTTATTTTGTTTTTTGACGAATTGTATAATTCGTTTGTTATTTCGTTGGATAAGTATTGAGGAAACGTATGCTTTTGTGTGTTTTGTTAAATTTTTGTGCTCCACTTTCCCACTCAGTTTTAGACAACCCGGCACAATTTCACATACTAATTAGAGATGTGCGCGTGATTTTCATATGTATGATGTCACGACCAGCTAAGATCACGAATAGACATTTCTTCGTCGCAAAAATGTTCACTGTTTATCGTCGTTAAAAGGACATCGCCTCGTATTGCATGCAATTTATATGGGGTTTCTTTTAAAGATTAAGCTTTCATTTACACGATAACGGTTATGGCACCACTTTTTCCTTTGCTATCGATTATATAAATTGCAAATTCTGAGTCAATATTCGAGCTATTTTTGAGCAAATAATATGTTAATAATGGCATAAGGTTCAATACTTATCATACATATTCTTACGTTATTACGCTAATAATTAATACAAAATAATTGATAACTCTACAACAAATATTGTATCATTACGAATCGGGCTTTTATGAATAGTATGCTGAAATCACTATAAGATATTGGCATAATTTAAAGAACTCATAATGAGCACGAAAATTCAAGAATTTAGACATACTAAGCAACGGTTCTTCTACTCACGGTCCCAAAGCTATATATGAGAACGCTACCAGACTGTGCCAATAAAGCTGTGCAAAGCAGCTGATGTAATCGCAACACGTGTTTCAAGTGCGCTGGCAACGCTGTGTGAAAGCAGTGTTGGCTAGTTTCAAACAAAGCTATCGATATCAATTGTGTACCAACATCATTTCAATTCGCACCGTGTGTGGCGCATTCGCAAGCTTTATTTGCATTGTTTTTAGTACTTAATCTTGAAGCCGAAATTCGTTAAACGCCAAACGGCATGGCTGCTGCAACTAGTGAACTGTCTAAGAAGTAAGTACATGCAATCATTGCATTGATTGCAACATCTAGTGCCAACACGGAAAAGCCAACAATCGCGCCAACTGTGAGGTTAAGTTGAACTGCTTAGTTGGTCATCATCAGGTCCAAAATAAACCAATTATTTCAAATTAAAATCAATGCTAGTGCAAAATGCTTGCACGCTGCGCATTAAGGCAGCTGCTGCTGCTCTCGCCGCTCAGGCAGTCAACGGCGGCTGCTCTGAGAGTTCATCATGTGAGCGCCCTGCAGCGGGCGCCCAGCAAAAACACTAAACTGTTGGTACTCAATATTTGCAATTATTGAATGTTTCTGACTTCCCACACTTTGCAGTGAGCTAAAGCGTCGTCTGAAAGCTGAGCAGAAGGCCAAGGAGAAGGCTGATAAGGAGGCAACGCGCTCAGCTGCGGCCGCACCAGAAGCGCCGGGGCAAAAGAAGAAAACTGCCGCTGAACAGGAGGAGGAAATTTCACCCAATGAGTACTACAAGCTGCGTTCAGCTGCAGTCGCTGAATTGAAGCAAACGCCCGGTGGTCATCCGTATCCACATAAATTTCATGTGAGCATCTCACTGGAAAACTTCATTGCTCAGTATAACGAGCTCAAGGATGGCGAGACACTGGATCAGGTCAATCTAAGCGTAGCTGGGCGTATTCATGCCATACGCGAGTCCGGCGCCAAGCTCATCTTCTACGATCTGCGCGGCGAAGGCGTCAAGCTGCAGGTGATGGCCAGCGCCAAGTCATACAAAAGCGAAGCTGACTTTGAGACCGATACGGCAAAGCTGCGACGTGGCGATATCATTGGTGTCACCGGACATCCCGGAAAGACCAAGAAAGGTGAACTATCAATTATGCCCACTGAACTGAAGCTGCTGTCGCCCTGTCTGCACATGCTGCCACATCTCCACTTTGGGCTCAAAGACAAGGAGACGCGCTATCGCCAGCGCTATCTGGACTTGATACTCAACAACAAAGTGCGCGAAACTTTCCAGACACGTGCAAAGGTAAGCAGCTAGATGCAAGCGCTAAACCAGGTTCCAAAAGGCTCAAACTAAAATGGCATATATATATAGAACAATTGTAGCAGACAGAGTCAGAATTGGCAAATCTAAGGGGACATTTTTAAATTGAACTGTTTATCCTTTAATAGAAGAGCTGAGAGGCAACATAATTCACAGAAGTTTCTATCTGTATATAGAAATAAGTAAGAACGTTGCAGTCGGACGCACCCGACTGCAGAATACTCTGTTCCCAGTCCTATATAAATTGGTTATTTGTGAGTTCCGAAAGAGACGCGAACAAAACGGTAGTTTGCATTTCAAATTTGATGACTCCACCGCTACAGGTGTGGGAGATATAGATTTTGCTCAATTTCAGGGGAGTGGGTGAGGGTGACAAATATTTTTGGATGCAGATCTGTCAGGAATCTCAACATTAGTCTGTATTCCAAATTTGGTGACTATAGCTTAAAAAATGTGGAAGATACAGGTTTTCGCCGAATTGGGGGGAGTTGGTGGGTGGGCGATCTTGACACTTTATAAACTAAGGGTATACACCAACATGCTCATTTCGGGAACAGAGTATAAAGAAGAGCTTGTCCTAACTGAATGACTAAACCATGAGATCTAGAACGCAGAAAGAAAATATATTTAACTTTGGAAATGGGTGGAGAAACTTTTTTTCACTTCTCCCATTCAAGATCATATTACGACAGAACGTTGGGAAAGTATTTGGCACAGAAAACGCTGGACAACACCAGCTCGTATAGTTATAAAATAAATTAACAATATACATTTGTCCCCTTAGATAATCTCATATGTGCGTCAGTTTCTGGATCGGTTGGGCTTCCTGGAAATTGAGACGCCCATGATGAACATGATTGCTGGTGGCGCCACCGCCAAGCCGTTTATCACTCACCACAATGATCTCAAAATGGATCTATTTATGCGCATCGCACCGGAGTTGTATCACAAAATGCTTGTTGTGGGCGGCTTAGATCGTGTCTATGAGATCGGCCGGCAGTTTCGCAATGAAGGCATTGATTTGACACACAATCCGGAGTTTACCACATGCGAGTTTTATATGGCATATGCGGATTATAGCGACGTAATGGAACTTACTGAGCAAATGGTTTCTGGCATGGTTATGTCCATACATGGCACGTACAAAATCAAATATCATCCGGATGGGCCCGATGGTATCGAACAGGAACTAGACTTTACGCCGCCCTTTAAACGTGTCTCTTTGATTAAAACACTCGAGGAGAAGCTGAAGGTCAAGTTCCCATCGGCGGAAACCTTTAACAGCCGAGAGACCAATGAATTTCTGTCCAAATTATGCATCCAACATCAAGTGGAGTGCCCGGCACCGCGCACCACAGCCCGTCTGCTGGACAAACTGGTTGGTGACTTCATTGAGGAGACATGCATAAATCCGACATTCATTTGCGAGCATCCTCAAATCATGTCGCCCCTGGCCAAGTACCATCGCAGCGTGCCTGGACTCACCGAGCGCTTCGAGCTCTTTGTGGCCAAAAAGGAGATATGCAATGCTTACACGGAATTGAACGATCCTGCTGTGCAGCGCGAACGTTTCGAGCAGCAGGCTAACGACAAGGCTGCCGGAGATGACGAAGCTCAAATGGTGGATGAGAACTATTGCACGGCCCTAGAGTATGGTCTGCCGCCCACCGGCGGCTGGGGCATGGGCATTGATCGACTAACCATGTTCCTCACCGACTCCAACAATATCAAGGTTTGTACTTCAACTGCTCTTGTCTTATTTACAATTATTGAATTGTATATTTCATTGCAGGAGGTACTGCTATTCCCTGCCATGAAACCGGAGGAAGCTAATCGCACACCAGCAGCAGCCAATTTAGCCGAGGTGGAGAAATCATCGCAGCAGTAAACGACCAACTCCTTACCTATTTCCACACAATAGTCATAACCAGTTATTTGCGCTGCTTTTTAACTTATTCGTTGAATAAAAATTGCATTTTTATTTCAGTTATATCACGAGCTTAATATATTATTTGTTATACCGCATACCCATAAAATGGGTAACAAAAATAGAGTATCATAAAGAGATATGTACTGTATGTAAATAATATAACAGGCAGGAGGATTCTTCATGCTGTAGGTTACATATATTTTTGATCGACAAGGAGTCGTATAGTCTAGTTCGTTCTAGTCGAACTTCTTGCTGAAGTCATCGAAATGTTTTGCTCTTCTGATTTTCGAAGAAAAAACGATTGCGTGCCTCTATTAATACATTTCAATCTATCTGTTGAGCTTGAGAACTTTACCGAAGTGTGGAAAAGTCCTACATTATGCCCATTCACAGAAAAGTGCCAAAGTCTGAGATTTCAAGTTCTCAACCTTAGTAAATGCCGGGTTTCTTATATACTGATTTCAGTAAGGCCTTTGATTCAGTTAACCATATTCTGCTTCTTTTTCTTTCCAAATAAACTTCTTCAGTAGATGAAAACTTATTTTTATCGATCTCAACGTGTGCGTTTCATCTTACTCTTATCTAATTTTAGTAACGTATGGTATACCTCAGGGTAGCCACCTAGGACCTTTACTCTCCAATATGTTTATTAATGACTTTCCACTTGCCTTATCATTAACACAGACTATAATCTATGCCGATGGTGCCAAGCTCCGTTTATCCTTTGAGGACCCACTGTCATGATCCAAATTTACTAAACTGTTGGTGTTTCTTTAACCAGCTTCCACTCAATATTGTTAAATGCAATTCCATGACTTTCCATCGAAGTAGACCTTATCTATTTGACAATAGTTCTTTGAAGCGTCTCCACAAAGTGGAGGATTTGGGTATCCTCTTCGTCACACACTTAAATTTTAATTGTCATATTCCTGTAGTTTCGGAATAAAGCTGTCGGTGTCCTTGGATTTATAAGGAGATGGTTCAAGCAATTTACTGATCCTTGTATTCCCAACCAACTGTCCATCTCTTTAGGCAAACCGATTCTTGAATGCGGCTCATGATTTTGGTCTCCAAAAGTACCAAAAGTTTCAAGACCGGATTGGATCGGCTTATTTTCGCTCTTCGGGGATGAAACTGGGATTCTAGCCGTTATTTTCCTCGGTATGAACGCTGGGTTCACCCCATCAATCTTCCATATCTTAAAAATCGTAGAATCTCTTGTCCGGTGAAATTGACTCCAAACTATCTGTTCCGTCCAGATCTACTAGAAATGATATTTCTCTCCATCTTCCAGTTTGTTCTACTAATTACTCTCAACAAGAAGACTTTCCATCCCCTAGCTACAATTATAATAAATATTGTTTGACAAAAATTCCTTGCTTGTAAATTAGGCTACCTATCTTCTGACTTGGCGTTATCTTATCATAGTGGCAATCTTGGTCAATAAATAAGTCCCATCGGTTGAGAGCTGCTATTGTTAAAGTAGTTTGTTTTCCTGCTTTTGGGGAACACAATTTAAATAAATAAATATCCAGTTTAAAAAGGCTTATCTTTGAGCTGGTAGAAACATTTCATACAATTAAAAAAAAACTAACCAATATTTATATTTACTTTTCACAATCAAAATATTTTTTTTTTCATACGTTTTTTATTTCTTTTTTTTTATCGAACTAACATTGTACATCAAGGACATGTATTGCATTCTTGCCGCAACTTTACCCAAACATTGGGTAGCATCTAAATTTCTTAACAACTAAGTTACATTAAAAAAATTAACTTTTGGTATTTGTTCCAGGAGTAAACGAAATTCACAAATTTCTCGTCAGTACATTTACTTTTAAATACCAAGTATTTTAATATTAATTTTCATTCGTCTTACATTTCTTTATTTGTCTCAAACTAATACGGTGTACAATAAAGAAATTTATTGCATTCTTGCCGCAACTGTACCCAAACATTGGGTAGCATCTAAATTCGTTAAGAGCTAAGCTTAAGTGTAAAATTAACTTTTGGAATTCATTGAAATAGTAAATGATATTTACAAATTTCTCGTCAGTACATATTTACGTTTCAAATACCAAGTATTTCTTATGTTGTATAAATTTTCATTTGTTTGTCTCAAACTAAGAACCCAAATTCTTTAAAAACTACGCTTAAATTTAAAATGAACTTTTGGTATTCGTTCAGAGTTCATGAAATTTAAATATTTCTCGTCAGTACATATACTTTTTAAATAAGAAGTATTTTCATTTTAATTTTCATTTGTTTTATATGGTTTTTGTTCGGCTCAAACTAATACGGTGTAAAAAAAAGGAATTCATTGCATTTATCCCGCAACTTTACCCAAACATTGGGTAGAATCGACATTCTTTAAGAACTAAGCTTAAAATTAAAATGAACTTTTGGTATTTCTTTAAAGAGTTAATTAATTTTTAAAATTTCTCATCAGTACGTTTACATTCCATTTACCAAGTATTCTTTTCTTTTTTTTTATTTTGATTTTTACCTATCTTGGTTTATTCGTTTCTAACTAATACGGTGTACAATAAAGAAATTTATTGTATTATTGCCGCAACTTTACCCAAACATTGGGTATAATCCAAATTCTCTAAACACTAAACTCATATTCAAAATGAATATATTAACGAATATATCAAAAAGTAAAAATAAATGTGGTGGGATTCTTTTCCTACAGACTTAGAATATTTGATAAAATGTGTTTGTATGTTCTGTGCCTGAGTGTGGTACTGCTGAAACTGCTGCTCAAAACTCCAGCTCATCCTCCGGCCGCTTATACACGCGTCCTTTCATGCACATGTACTGATTGATAAAGTCCTTCGACTTGTGCTTCACGGACTCTGTGCAGGCCAGTTGATTTCCGGATATGTCACAGTAGCGCATCTCTTTGGTAGTTATATGATGACTTAGCTGAAGAATATAAAACGCAAAATATTTACATTATTACAACTAATATTGTTGACATTTTCACTGTAGTTTTAATTTATAACGAAAGTGCACAGTTAGACGGAATTTTCAAAAATTTCATCCACAAGTATGGAAATTGGGAGAAAATTAAACCTATGCAAAAAAATCATCACATATTTCACCGATTTCGGAATATCTAATTGAAAATTAAATCGATTTCTGTCACACGAAATTGTAGCTTACAAATATTACAGATTCCCAAGTTGAGCTCAAAATTAAAATGGTCTGTAATGTTACATGGTGTTAATTGAAACTATCCATCCCAGATCTGTCGTTTTTACTCTCTGTACCCATTAAAAGGTTGAAAATGGGGTAGTATATCTGTGCAAATGTATGTAACAGGCAGGAGACATCTCCGACTTTATAAGATACATATATTCTTACTCAGTATCAAATGAAAATTCGATTTGGCCATGTTCGTCTGTCGATCTCAGCAACTATAAGAGCTAGAGGCAGCAAATTTGAAATGTAGGTTCATGTATAGCAGGCGCTGGTCAAGTTTATTTTGGATCCGAGATATACCCCCCCCCCCCCCCCCCAAACACCCCCGCTATTCGATAAAATCCGCTTTACAGCAACAATTTTCAAGATATCAATTTGGGACATGGCATGTATAATACTTTACTCATTCCTAATGTGCTGTCAAAATTTCAAGTCGATCGGATAATAAACATGGAAATTATTAAACAAACAAGCTGCAGTACTGCAAAGCGGGGAGGAACAAGCAACGCAGCCATCACTTGAAATGCCTTGAATGCTCTGTTGCTTGAATGAATGTGTAACTGGACGAATAAGTGTTTTGAAATTTGAGACCTGGGTACAGAGTTTCGTAGTTGTCGTTCTTACTTGTTGTTATAGAAATTTCTCAGCTAGGTTCTCAAATCTTACATATACATATGTATATCTTAATTGTCATTTAACAGTTTATATGGTTTTTAATTAATCTTTGACTAAAACATGAAGATATGACAGTTATAGACGTTAGCAGAAAAGCTTTAATAGGGTCAATCCAAGTAGATATCTGCCCCACTAAAACTTACCCGTTTGGTTAAATATTTGAGATCCTCATCGCTGGTTATGCGGCCACGCTGGCAGTTATCCTTGCGATAGGGACGCAAATATTCAGCCACATGCTCGCTAATCTCAACGCGAAACTTTTCACTGGATTCGCGACCGCTTGTCGTGCTGCTCATTGACCTGAAAATGATAAGGATCTTATTTGTATTTGATGGGATCATAATGTTGCAGTGCATGCAGGATATAGTACTTACTGTTTGCGATTCTTGTCATGCTTGTCGTGCCTTTCGTGCTTGTCATACTTGTCGTGCCTGTCGTACTTGTCCTGTTTGTCATATTTGTCATACTTGTCCTGCTTGTCATACTTGTCCTGCTTGTCATACTTGTCGTGCCTGTCGTATCTGTCGTGCCTGTCGTGCCTGCCGTGCCTGTCGTACCTGTCTTGCCTCTCATATTTGTCATACTTGTCCTGTTTGTCATACTTGTCCTGCTTGTCATATTTGTCATACTTGTCCTGCTTGTCATACTTGTCCTGCTTGTCATATTTGTCATACTTATCGTGCCTGTCGTGCTTGTCCTGCTTGTCATACTTGTCGTGCCTGTCGTGCTTGTCGTGCTTGCCATGCTTGTCGTGCTTGTCATGCATGTCGTGCTTATCATGGTCGCCACGATACTTCTTCTGGCTATCGGACATGACCGGCGGCATTGGCAGCTTGCGTTTGCAGCCCAGAAGGCCGTCAGCTTCGCTGGCTGTGGACAGCGGTTTTGGCAGCATTAGATGCTGTTGCTGTTGGTGCTGCTGCTGCTGATTGCCGAGCGCGGCCAGGGCCATTTTGCTGGTACTTGGCTCCAAGCTAAGCGCGTTCATTATGTTATCGTTGTGCTGGCTATGTTTTGGCCCGTCCAATTCGGTTACGTGCGTGTCATTGGCATTTTTAATCGGGGGCTGTGCAGTGCAGCTAAGCTTACTGTTCGTGGCAGCCGCGTCTGCCTCCTCGTCCTCCTCCTCCTCCGAGGAATACAGATACCTTTGAATGGGAAGCGGGGCGTATGGCGTGCTTGGCACCGTTTCAGTATTGTTGGACTCGTTGCATTTTTGGCGATACAACTCCTTGCGACGGCGTATTTTCTCCTTGTTTTCCTTGTACTTGCGCGCCTCCTGCTGACCGTAGAGGCGATCCTCTTCACGCCGCGGACTAATCGTGCGGATCGAGACGAGGCGTCTGTGTCTCGCCTCGCGACGCTCGACTATCTTCTCCTCAATGTACTGCCTGAGCGCTGGTTCACTGAGGGTGGTCACAAAGTCGTCAATTTTTACAAATTCGTCCCCGTCCTCATCTTCTTCTGAATCCTCGTCCGGGGATGAGTCGTCGACCAGTTTATCCAAGCGTTGTTGCTCATTCGGTGGCTCCCATTGCGGTATCCGATCCCGCAAATTGAAGTAATATATGTAACCATCGCTGCTTACACTCCAATGCCATGAGGGCGGCAAAGGCTTCACGTTCTCTGGCAGCTTATACTCCATGCTACCGTTAGAACCTGTTGAGTCGGAATTACTGTCGGAGCCGCTATCATTGCCGCAGCGCTTTGGTGGTGGCACCGGCTGATTATCCTTGTTGAACCACTCGTTGGTTCCCGATCTTTTGTAGAAGGGCAGAAGCTTCGGATCGGTGCTCAAATCAGCCCCAAAGTATTCGCAGCGCACTTTGTGCTCGATCATTTCCTCACTGCAACCGCGTCTCCTTGCCTCGGCTATTTCCACCTGAGAAGATGAATTAATATTTAAAAATTCCAAATTAGATTGAAATCTATTAATTGTTCAAACTATATATCAATACCACATATTATCTATATGTATGTATGTATATGAAAGCGCACACTAAGACGGGATTTTGCAAATTCCACCCACAGGCGTATGAAAAACGATGTGACACATATTTCACCGATTTTGAAAAATCCACCCCCATGGTGGTCTCAAAGTTGTTTGGGCAAAGTGTAATTTTGATCCGATCTGGTTCAAACTCATTTTCAAAACCCTACACATTAAATAATGCGACACGTGTATTACCGATTTAGTGAATGTTACCTCCACGGTTGTAAAACTGATGGAAAGCTCTGGAATTTGACATTTTTTACTTTTAAATGATAGGCTTCAAACTAATTTTTAAGTTATGTACACAGACTTAATAGACACGTTGAAAAATATTCTCCACGGTCGGGAAATTCAAGGAAAACTGTTGTAGGAAACATTTTGATTAAATAGTACGACATGCCTTACCAGTTTTGGAAAATTCACCCCCACAGCTGGATGATTGGTGAAAAACTTTGAAATTCGATATTTCAAACATATTTTTAAGGTTCTAAGCCAAAACATAACAGGTGGGGGCTTAAATATTTTGGTAAAATCTACCCCCAGGGCGGGAAAATCGTGTTGCGGTATTTCGCAATGCATTTTAATCTAAATATTTGGCCGGCAGCGCTGGGATTATACCAGCTAGTTATTTTATATACATATGTGACTTAATATCTTTTGGCAATCCTTATTTACCTGTCGCTCGAATAGGGAACGTCGCAGCTCCTTGGCACGCTGTGGGTCCTTGGCCTGCGAGGAGCGCCTGCGAGAATCAGTCTTGGTAATGGCACTGCTGCTGCTGGCCTCATTGCCGCCGCTGCGTTCCTTGGGCTGTGAGGTAATGGTGCATGTGGTATTGTTGCCGCTCATGCTCGTGCGTGTGGCCGACTTGGGCTTCTCATAGCGGCTAGTAGTGTCGCGTCTGAAACGATCCTGGCGATAGCGATCGCAGACAAGGTTCGCGGAGGCGCTATTGCTGTTACTGTCCTCCAACGCGGTGGCCACATGCAGCGGCTGCTGTTGAAGATCCGCCTCGCGTTCGTGCTCCTTCATTTGTTGAATGCGTTCGCGCTTGGGTATGCGAAAGACTTCTGGCAGGGCATTCCATTTTTGCAGCAGCGCCAGTATACTTTGACGCAGACTTGCGTTTGCCTCTGGCTCCGTTTTTGATTCTGTGTCCACTGCCGTTGTGCTCCAGAGTTGCACGCTCTGGTAGACACGACTGTCATTCAGCATTGTCCTGTTTGGTATGGGCAGGGACTCCAGTGCACCGATCAAGGCCGGACGCAGCTGACTGTCGCTGCCGCTCTCGCTAATCCAGTTGTGCAGCAGTCGCAGGCCGTGATAGTCGAGGAAGAGACGGCGGCAGGGCAGTTCGCCACGGGTAAGCAGGCCCAGCAGCTGGAGACGGGAACGCACTAGCTTGGCGCGCACCATGCAGCGCGAGAAGCGCAGTGTGTCTGTTTGATTCTTGAGTCCGCTGCGATTCAGCATTGTCAGCTGTACCATCACATCTGGATCCTCCAGCTGGTCGGGTTTGCGCGCTACAGACTTCTGAGCGGTACCTTTGCCAGTGCCAGTGCTAGCGGCAGGGACAGTTTCAGGGGCAGTACTACTGGCGGTGCCCGACGGACGCAGCCAACGTCCAGCCTTGTATTCGCGATCCTTGGCCTTTGTCCGCTCCTTACGCTGTCTGCGCGTTACCACAGGCAACTTCATTTGCTTGCCACCGCTCGACTTTGGCTTGCTGGCTTTGGTTGATTTGGTTTTTGGTGGCACCTTTTGCGATTCGAGCTCCTGTTCGTCCGGCTCGTCTGGCAAGTCATCCGTCTCACTGTCGCTCTGCTTATTTAGCTGCTCGCCCTCATCGGAGAGCGGCTCACCGCCAATCCAGCCGCGACAAGTGGCAGCCTCGCAGAAGCAGCGCTGTGCGTCGCGCCCATAGCGCTGATACTGATAATCAAATGTGATCTCCTCGCCGGGCATGATGGTCTTAATGCTAAAGAAACCAATGCGCAGCTCCCCGTTAACCGTCCACTTCTGTGTCTCCGCATTCGGATCGCAGCTGTGATTGATATACCGCGATATGTTGCCCTTGGCAGTTGCATCGATGATCGCCTCGCCGCGCAGGGCCATAAAATAATAGTGACGATTGCGATCACGGGAATACAAGTACTGGCGACGCTCAAACTCCTCGCTGTCAATGACCTCGCCCACATACTCCATGATGAACTCGCCGGCAGGTATCTGCAACTCGGCCGTGATGCCGCAGCCTTTCTTCTCGGTGCGAAAGACGCGACAGGGCCAGCACTGATGCTGCTGAAAGCGTTTATTTGTGCAAGCCTTTCCATTGGCGCAGAGCGGCCCGCATTCAATCATAAGCATGCGATTAATGCAGCCGGAGCCGCAGCATAGAGGACCCATGGCATCATCGTCGCCGGAATGAAAGCAATCGCATTGCATTTCCGCATTCTCCTGGCTCACCTGGCGGGCGCAACGATAATAGTTGTCGCGCAGCGTCTGGAACGTATTGAGGCTCTCCTGCCGCAAAAATTGCTCATTGATGGCATCAATGTGCGCCAATTCGGCCAGTTGATTCTCCATGCTAATGGACGAGGTCCTTTGGCGGCTGCTGCTGTCGCTGCGAACAATGCTCGCCCGTTGTGGCTTCTTCCTAATGCGATGCGAGCGCCGCACGCCACAGCCAGACGTCGAGGAACCATCATCAGTAATGCCGCCATGCTGTGGCGATGTTGATGGGGTTGTTGCTGGCGTTGTTGCTGGCGTTGATCCTGGCGTTGTTGCTGGCGTCTCCATGTTGGCCACACGCTGCGCATACTCATCCTTAGACTGACGTTTCCCCTGCCCCTGCTCGAGCTGCTTAACGCCATCTTCTATATAGGTCGCGATGTCCGTGAGCGGATCTGTTGCCTCCAGCCCCAGCTCAGCAGTTGGCGTGGGCCTGTCGCAGCTGCGCACCTTGCTGCCGGAACAGGTCGATTCACAGGATTCTGTATCGGCCAGCGCCGTTTGCAGCGCGTCGCTTGATTTGCGCGGCTTGCGCTTAAATGCATGGTGTGTTTCATTTGAGCTGGAGTCCAGCGAACTCTGACGACTTGTGCTATTCGCTTTTTTTGGTTTCTTGGCTGCTCCCGCTTGAGGTGTCTGTTTTCCTGGCTTGGCTTTGCCGCCCGGCTTGGCTACAGCAGCTGCGGCAACAGCTTCGGGACTAGACGTTGCCTTGCGTAGATGCAGCGATTGGCAGCGTCTGTTAGACAATGGCGCGGCAGATCTCTCGCGACGTGTATCGCCAATTGTGTTGCGACGTGCACGACTCCGGCCACGCGGCATTTTGTTAACAACGGCAGTTGTACTGTTGTCGCTGTGTCGCTCTTGATCCTGCTTCTGCTCCTGCGTCAGCTTCTGCTCCTGCTTCAGCGTCTGCTTCTGCTCCTGCTTCTGCTCCTGCTTCAGCGCCTGCTTTAGCGTCTGCTTCTGCTTGGCTGTCTGTTCCTGCTCCAGCGACTGCTTCTGCTTCAGCGTCTGCTCCTGCTTCAGCGTCTGCTCCTGCTTGGCTGTCTGCTCCAGCGCATGCTTCTGCTCCTGCTTCGGCGTCTGCTTCTGCTTGGCTGTCTGCTTCTGCTCCAACGCCTGATTCTGCTCCGGCTTCAGCGTCTGTTCTTGCTTGGCTGTCTGCTCCTGCTGCAGCGCCTGCTTCTTCTCCTGCTTCAGCGTCTGCTCCTGATTGGCTGTCTGCTCCTGCTTGGCTGTCTGCTTCTGCTTGGCTGCCTGCTCCTGCATGGCTGTCTGCTCTTGCTTCTGCTCAAGCGCTTGCTCCTGCTTCTGCTTAGCTGTCTGCTTCTTGGCGCGCTGTTTCAACTTCTTTTTGGCTTTCTCTTCGTTATGCATCTGTGCGCAGGCCTTGTCCATGGCCTTGAACATTGCATCGCATTCCACAATGGCAACGCTGCCCGTGGCCTTGTCTGGCTTGGCCTTGGCCGTTGGAACAGAAGTGGGCATGGAACTGGAACTTGTTTGCGCCCGCTGAGCTGCTGCTGAGGGCTCCCGCTTGGGCTGGCTCATGGCCAATTTGCCTGGAGCAGCTGGAGGCTCCTGAGATGGTGTCTTCTTCTGCTTCTGAGTTGCTGCGCTGTCTAATTTCGGACACAACGCAGCTGAAGACTTTGGCATTGTATTTACATTTGGCATGGCTGGTTTGGGCAGCGGCTGGTTCACTTGCACAGCGTCAGGTTTCTCCAATTGGATACCAACAGCGGGCTTTGGCTTCTGTGTGTCCAAGCTGAAATGTGATGCCGTGCTGGAATCCAATTGCGGCAACAACTCGATTGCATTGCTGTTGTTATTACTGTTGCTCACTTCGACAGTATCTTTGAGCGCATCCTCCTCACCCTGTAGTTTGAGTTCCAGTTGCAAATTTTTGGCTGTCTTGCTCTCGAGTGCCTTCTTCGAGCTTTCCGCTGCAATTTCAGCGAAAGTCTCCTCGAGCGTCATCTTCTTATTGCTGTTATTGCATATGCCACGCAAACTGGAACGCTTGCTACGTCGTTTTTCTGGTGAATTTATTGAGCAATCGCTGCACTGTTGAGCCCGCCGCTGTTCCAGAGACTCATCATCGTCAAAGGACCACATGCTGGCCGAGTCTGTGTCTGTCTCTGCCTTGGGAATGATATGCTTAGGCTGCTTGCTGCCTTTTTCTTTGCCCGATTCGGTTGTGGGCACATCAGTTTTTGCTGCCACCTGTACTATGTGCGAGTCCGAGCCCTTTTGATCAGCTGGCAATACATTTAACGCCTCAGGAACAAGCGCAACCTGCTTGTTGCACTTGGCCAGCGGCTGCTTTTCATCAATTGTTGTCAATTTAGGCGGCTCGATCAGCGCGCAATCCGGCGTAGTCACCAAGCTAGCAGCCTGCGCCGTGGTGTTTAAGGACTCACCAGGACTTGAGGAACTGCAATCCATTGGCAGGCTCATGCGCTTAACTAGGACGCGCAATTTGGACTTGCCTTTCGGTTTGGTTGCAGATGAGTCGCTGCCGCTGGAGTTTGGTAACGAGTTGGATGAATTCGTATCAGAGTCCGAGAGGTTAAAGCTGCGTCTAGCTCCAGCTCCAGCTGCAGCTCCAGCTCCACCTGCACTGCTCGCAACCACATCCTTCAAACGCACCACTGGCTGAGTTTTGCGCGGACGCCCACGCTTGCGAGGTACAGGTGTAGGCGTTGCGGTCGGCATGGCTGCTGCCGTCAGTTGCTCCTTGCTGCTGCTCGCATCGCCCACGCTCAAGCACTGCGTTGGCGGGGGCTTTGCAAGAATATCTGGCGCGGGCAGCGCCGTGGGCAAGGGGCGATGTGTGGAGGCTGAAGTTGTTGCTTCTGCTGTTGAGTTTGCAGTTGTTGTTGTTGTTGTACTTGTGGTTGCTGTACTTGTTGTTGTTGCTGTGAATATTTCAAACATTGCGGCGGCTGCTGCTGCTGCTACTTGTGGCACGTTGGAATCGTTGTCCGCTTCAATTTGTTGCTTGTTAGTTTTTTTTTTATTCAACAAATCTAACAAATCGAATTTAACAATTTTCTTACGCGCGCTGCGCCGACATTCGCTTGAAGCTTGAGATTCTTCCGCCTGCAACTCCACAACCGACGGCTCGGTCATCAGAACTGCCTCAGCTTCCTGAGCGCTGGCATTCGGTGGCCGACCGAGACGTTTTCGTGGCGTCGTTGTCGTCGTCGTCGTCGTCGTCGTTGACGTCGGCGTTGACGTTGGCGACGGCGTCTTCGCTGTTGAATTTTGTGTCGGCTCGTCCATTTGTTTTAGTTGGCGCGAAAATCAACGAGCCGGCACACAAATGCAATAGCAAGCTAAAATCATGCAAATTGCAATTCAGCAACAATATTAATGCTCAATGATTTAATACAAGTTTCGACTAGCTTACCTATTGAAGCGAATATAACTTCTGACAGCGATATGTCAAATCCAGACCGTGTTCTTTTTCTATTTTTGACATTTGCATCCAATATAACTGTATCGCTGCACAAGTATATACATATGATACACACATTCAGAAAGTATACGCAGCGCTGCCAGACGTTTCAAAATGAATATTATTCGTTGAGTTTATCAGCTGCTTATAATAATGGCATTCCTCACGTTACTTATGATTATCTTTGCATACGGATAAGCTGTGGCTGATTATTTGCAATTAACTTATTTTGACTTATTTTACATTTGAAACCTCAATCTTGCATTATTGCCCTTATTTTAATGACCAATTTAGCTCAATAGCTGTGAGTGTGTTTGCTCGTTAAACTCAAATTTATAACTATATAATAAATTCAAATATATATCATATTTTGGCTTACATCATTGCTGAAAGAAGTATTGTCAACACAATGTACACAATCTATATACATGCTGTGTATTTTGTTTATTGGTAATTAGAAATCTGTATAATTTTTATCAACTTGATTAATGCGGACTAATATTTTAACTAGCCCCATGTTTAAGATAAAATCTAGCTCGTCCATCATTTCGAGTGCCATTGTTATATTTGTGGTATCATATCATATCATTTGCATCATATTTATTATTATTATTATTATTATTATTATTATTATTATTATTATTATTATTATTATTATTATTATTATTATTATTATTATTATTATTATTATTATTATTATTATTATTATTATTTGGAACAAAAAAACTTTAATTTAATCATAACCAAGATTTCCAATAAGTAAACAAATATACATATTTAGTTCAAATATCAATGCCAGGTGGCTCGCTCATGAACTATCACTTAATGAATCAGCTTCGTTCAGTTCAGACGCCCGCGAGAGATTTGTATTTGTTTTTGGTGTTTTTAAAAATTACTCTCCCGTTGCATTTATACAGTTAATACCAACGTCGCCAACAAGATGGCGGATCCAAGTGTATTTAAACTGTTCAGAACAGTTGATCCGACCACGGTCAACGTGCCGATTAAAGAAAAGTTTGCCAAACTGACGCTCTCCTCGAACAAGAAGAAGCAGCTCGCCAAGCCGCACGAATTGAAAATAGACGCAGCAGAGCTCAAAACTCAAAACAACGCCAGTCGCCAGCTCCTTAATGAGCTGAACGAGTCGAATAAGAAACAAGCTGATAAATCCTACGAGCATCCATTACTGCGCAGTTCATCCTCCTCAATGGGCAAGGAGCATACACCCAAGGATTTGCAAGATGAGCACACGCAGCTGGACGTATCTGACTTTATGGAGGCATTGCAGCTAAGCGGCGAAGGTTGCACACAGCAAACACTCGACGCGGATGTGGATGTAGAGGGTCTCTCCACACAGGTGTCCAACTTGACAGTGCAGCCGAAGGAGCTGCTGCCGCAGCAGGTATCCATATGCATATCCTCGTCGTCCGAGGAGGACTGTGATGACGTATCCTGCATTACCATATCAGATACAAGTGGCAGCGAATGTGCCCACAAAGCGCAGGCACAGCAGCAGGAGCAGGATAGCATGGCTTTAAGCGAGCAGCAGGGACAAGCACCTGCAATGCCGCTATCCAATGACAAGGTGGCGCGCATTGAGGCCTTCTTGCGTGACGTATCCTTTGAGAGGCGTGAGATGCAACGTATTGGTGCAACAGTCGAGGATTTGCACACGCGCCTGGCCAGCGCGGACACGGAGTCCATGAGCCATGACGATATCGACTGTACAGCGTTGCCCTCACGCTCGCCCACGCCCCCACCCACCATCATGCCGAATAGGCAGCTGGATAGCAGCAAGCGACTGGCAGACAATGACACGGAGGTGAACACACTGTGCTCCGAGGAGCAGCTAGAGCTAGACGCCAGCAAGCGACTGGCGGACAACGACACTGAGGTAAACACGCCCGACATGCCGGAACCGCTGTCTGACCTTTCGGCCCATCATTCTACACTGAACGACGAGAATCTAGACGATTCGGTTACCATACCGGAGACCTGCAGCGAGGCAGAGCAATCGCCGCCAAGGTCAAGCGTGGCCTCATCCGCCGAGGAAGCAGCGGGCACGCCTGCCATACAAGTGAGCAGTATTAATATATCGGCGAAAATCAACATTAAAATACACATACCCCAACTGGACTCCAGCTCGGCTGAGTCTGAGTATGCGGAGGAGGAGGAGGAGTGCCGCAAGGAATCTCTGCCAGCATCAGAGAGCAGCTCAGAGCAGCAGGAGAAGCAGCAGCAGCAGGAGGAGAAGCAGCAGCAGGAGGAGGAGCGAGAGCGATCTGTGCTGTGTGGCGATGCCTCAGAAGATGAGCAATTTTTGACACAAGCTGAAAAGCTATTGAATCAACTATATGGCAAATCCTGGCAAACGCCGGATGTAATTCGCACGCTAAAACGCTCCAGCAACAGCGGTGAAAAAGCTGTACCCGCAACCACAGACCGCACTCCGCTAGCGGAGCTCAGACGCCAGACGAAGGTACTCTGCGCTGCTGCGACGACTATCAAGAAGCGCACAATGCCCAACGAGAGCGCGCTGGGGGAGTTTAGCATTTGTAAGTAAAGATTTGCGATGCTCCAACATAATATCCAATGATAATTGATTTGCAATTTGATATTTCAGTCAAGCGTGCGCTGCATTCTGGTAAATTGAACTCCACCCAATTGCCGAGGGGCGTTCGAACTGAGAGACGAGCGTGCGGGCAGCGTGTGCTCACCAATCATGTGGACGAGGAGCGCTGGCGTGCACTTGTCGATACGGATAGCGGCACAGATGCCTCCGATGACGAGGATGCGGACGCAACGGACTGTAGCGCCAGCAGCGATGCCGATGAGAATGGACATGTTACATATTTGGATCTCACCAAGGCCGAGGTGGAGGTGGTCAGCAATCCCGATGATGAGCCTGAAGTTGCGGGTATGTGCTGTAATCACGATTTGAATATATTCAAAATACTGTTTAAATAAATATTTGCAGCGTCCAAATTTCCCAAAAGGCTTGATGATATTTTACGCACTTGCCGCGCCACGGAGAAGCCCAAGTTGCCAGCAACGCCCACATCACAGAATCCTATACGTCGTCAGCTCTTTACACCAAATACAGGCTATGAGGATGACACTGCAGCCAGGCGCATTGTGGATCAGGCGCTCGACTTGGACAGTCTGGAGCAACTGGAGAATGTCTATATGCCGGGCACAACGGTGCATAAGCGCCTGCTGGAAGTGAAAAAGCAATTGGGCATTGCCATCGAAACGCCAAAGGCGAAGCCAATCTTTAAGCTGATCACGCCGCAGACGGCACCGCCAGCCAAGTCGCTGGAACGCAACCAAAAGCCGCAGAAAACCCCCAAGCAACACGAAAGCAAGCGTGTGCCGCATAGCAAGTGCAGCTTCATAAAGTCCTTGGAGAGCCAAATCAGTCGGGATCGCTGCGACAATGAAGCGTATTTTTATAGAGAGAACTTTAGCAAGAACAAGGAACAGCTGGCCACACGGCTCTACGACATATTCAATAAACAGGTCTTCAATAACGAGCTAAAAGTGCCCATCACCTGGTCCAAGCTGCTGCGCAACACGGCAGGCAGATGCAAAAATAAAAAGAGGTAAATCTAAACAAGTATGAATGCTCTAGTCGAGTATACTCGACTACGAAACTCCCTATACCTAGGTCTTAAACTTCCTTCGTACAGTTAGACATTCACACACACATACACAATTACATACAGGGCTGGCAAGGCATTTCTGCTGCTTCCCCCCCGCTTTGAAGTACTGAATCTTCTTTCTTAAATAACAACTGTGTTTATTATCCGATCGACTTGAAAGTTGGACAGTAAATTAAGAATGACCAAAGTCTTATACATGCCAAAACCCAAAGCTATACCTTTAAAATGGTGCATGTAAAACGTTTTTATCAAATTTTGGTGGTGTGGGGGGGGGGGGGGGGGGGTGGGAATATCTCAGGTCGAAAATAAACTTGACCTGCGCCTGCTATACACGAACCTACATCTCAAATTTGGTGTCATTAGCTCTCATAGTAGCTGAGATCGACAGACGGACATGGCCAAATCGAATTTTCATTTGATACTAATCAAGAATATATGTATCTTAAAGGGTAGGAGATGTGTGTCTGTTACATACATTTGCACAGATTTAGTACCCCCTTTTTAACCATCTATGGGTACAGGGAGTAAAAAATATAAAGGAAAGAAAGACTCGGCTGATACCGATCGAAAATAAATGAATTAGATCAGAAATGTCTCCTTCGATACATTACAGATTATAATTATATACTCGGCAATGGTATTAAAAATCAATTATAATGTTAACGGTTCCTTTACAGACTGCAGGAACGCTCTAGCGTTTTGGAACTGAGCGTCAAGGTGCTGACCAGCGCCGATCGTTTGCGCTGCACCCTTATCCATGAGATGTGCCATGCTGCTGCCTGGGTGTTCGATGGTGAGGGCGGACACGGGCGTGTTTGGAAAAAGTGGGCGCAGCGAGCCAATGACAAGTTTCCAGATCTGCCACCCATTCGGGTTTGCCACAACTATAATATTGAGTTCAAGTACACGTATAAATGTACGAACTGCGATACGGCGTAAGTATTAAATAAAAATTATAATATTTATAATCGAATATGTTGTTAATTGATTACTCCATTGTTGGACAGCTCGCATGCACACTCCAGATCTCGCAAAGTGGAGAATTTACGTTGCCGCATTTGCCGTGGTCCCATTACGCTGCTGTTGAACAAAAAGGACAAGTCCGGCAATATTGTGCCGACACCAGTGCGGGAGGCGACTGGCTTTGCCAAATTCGTAAAGGAGAATTTTCAAAAGCACAAACGCGACAATCTTACTGCCGCGCAAGTAATGCGCATTTTGAGTGCCGAATATGCCAAGGCGAAGGGTAACGGTAACGGTCAGTTGACAAAAGCTGATAAAGCTGCGGCGCAGACCGCGATCGTTGACCAAGTGGGGGGATTAGCATTAATTCAGCTTGACGATGACTGACCTGAGCTAAACGTTCAGTTAAATTTACATTTACAATTTGCATATATTTTATGTTAATATTCATGTATTTTTTTTGTTTAATGTAACATATGTAAGAGTATAAGCATTTTATCCAGAGTTTAAAATTAAAAGAAAATTTCGGTTAACATTTGAAACATAATCTGTTATCAATTTTTACTGCTTCCGAAATAATCGAATTGCAGCCGTGATAACGATTGTAAGTTGTGTGTTATCGATGATTTAACAGGGCAATTGTGACGTCATTGCCGGTTTAAACTTCAAATCTGTACAATATTTTGAATTAATAAGTGAAATATTAAATAAACATTAAAAGCGGTTTGTGTATTAAAGTTGTATATGTCACACACCTTAATAAATAGTCGTATTTCTGCATGGTTGCGGTATAGCAAAAGCAATTATGACGTCAGTAATAATTTTACAGGGCTCTGTGCGCTGTCATCACTTGCACAAATGCGTACGCAATCGTAAACATTAGAGTTGGGGTTTCTAGTTCAATTTATGAATAAGTTCACTAATTAAATGTTGACTCGACATTTTATTCAGTTTGTTCTGTTCAGCCAGCTGTAATGCTTGTAACAGCAGCTTAGCAACTTCTCCAAAATGGATTGAGACGTCGCCAAAAATATTTAAAAAAAAGAGCGGTTTTCATAAACAAATTAACGAGTGATAAACAATTCAGTTCGTGGTCGGTTCAATTGAACTTATTCTGAACGAAACGAGCCAACTCCAGTAAACACTTAGTTGCAGAACCGAACACGTCAGCTACGACTATTTGGATTGATTGGCAAACAATTTGTTTTGATCATTCCAAATTAGTTAATTTATTACTCATTCTACACATTACCACAAGAAATTTTAAAGTTTTCATTGGCCGATTCAATAACTGCTGCATTAAAATGGTAAACTCGCATACAAAAATGCATACATGGATTTACACACGCACACGCGTCTACGTCGGCTCTTTTTCTTAACCAACATATTATTACATTATTTTAGGTATTAATTGCTGCAGCAGTCTGCACAAAGAATGGCAAAGGTAAGCGAAGTCTTAAATATAGTTAAAGCGTCCAAAGAAAAATCTAACCTTTCACACACACACATATACACAGTCATATTGTCACGTCAGTTCGTGGAAATGACAAAGGCGCGGATCGAGGGGCTGCTGGCCGCCTTCCCCAAGCTGATGACCGCCGGTAAGCAGCACACCTATGTGGAAACAGACTCTGTGCGCTACGTCTACCAGCCGATGGAGAAGCTCTACATGCTACTGATAACAACAAAGGCCAGTAACATACTGGAGGATTTGGAAACCCTTCGCCTCTTCTCAAAAGTGGTGCGTGCAATGAAAGTTACAATTCTTATTCAACTGGCTGAGTCCAACTGGTATTGATAGGCCTATATTTGGATCGGCTTTATCCGAAATTGTCGCTTATGTGAATCAATTGAAAATGTGTGAAATGGTTATATTAGGCATCTGTGTTGCTATATTCTTAAGCAGCATACACAGCCGTTTCAATCTAGCCTTGTCCGTCTGTCTACAGTAAATACCTTATCTGCTGTGTTTCAGAGCTGGCTTAAGTCGAACACACTCGACTAGAGCACACTTACTTCATCTAAGTCCCATAGACACTTTTTTATTCGTTTGCTGAGTTGGTTTAGCAGACATCAGTCAATTAACCTTGCTCATTGTGGTTCTATAGTGTTTATAAATTTCTAATTATGTATATAATGTACGCATATAGATACCCGAGTACAGTCACTCGCTGGACGAGAAGGAGATTGTGGAGAATGCGTTTTGTTTGATATTCGCCTTTGACGAAATTGTCGCGCTTGGCTACAGGGAGAGCGTAAATCTAGCGCAAATTAAGACCTTTGTGGAGATGGATTCGCATGAGGAGAAAGTTTATCAGGCTGTGCGTCAGACACAGGAGCGTGAGGCGCGCCAAAAGATGCGCGAGAAGGCCAAGGAGCTGCAGCGTCAACGCATGGAGGCCACAAAACGTGGCGGCTCCTCAATGGGCGGCCTTGGTGGACGGAGCGGCGGTTTCAGTTCCGACAGCTTCGGCAGCAGCGGCATGAACAGCAGCTTAGGCGGCAGCGGCGGTGGCGGTGGCGGCGCACCATCCATTGAACTGGACAATAAGCCTGTGGTCAGCAAGGCGGCACAGTAAGTTTATAGCATTATAATCAGCTGCTTTAAGCTTGGTTGAACAATACTTGAACTCTTACAGCAAGCCTGCATCTCGCAATGCACTCAAGTTGGGCGGCAAATCTAAGGATGTCGACAGTTTCGTCGATCAGCTTAAAAGCGAGGGCGAGAAGATTGTCAATTTGGCGCCAGCAACTTCTGCCGCCAACGCTGGTGCAGCGTCTAGCGCGGCAGCGGCAAAGGCAAAAATCTCAGCGGACATTCATACAGAAAGGTATGTTAAATGCATTGTTCCTCCGTTCAGCAGACTGTTTATCGCTTCTTTTTTGCAGTGTGCATCTTAAAATGGAGGATAAGCTGGTGGTGCGCCTGGGACGTGATGGTGGCGTACAACAGTTTGAGCTTGCCGGCTTGCTGACGTTGCGCATTACCGATGAAAATTTGGGTCGCATCAAGGTGAAGCTGTCCAATAATGATACACAGGGCATACAGTTGCAAACGCACCCGAATGTCGACAAGGAATTGTTTAAGACGCGCGCCATGATAGGACTCAAGAATCCAGCTAAGCCGTTCCCCCTTAACACCGATGTGGGCGTACTTAAGTGGCGATTCATTACGCAGGACGAAACGGCCATACCATTGACCAGTAAGTGGGTTTGCTAACGAACTACATTCCTGTACGAATACACATTAGACATCTTCATAATTGATACTTGATAATGTCTCAACTAACCTTTAAGCACAAGATCTTTCAAATCTGGTAAATAGCTGCAATCTCAAATATCAATATTTCATGAAAAACAATTTCCAAACAGCAGACTATGTATCATAACCTAGTATCAAATAGTTGATAAGAAAGCAAAGCATTGATTGATTGCGATCATAATATCATAAGCTTTATGCATCTCGCTGTCTCTGTCTCTAACTGTCTGTCTCTCTCTGTATTGCTTAGTTAACTGCTGGCCCTCCGACAACGGAGAAGGCGGTTGCGATGTCAACATTGAATACGAACTGGAAGCACAACATCTGGAGCTGCAGGATGTGGCCATTGTCATACCATTGCCGTAAGTAGTTATGCCTTGATGATTGAAGTTAGTTTATTGTTTGTTTTCGTGTCCTGCAGCTTGAACGTACAGCCTTCAGTGGCGGAATACGATGGTACCTACAACTATGATGCTCGCAAACATGTGCTGCAGTGGCACATTCCCATTATTGATGCGGCCAACAAGTCTGGTTCAATGGAGTTCAGCTGCAGTGCCTCCATACCGGGTGATTTCTTTCCACTGCAGGTGTCCTTCGTCTCGAAGACGCCTTATGCGGCACTTAGCGCGCTAGATGTGGTCCAGGTGGATAATGATACGTCAGTGAAGTATTCAAGCGAAACAATTCTGTTTGTGGAAAAATATGAAATCGTTTAATGCCACACACTTACGATATCGAGAGTAGTAGTATACCTAGTATCAATACACATAACTTTATATTTTTGAGCGATTAAGATCCACATTATGTGCGATTATATAAATGTTAAAGCTATATTTACACACAATATATGCTATCCAATATATACTATACCATATATACTATTTCAATGATGCGTGTCATGCCGCAATGCACTTGTGAAGTCGCTACACGGTCAACAGTAATTCCAAATGTCGTGCTCCACAACCGTCATCATAGAGTTTAACACAAAACTAAAAAAAAAACATACATTACATATTATATTAACTGCGCAGACTGCAGATTAGAATTCGATTTGAAATGAAAATTCGTTTACCCTTGTTTATTGCGGGCGCATTCATGCAGATTGCAATGTAATATGTCATAAATTTAGCGTATTTTTATGGAAAATGCTATAAATAAAATAGACACATGTCAAAGCTTAATTTCTTCTTATATTTCATAGAACATAGGTAGGTATAACAACAAAATTAAATGCATTTTGCAAGACCAGATACAGTGTATTTATTTGGTAGACCTTTGACTTACAGTCTTGACTTTGGCAGATTGATCAAGTCTGTTAAACAATTACTAACTTAAAAAACATTTGATTTTTAAAGTTCCCAAAGACATAGCAATTGTATTTCTATATTTTCGACTCATAATATTGTTTCTTTCCTTATAGTTTTATACCTATGCAGAGGGTATTATAATAAACGATCGGTCAAATATTGTGTTGCATGAAAAACCGTTATGTTTTATACAGGCTGATTATATTTAATCAAAGTCAACAATCGGATGCTACCCCCTTACAGATACTGTATGTCTTATTTGAGATTATTTATTTAGATACTTGTCAACACATTAAGAAATTTAAATTTTTTATTTAAATATCCCATACAATTAAATGCTGTAAAGTGCTTATTCGACGGCATTTTGCAACACTGTCGCAAGCTGTTAGCAGCCTCATTTTTCGATATCCAGCTATCGATAGACATTTTCTTAGGAGTATTGTTTTGGTTTACCCTTTGTTTTCATTTTATATATTGTTGGTCAAATTCTAATACGACATGGAGCAGCAGCTGGAAAAGGTGTTGAGAGAAATGTATGTACGCGCTAAACAACAATCCCAATTATTATTAACCTGCTGCTTATAGCGTAACACAACAGGACACGGTGGGTGCGCTATTGGCGAATCGACAAGGCCTCTGCTTGGGCGGTGAGTGTGAGATAAGAGATTTACATTGAAAAATTAAACAAACAAGAATACTAACGCGCTGTTCTTTGCATTGGTGATGCGACGCAGCCAAGGGACACATTAATCCAAATGTTTCCGGCATTGGCATGGCCATATCGGAGCAGGTGGCCAAACTGGAACCAAAGAGCACTGTGCCGGCCACCATCTGCCTGTACAGTGGCAATAAGTGAGTAACCGGACTGTAAAATATTGTAACCTTAAACTATTGATTGCGAATGTGCTTATTACCATCTTGTTTTATATATTTTCAGGCGCTGCGTTATACAGAAAAATGGAGAGATAACTGGCATAATTTATAAGCAAACCGCATCCCCAGCGACTTTGGCCAGCAACTAACAGTAATGATAACGGCAAGTCTTGGGCCAATTTAAGACAAATTTCTTCCAATCGCAATGCTTGCAACATTGCAACAACAGCCTCAGTCACAGCCACTGGAATCAGCAGTTCTCGTTAATTTGTTTTAAATGGCAAGCCGTTTATTGCTTGCTTCATTTTATATTATTGGTAATGTATTAGAGTACTTCTGTTTAGTAGCATTAAGCAAAATTTACTTTGTGCTATATATTAAAGCTAAATTAAACATCATGCAATTGTATATATATATACATTGTATACGTTTAAGCCTATAAGAGATCAAAGCATAAATATATATTGTATATCCATGCACAATCAATCAGAATACAATTTGCCCTACTTAATCAGAACTCGTATAGTATTTTTCGCAATATTAAATCGATAGCTGTTCCAAATTAAAACTTAAATAAAATGCTTGTATCGATATAAGTAGTATCTCTAAGAAAATGACAACGAAATTCGCTCATCATATTGGTCAAAGTGTGATTCAGGGAATCAATATCACATCTCTTTGTATATGAGCTGATTAGCAAATAATTACATTTAATTATCGCTTTAGTTCGTGTATTTCATTTGAACTTGCAACTTCAATAGTTTTGTAAGAGCTGTAAGAATATGTTGCATGCGAAGTGCCTCTGATTGTCATCCAGTTCGATCTGGCATACTATCAAACTAATTGCATGATGAGACAACACTATGTTGAAATAAAAAGAAACATTGCAATTTTAATATCAATATTTCAAAACTACTTTTGAGCTGTTTTATTATTGGTGAAAATGCAGATATAAGTTCCAAACATTTATTTAAAATAAAATCTAAAATCTAGTATACTTAATTTGAGTTTATCGGACATTAACTTTGAAAGTTTCGATGTAAGTCCCTAGCTAATGTAATTGATGTATGTACCAAGTATGTATATATTTTCATAATTACTCAATCATAACGACGCCTGTTCGTGCTGCACTCAAACAGACATCGCATTTTCCGGATTGAGCAACATTGAGGAAATGCAGCCCGCCTACGTCATAAAAAACATGATACATTGTCGTCATGCAATATGCAACATGCAACAATTTTATAGAGCCGCCAAACAAATTGCCGTTAGTTTCAGCCCACAAGTTTTCTGCATTTTCCAAAGTGTTTATACTGTGCACCCAATACAAATGCTTCAATTGGGTATAATAAGTTGTGAAAATATCGTTTGAGTATCATTAAAGATATATTGTGGTATATGTATATGCTTGATCAGCATCAACCGCATAGTTGATTTAGACAGGGAAATTCAATTTGGCATGCGCGGATTAAATGCATTCCAAACTTTTCCTACGCAATGCGTATCTCCCAGTCGAGTATTGAAAATTGATTTTTGTTTTAGTTTTTTAAAGCTGTATATGATATGAAAGTCGTATGGCAACATGGCGCCCATCAGCAGCAGTTATTAAGAGCCTGATGTACAAATTGAGTTTTGTTGGCGCTTTTTGGGTTTAGTGTAGTATTCTTAAGTGCGCTGTTGCATTCATTACCTGGCGCCAAGTGCCAGATGGCCACCAAGGGAGCTTGCAACCAAACGAGTTTCTTGTTGCTGCTGTCAATGGCTGCGAGTTGCATAAGCTCCGACCATTGAACGAGCCAACAGTTAGCTATCAGAGTTACTTATCAATAACCATCAAATGTGGGTATCATAATCCATAAAATATGAGTTTCTATATGTTTGTATTTCTATGAGTCAGACTATAGATTAGTTGACACAATGTATACAAAATAATCTATATCTTTGATACTTAGGGCAGGTTAGCCAGCTTAACCAAGGGCCAATAGCTCTACTACCTCCTATATTGCCAATTCCCATAACTTTGTCAAAAATTAACCGATTTCCATACGGAATGTCTTTTAGGTATTGCTTTGTACTCTAAATTGCCTTGGCAATTCAATTTTATTCATTTTCAAAGACAACGTTCAATTTTTTTTTCAAAAATCAGCAAGGTTCGACCAATTTTGAAAAATACAATTTTTTATACCCTAGTAGAGGGTATTATAATTTTGTCTCGAAATGTGTAATGGTCAGAAAGAGACGTTTCGGACCCAACAAAGTATATATATTTTGAATCAGCATGAATAGCCGAGTCAATATAGCGATGTCCGTCTGTCCGTCTGTTTCTATGCAAACTAGTCTCTCAGTTTTAAAGCTATCGTAAAGAAACTTTTTACTGCAGGCAGAACATATGCCGGAACTGGCCGGATCGGACCACTATAACATATAGCTGCCATAGGAATGATCCGTCGACAACTAAGTTATTGTATAGAAAATCTTTTTGTTTTAGAACGTATCCTTACCAAACTCACCCAAACAGAGTGTCTAGAGGGTTTATACAATCTGACCAAATTTGGAAAAAAGCGAAGGACTCCCTTTAATTCTTGAGAATCGCGGAGAAGGGCGATCTGCCTCCTTCTCTCTCTCTCTCTTTCTTTCTCACTCTTTCGCTCTACCTCTCTCTCTCTCGCTCTCTCTCTCTCGCTCTCTCTCTCTGTCTCCCTCTCACTCACACACACACACACTAAAGTGGACGTCCAAATTAAGCTATTTCTATTCACAAAGTCTACCTCCAAAATGATAAATTGTAGTGGACTCCCTTGAATTCTTGAGAATCGCAGAGAAGGGCGATCAAAATTATAAAAGTGTTTTGTATGAAAAACTTTGTTTTTTATAAAAATATCCTCACCAAACTCACCCAATCCGAGTCTCTAAATTGTTTATACAATCTGGCAAAATTTGATCAAAATCGGGTCACTATATCATATAGCTGCCATAGGAACGATCGGGTGAAAAATTCAATCTGACCAAATTTGGTCAAAATCGAACCACTATTTCGCTATATGAAACTTGTTTATGCAAATATTTCATCCAAACTAAGTGAGAGTTTTCTTATACTTCAAATAGTTTCCTATAATTTCAACAAAATCTGACCTTATAGCTCCCATAGGAGCAATCAGACAAAAATTAAGGTTTGTATAAAAATTAATTCCTGATAGGGTATATAGCTGCGGCACTCCGGAGATAACCGTCCTTTCTTGTTTTAAAATAAAAACTGGAAATTTCACTCAAAAATTAGTATAAGAAACTATTTTTTAAAGATATAAACCAGTTCTAAGTGAGTTCATTTTCTGTCTAAAATTCATGATAAAAATTCAAAAATTTTCGATTTGAAAAGTTTGTTCCACCTCAGAAGCTCTACCCTCTAGATTTCCATGTGGAATGACCTTTTGATCATGTTTTGTGTTGGCATTTGAATTTTTATTCATATTACCAAAAAAAAAAGATTTAAGATATTTGGATTCCGTACACAAAGTTTTGAAAAAAGTAAAATTTTGAAATTCATATTATTATTTTTTAAATGCGAAAAATTTGTTGCTTGATTTTTGGATACTTTCAAGAATTGTAAAAATTTTGTAATTGTATGCCAAATCGAACAAAGCAATAAAGAAGCATAAAGTGTAAGCATTTAATTCCTCTGTATTTTTTTTACCCCTCCCCAATCCCCCTGGATACTGAACTACATCCTGCTTTAAGCGTGTCAAAAACTACTAGAAAACCTGACTAAAAACCATTTCAAGCCTTAACTGAAACAGGTTAAAAATGATTGCTTTTTAAACATAATACTTATATTTTGAAAGTTGGAACTAAATTGGGCTAGATTGTGGTAAATTGCCGCATAAGACGTGAATATAAAGTGTAAGATGGTAAAGCACAAATGAGAAATATAAAATAAAGCCTTCTGTGCTTAAAAGGAAATAAACAAACATTAAGAATATAAGAAAACAAGAAAGAACGGGTATCTTCGGAGTGCCGAAGGTATATGCCCTAGTAGGAATTAATTTTTATACAAAACTTTATTTTCGTTTGATATTTCCTATATGGGCCGATTTTGATCAAAATTATACGAAACTATTTGAATTATAATACAACACTCACTTAGTTTGGATGTTATATTTGTATAAACAAATAGTTTTTCATACAAAAACTCATTTTTCACCCGATCCTATGGCAGCTGTATCACAATATAGAGGTCCGATTTTGACCAAATATGGTCAGATTGTATAAACCCTCTAGAGACTCTGTTTGGGTAAGTTTGGTAAGGATACGTTCTAAACCAAAAAGGTTTTCTATACAATAACTTAGTTGTCGACGGATCATTCCTATGGCAGCTATATGTTATAGTGGTCCGATCCGGCCGGTTCCGACATATGTACTGCCTGCAGCAAAAGAAAGGGTCTGTGCCAAGTTTCAACCCGATAGCTTTAAAACTGAAAGAGTTCGCATAGAAACAGACGGACAGACGGAGAATATATATACTTTATTGGGTTGGAAACGCCTGCTTCAGTCCATTACACATTGCGAGACAAAATTTGAATACCCTCTGCAAGTTTCTATTGACTGAAATGTTTGTTGAAATTAAAAATGAAATAGATGTACGTATAATTTCCAATTGTGATGCCAATATTACTAAATCTATAATTGGCTTCTTCTATTTTTCTTTATATTAATAACTCTTAACTCCTAATTATTACCCCAAAATCCTTTGCATAATGTTAATAGCTGTATATAATATCTTAGTTCATCTAGACATAGCTTCATTCTTTTCATTTCACACTAGCTTAAGTTGCCATAATAGGTAATAGAATTCTACTCAAATAATATTTGAATTACTAAAAATAAAAAAAGAAATAAACAAATAATTGGCCTCTAAAATTTTTGTATAATTATATTGACTGGAGGCCATCCTTTTGCTTTGGATTATAGCACTAGGAAATATAAGGCACTGTGCCCATTCTTAATTTGGGCATTAATCTTTGGAGCACAGCTTGCAATATTCCAATTCAACAGATCGAAGGAAAGCTAAATTCTCCGGAGGATTGCTGAAAGTTACTGTGGACCACACCAACTCCTTGCCTGCTCACCTAGCAGGGTCTTCTATAAGCAGAAGGCTTGTCCGATACCATTCTTCGGATAAATGGATGTATGGCAGGACTTCCACAGGAAGGCTAGGCTTCGTTGAATCTGCCGACCAAACTGACCTCTTTCTAATACCCTCTGTAGACCCCTGCGCATCTCTGCTCTGTACCACATTTATATGAAAGTGTTTTAAGGAAACATCAAATAATTTAATACAATTATAAATGCACATGTACAAACAAAAAAGGCACACAAAAGGCACAAATGCGAATGAACTACGAAGTATACAATTTTCTTTATCCAACAGCAATGTTTAAACAATGTTTAATAAATTGTTGTATTTGCATGCATATGCATATATATGCATACATAATGTAAGTATGTATGCATATTTATGTATACATATTTATTTTTCACGGCTTACTTGCTGCACCGGCGACAGCAGCCTTGAACTTTCACTAACAACTGCGCAGCAAACTCCCCAGGGGCATTTTTGAGGTACTTGAAGTCTGTGGCAGCGTCCCACGTGTCTGTGGCCCAGAAACCGAAACCGAAATGTAGATGGAGACGGAGATGGAGACAGAGGCAGAGACGGAGGATGGGGCCAGTGTATCTGCAACTGTATGTCAAGTATCTGTATCTGTATCTTTAGCTGTAGCTGTAGCTGTAGCTGTGGGTGTTGGCTTGGATGTGGGTGTGAAAAAGCCGCGCTTGTGCGTGCAAGGCAAATACTCGCACAACTCTCCAAATATACATACATATACACAAATATATGTATACAACATGCCAATGTTGAAAACTCGTTGTAGTATATTCGAATTAAAACAACAAATGTGATAAGCAAAACACAAATTGGCAGCCAAGGCGGGTTTATTTAGCCGGCCAAAGCCACCGAAAGCCTTCAACTTGAATAAGCGTACGGCGGAGTTCAGAAAATCCGTCGACCCGTGGCAGCAACGCAATTTGTGTAGCAGCTGGGCAGGTGGGGGGAGTGGGAGTGGAGTGGGCTATCGTGGACTTAGCCGCACTTTCATTTTCAAGGAAACCGCGTGGCGCCCCCAGCATTTATTAAAAAGCAGCCAACAAATTGAGCATACGCCTAGTAGATAAATTAGATAAAGTTGAGAAGAAAGCCAATAACAGCAACAACAGTAACAGCAGCAGCAGAGGCAGGCGCAACATCAGCATAACCAACAACAATAGAGGGAGCAACATAAACAACAGAGGCAGCAGCAACAGAGGCAGCATAACAAACAATTGCAACAGCAGCAATATCACCAGCATTTGCAACAGAGGCATTTACAACAGCAGCACCAGCAATATGTGCAGTAGCAGAGCCAGCAACAACAGCAATACCAGCAGTAACAGCGGCAGTAACAGAGACAGCAGCAACATCAACATAAACATCCACAACAGCAGCAACAAAGGCAGCATCAATATAGGCAGTGACAGAGGAAGCAGTAACAGAGAGCGCAACATAAACAACAGAGGCAGCATCAGCAATATCAGCAGTAACAGAGGCAGCAACAACAGCAGCATAAGCAATATCAGCAGTAACAGAGGAAAAGGCAGCAACAGCGAGAGCAACATAGGCAACAGAAGCGGCAGCAGCAATATCAGCGGTAACAGCAGCAGTAACAGAGGCAGCAACAACAGCAGCATCGGCATTATCAGCAGTAACAGCAGCAGTAACAGAGAAAGAGGCAGCAACAGCGAGAGCAACGTAAGCAATAAAGGCAGCAGCAACAACAGAGGCAGCAACATCAGCAACAGAGGAAGCAACATAAGCAACATCCACAACATCAGCAGCATAAGCAACATCGACAACATTAGCAACATGAGCAACAACTTCGTTTCATATCGAAAAGCAACAGGTTTCAGTGCCTTTCCCTTTTGGTAAAAGCAAAAGCAAAGCCAAAAGCGAAAGTGGGAAAGGCAGCCAGCCCAATGTTCAACTGGAGCCGAGGCTGGAGCAAGTGAGTTATACTATACACACATCAAATATACATACATACATATATGCATCTATATATATCCATACAAAATTCAGTAAATTGTCGTGAGCTTTTCACAAAAAACAAATAAAAAAAAAGGCCAAGCATTTTGTTGTTTTCTTGATGCTCATCGCTTGCGTCTTGCGAGTCTTGCAACATTTTTCGAATAGTTTTCATTAGATTTGTAGCTGGAAACTGTTGACTCTTGACCACATGCTCGTTTTCACACCATTGCCAAGCTGATTTATAGGCACTTTGCTATAAATCAAGTGTGAATACGCCATGCAGGCATATTATATACAATTTTACCTAACAATTAGCAGCCTACTTTGACTTTTGGGGACCTCAAGACCTCAACTGAAGAATTATGTGATTACTGTTGCCCTTAGACGACTTACGGTTGAGTTATGTCAAACATAAACATCGTTTCATGGCAATTTTTTATTTTGTTGATACCACATGATAAATCTTTAGTTTTTGTGGCTATACTCAACTCTCTGAGAGCTTGTAGCTTTTTTCTTTTATTTTCTTTTGTGTTGTGAAATCGCAAACGTGTTACTGACAGCACTGTCTTCCTGCTCAAGCTAAATATAAGTTAACTCTTATGTGATGACTTTTATATTTACAATAAATATAGTATATCCAAAGGTTATCTTCACAACATCTTCATTTCTGCATATATTTCGATCGGCATTAACTGCCAGAGATTGTTAGACTTAGTGACTAAAACTAAAATTGATAAGGCAGCTCGGACTTAAATAAAAAATGCATTTATTTATTTTAATTTAGTTCATTTGTATTGGGTTTGCAAATTCAACTCATCTTTTATGTATGGAATATATAATACATACGAGTTAACCTCATTTATATGTTACCATAAATCGTTGTATTAAATTATATCTTTTTTGATTCGAGGCAGCACTGTTTTGTCTTTGTAAATAAATAAATGAAATAAAAGCAATAAATACAATAAATGAAATAAATAAAATATATAGAATAAGTAAAATAAATAAAATACATAAAAAAATAAAATACAACAATTAATAAAATGAATACAAAAAAAAGTACAATAAATGAATTAAATATAGTAAATACAATAAATAAATAATAAAATATATTGAATAAGTAAAATAAAATAAATAACTAAATAAAATATGTATGATAAATAAAATAAATACAACAAATGCAATAAATAAAATAGTTTGCATAAATAAAATAAATAAAATTTATAAAATAAATACAATGAATAAAATAAGCCTTTACAGAAGTGATAGCAGTTCAATAGGGGTTAGAAACTTGGATAAAGGGACTAAGCTTTGGTGCGGACTTAGAATTTCAAATAGATCTGTTAATGAAAGTAATTAGTTTGAGCCGGGATCGGATAGCAAGTGGGTCAGAGGTTAAGGCATCCGCCTTACAGACGGGAGCACTCGTGTTCGAATCTACCACTACCACTACCGACTACCACTCATATACGGACAAAAATAAAGGTCACTGATGAGGATGTTTGGCAGCATCCGAAATAGCGCTCGCTATATGACTAGCCAATACTTCTCATATCAATCTCTCTATTCAGCCTGAATTGTTGACCTCAAGCCTACTAAATATTTCATTTACAAACTATACGTCGCTAAAACACACATTCTAAAATAAATACATTAAGTACAATAAATAAAAGAAAATAAAATAAATAAATTATATAAAATAAATACAATAAACAAATAAAGTAAATAGTATAAATGCAATAAATAAAAAATAAAATAATTACAAAAAATAAAATAAGTAAAATAAATAAAATACACAAAATAAGTAAAATACAAAAATTAATAAATTAAATACAATAAATAAAATAAATATAGTAAAAACAAGTAAGAACGTTGCAGTCGGCGGCGGCGTCCGACGGCGGACGCACCCGACTGCAGAATACTATGTTCCCAGTCCTATATAATATTGTTATTTGTGAGTTCGGAAAGAAACGTGATATTGCTCCTTTGGGTGCGTGGGGGTGGAGGGTGTCCAAAAATTTTTTGATCTTGACACTTTATAAACTGACGATATACACCAACATGTGTACCAAATTTGGTTGCTCTAGCTCAAAGATAAAGGCAAATAAATTGCGTTCATACGGACAGACGGACAGACGGACATTTCGCAAACCCAATATACTATTTTTCCCTTCGGGAACATAGTATAAAAATAAATACAATAAATAAAATATATAGAATAAGTAAAATAAATAAAATACACAAAGTAAATGAAATACAAAAATTAATAAAATAAGTAAAATAAATACAATAAATAAAATACACAAAATAAATAAAATAAATACAATAAATAAAATACACAAAATAAATAAAATAAATACAATAAACAAAATATATAAAGTAAATACAATAAATAAATAAAATAAATGTAATAAATAATAATAATTATAATAAATAAATAAAATAAATATAAATAATATGCAATGAATAAATAAAATGAAAATTTGTAACTTAATAACTGGTCTTACTTTTTACATTGACTTATAACAAATTTAAATATATATTAACTAATTTGATAGCTAAGGAAAGCAGTACGTAGCCGTACCTGCACCCTACTGGTACTACCTACTAATAGAATGATTATGTATTCAGAACTTCATCTATGGATAATTATGTGACGTGGCCCACTAAGCACAGAAATAGTCACAATTCTTTGGCCCGACAAATAATCACGTCACCAAATACCAAAAATGACGACATTTGGCCCGGCAACGTCGGCTTTAGTTTCAAATATAAACACATTTGTATGTATGTACATATGTATGTAGTTTGTAATGTATGTGGACATCATGCATATGCCGATATTCGGTTTGTTTACAATCTATATTTGTTTGATTTTGTTTTGGTATTGAATGTTGTCGAATGAACAGCATAGACGCCAACAATTGCAAATGCTGTCTAGTACGAATACTTACTCATATAGTATATGCCATGAAATCAGCATATTGCAATTCGAATTAATTACAATTTATACAGTTTACTAAATATGTACTATGCATACCTATTGTTTAAAGGCAGCACCTGCTATTTGTCAAAATAAAATAACATATATATATAATATATAGATAATTTGTATACAAATTGATGTGTGTTAGTTTTATAAATGTATGTATTTTTGTATAAATGATTGTATTACGACATTTTCGACGCTGACTTCTTTGCATGATTCATACCAAGCTCGTCTTAACCAAATATGGTTAATTCGAAAATTTATTGTATTTTACAGCAGACAAGCTCGCAACACGAGCATGAATCATGTGTCAAATTTTAGCCATATGCTTAATAAAATGCTTATAATTTAATTTATATTCATATTTTGGATATTTGTGTGTATATGCATGGAGCTGTTGAAATATTTTTGGCAACATTATTGTATAGTTCTGCAGACGTAGTCATATCAAAACAAGAATTGTTTTTTGATTACCACTTGTGTATTGGCCATTGCCCCATTAGTCATTTTAACTGACGCGCCAACCGCCCACGCAGCGCTGCATCCCCAAGGCGTTGCCCAACACTGCAATTGTACAGTGCATTTGTTATCGATAGCTCGATAGGCGCGCAAATTATTGGCAATCGTTTATTTGATTTATTCGCAAGCTGAAATTGTAATTATATTACATGCTAATTGTAAAAGTAATCCAATCAAATTCAAAACCTTATTTTGTATGTAAAATTTGAATTCTTTTAAATATTATTTTATAGCATAGTACTTCGAGTACTAGTACTTTAGAAAGTACAGGTAGCGTACAAAATGTTATAGAATAGCCAGCAACTGCTGTACAATATTAGCCATTATTCATACAAAGTTGCTATCTAAAAACAAATTCGCATTGCATAATATACATATAAGTATACATACCAGCATATATGTACGAGTATATACATACATATATGTACATTTAGACAGACATGCAGTGTTTATTATGGTTGTTTTAATCGTTCTGTAATATGCTTTTGTGCTCTGCTTCTATATAGAGGAAGAGGATTGAGGGTGTAGCTGATGCTATATACACGTACTGTGTTTTTATGAAATAGCGTTTCTATGGCGTACATATCGCCATGTAGCTAAACACATCTCGGACACGTCTATTGTACAATTAAAAACAATCGATGCGATTTTTAGCACAAATGTGCCAAACACGAACATTCAATTTATATTTAGTCGATCGCCTTCATACGCCAAATGATAGCAAACGCTCCGCAGCACCACCCTACCACCCGTTACCCGTTACCCGTTACCCGTTACCGCCACCCGATCATCCGCCTCCCCAGCCAGCAGCTCCCGCCTTTATATGGGGTTAGAGCAAACTGCACGTTTGTCATGCCAACAAATAAAAAAAATATAAATAAAAATAAAAAGAAATCCGCGTAAATTAACAGAATAACTAAAAACAAATAAGCTGAAGCTCTCGACTAAAATATACTCTGTTCCCTGTATTTAATTAAATTGTCTACTCTTATAAAATTCGATATCTCTCTCCGTTGATCTGCTAGAAATACAGCTAAGTATCACATATTTGGTTATAATTATTATAATTTTTGTTTACCAAATTCCTATCTTAAAGAAATTATATAACGTCTAAGCTTCAGTAAGAAATATATAAATAAATTTAATTTTAAAAAAAGATATCTCTGTTAGCTCAAATTGTGATTTTTCGCTGATTTCCGGGGGAGGAAATGGGCGTGGCAAATAAATGTTAGCACTTCTGCAGTATTTATATTTATTATTTATATAAATATTCTTGAATTGTGTTCCTACGCACAACAAGCACAAAACCAATATGCTCTTTGCCTTTTTGAAAGTAGAGAGTATAAGAAATACAGAAAATTTAAACACTCGGAACGGCCAAAGTTTTGTAATTCTTTTGCAAACGTTTATTGGCCTGCATTGCGTGTTGGCCAAAAGAAAGCCGTGGGCGTTGCTCGCTCCACTTTGCCCTGCAGCGCAATTTGGGGTTTCGTCATTTGGACCACTTTCTACTTTCACTGCACAACAAGGCGAGAAAGAACACCAAACAGTAGCCCCAAATTGCAATGTCACAGCGCCTGCAACCGAACGGGGGGCCAATAACTTCCAGCTATCAACTAAAGATCAGTCGTATATTTACTATATATAGTGTAGCTAGTAGGGGACTCATTTCTGAAAACCATTCTGAAAATTCAACATGTGAGATTTGTTCTTACGACATTTTTCAAGAATTCTCTCGAGGAAAATTTTGTTAAAAACGAAGCTTTAGGTAAACAAAATTGTAATTTTTTAATTTTTTACCATTGCAGCGGATATTTTACTTTTGTTACGAAATTTGTAACGCATTTAGGATTCCATAAAGTATATATATTCTTGATCATCATCAACAGCCGTGTTGATATAGCGATGTCCGTCTGTTTCTATGCAAACTAGTCTCTCAGTTTTAAAGCTATTGTAATGAAACTTGGCACAGACCCTTCTTTTCACTGCAGGCAGTACATATGCCGGAACCGGCCGGATCGGACCACTATAACATGTATGTAGCTGATATAGGAATGATCGGTCGACAACTTTGATTTCGTATGAATATCTTTTTGTTTATAAATGTATCGTCACCAAACTTTGCCAAAAAGAGTCTCTAGAGAGTTTATGCAATCTGACCAAATTTGGTAAAAATCGAAGGACTCCCTTTAATTCTTGAGAATCGCGGAGAAGAGCGATCTGTCTCTTTCTCTCTCTCTCTCTTTTGCTCTCTCTCTCTCTCTTTCTCACTCTTTCGCTGTCCCTCTCTCTCTCTCTCGCTCTCTCTCTGTCTTACTCTCACTCACACACACACACACACTAAAGTGGACGTCCAAATTAAGCTAAATCTATACACAAAGCCTACATACAAAATGATAAATTGTAGTGGACTCCCTTGAATTCTTGAGAATCGCAGAGAAGGGCGATCAAAATTAAAAAACGGTTTTCTATGAAAAACAACAACAAACAACAAATGTTTATAAAGATAACCTCACCAAACTCACCCAAACCGAGTCTCCAAATTGTTTATACAATCTGGCCAAATTTGATCAAAATCGGGTCACTATATCATATAGCTGCCATAGGAACGATCGGGTGAAAAATTCAATTTGACCAAATTTGGTCAAAATCGAACCACTATTTCGCTATATGAAACTTGTTTATGCAAATATTTCATCCAAACTACGTGAGAGTTTTCTTATACTTCAAATAGTTTTCTATAATTTCAACAAATCCTTCTACTCCACTCCAGGACACTGCAATATACCCGGCAATGAAAAAGCAGTCTCCTACCCCCTAACCTTCACACCGAACCACAACGTCTCAGATATTATAAAACATCTCAAACTTTCATATAAGCTAAAGCAGCTCTCAATTTTGTCACTTACAAACGCTTACTACAAAACCAACAACTCGCTTAAGAACAACATATACAGCTATGCCTTGCACTCCCAACTGTCTCGCCGCGAGCTGACAAGAATAACCCGACTCCGTTTGGGCCACACACTCATTACACACTCCCACTTATTCAACAACAGCACAAACATTTGCCAACTCTGCAATCTGAGTCCAACCTCAGTCACTCATATCCTTACTGACTGCGTCAAAATTACTCACAATTCTAACTTTAATCCACTCCTCGCCATCTTTAACCCATCCTCTGAAAATTTAAAAAAAATCATACACTTCCTAAAGACTCACAAGATTTTTGAATCTCTGTAAATACACTGTAAATATTAGTCATTAATTATAATTTAATAAAGAAACTAGATAAGTTAATCCTAAATTGGCACCACAATAGCTCAAGGCCTTAGCAGCCATAGCTTTTAGTTTATTTATAACTTTACATTATAAGTAAACTGTGTATAATAATAATAATAATAATTTCGCTTTATGACCACTTAAAATGCATCGCTTACGCAGTGGCTCGTGGATGTGCGGCTTTGTGTATGTGTGTGTGTATGTGTAAGTGTACGAAGATGCGATCGGAAATTTTCGACCTGGGTACAGGGAGTTTTGTAGTCAGGTATACTCGACTATAGCTCCCATAGGAGCAATCAGACAAAAATTAAGGTTTGTATAAAAATTAATTTCTGCTAGGGTATATATGTATATAGTCCAATCCTTTTTTTTTTCCTCTCCTTTCCCTATACATTGAAAAAAAAAGTTGATATGATATGGCACTCAGTTTGATATTTTTCCATATCATATTTTTGCCGATAAGATTTAAGATTAATATGATAAGATTTAAGTTTATGTCATATGTTCGAAAGATCAATTCGATAAAATTGGCTGGAATTAGATTGGAATTCTTATAATTATTTCTTTCCTTACACATATGTATGCACATATAGTCTAAACACTAATAAAGAGTAGAGATTTCCTCAATATACCAGCTATATATTGTGTACATTATTCGCTTATGGTATATGTGTATAAATAAAATGCATACACGACGACGCATTTGCGGTGAAAGTGCTTTGATTTTTTGTGATTGTACCTAATTTGCGTATAAGCGACACCTAATCTGTGTACTAGGTAATGTCCAGGCAATATTCCTATCACTAGACTGCAGTCTTTCCTTAGAAGATATAGCAGGAAGTTAGTGAGTTTATGGTTTCGATTCTTGCACATAATTTTGGCGATTCTGCAGCTGCCACCTTTCACCAGCTTTAGCCCAAGCGGAGACATCCAGTTCGGTGTAAAGCGACTCCAAGAAGCCCGACTCCTTCTTTTGCCAGGCAATCGGCCCTTTCGTTGCCATCAATGGTTGCTGGGAACACAATAGATATGCACTGTTCTAGCAGTGTTTGGATTACCTAAAGCCATACTGACATTTTAGGAACCAATGGAAGACGCCCGCAATGATTTTATAGCAGCTTGGCTGTCTACGGATATATTTATTCGTTCATTCCTAATTCTTATGGATAGAGCTCCTTCTGCTGCTTTCCTTATTGCGAAGACTTCCTTCCGCCTCGAATATGCTGCAGCAGTCATGCAGCTTATACGGCAACCTTATTTCTGGCTCTGCACAATACCCTGCCGCACCTACTCCCGTATCCATTTTTGAGCCAAGAGCATTGCTTATTTATCTTTTTGTACTCTGTTCCCGAATGGAAAAAGAGTATATTGGGTTTGCGAAATGTCCGTCTGTCCACACACTTGAAGCTAGAGCAATCGAACTTAGTACACATGTTGGTGTATATCCTCAATTTATGAAGTGTCAAGATCGCCGCCAATCCCCACCTTTTCCCTCACAATTTGGCGAAAACCTGTATATTCCACATTTTTAAAGCTTTAGTTTCCAAATTTGGTATTAGTCTGTATGTTGAGATTCCCGACAGATCTGCATCAAAGATTTGTTGACACCCCCACCCCTCCCCCGCAAATCGGCACATGCTATCCCCAAAATACGTTTTTTACAGGGGTATATCTCCTAGAGTCGCTAAATTTGGCATACAGACTAATGTTGACCCCCCGGACAAATTTGCATCAAAACTTGTTTGATCCCCCCACCCCCTCCCACACAAATGAGCAAAATCTATAGCTCCGACAACTGTACAGGTAGAGTCACCAAATTTGGTATACAGACTAATGCTCATCCCCTGGACAATTCAGCATCAAAAAAGTGTTGACTTCACCACCCCTTCCCCCACAAATGAGCAATATCTACTACTGTTTTTTTCGCGTCTCTTTCCGATCCTACAAATGACCAGATTATACAGGACTGGGAACAGAGTATACTGCAGTGGGGTCCATTCGACTGCAACGTTTCTTACTTATTTAGTGCTTCAGATGGATATATAGCCCGCCCTTTTGGCTGCGCCACTGTATATTTAGTGTATATATAGATATTTTGGCTGCTGGCTGTCATTTTTGCGCTACATCGCAGCTGCTGAAAACGCTTTAACACTTCCTGGTTACTTAGTTGGGCAAACACGCTGCGGCACACGCGGCAAACGCGGCAAACGCGGCACACGCCCTCAGCTGTGCACACAGGGCCCAAAGCGACGCACTGGCCCAAGAGCCAAGAGCCAAGAGCCGTGTAAGCCAAGTGTACATTGGCATTACAATACCAGATGTTAACACCCTGTTTATTTTCTTCGTTTATTTCTTATTATTTTTATACTATATCGTGTACGAGTGCATATTGAGTCTCTGCTTTGCGCTGCTCTGGTTTGGTTTGCTTAACAAGTACTTTCATCTCGCATTGACCTCAAATTGTGTGCCCCAGATACTAGGTGGCATCATCATGGACATGTGGCCAACTTGAACATGGTCATGTAACAGCTGCCGCTGGAGCAGTGGCAATATTACAAAGATAGACAGACAGACAGACAGATCTCAGAGAGTTGAGATCACTGCTCGGCAATTACTATTTGGAAATCAAACCAATCGTTCGAAACACTTTGCGATCTCTGCAACTATTTTGTTTTCACAAGTATCACACTTGTATGCTTCCAAAAATAACATTTGTTTTTTTTACATTTTGGTAAGTTTTAATATATCGAAAATTAATTTTTATGTAATAGGGAACAGAAATAAAGTTAGTTGTAGAAAACGCTATTTCAAAAACGTATTCTATGCTTATTACTTTTATTTTTTCAAAACTTGTGCTAAAAGTTCCATAAGGTTATTTAAACTTGTAAAGTTTTCAGCTTCATAGCAAATGTCTATACTTAATTTATTTTTCCTTCAGATTTATTTGGCATTTATTTTGGATTTTGTTGAAATTATGTTGAAGAACATAAATATTGATAAAAAGTAAAAAAATCGAAGTACTCCTTTGGATATTACCTCGAGGGTAAATAAAAAAAATGTATAGTACCTACACTAAATATCTGAAATAAAAGCTCTCTAGTATCTATACTAAGTATCTGAAATAAAAGCTCTACTCACTATATGTCTATATATCACTATGATATAATCGATATTCATGAAATGGCGTGGCGCCGCTAACTTAACACCGTACTTTTATTAGGTGGCAACTCTGTAAAGTTAATTTCGTGAATTCATAAATAGAACTTCACTCAAAAAGTTTCTGAACTAAGATATTAAAACCTTCCTCATTTTTTATTACTTAATAATATTATTATATATTTTTATACCCTAGCAGAGGGTATTAAAATTTTGTCTCGAAATGTGTAATGGTCAGAAGGAGACGTTTCCGACCCAATAAGGTATATATATTTTGAATCAGCATGAATAGCCGAGTCAATATAGCGATGTCCGTCTGTCCGTCTGTTTCTATGCGAACTAGTCTCTCAGTTTTAAAGCTATCGTAAAGAATCTTTTTACTGCAGGCAGAACATATGCCGGAACTGGCCGGATCGGATCACTATAACATACAGCTGCTGGAATGATCGGTCGACAACTATGTTTTCGTATGAATAACTTTTTCTTTATAAATGTATCATCACCAAACTCACCCAAACAGAGTCTCTAGAGAGTTTATACAAAGTAAATTAATTAGCCGTTCTTTTTTTACGTTTTAGTCTTGAAAATCGCAGAAAAGGGCCATCAACTGGAGACCTCCAAAATGGTTATGTATAGTGGACTCCCTTTAATTCTTGAGAATCGCAGAGAAGGGCGATCAAAATTATAAAAGTGTTTTGTATGAAAAACTTTGTTGTTTGTAAAAATATCCTCACCAAACTCACCCAATCCGAGTCTCTAAATTGTTTATACAATCTGGCAAAATTTGATCAAAATCGGGTCACTATATCATATAGCTGCCATAGGAACGAGCGGGTGAAAAATGCAATCTGACCTTAAAATGGACATCAATTGCGGCGATTACCTCCTCATTAGAGCGAAATCTTTATCCCTGGACCATCTTTTTGAGATATGCAAACAGCCAACAGTCGTTAGGGGGCAGATCTTGAGAATAATAATATCATAATTCGTTCAATTTGACCCTCGTCTTTATTAACTTGTAAGCCGGTGAATTTGGTCTGCAGTCAGTAAACGCGGCATCCACTTTGAGCAAAGGTTCTTCATACACAAATGTTCTTGTAAAATTATAAACAAACTGCCTTCTGATATCTCACACGCTGCAATCAGATCAGCCAACTTCGTAGCACAACTGATAAACTAAGTAATGCAATTAAATATATTTTAATATATTTATTAAACAAAAATGCAAAAATTCAGAGAAAATGTTTAAAATTTTGAATTTTATTATTAATAACTACAAAACGAATATCTGAATTGTCATTAATATTACTATTTTCTGTTTGCAGTAAAAGATCTTCAAATGTTTCGCACACAACATTCAGCCAAGTACCAGGCGAACAGAAAAACAGCAGCAGGAGAGTACAAAACCAAAGGGAAACGCCCACAAGTTGTGTCGATTGAGTTGTGCGTAGCCCAAATACACCACAACCAGCTGTCAGCTTGGGATGACAATGATGATGAATGTGCCTAACTGGAGTTGGCTGATGGCAAGGCAGGACTATGAGCCAACCGTTTGTTGATCAGTCGTAGAGTCCTAAATACATCAATTAATGGGGCAATCCCAAGGTCCCTCATTATATCCTTATTCCTAGCAAAAGGAAAGCCACCAGAAATGCGCCATAATACGGATTGGACCCTTTTTAAGATATATTGAAACACCATACCTCCAAGTTGGCTATATCATAGTCTTAAACAGCAGGACCTTGCTAGCGAGGCATAGTTTGGAGCTCGGTCCAAGGAGCCAATCATTGCATAGGATGAAAAAATCCAAAATTTCAAAGGTAAATTGTAGCTCCGGATATTCAGTAACGGTAAGTGCTTATAATTCGTAACTGACTTAATAATAAACAATTATTTTGATACACCTTGAACCTTCCAATTTCCCAGCCCATTGTAAATAAAAAGAAAATATTGTTTGTGTTTTTTTTTGTTTTGTAAATGTTACATCGTTTGAAAACAAATAAATGTTTCTTTTATTATCAGCATCGTTTTCATTTGTTGTTTTGTTTTGTTTTATGTGTTTTATGTTTGTTTTTTTTTCTCTCTTGTGTTTATTTTTTATTTTTGTGCTTGTCATTCAACAACTGCACTTGCAAATTGAAAATTTGATTACAAAAATACATTTGCTTTCTATGCTGAATTGCATTCGTGTCTGTGCGCCAGTTGCAGCTAGGAACATCAATTCTACTTGTTGTTGCTGTTGTTGTTGGTGTTGTGCGAAAGGATAACACAGCGACAGAAACAGGATATACGTCTCTCTCAGCATTTGGCTTAGAAACAATCGTTACATTATTACAAAAGTAATAACTACCAAAAAAAAAAAACAAAAAAAGAGAAGTAAGAAGTAATGAAAATAGTGTAGAATAATAATAAAATATTCATAATAATTCTAGCATAAACATTACAATTTCTTAGACTTTAAAATGTTTACAAATATTATTATAATTTTTAATATTGTTGTTGTTGTTGTTTGTTTGTTTGTTGTTGTTCAATGTAAAAATTATACACTTGAAGAAATTTTCAATGAACTTTGCATATATGTAGCATGCATGTATGTTTCTCTGAATATGGAACTCGAACATTCGAACCAGTTCGCTCTTTCAGTTAATCGGCATGAATTCGTTACAATAAATAAATGTTTAAAACTAGGCGAATAACGGCAAAATAGGATATATCTAAGCTACATTTATGTTGAGGTGTGTGTAAACAGTAATTTAACTCTTTATGAGATGCTTCATTCGTACTTTTGTCCTATGCAAATTGGGGGCGAAAAAAAGGATGATTTCTTTAAATAATAATAATAATAATAATAATAAAATTAATCATAATAATTATACTCAGCATATTCAAAATGGAGTGATTTTTGTGCGTGTTTTTAGTTTCTTCTCCTCAGTTGCGGATGAAAAACGCTCATTATTGAATTGAAATTGTTTGATTTTTTTTTTTTTTTTTTTTTTTTGTTTTTCCCATAGTATGTGTGTATGCATGTATGTGTGTATTATATACTATTTTTTTCTCAGGTTTTTTTTTTTTTTTGGGGTTTTTCGTTTTCTTTTGTTTTGTTTTTTGTTTGTTTGTAAATATGTGAGAAAGTGAAAAAAAACATCACAGCTAAAACTTCAGTACATTTTTCTTGTGGTTACTTCGAAAACAAAAAAAAAAAAAAAAAACAAAAAAATATTGAACAAAATGTGTATATAATTGCTTAATATATATACATATATATATAGTATATATAGTATATATGCTTACAGTTTATATATAGTTATGTAGTATGTATTCATGAATCGTATATCTTAAGTTAGGCTTCGCTTTATGAACGACATTTTGTCATTTTGTTTTTGTTTTTTGTTATTTTATTATTTTATTATTTAGGGCTTATTTCTCTGCTTGCCCTGCATACCCCACAACCCCCCCAAGGGGACACATTGGCGGCGGCGGCAGAGGGCAGAGGGCAGAAGCAAACATAGGCTGAGATTTAAATACAGGGAGGCAAATGCCCCAAAATGAACGGCTTAAACACTAAAAGTACTTGCTGGCCCCGCCCCGCCCCGTCCACAACTGAACTGATCTGATCTGATTTGATCTGATGCGATCCCCGCCCATGCAGTATATGGTAAATGTAACCCCCCAAAAGCCCCACCCAACCCCATTCCCCACCCCAGAACTACCCCACACTACCCCGCGTTTGTTTGGTTCCCCACCCAATCCAGTTTTAATCCTCCCAGCTGTAGTCGGAGTCGAGTTCGCAGCGTACACGCCACAGCATTAGCTCCATGCAGGCGCGGGAATCCTCGAAGCTGCTGTGTCCTGTGGCCCCATCGCCGGTCTGGATCTCGCGATTCAGATGCGTTTTGGTTAGATGGCGCAGGGCGCGCCGATAGGGGAAGCCGCTGGAGTGTGGAAACGTTATCGAGGTGTCGATAAGCGTATTGTGGACCAGTCGCAAGGCCCGCAAATCATTATCCAGTCCGTGGCCAATTAGAATGGTGTCGGCATCGATCAACTCGAGCAGATCGCGCTGCACCTCGGCCAGCGTTTTGACGCCGCTCGATTTGAGATCCTTGGCGGTAACGCCCGAATAGCGTGTATTATAGTCAACAATATCGGCATCGGGCCGAACATAATGCTCATACACCAGCTGGCCGTTGAGCGCCACCAGCGATACCTTGGTAACATCGAGCCCCCTGCCCGTGTAGCTCATCTCGCAGTCGAGGGCATAGATGGCATTGCCGCCGCGATTGCGCTGCTGCTGCTGATGCTGTGGCGCCGCCGAGCGCGGCTTGGTGCGCACAAAATCATGATAGGGCCCATTCACGCCCACCACAGAGCCGGTCCAGACATGCAGCTCGTTGCGTGTGCAGCCAGCGATGCACACATCTGGGGCATTGCAGCATGTCCAGCGGCTGCCCCAGGCGCTGCCATCGTAGTAGCGATGATACTTGCCCCAATGATAGCTGCACTCCTCCACGCTCAGATACTGTCCGCTCAGCTCATCCACCAGGAAGTCACGCTTGCAGCGAACGCACTGCTTGGCCAAACTGCGATCAAAGGCGGCGGCAACAGCATCGTGGCTGCAGTAGAGCTCCAGTCCATAGCCGCTGTCGGCGCTGGGCGCCGACTCGCACTCGCTGCCGCTCCACTCGCCGCCCGACTCTGACTCCAGCGACAGTGGCGATATGTTGCCCGAATCTGTTGAGTTGCTGGCGGGGCTGCTGGCCGGCTCCTGGCTGGTGTTCAGCCCGTCGTGGCAGTTGATCACCGTTAGCGGCGTTGTCTCAGCCACAGCCATGACGTGTGCCGCCGCCGCAAAGTTCATGTGCGGCAGACACTTGAAGAACTCAATGGCGCCATCGTGCACAACACTCTCCACCGGAAAGCCATAGACGCGCAGCAGATGCTGCTCGATTAGATAGCGACGCAGATGATGCTGCAAAGTGGCATCGTCCATGTCGAGTCGCTCATATTGCCGCAGTGGCGGCATCAGGAAGTTCACATTCTGACGCTGCGCCTTGTGCATCTGCCGCTCGACGCGCTGCCAGCTGACTGACGAGTTGGCCGCATGGCTGCCGCTGCTGCTGCCGCTGTTGACGCCGCTGCTGCTGCTGCTGCTGCTGCTGATAATGCTGCTGATGCTGCTGCAGCTGCTGCTGCCACCAATGCTGCCGCTGCTGCTGCTGCTGTTCGGTGAGCTGCCCGGCGAGCTGAGCGCCGAGGAGGAGGAGCTTCTGCTGTCACAGAAACTCACATTTGACTTTGTCTTCTTGTTGTTTTTGTTGCCGCTGCTGCTGCTGCTGCTGTTGTTGTTGTTGCCGCTGTTGTTGTGGTTGTTGTTGTGGCTTGGCTTGCTGTTGTTGCCCATGTTGGCCATGTTGCTGCCGCATTTGGTTTGTTTCACTTTGCTGTTATTGTTGTGTCGCTTTTGATTGTAGTTGTTGTTGTTGTTGTTGTTGCTGCTGCTGCTGGTGCTGCTGCTGCGCCACTTGCCCTGCTTGCTGCTGCACTTGCTGCCACCAACCTTGCTGGCCAGCTGCTCCAGTGGCATTGGCTGCACCTGCTGCTCCTGCTCCCGCTCCCGCTCCTGCTCCTGCAGCGTTGTCCTGCCCAAGGACTGCTTCATCGGCTGCGACTTTGCCTGGCGCTTGGCCCGTGACTTGTTGCTGTTGTTGTTGTTGTTGTTGCCATTGTTGTGGCTGTTGTTGCCGTGGTTGCCGTGGTTGTTCAGCGGCCTGGTCTTGGCCTTGTTCATCAGCTCATCGCTGAACTGAATGTCCTCGCTGGTCGCCTCGCTGCTGGTGCTATTGCGATGCTCAGGATTGTGTTGTCCCAGAAATTTGTCTGCAAAATATTGTGAGGAATATCAAACGAATTAGCTTTATATTTACCATATACAAACATATCAGATACATCAGCGTATATAGTAACAAGAAGTCCACAGTATTTTTCAATTTTCGTACGAATTTTAATATGCCAGCTATATATATAGTTATCGGATCTAAATAAACTTCCATTGGATAATATAAAGTATAATAAAACTTGTAAGAGAACATTTTTCGACTTTGATCTCCTCAGTTTGCTTAGAAAAAACTGAAAAGTTCTCGAACAATCGTTCCTATGACAGTTATAGTATGTAAGTTATAGTAAGGCTAGCTCGACTCGGAAAATACTGATGTTCGTAATATTGGTATTTTTTTTTACTTCTGGTAGAATACTGAATTTGGTATTTTTTTGGTATTTTCGGTATTTTTTTTTACTTCTGCAAAAAGACTGAATTTGGGATCTTTGGTATTATTAGGTATTTTTTGCAACTGAAAAATACTAACAAGATACTAGCAATTTTTTATCGGATCGATCAGATTATAATCATTATATTTGAACGAAAAATATAAAATTCATATAATAATTATTTAAAAATAAATCTTACAAGTAATTTTAAAATACACCAACATATGGTTTTTTTTTTCTTCTACAAAAATACTGAATTTGGTATTGAAATTTCTTTAGTATTTTGCGCAACTGAAAAATACTAAAAAGATACCAAATAAAAATGTGCCTCCGAATTACTTCAATAATAATGATTCATCTGAGCGAAAAAATAAAACTCTCCGATAATTATTATTTAACAAGTAAGAATGCTATAGTCGAGTATACCCGACTACAAAACTCCCTGTACGCAGGTCAAAAATATCCGATCGCATCTTCGTACACACACATACACAAAGACGCGCACACACACAAGCGACAGCGCAAGCGAGGCATTTTAAATGGTGGCTGTGCCGCTTCTTTCCTCTCCCGCTCTGCAGTACTGCATGGTGTTTGTTGAATAGCTTCCGTGTTTATTATCCGATCGTATGGAAATTTGGACAGTAGATTAAGAGTGACTAAGGTATTGTACATGCCAAATCCCAAAGCTGTATCTTGGAAATTGTTACTATAAAACGATTTTTATAGAGTAGTGGGGGAATATCTCGGATCCAAAACAAATTTGACCTGCGCCCGCTATACATACATACGAACCTACATTCCAAATTTGGTGTCTCCAGCTCCAATAGTTACTGAGATCGACGCGTTCACACATACGGACGGACAGACGGAGAGACTTTGACTCTTTTGATAGTGATCAAGAATATATATACTTTATAGGGTCGGAGATGTCTCCTTCCTATTAAAGGAGAATTCCTTCCCCTTATTACTCATTTTATGGGTACAGTAAAAAGCAACGGGGGGGTTTTTATAGGGGAAATCTTTATAGGGTGTTCTCTTAGCTAACTCTGAACACGCTCACCGATTTATTAAATAATAATTTACTCTTGAAAGGTGTAGTAAATTTGGTTGACGTCAATTTACGTTGCTAATTTGTGCGCTGATAACACACACACACACAGGGAGTGTGCGTGTGTGTGTGTGTGTGTGTGCGTGTGTGTGTTGTTCTATTGATGCCTCCGTTTATCAGCTGCCCGAAAGCGTTGCTCGCCACGTGCTTTTTATTTTTGTGACTGTGCTTAATAATATTTTGTTTATTTGTTTTTATGTTTTGTTAAAAATGTGCTCAACTATGAATACCCTGTACTGGCAAGGGCAGCGAGGGTTTTGACTGCACTTTTGCACAGCCGAGCTGGGTATCTCAGCGTCGATCACAATTGTAAAACACAAGTACGAGTACGTTGAAATAAATGCTACGCATGACTTAAGATGGCAGATTATATTTGATTTGTGGCCTGCTGCTCGTGTTCGCTTTGTTGTCATAAAAAAAGCAAAAGAAACCAAAAAAAAAATAAAAAAGAAATAAAGAAAAAAATAATAATAAAAAGTATAAAGAGCTGTCACGCCCCCAGGGCGTAGGCCATTACAAATACGGGTATTACTCATTATCAACATAATTATTATAAATAAATTTGTGACTTCCGCATTGTGCTCATCAAGCGGCTGCGACTGAGGCGGGAAGACACACGCAGAGCAGGAGGAGGAGGGGGAGGGGGAGGAGAGTGGGGCTAAGCTGTTACCAAGCGACGCAACGCTTGGCGTTAAATGAACAGAGCACATGACCCAAGCTGCGTGAAAAGGGGGGCCCGTGAAGGGGTGGAGACGGTCAAAGCACACCTGTGAACTTGTTTCGGGCAGACACGTGGCAGAGCAAGCTCTGATTTATGCCCCGATCCGGCCAAATATACATATTTAGTTAGCGGGCACAACTTCTACACTCAGCAAAATAAAGGCCCTAAAAGGCTAAAAGTTGCAATGTTTTTGTAGCCAAAAACAGTTAGACTTAGTTTTTTTCTGAATTTAATAAGTATATTTCATAAATTTGGGAATTATTCCTAATAGTTCTATATTTTTTTAATTTAGTAATAAAGTATACTTACTAAGGGTGATTTCCTTAATGCTTTGGTATTTATTTTTCTGAGTGTAGCTCTTACTTGGCCAACAAACAGGCACAAATATTGGCCAGTATTGGTTGATCTTGTGTGTGCTTTCGTTCTCAAAGGATTTTCAGTAGATTATGTCAGATTTGGAAACCTCAGAAATATAAATCACCTGAGATAATGGTTCCGATTTAATGGGAGGTATAAGGTTCCTACAGTCGGTATTCAAAAGAAAATAGAGTATATTTGGTGGCACAATACGGTCAGTCACCAAATTTGGCTTAGGGAAATCCCTAAAAACATTGAAAGAATATATAAAAACTGGAGGAGGAACCTTAGAACCTAAGCATGTTCCCAAGCACAAGCTGGGATGAAGAAACAACCGATAAAAAGGAAGAAAGGAAGGAACATTTAAGAACGGGGCTTTTCTGAAACCTGGAAAGGAACTAAAGAAGACTAAATTTAAAAGACTTTCCTAAGTTCTGGAATTACGAAACATCAGAACAAGCTTACCTCACCAGCTGACAGATATAATAACTGAGAGGAAGGAAATATGAATAAGGGAGGTTTCCTGAATCCTGGAAAGGAACTAAAGGAGACAAAATTAAAAAGGACTTTCGATGTTCTGGAACTACGAAACATTAGAAGCAGCTGACAGATATAATAACTGAAAGGAAGGAAATACGAATAAGGGAGGTTTTTTGAATCCTGGAAAGGAACTAAAGGAGACAAAATTAAAAAGGAAATACGAATAAGGGAGGTTTCCTGAATCCTGGAAAGGAACTAAAGGAGACAAAATTAAAAAGAACTTTCGGTGTTCTGGAACTACGAAACATTAGAAGCAGCTGACAGATATAATAACTGAAAGGAGGAAATACGAATAAGGGAGGTTTCCTGTATCTTAAAGAGGGACTAAAGGAGACAAAATTAAAAAGACTTTCCGATGTTCTGCGGGATGTCACAAAATAGAGCTATGAAGAGAAATTGAGTTAAGACAGAAAAATAAAGTCAAAGGCAGTAAGGTTTCCTAATCCTTAGAGAGGAGGTAAGAAAAGTAGGCTTTCTAAATGCGAAATTGAGTTCAGTGTGCTTGAAGTGTTGCCTTAGCTGAATCACCAGACTCAAGTATCAACTGGTTGTGTATCAACAATTGTAATTGTCGTACATCTGTAGTACTCGTAATATATATCTGTAACAAGAGCAACAATGTCATTTGCATTGCATTGGCGTCTTCCTATTTGCTCTGCCAATTTGTATAGTTTTTCCCAGACAATTTCATGGCAGTGACTTAAATTGGCTTTGAGCGGTGCTCAACGCATTTCCTCAATCGACTAAGTCAACTTTAATCAGCAAAACACATAAATCATACATAAATAAGTATATATAAGTACTTACTTGTGCATGGACTTACATACACATATATTTGTATAGTATATACATATATATATATTAACGAGCGCACAAGTTTGTTGACTCTAGGCCCATGAAGGACACTTGGACGTAGCTCCATTTTTGGCATCATATTTGTTGCTACTATTATTGCTGTTGGCTGTGGCACGTGACATGGAACGACAATTGAACGCCAATAACCAATCGTTGGCTTCTTGGCCTGTGGCTGTGCATGTCAAGCAAATTTCTCCGTTCCTAGCCATAAATCACGCATACGCCGAGTTGTGCCCGCTCAGCGACAGCTGCCGTCCATCCCAGCGGCAGCAGCAGCAGCAGCAGCCAAGAGCTCCAATTATTGTTTACATATGTGCAACACGTACTTAAACACACATTGAAAACTGTTTGGCCCGGCGATTAGATAAACGAGCTTCCGAGCTAGCTTCCCGAACACACACACACACAACATACACACATTCTGATCGATATGTGTGTGCGCATGCTTTATCACAAAATACATAAACACGCGCCAAAATCTTCAACAGCCTTGAAAATCATATAAATATGCATGCTTGTGTGTGTTTGTGTGTGCATATTAAACATACACACACACACACACACACACACACATATACTATACACATGTAGCATGTACATTGAAACGTAAACATAACATAATTATGCGAGGTGCGTTCCAAATGTACTTAAAAGCCAGCAAGCGGCATTCGCGAGGCTCCGCGCTGACAAATGGCGTTCAAATACACTAAAGAGCCGCCAAATTAGCGATGGCAATGCCAATCGATAGTTTCGATAGCATTAGCTTAAACTTATCGATACTAACGATAGTTCGGACTAGCTTACTACTGTTTAATAATTTATGGGGCACAATCAATCAATATAATAATAATTAAATAACTGATGTTAATTAAAGCTTCTAATTGATTTATGGTAAGAATTGGCACACATGATCTTATATCGATAATATCGATAGAGAAGCAATTCTTTAATATGGTATTTTTCTCTTATAACTCACAACCTTATCACAAATGCTACAATAACAAGGTAAAGACTAATGCTATTATCTTGAATAAAGATATATATAGATTGTAATCAAAGCTTCTAATTAATATATAGTTAGACTTGGAACCACATAAACTTATATCGATAATATCGATAGACAAACAATTCTTATATAAATATGGTATTTATCTCTCATAACTCACAACCTTATTACAAATGCTACAATAACAAGGTTAAGTATGATTCTATTATCTTAAATATAGTTCTATTTTATAGTAAGAATCGGTACACGTGAACTTATATCGATAATATCGATAAACAAGCAGTTCTAAACAAAAATACTACATATCGATTAGTACCAGAGGTATCATGGTATTTATTTCTTATAATGCGCGAATTCACTACAAATTCTATAATAATGAGCGTAAGCATAATTCTATTATGTACAGTATTCTTTAATATCGATAAGTTCATGTTCAAGTTGCACCAGTTAAGAGAAGTGTTTTGGATTTGAATAAGACTAAGAAAGTTGGGAAGTTAGCTGACTGTGCTGAAAATCATTTAAAGATATAAAGAACCAACCATTTAATGACTTCTGTTGAAGGCCTATATATGTATGACATTTGAATGCTTTTCACAATGATATTACTATAAGCTCTGGTTTGTTTGCCCCAGCTGTATGATGAAGATGAAGTTGTCGAGATCCGATTAATGTCATTTTAGATTGGTTGTGTACTGTAAGCAGTGTTCACCACCAAAGGCATTCAAATGAGCTTACAATGGATTTAATATTTGCATAACTTGGCAAACAGTTACAAAACCAAAGCAACAACACTAAGTACAACAACTCTTGAAAGTCCCTGATAAGATAGCAAAGCTAAATAAATGTGACTACTGTGGTGAACGAGCTGAACGATCTGGCGATGATAATCTATGTATACACACACATAAGCTATATGCTTAGCACAACCATGTGTAAATATATATATAGTATATATATATAAGCCCAAAGTAAGTATACACACAGTGTGTAATATGTCATTTTTTGTTGCTTTTGCTTTTTGCTGTGCGAAAACAATATAGAAAATAAAACAAATCGAGAGCCCCCCAAAGCCCCAAAATCGAAAGCGAGACAAATTATAGTATATTGTAGTAAATATAAATGTTGTTTGTCTGTCAGTTTGCTGTGCCCTGTGGCGTGAAATGATTTTCACAATGATACAGTTTAATTCTGTAATTCAGCTTTAATTTGAGTTTAGTTTCACAAATTAACGACGACCGGAAATTGAACTCAATTCTATATCATTTATACATATTTAAAATATAATGGATAAGGGGGATAACAAATCACAAACTGTGCGGATGTATTTAACAGACTGAAAGAGGTAACTTCGAGTCAAGTATTTAAGCTATATATGCTTGATCAGCATCAGAAGTTATATCTGTCATGTCCTATGGAAACTTTTCTCTTGGTTGTAGAGATGTTCTTAGATGTTCCTAACCAAACTCACCAAAACTGATCTAAATCGGAGCATAGCTGAACTTATAGCTGTCAAAGAGCTTGATCTGAGTCACCAGAGTCATCGTCATGCTCTTCTAGTTCACCATATTCGATTAAAATGGGAACACCATATATAGAAACAATCGGGTGAAAAAGCTTTTTGTTTATCAAGATATTTCAACAATCTTAACCAAACTCACCAAAACTGATCTAAGTCGAAGCTTACCTGAACTTATAGTTGTCAAAGAGATTGATCTGAGTCACCAAAGTCACCAGAGTCATCGTCATGCTCTTATAGTTCACCAAATTTGATTAAAATGGGAACACAATCGGCTGGAAAAGCTTTTTGTTTATCAAGATATTTCAATCAAACTCAGCAATTGCGATTTTTATTATACTCTTTATAGTTTGGTGAAATTTGATTAAGAGCAATCGTGTGAAAATAAAGTGTTTTTTATTTAATGGAATTCTTTTCTGCAGGGACTTCCCGAAGATTTCTGTTCCTTCGAGCATAACTGTGCAATTTAATAACATTTTTATTTATATTTGCCCAGTCATCAGTGCGTGTCTTGTGGCTTTGTCAGTTCTGTGGTCAGTCTGAACCAGGTAAGTCTCTATTTGGGGCGTGTGGACGCATATATTTACTTCGGTTGCCGGGCAGCGATAAGATGTTGCCAATAGCGTTTCAGTTACGTTTTAGCCTACGGCAACAGCAACAGCAGCAGCAGCAGCAGCCTGGAGTGCCATCGACTGTCTGTAGTCAAGTGGACTTGTCGTTGCCGTGCTTCTAATCAGCTTTAAATGTCGAACTATACACGCGTTTGCCATACCCGGTGACGGCTATCCCAAAAAACTGAACAATAAAAACAAAATATAAATAAATAAATACGAGTAATAAATGCCGTGACAATCACAAATTGTTAGCCGGCAAATCAGTGCGCAAATGTATGGCTGGCAGCTTTTGGCTGCTGCCGCTACCTGCTTGCTATGACACTCACAGGAAGTGGGAGAGCGTGCCATAGCGCTCGGCAAAATATCGATAGTATCGATGACTTATCGATTATTCAAGCCTGTGAATCGAAACTGAACGAAGTTTTCTTTTTTAAACTCCAAAAAGTAAATACGGCTTAGATTTTCTCCGTAACCGGGCACACAAATACGGAAACCGACGATTCGGAATGTACGAAAAGTACTAGGAAATGGGAACTGCCCTAAATTTGGCGATGTCCAAAACTACAATATTTGACTATGTTGTACAAAAATATGTTGTTCAAGTCAAATAATAGTTTTAATTGGTATTTAGTAAGAAAATATGTTCTTACAAATAACTGATATTAAATATTTTTACTTATTGTAGTAATACAGAGTATCAGCATGTGCAATATTAGTATATAATCAACGTTAATTATAAAGTATCTATAAGTATTTAAATGTTATCGACAAATATCATAAAGATATTTGTCAAGTAATGAATGTATCGTAATGAATTTAATAAGTACTCGATAGTTATCATAAATATCTGTTATCGAAAAGAAGTATCGATGTTGATCTTTAATAAAGGCAGTCGAAATTATACGCCGAACAAGCAAGACGACTAAGAATACATTATTATTAAAAAATAGTCTTTCATTTCAATAAATTAGATGTTTAGTTAAAATCAATTATAATTATTGGATAGCTTGAAGCTTTCACTCTTGTTGTTTTGCCATCTCTAGCGTGCAGAGTGCAGCAAAGAGAGCACACGAATGCAGGCAGTACATTAAAGAGAGAAAGAGAGAGAGAGAGCGCAGCTAATGTGGGAATATGCTTGTTTGCATTGAACTGAGTGTAGATAATGCAGCCATGTGACCCAAATTTACAAATAGTTATACTATACCATATGCAAATATGGATAAATTAGCGGGCCGGGGCATTGCCAGCGCCGTGCCATTGATAATTCCACTGAGCCCCGGCTGGCATGGGGCAAGCATATGAAAATCGGTTTAAAAAACATACTGAAAGTCTCTTAAATCTGAGAGACCTTCGCAGTGAGTAGTATTGTCAAATGGCAAGCAGCATTTCCTGTACCAAATAAAACCTGGCCTGTAACTCAGCTTAACTCAAGTCAAGTCACATTTGGCAGTCGAGATTTAATGGTTGCACAATTAGAGATATGTATTTGAGATGTGCGTTATTCACGTAAAGTTATGCTTGTCACAAGTAACGAGTCGCTGTCACAAGTAACGAGTCACTACCACAAGTATTACATATGTACTATATGTATAACAATTCACTGACAAATCAGAGAGATATGTGTTCGAAAAGAGCAGTCGCAGTCACAAGTAACGAGTCACAGTCACAAGTAACGAGTCGCTGTCACAAGTAAAAAGCATTACGTATCTACTATAAGCCGCTTCACTGACGCACAAATCACAGTTCAATCTTAAATAAATGCTCTGAATTTGCGCTTTCACCGACTCTGTTGGCATTATTATGCTTGCTGCAGTACGGTCTCACTGGCACGCAATAGGAAATAGCCTTAAGACTCTTTATTAATATGTTAAAAGAAGAAAACAAGTTATATTCATTAATATGAATATAAATATCTTGTTTTTCTATGCAAATAAAGATAATCGCTGAGCATAGTTGCCTTTTTATTATTCACACGTGTTCAGTGTGACCTGATAGTAAGGCAACTGTACTTGTCACTGATGCTTCATAAGCATCTCTAGCATTTAGAGGTATTGCTATTGGTATTGAAATGCTTGTAGGCATCTTCATACCTAGTTGGGGTTATGGCTATGCTAATGCTCGAGTAGTACGTGATAATGTGGCGCAGTCTGTCAATAGGCTCGCTTTAAATGTTAACTGATATGTCTTTGGCTTATTAATCAAGCAGGCACAAAAACCAACAACTAATGGAAAATATATTAAAAGAAAAACAACAAAAACAAACAAACACTGGGCATGCAAAATGGCCATTGAGGTCAAAGCGCCAAGAGGCAACGACGATTGTTAGAGTTAATAGCCAATTGGCTAAAATGCGAGCCGTAAATAGTTGGCAATGCATAATACAAACAATACGAGTACAATCTGTATAATTTGAATAACTTGTATATATATATATACATATATATATATACTATATATGCATGTTTGCTTTATATACGCGTTGTTACATGATTTTACTGTGACATTTTTTTTTGCAGCACGCAATCTTTGGAGGTCGCCAAAACTGGCACGCCAGCCAAGTGAAGGGATGAGCATTTCTAGTAATGCCCAGATAATGCCCGAGCTTTGATTAACAAGATTGCACATGAGCATTGTCTACAGTATCTATAGATAATGACTGCGATCTAATCGGCACAAAAACGCGGCTATTAAATTACTCGGTCTAGGCATTAGAGTGCATTAGATAACAAACAATATATTATCCCTAGATTTCCGCATATTCCGACCTTTAATATATTCCGTATATATAAACTATGTATCTGGATTGCAAACTCATCTTCAGTTAAACGCATATTTCAAACTCTACAGTTGCTGGTATACTAAATATATACAATATACTAAGTATATAATTAGTTTGCAGATCTGTAAACTTGGGTCGCAAACTCATCATCAGTATTTTAGGTAAACGGCTGGTACTCAAAGGCAAACGTGTTAACCTTGGCCATTGCCAGCGGCAAACAGAGACCCAGACAGAAATACTACACAAAGATACAACTACAGATACAGATACAGAAACAGATACAGAGGCTGGGATAAAGATTGAGATAGACAAAGCTTTGGTCTCTGCCCAGATCAACACGCAAGGCGGCATCAAAGAAATTGCGTTGACGGGCCGCATAATAAACAGAATTGTGTGTGATTTTGTTTGTATGCTTTTATAGCTCCAGATATTTAAGACAGACAGAGCATTTAATAGGTTAATAATGCGAGTACTCGACCATTGGGGACGCAACTTCACTGTGTATCTGTATTTGTATTTGTATCTGTATCTGTGCCTGTGTCTATTGTATGTATCGGCATCTGTATTTCTCTTCACTCTTCACTCCACATTCCATCTGTCTGCTGTCTGCGAGTCGCCACTAAAAAAGGCAGCAAAATGAGTTCAAGTTTTTGCGGCAGCTTCACATTACGCAGCCGTCGCAGCGTCCCTCCTTGAATGCTTTTGTGGGCCGAGGGGTCTGCGGTTTGGTGCAGATGGGGAGATACTATAAACACCAACGCCGCACAACCTTAAGAGATGCAGCGAGGCGTGAATTGTGCGGCTGCAATGGAATAAACAACAAAACTGGCTGCCACAATTTCTTGGCCAGCTCAATGACTTAATTGTGCGCACAAGGTGAACTATAAAACGTTAATTAGAAATTGGAAACTGAGGCCAAAAACAGTTTGGAATTACAGTTTACGGAAAAGGCAACTCCTGCTACTTAATGCGATAATAATGAACACAAAATACGCCGCAATCACCTACGGGTAAAATGTTACGCAGTATTTAGTGGTTAGTTATGACCCTTACGCATATATTATGCATTATTTTGCATAAATTTAACAACTATTAAGCATCATCTATGATAAGCCACTAATGAATTCTGCTATAAGTTACAGAACAAATTTTCCCTGAGACAGAGCAGAATTCAGAATTGAAAATCACAATATACTAACAGTAACTGTAGTTTGGTAATCTTAACTATGGCAATGTGCTTAAACTGCTTGGGAATTATAAGAAATTATCGAATAGTTTCGCTTGAAGCGTGTTGTGTTGGCTGAAAACTAATCAAGGATATATTTTGATTGTTTTTTTCTTTTTGTTTTGCAATACTGAAGTTCAGTAATTGTTAAATTGTTGTCATGCTTAGTTCTTGGCCCTCTGATAGAGTTTTTCATGTTTGTGCAATGTGTAAACATGGAAAATGTTGTTCTGATATCAGGCTGGAATATCAAAATATATATGTATACTATATACTATAGCTATAGCTATAGCTGACTGCTGTTGGGGCGCTAATCAATGACAAAACAAACGACTTATGTAATTCCAGAGCGGCGCTGTGTCAGGGCAAAATCTATTAACTGATGTTGACTTGGCTATCAGTTTAGCGATTAAGCGGTTTTCAGATACGAAACGAAACGAAACAGAACGGAACGGAATGGAATGGAATGGATTGAAGTGGCGCCAGCTACGGTGGAACTGAGAGATCTCAGCTGATTCCATCGAGTACTGCGTCTTAATTCCCGCCTGGCATTGCTAAAAATAAATGCCATAAAAGCGTTTTACAAGCGACACTAAAAAGCAAAGAACATTTTTGAAAAAAAAGGTAAACAATATATAAAAAAAAATATATAAATAAAAACAAATAACAGACAGCAGGGAGTTAGGAGGTGGAAGGCACCTTATAAGTATTTATTCCGATCATCATCCGGTTTCCCATGCCATGCAACTCACAAATTAGCATCAATTTATATCAATAGCTTTTGCTATTTATATTTTTTCAAAAATACTGACATTTCGGGTGGTTTTTTTATATTTTTAATGATATCAGCTAGTTATAGCGCTGGTCTTATCATATCGAAAACTATTTAATTTCATGTCATAACACAGCCGCCCATGTTGAACATTAATTTATTGGCGCTTTATTTCGTTGATATTTCTGGATTACTCGTCGTATTATTATTATTATTTTCAATCTTGATTTATTTAGCTCTTGCTTTCTCAGCCGACTTTTGTTTATTTGTTTAGCTAATGAAGTCTTTATTTTTGCTATTCTTTAGCCATTCTTCTGCCTCTTTTCGGTCTGAATTTTTAATTGATTTGGTTATTTTGAAAGCGAAAGTTGAAAACGAAGCGACAAATGTCGCTTTACATAATCTCCCGCTTTATGGGATGGCCTTTTTTTTCTTTCAGTGTATGTGTGCGTGTGTGGTGTGTGTGTGTGTGTATTGGTGACGACTTTCATTAAGGTCGCGCGGTCAGCTTAAGCGAAGATTTCCTGCAATTTTCTTATTTATGAGTCTACATTGCAATTGAAATTGGAATACCGAGGTCTGAAAATAGTTTCGCAAATCAGAGAACCGCATATTAAAAAAAAAAATAATATTTATATATATATAGCAACGCGTGTGTATGTTTATTTACCGTTCTACCCACACCCAAGTACATATAAAGGTCTTTGAGATGAAACATTCTACGTATATGTATGGTATAATAAGGTACTATTATAAGGTACTGCCGTAGGGTGCTCTATTCTTTTTGGACGTATCTTAATTATGGCACTCAAATCTAATTGCCTGCGTTTAGGGTTTTCCTATCGCTGTGGTCACTTCACAAATTCTCAAGCTCATTCACTTGAAATCTAAAGCATTTATACTGCTACCTTTAGAAACACCCAACGGTAGTGCATTCAATTTTAAGCTAGTGTCACATCAGGGAGTGCTGAATGGGGGGTTAGGGAAATGTTCAAGAGCTGTGTATATATTGTAGATAACTCAAATAAATATCTGTAAAGGAACTGCGCCTCAAATAACAAACTGTAAGCTATAAATAGTACGAAATTTATGTTCCTGTTTGTTCCAACTCAAAGACATTTAAGGCCAGAGACAACTCAGTTTTATAGATATCGACTTAGCCCTGATTTCTGGTACATAATATCTTTTGAGGGTCATCTTTTGATTGTAAATATTTCATAAGCTTTAACTTTTTCTTCGGGCTAGTATCTTTTGGGTATATTCTAACTGATTTTATTCTTTGTATTGTTGTGGTTTTCCCAGGTCAACATTTCCCAGCGCAGCGTGTGACTTTGTGTTTTGTGGATAATCATAAGATTAACATTTTTTAATGATGGTCACTTAACTAAAAAGGTAAACAGCTGATTTTGTCAGCTTTGCATATAATAGGTAACCCACATACATGGGACATTAATTGTATTGTTTTCATACGAGTTGAGATATTCTAACTAATATTTCATATTCGAACTTGACAACGTATACTTTCTGGAGTGTCTAGCCAAAGACCTTATAATTACAGTAATATAATTAGTATTTATAAGGTCTTTGGTCTAACTGTGCTCTTATACTCTGCTCCCAATGGAATGTGGTATATGAACTCTATAAATGTAAAGAGAACAGAGTGTATAACAGTCTGAACAGTCCAACTTATAGCTAGTTATTTGTATTTTTAAGTATATTTTCTCCCTAAGTTGGCTTATTGTAACCTGTTTTGTTGACTGTTCCATTGTCGTGCCACTTACTGCAACCACTAAATTGGCTATCGTTAAAGTGATCTGCCAAGAAACAGTCAAGAGGCAACTGTGTGCATAATTATGGTCGCCACTGTTGCAGCTGGTGACCCAATAAAGAACTCGAATGCGTACACGCCAGAATGCCTAATTAAAGTGAGTGCTCTCTAAGAAGATATGGCTTTTGATTTGATTTGATTTGATTTGATTGGAGCCAGGCTATATGCTATATAGGTCAAAACTCAAGTGTATGTGTGTGTGAGTGTGTGGTGTGTGTGTGTACATGAACTCTGATTAAGATAATACTTGGAGAAATCTGCCGATGACGTTGCCACTGTGACTGATGATTCATTGTGAATGGCGTCGCGATTTGCTTGGAATTTTATAAGCAGCGGCGAATCGGATTGGGAAATGATTCAGCGTGTGATATTGTTGTTGTTATTGATATATTAATGTTATTGTGGCTATTGCTGTGTGGGCTAATAAACCATTAATTGGCCCTGAATTCTTCAGCGCTCTTTCTAGGGGACATTACACGGGTTACGCCGGAAACTTCTATAAGAACAAAAGCAGGCCCAACAAACTGAAGCAAAGAATACCCAAATGTCGCCCTATCACAAATAGAATCGATATATATACGATATTCATAGAATCGATATATGTATATATCGACGTTATTCATATCGGAAATTACATTTAGCGTATACTGATAAATAACCATGCTTTGAGACAGTTCAAAGAAAAAAATATAGTAGGCAATGTAAATATCAATAAATAAACATCGGAAAATGTCATCGATAGCGCGCCCAGTCGATAGTTTCGATAAAATATAGTTTCAAATAAAAGCTTAAAACTTTTAGAATTGTAACAAAACTAATGGAAATCTTGTTTGCTGTAAGATTTTGGATTAGGTAATAAGAAAGCTAACGATAGTCGCCGAAAATAATAAAAAACTATCGATAGTATCGATTGTTGGCTTGTAGAATCTTAAATTTTTAGATTCAGGATAAGGTACTGAGAAAACAAACGATACTCGCCGAAAACGATCAAAACTATCGATAGTATCGATTGTTAGCTTGTAAGAAGACAAACGATAGTCGCCGACAATAATAAAAAACTATCGACAGTATCGATTGTTAGCTTGTGGAATCTTAAATTTTCAGATTCAGGGTAAGGTACTAAGAAAACAAACGATACTCGCCGAAAACGATCAAAACTATCGATAGTATCGATTGTTAGCTTGTAGAATCTGAAATTTTCAGAGAGCTGAGAATGTACAAGAGCCCAAATAGATTTTGAATACATTTGAATAATATTATTACCTTCGATGCATGAAGAAGAGGCAAAATGGTGCCAGGACGACGCGGATCCGGCGACATTTGGGCGCTTTTGCATGTTGTAGCCATTGGCATCCTGACGCTTGTTGTTGTAGCGTGTCTTGCGTGCCGCATTGTTCTTGCTGTTGTTGCCATTGTTGTTGCTGTTGTTGTGCTGCTGCTGCTGCTGCTGCTGGTAACTGTTAGCAATTGTTGCTGCTGTGCCATTGCCATTGCCAGCAGCAGCTGCTAAGTTGCCATTGGTGTATTTCTGTGTGCAGCGTCTGCTGTTGTTGCCATTGTTATTAATATTGTTGTTAATATTATTGCTGTTGTTATACCGTTCCATGTTGTCATCTAAGAGAGGGAGAGAGTGCAAAAGGGAAGCTCATATAAATAAATTGTTGTCATTGTATTCATTGTTTTTTTTTTTTTTTTGGTTCGTAATTTGATAAGAATTATTAAAAACTTGATTTGCAATTGATTGTTTTTGTTCACAAAATTTTGAAATTTATCTTAGTATTTAACTGTCAAAATACAACTTGGCGTTCAAGCCATTGCGCAATAAATTAGGGGAAAAGAAATTGCCAATTTACAACACTGTAAAGCTGCTTGTTTTTTTGTTTTTGGTATGAATTACCAACAACTTGAATTGAAATTGATTTTTATTGTATACAGAATGTTCAAATTGAACTTTATTTGACTGTCAAAATATAACTTGACATTCAAACTATTGCGAAATAAAATCAGATGAAAAACAATTGCTTTTACAACACTGTAAAGTTGTTTTATTTTTGTTTTTGGTAAGAAATTTCAAAAACTTGAAAATAAATTGATTTTTGTTGTTCACAAAATGCTCAAATTGAACTTTAACTTTTAAAATTTTAACTTGTCGAAAAGAGTTGCCTTTACAACACTGTAAAGTTGTAAGGCACTGTGTGAGTTAATTTCATTGTTCATTGCACAACACTGGTCATCAATTGAAATCACATGTCGCATGTCGCGCAAATGTTGCACGCAAATATTAGATGGTGTGAAGACGCCCTAACATCGTACGCCGCCTACTTACAAATCTTGAATAGTTGCGCGTGCAAGAAATCAGCCAGCTGTAAATGCATGACACTACCGTATAGTACATAAAGGCGCACAGTTTAAACGCGAGAATATCAAGAAAGGCAGCTAACTCAGTTGAGAGATGTGTGTATTAGTATCTGGAATTAAGACTTGATAAATTCACAACGATTCGCGATTCGCCCGACTGCACTTGCAGCTCAAATCAAACTAAACGGCTCGATTAGCGACGAGTGTGATATAAACAATAAAAACACAAACGGGCAATCAAACGCGGACAGGGCAGAACAACAACAACAACAACAAAAAGAAAACAACAAGGGGGAATTAAAAATAATACAAAATAACGAAAAAAACACAAAAAAAAAGCCCAGCAAGACTACAGTTCAAATCGACTGCTTGGCTGCGACTCGAATTGCGCTCTGCCATCGATGACGACACTGTGAATCACCCAATGAATCGGCGCTGTGACGACAACATTCGGGCTGATAACTCAACTCGTAGTACAGTCAGCTGGCCTGGACCTGGGCCAAAACCCAAGCCGAAGCACAAGCCCAAGCCCAAGCTGCTGGCTAAGCACGTGTTGCATGGCTGTTCTGTTGTCGCCACACGTATTTGTTGTACGTGTTGTTGCATGTATTCTACATACGAGTATGTTCGCATTTCATTGAGTGCACTTAGTGTCTGTATGCGCCAGTTTCACGTCATCTATATCAGCTTTTATGAAATAATTCCAAAAACATAACTTATTCATTGGCAAGCACGGCCCACTGCCGTGGCCTGAACCAATCTAATCTAGAGATGGACGTCATGACGCAAACTCGCCACAAAAACCAAAATCAAAATCAAAACACAGCACGCACGATTTCTTCCAAGAATAACACTCAAATTAAGTATACGTATATATACATTTACACTTCTATTCATATATTTATGGCACTTTTTATTTATTTTAAACTGGCATAGCAGAAATTGCGTGCATCTGACAAAATCTAAGATGCAACATTAATTGCGTTTTGAAATTATTTTAATTATAAATATATAACTGTGTAATCACACATTTATTGTAAAACTCATATCTAATATCATTATGGCTATATTATATATTTTCTGAAATTATTTCAGTGTGTCCAACTACAATAATAAAGGAAGCTATTGTAAGAATCAGTTCGTCAATCAATTTAAAGAGTTTTATCCACATATATTGAAAATATTAATATATTTAACAACACTCTTTCTTAAAATTGCATAGAATCGTGTCAGTTTGCGTGCAAGTTGCGTGAATTGATTAGTTTCTTATATCCATCTGACAGGACTTTAAGTAATAAAGAAAACATAAACTTTTCTTTAAATTTGTTTAATATAATTTTAAATTTTCATATTGTTTCCCATATTCGTGAGTGTTCGTGTCACGACAGAAAACACGAGTTGCATCCATCGCTAATCTTATCTATCTGTATAGAAAGTGTCGTCAGAGAATACGACCTTTAATACAAATTATAACCCATCAATTAGAAAAGAACATTTCTAATAATAATCCTATGTTATTTTCTTTTTTATGACTTTAATCTACAAATTTTGTATTAAAAATAGTTTTTATTTTTGACAAATTGTAGCTTTATGCTATAGCTAGGCGATTTGGCGAGCTCAACAACCTATAGATTAACTGAAATGGAGCTTGTGTACCAAGTTTCCCCAAAATTGGGAAGTGAAAGTTAAGGTTATCAAAAATACTTTAATCTCTTATTATCCTTGACCAATGAAGAAGACATTTCCAAGCCTATCTTGATGCAACTTATGAGGAAACTCACCAAATTAAAGTTTCATTAATATTCGATCCAATTTGATCGAACCACTATATCTTATCGCTTGAAAGTTGAGTTGTTGGAAAGAAAAAACTAATATGTTTTTTAGGATATGGCCAGCAAACTCAGGAATTCCAGATGTAGATTGGGTTTCATCAAAATTCCATTATTATTCGGATGAATAATGAGTTTCTGTGGGAACAACTTTTTGTTTTCACATATATTCCATTCAAATTCAGAAATTGCTTGTCTTATTATGATCCTTATAGGTTAGGTTAAGTCGGAAGGTCTCCCCCATAAAGGGTGAGCTCTCAAGACCATCTGGTCGATACAGATTGCATTAAATTGATTTAAATCCAAGCACTTTAGTATATAGTAGCTGCCATAGCAACAATCGGTCGAAAATAGCCGGCAACCTATCTTGTTTATCAATTGAATCCGAATGCCAGAAATAGCCAAAGTATTTCTGGCCAGTAGACAGTGCAACCAATTTTTGGGGCAACGCACCCGTCCACGGATGGGGGGGGGGGGGGGGGCACCCTCCATTTTCCATATGCTTTCACTGCGCTGGAATTTCTGCAATTTGTTTATGACTTTTTTGAAGCTGCTTAGAAATGCGCAAAAGCCAAATAACGGCACATAGCTAACAAAACGTATGTTTAATAAAAATAAAAAATAAAAAAACAAGAACAACAAGAGAAAGAGAGCAACCAGAAACTAAAAACAATAACAATAACAAATGACCAAATAAAACAGAAATAAAAAAAAAACAAACCGAAAATTAAAAATTAAAATAAATACAAGAAAAAAGCTACCAAAAACGACTACAATAAACAGGTACCAGCTCGTGCCTAGCGCCGCTCCATGTGACTATATAAATATGTGCATGTGTGTGTGTGTGCATGTGTGTGTGTGTGGTGTGCTTGTGTGTGTACCCCACCCACCACGCCTACCGCTTCAGCAACAACAACAACAACAACAGTGAAAGATACTTTGAAATTGTAGCGTAATTTTTTGGCGAATCCAAAAAATTTTAAATTCAAATTGAAATTGAAATTCAAAACAAGACCCACCCCACATCCCGCTGCCATCACACTCACACTCACACTCACACTAACAAAACCCCACCACACACCGCCCCGCCCCGCCCCGTCGCGGCCCGGCCCGGCCGGCAGTTATGCGCCGTGATTTATGAAAGAAAAGACGGCGACGACCGATCGGATCGTATCGGATCGGATCGGATCGGTTAGCATCGTGACTGAATGGAATTGCGTAGTGGGCTAAGCCAACAGCAGCACCAAGCGCAGAGGCAATGGCAATGACAAGAGGAATGCCCTCAACGGTTGCACCGAATCTGCTATACCCTGCAATTTACATAACACTTACATAACAGCAATCAAGTAAATGGAAACATTTAGAAACTGAAAATATCACATTACGATTACGTTGAGAACTAATCATTTGATGTAATAGAACAATACATTTATTTTTGTTTTGTTTTTTTCTTATTTCTACAACCTGACCTCGTGTCAGTTCTATATCAGCTGTTAGATCGCGCCAACATCTCATTAATTTTCAGCGTAATCTAATATTTTTCAAAGGTTGATTGCATCATTTTATGAAACTTAACTGTTTATTTTGTAAACTCTTATGAAATGTTTTTGAAAATTGCAAAATAAAGGAATCATCAGCAGTTCATATTAAAACCCTCTATCATATTTCCTTTTGATACTGAACAGGAATATATATACATATGTACTTTATAGGGTCGGAGATATCTCCTTCTGCCTGTTACAAACATTTGCACAGTTTTAATACTCCCTTTTTACCCAATTTATGGTTACAGGGTGTACCAATGAATTCTCGTTGATAAAGACCAGCTCATCAAATGTTCATCCTCGTTTAACTGTTAGTTGTTAGTGCAGAAATTCTTCCGTTTTCTAGGCCTCCTCCTCTCATATTTACATGCCATACTTGATGTCACCAAGTGTGACCACGAAATAATTTCTTATGTCAGAGTTGAATGCGATGTTTGACCAGTGTTGTAAAATGCTACTTATTGCAGTCAGTCAGTGCTTTACAATTGCATTAAATTATACAACAATTATATTGAATCGAAGCAAAACTTTTATCAAATATGATGAAGAGCAGGGAATATATAATTTATTTTTATATTTATTTAGATTTATAGTCAAGCTTAAAAAGCTTAGACTAACATATATAAAATTATTACTATATTAAAACTTGTTAATTTAAGAGATGTTTCACATAAAAAAGTAATTAAAATTAAATGTTAGCTTTAAGAAAATTAAAAAAAAGGTAAAAATCAAAACAAAATTTAAAAACAAAAAGTTTTTTAAGTTTATTTAATTTCCGATCTGTCTTAGTACAATAAACAAATTTTATAATTACAACTAATAGTAACAGGATTGGTTGCGCTGTTGTGAGCGAATCCAATATATAGTTATATCTTCCTTAAAATCTATAAGGAGGATTCAGATCATGATAGACAAAAAGAATGTGTTGTAAAAAAAAACAATTTTTTTTTCAAATGTGGTAATCCAAAAAAAAATCGATATAAATACAAAACAATATATAAATATATAAAAAATAAATTATCATGTTTTATTTTAACTCGGTAATTCGGAAATATCTACTAATTCGGACACTAACTGATCTTGAATTGTTCGGCTTAGCGAGTTTGTACTGTATTATCATGTAGTTATTATATAGTGTGAACAGGTTTTAATTCATATTATAAACTCTACAAAAATGAAATTTCTACAAGACTCCGTGAGTGTATATTACAAAAGCGGTGGCAAGCCAGTTTTCAAAATATTTCGCATTCAAAATCAATGCAAAATCAGCCATAAAATGTGTCATAACTTTTAATATGATATCAGCGCGAGTTCGTTGAAACCGAGCGCCTGATACAAATGAGTGTACGAATATATATCTTTATATATTCATATGTATAAGTATATGTGTGTATAGGACTAAATGGCATCCCTGGTTTCGTAGTATTTGTAGCCAGTTGGCAGCACTGTTGCAGCTCTCTGGCAGCGTTGCCAAAACGGAAATGCATCGCAATGCGATCGGCGCGTGTTGCTATTTGTGGCAACAAAAACACATCATCAGCATTATCATCATTAGCTAATGATCATTGGCATCATTCATAAGTTCCCACAGACTGCCTATATGTACATGTGTGTATATGTGTGTTTCTGTTTGCACGTGTGCGTGACCAAAGTTGAATGAATTCCACGAAGACGACGACGAAGTCGAAGAGGCAGACGAAGAGGCAGACGAAGGCCCCCCAAGACAGACGCCGGGCGAAGCCATCGAACCAACGCTCGAATTACAGCAAGCAACAAACTGAAGAACTGCGCGGCGAAGTGCGGCGCAGAAAGACCAACAAAAGAGATCATTAAGGGAAGAGCACAAAAGGAGACGCAAGAAATACAACAACGACAACAACAAAAAAGTGTTCAGCGCAAAAAAAAAATAGCAATTTTTCGCATGGCAACACACTAAAGAAACTTCCACGAGGAGCGCTCCACCCCGCCCCTTCCTAACAAAACTTGCACCCCTCGGGTCACTGGGCGGCTGTACTGCAGCTGGAAAACAATCGACAACACTTTCGTTAGCTTCGATGGTGTTTTTTTTTCAGCTGAAATATCGAGATGGAAAACTTGATTAATATTGTTTATAAGAAAATAAACACATTTCAAACAATCTAGTTTCAAATGAGCTTTGTAATTACTATAATTTTCTTCTAGTAATTTTCGATACTAATTATATAGGATATCTCTCAATCAAGTTATCTTGCACTTAGAATACTATCGTTAGTTAAGATGATCATTGATCAAGGACAACAAGTAATTGTTTTTCCTATTTCATTTACCTGCTTTCATTACTTGAAAAATGATCCGACACATGATATTTAGATCTTTTCCTAAACGTTTTCAATATTGTTTTAACCTTTTTCGTTGCAAATACCAATCGTTTTGGACTTTTAAAGTTATATACGATTAGTTGACATGCTACAGCGTTAAGGTAAAAACTTTCAACTAATAATATCGATGCGAAAAGATTTAAACGGAATCGGAAATGGGAACAGGCCTAATTGTACAACATTTAAACCTTATGGAAACAAAAAAAGAAAAAAATACGTTGCCAGGCATGAGTTAACATTAGTTTTATGCTGACTTGCGAATAGTTTGGACTGCGAACTTGTTCAAAAGTATTTAAGATTCTGTCGCATTTTTCAGTTAATAGCTTGGACCCTAAACGAGTTTCTATGTGGGGACGGAACAAAATGAGTTTAATGGATTTTGTGCGTATTTTTTAAGGGTGCTGAACTTCAAACTCGTTTCATTTTTTTTTTTTTGAGAGTTCATACAGTGCACGTGGAATGTTTTTTTTTTTTTTTTTTTTTTTTGAATGGATCCACGAGTAGATAGATCACATGGCCATAATTAATGAAAACTTAATTATGATTTATAGATTAGTTTGGATTATTTTCATTAAAGCTTGACTTTAAGCAATTTTCTAAACAAGATTAAATACGTTTGTTAAAATATATTTCAGATATATCTTAATGAAATACCAGATTGATGAGCGTATAACTTGGCTTATACTAAACATACAGGAAAGACATATTGACTTAAAGGCTTAAATATTATACAGGTATATGTTGGCCCAGTTAAGAGTTCTAGGGGGTCTAGTGACAAAATTGACTTGAAAATGTTTTTTTGAATTGAATTGAAAATTTGAAGCGTGCAGAAAATATACACTGTTTGTATAATTCTATAGAAGCACATTAGTTTGTTATAGAAGTTCTTATTTAATGTTTCTAAATTATTGCATTAAAGTCAAATTTGTAAACAACAATACAAAAAAAATAGAAAAAAGCAAGCTTGTTAATAACAATGTATTGCCTAATGAATGCTAAAAAATTGCATGTTCAATGAGAGTTTTGTACGTTGAATGTGATTAGATATAATTGTAATAGCTTAACCGATTGCCAATGGGCTTTTGCGCTATTAGAACCGGAAATTTAAATGACGCTTTAATGTATTGTATAATTGTGGCCAGGCCATAAAAATAAATCCACTGAAAATGAAGCCATTCGCATTCAATTACGTGCCCCATAGTCAAACCCACAAAACAGGCAGGCTGCCAGTTAGACAGACAGATAGACAGACAGACAGACGGACAGATGGACAGATAGACAGAGTGTTGGTGTTTGTATTATGCCCACATGAAAACCGAAAATTAGATTCATGTAAGACACTATAATACAGGAAGAGTTTCTGTCTACGCTACGTGCACATAGCCGTAGCCGGAGCCGGAGACTTGGGCCGGACTTGGCCGCGGGGATCTGCCGGGTCTGTTGACGTGCGCTTAACCGGGCCGAGCAGCTGCTAATCAACAATTTTGAAGGAAGAAGCTCACGCAACTTGGCGCGATGACGTTAGACGGCCAATTATTTATTTAATGCTCGACTGGTTGCCCGGCCCCAGTCTCAGTCTCAGTATCTCGCACCAGTACCAGTACCAGTACCAGCACAGATACAGATACAGATACATTTACATATATGCACATTCTGATTACAATTAGAAAACAAAATCAAATACAAAACGTATAAGAGCGTGGGTACGGGCCAAAAGGGGGGTGACGGGGGGCGCCAGGGGCGCGTCAATCAAGCGCGCTTGATAATCGCTTTGTTGTTGCTAGCAAATCGATAAACAAATCACTTCCGATGACGACATTGAGCACATGGCGTATGCGCAATGCGCGATTGCGTCTAAACCTCAGACCGTTAATGTTACCGTTTCCACACCCACACCCACACTCCCCACCGCTTCCGCAGGGCGGGTGCAGCGCTGGGTTGGTCAGTGCATTCATGCGTGGGAACAGCCGCCTTATCAGGCGCCAAGGCCCCGATAACTGGCCGACTAATGCAGAAAAAGGGCCACAAGCAGCAGCAATATCATCATATATATATCATATATTATTGATTGCCAACGAAATATCGGCAGATATAAGACGTTGGGTTAAATAAGCGGCGTCTTTAGTCTCTGTCTTGACAGCTTGATGAATGGTTTAAAAGTACAAACATCAATTCAATTAGATGCAGCAGATCCAGTAATACGAGTAGTTCTTATCAGATGGTAGTCTATGTCTATATATAAAACAAGTAAGAATGCCTTAGTCCAGTATAATCGACCACAAGACACCCTGTACACAGGTCTTGCCACTGCTCTACATTACTGCATTTTGTTTAACGAAAGTTATATCTGTGTTTATTTACCGATTGACTTGAAATTTGCACAGCAAACTCAAAGTGACCCATGTACTAGACATGTCAAATCCCTAGGCTACATCTGTTAAGTAGTTGCTGTAAAACGTTTTAATCAAATTATAGGGGTGCGGGGGGAAATCTGAAATAAACTTGATCTGCGAACCTACATACCAAATTTGATGTCTCTAGCTCTTATAGTTCCTGAGTTCGAAAAGGCTAGTTCGACGCGGCTATTGATACTGATCAAGTATTTATACACATAAAGGTTCGGAGACGTTTCCTTCAGCCTGTTATGTGTACAGGGAGTAAATGTCAGCTTTGTTAGCGATAAGCTTTGTCTAAACAAACTCACCGCGTCAATATTGATTAAAGCGTTGCGGACGTGACAAGTCAACTCATATCCTTAAAGCCTGCTAAAATAATTAACCACACTATTTATCACTGAATTTGCGATTACTAATTTGTTTCATCAACCGGATGGAAATATAAGTATATAATTAAAATGCCGTTGCGGACGCTACAAAAAACCGAAATCTCTGAGAATTTTGTAGTATAAGCAAAAAAAAAGAAAATATATCACTTAACATCAGAGAAAGTGTAATATTTGGGAACATTAGAACTGGTGCTTCGTGTTCCTAGTTGCAAATAAAATATTCCTTGTTCTACACTCTTTAAGCGTTCGATCGTCTTTACAGTCAACTTACTAGATCTTGGCAGTATTGTGTCAGTTCTTAGAGTTACTTAGCAGAGTTCTATTATTTCGGTAATCTAGTATTTCTGTAAAATATGTATCCTTGGCAACTTTAATTACTTTCAAGAGTCTCGACTCATTTAACCTCCTTTAATCCAATTACCGAGCTGATAATAGCACTTACCCATTGTCCCAGAAAGTCAATACACATATAACAACAAATAACAAAATAAATACTACAATAAGCAATAATATTAATGAGGCGAAAATTTTGATAAATTAGGAAACTGGGTAAAATTGCCTGCGTCATTGCCAATATAAGTGTGGGCTGGCAGGGCGTGGGGGGGAAATTGTTGGCACTTGAAGAGGTGGGAAATATTCCGCATATCATTCACAATTGTTATTAATTTGAAACATTATGGGACGCAGTGTTTACACAACAAAATAACAAAAAAAAAGAAACCCAAAAGCCAAAAGCCAAGCATATACTATAAGAATGAACAAAAAGTAAAAGTGTTTGAGTCAACAATGCTCGACCTACAGATACCCAGTGCACAGTTTTGCAGTTACCTTATGAAACTTGTAACATATTTGCAACAAATAGTCCTTCTTTTCAACGAATTCTCAATATGATTCGTTAGCGAACTTGGCGATATAGCTTGTGTAGATGATAAACTACATACATACTAAATTTACTGATTCTAACTCTTAAGATCTCTAAGATCGACGGGATGATACAGACGAATATGCCCATTTGATGGGTATTTTTGTATAAATATGAAAAAACTAATTGTAGCGACGTTTGCATTTTGTTTTTGTTATGTTTCTGTTTTCATTTTCGTTTCGAATTTTTATTGCTTTAGAAAAATGAGATGGTAAAGTATTTTTATACATTTTCGGCATTTTTCTCGCTAAACGGCAAATGAGTTGAGTAGGCCGTGGCGTCCGCGTGCTGCCTGTCACAATTCTATGATGCTGACATGTTTCTGACATTCAACAATGAAAGAACACAACTTAAATACAACCAAACTACTACTACTACTTATATCAGATATATAAAATCAGCTTTATCCAAAAGGTCTATGAAAAAGCATGCCAGAATGAGGCGTTGCACTTTGAAGTTGAGTTTTTACAATGGAACTGCACTTATATGCATTAAGTTTCTTTCCTCTTGAGCTACCAGACTTCAGTTGACTTTAAATGAGGCTGGCAACTCTAGCAATGGGCTGCAGTCTGGCAAGCATAGGCAAACACTTGAAAAGGACTATTCTGTTATGAAATCAGGCTTAATTAAGCTATGTTTAATTACAACTTTGTGGTTTTGAATTTGATTACTTGATTTATTTACTGTTCTAGGGCTACCAGAGCGTCAGATTGACTTTAAATGAAGTCTGGCAACTCTAGCAATGGGCTGCAGTCTGGCAAGCTTAGGCAAATACTTGAAAAGGGCGTTTCAGTTACTAAATATGCTTATGCCCACTTTGTGCCTTTGAATTGGATGGATGTTCTTAGATTATTTCCTGTTGTAGGGGCTACCAGAGCGTTAAATTAACTTTAAGTGAAGCCTGGCAACTCTAGCAATTGACTGCAGTCTGGCAAGCTTAGTCAGTTATTAAATCAGCTTTAATCAAGCCATAAAGCATGCTGATTTGCACATTAAGCTCTTGATGAAGAACATTACTCCAGAGTTTCGAAAGTAAGTACTACTTCTTAAGGCTAATTTCGTTTCCAGTCTGATGATTGCCAAGAAATGCAATTAGCGCTGCCAGCTATAAATGTAATGATCATTAGAACTAACGGCCAGCTGTTGATCGTGATGATGATGAATTTGGCCCAAAACCTGGTTACACATACACATTGTATCTAATGCTTTGTAGATTGTATCTAGCGGCGACCTATATAAGTATGTATGTATCTATATAATGTATATATGTATTGTGACGCCTACGGCAATACGATTATTTCTCAGGTGGCTTTCGTACACAGATGCGAGCGAATACTATATAATAATACGTAAGAAATGTTGTTTTGATTTGTGCTCATGACAAAATGATTTCATGCTTTGCTTTTGTGTGAATTTGTTGTTGTTGTTGTTATTGTTGTTTGTTTCTTGTGTTTTAGTGTTTATCGGCGTATTTTGTTTTGATACGTTCTGTGCCAAAATTTCATATTCATTCATACAAAATGTACGCAAACATTCTTAACAATATATCTATGTATATGTAGCATAGATTGGAGGTGCATATACTTTAATTATTATTGAAATACACAATCAAAATTAAAATGCATACATAAATAATGACATTAAATGCTAATGCTGACGTGTGTTTTCACTTGATGCTTTTCCCTAAACCATTTCTATGTTATTCCGAGTGTAAATATCTATGTACATATATATTAATATGTGTGTATTTTCAGCAACATGGGGGCACATTATTTTTGAGCACATAATACAAACCGCAGCGGCAAAATGATTTATTTGTGCACAACGGGCAAACGACAAACGCCAAACGCCAAAAGTAATCAAAGTAATACAAATGAGCGCACAGTTTATAAAAATAAACAACAAACAAAATGGAGCAGACAGCCTGACAGACGGACGGACAGCATACTACATACCCAGTTTGCTAAGGAGGCCAGTATCTGCAGCTGTATCTGTATCTGTATCTTAGAGATGGCCAACAAACGAAGGTTCTATCGGGAATTTCGTTAGAAAGACTGTGAACCAGATTGAGACCGGGATTCTACTCATTTTCCCAAGCTAAAACCGAACCAGGAACCACTTCAAAGCTGTGCTAGTAGAAGTATCAATCTGTATCTGTATCTGCAGCTGTATCTGTATCTGTATCTTAGAGATGGCCAACAAACGAAGGTTCTATCGAGAATATCGTTAGCAAGGCTGTGAACCAGATTGCAACTGGGATTCTACTCATTTTTCCACGTTGAACCGAACCACGAACCACTTTAAAGAAGCTGTGCTAGTGGAAGTATCTATCTGTATCTGTATCTGTATCTATATATGTTTCTGTATCTTAAAGATGGCCAACAAACGAAGGTTCTATCGGGAATTTCGTTAGAAAGACTGTGAACCAGATTGAGACCGGGATTCTACTCCTTTTTCCTACACTGAACCGAACCACGAACCACTTCAAAGAAGCTATGTATATATGGATCTGTATCTGTATCTGTATCTGTATCTGTATCTGTATCTGTATCTGTATCTGTAGCTGTAGCTGTAGCTGTAGCTGTAGCTGTAGCTGTAGCTGTAGCTGTATCTGTATCTGTATCTGTATCTGTATCTGTATCTGTATCTGTATCTGTATCTGTATCTGTATCTGTATCTGTATCTGTATCTGTATCTGTATCTGTATCTGTATCTGTATCTGTATCTGTATCTGTATCTGTATCTGTATCTGTATCTGTATCTGTATCTGTATCTGTATCTGTATCTGTATCTGTATCTGTATCTGTATCTGTATCTGTACCTCACTGCATATCAAGTTTGCATCAAAGCTTAGATACTTAGCGATAAAATCCTTTTATTTCCCTGATTTTTAAGCATCGCAGGGATTATAAATTAAGCAAATTATTAAATTAACTTTATTATATTTAGTGAAAAGTATATTTACGACACATTTATCGCTAGCTATCGATGTGTTCAACCATAATCAGCGAAAACCTATCGATTACTGTCACTTGAATGTTTGGCCCACCTCCATATGTATCTGTATCTGTATCTGAATTTGCAGCTTCTATCTGCTGAATAAGTATCTTTTGGGATCTACAAGGGCAAGCTGGCTAGAGAAATGATGGCAAATTTTGATGCATGCCGGCAGCTGTGTGAAAAATAAAACCAACGCAACAACAACCAAAACAAATAACAACAAATAAAAAGAAAAGTCAAAAAATAAAAATAAAAACAACAACAAATAAATAAAAATAAATAAACGTTGTGCGACTTTGGCTCTATTTGCATGCGTACTTATGTATTTAATTTTAAATAGAAAGTAACCTCAATTGCACTTGTAAAAAACATAAGTAAATAGCATGAAAACACATAAGAAAAGAGAAGCCAGATAAACATGGCCAGGCCCCGAAAAACGAAGCAGAGAATACCAAGAGAAACAGAGAGAGAGAGAGAGACACAAAACTGTGAACTGCGACTGTGACTGCGACTACGATTCGAGTGAAAGGCCAAGTCACAAAAAAATAATGACATGATGAGAAAGTAAGTTGTGGATAGATAATAATAGTGCCTATAAGGCAAACTATGTTCAGGGTGTATGCATGAAAATTGCATTCATTTGTTGTGCACAACTGACGGAAGTAATGTACTATGATGATAATCAGCTGGGTAAAGGAAGAAGCCCATGCGGAATTCCTGTTAATGACTCCAAACTTTGGCCTAAGATGTCGAATTTCCCCCAACCAAAAAGAGGTAAGGAGAAGTAGAAGGAAGAAAGAGAAAGAGTTGTTGTAAAATGTAATTTATTGTTACGCTTGTCACACGACGCGATGAGTGTGCAAATCAACAAGTTGGCGCACAAAACCGCAAAAACCGAAACGAAACGAAACCAAACCAAACGAAACAATAACAAGAAACAGAAACAAACTACAATTAGAGGAAACGACACATAAGTGCCCTATACATACATACATACATCCATCAGATACATATGGTATACATAAATACATAAATACATCGCTTGTTTTGGTTGAAATGCGAGTGTATTTAGGCACTGTTTTGCATATGCGGCCTGTCACAACAATTATTTCAATTTCAATTTCAATTTCGTTGAATGAAATGTCATCAGAAATGGAACATCGAAGTGAGTGAATGCGAATAAACAAACAAAAACTAATCTGATGCGACTGACAAAAATAGAAATAAATGCTTTAAAACAGTCCCCAAGCTAAATGTTTACTATTTACTTGTCTGTACTGATTGCGTCAAACCGAATTAGCACAAAATGTTAATGTGACAATAACATTGAGATCTTAACAGCAGGCTGTTAACCCAAATGAGATGACTTTTTATAAATATGTACTAAATATGCATATTAATAACAATACTTTTTTAAGCTAACTATATAAGTAATTGACTGCATAGGAATACTAAGCGTTAGCATAATTTACTTTAAATACTGTTAAGTTTTTGTAACAGCTTGCTGTTAAAAATGTTAATGAAAATGCTTTGCTGTTAGCGAAAATTTAATTAATAAATTAAACTTATATATACATATGTCTTTGTGTAAAAGTGCTATAGTTTTTTATACACATATATATATATATGATTTTTTGTATATATGCTGTTATTAAGTTAATTCCTTAGCTGATGTTGTGACTGAATTCAAGAAATAAATAAATTTCAAGCACACAAAACCGACGATTTATGTGCATTTTATTAAATATATATAAGTATATATATAAGTGCTTATATATAGTTTTGATTTGATTGTAAAATGTTGCTGCACATTGTCAACATGTTGCTGGGCAACATGTTGCGCGCGAGAGTAAAAGTGCCCACAAATTAGCCTCAATTTTGTATATGGTTTTCACGCTGGCAAAATGTGACTCTGCACTAACAACAACAATAAACATACGAATGTTTAGCACTCATGTGTGTCTCTGTGTGTGTGTGTGTGTGTGTGTGAGTGTGTACTTGTGTGTGTTGCAATTATGTGCGCGTGAAAACGTGTTAACAACTGAAAACACAGCGCACATTTTGAGTTATTACTTTTGGGACGGCTTCGGTTCGGGCTTGACCGGCCGGCTGGCCTGCTGGCCGGCTGGCCGGCTGGCTGTTTGGCTATTTGGCCATTTGGCTATTTAGTTGGCTTGGCTGATTGGCTAACAAACGGAGTGGCAGCCAACCGGCTGCATACTTCTCTGGCTTTAACTGACCCTTGACGAATTTCTGTGTCTAAATCTTGTTTGGTTTGCATATTACCTAACGTTAGCAACTGAAATGCCGATGATATTGCCATTTCTGCTTCTCAATTTTGTTGACTTTGTTTTGCTTGGCCAAATCGGTCACACTTCATTTGGGGCATGCGGCTCCTTGTATAACACTTCGTTTGGCTTCGTCTTCATTTCGCATTCAAATGAAAGTCGCGTAAAAGTCAACATAATAATAATAATAAAACTTGTTGCCTGCTAGAAGAAAGTGGCTGACTCGTTTCCCAATGTCACTCACTCAGTCAGTCAGTCAGTCAGTCAGTCGAACTTACAAAGGCCAACAATGGAATGCAAAAAACTGCTAAGCAATTTCACTCAACAAATGTTTCTTACTCGCTTTTTTTCGCTCTGTCCCATATGCACCCTCTTCCCCATTAATATATTGTTTTGTTTTTTGTCAGTTATATAGTTTATATACAGGTATAGGTATACATTTTTAATATGACAAACTGGCGCTGACTGGAACAAGCTGTTTTTTGAAAACTCAAACTTACTTGTACCTGTATTCCAAACACTTTCCGCACTTTAGGATGGATTTAGCAGGATTGAAGGGAAATACATCTCAATATATTTATTGTGTAGAGCTTTGCAAAGCACTTCAAAGTTGTCCATATGTTAATTTCACCTCTGCATTCATTATCCACCCTCAGGGGGTGGAATTATCAAAAAAACCCACATTTAAGGATGGATTTTTCAAAATTGGCAGCTCATACATCACAATTGTTGTTGAAAAGGAGTCTCTATGTTAATTTCAATCCTGCCTTTATTATCCACTCTCAGAGGGTGGAGTTTTTCAAAATCTTGTATTTTGCCATAAAACTAAGCTCTTGCTGTGCATTTAATTTCTAACAGTCTATGAATTTAGCTATTGTTTTGTATAATTCTATGCATATCTATGAAAAAGTCACATTTTTGTGATGTGATGCATTTTGTTGCATACTGTACTCAGCTTAAAAAGCCACAAGGCTATTGAGTGAGTGAGTTAAAAGGCTTGAGACATATTCATCGAATGATTCAAATACAAGAAAAAACAAAACAAAAATGCAATTCATTTGGTTGGAGAACAGAAAACTGTTATATCTCAATTAGGTGAACTAAGTGCTCGTTGACTATGGTATAAGGGAGCCGTAATATCTGAACAGTTGGGCTCGTTTTGGACGATTCGGCCAGCTCATTCATCAAAGTGCTCATGATTTATGTGACCACATAACAGAAAATGATTGTGCATATATATATTTTTAATTCATAATATGTATATATATTTTATATATGTATATATATTTTATATATGTATATATATATGTAAGTTTATTTTTAAGCATGGTGCTTGGTTTTGAATTGCGGCACGTTCAATCAAGCAACAGCAACAGCAACAGCAACATCAGCAACAACAACAGGCCAAAGTGAAAACGAAGCCAAGTTAAATAAGAAGTTCAAAAAACAACAACAACACCAACAACAAAAAGCAGCAAAACTTTCGCTTTGGCTTTGGACTTGGCCATCACCATTGGCAACGAAGAAAACCAACAAAAGCAAAATACCAAAAACAAAAAACGACAAATATGTATGTATCTGTGTGTGCGTGTGTGTGTGTGTGTGTGTGTGTGTGTGTGTGTAGTAAAAAGACCTATAAAAAATAAAGGTAGCTGGAAATGGAAATGAATGACAATCCGCTGCTCAGGTCGCCGGATCTCTTGGCCATATATCATGACAATGACGTTCGACCTTTCTTATGTCACGTATTTTATCTATGTTTTGTTATACTATATATTTTCTGTTGTTGTTGGCCAATTTCGCAATTTCTTTGACTTTTCACTTTTGACCAGGTTTTTCTCGATCTGCTTCTTCTTCTACTACTACTTCGTCGGTTAATGCTAATTTATTGTCTTAATCGCATGGCCGATTATGTCACGACATACGCGACACGAGGCACGACCTGCCCTGCCCCCCTTGGCCCCAGCATCTTCTGCCGCGATCTCTGCAGTTGGCCAGGCCAATTGAAACATGTTAAGGCCACGAGAGACGCGTGATTTTAAGATTATATAGAGCAGCTGATAAAAAAGTGTATGTATATACATACATACATATATATGTATGTATATGTCGAGAAATTACTTGGAAAAATGAAGATCTTCAATGAAATGTGCTCAAATCGAATAGATGCCCTGTTAAAGCATCGAGCATTTTAATTTATGCTTAAATAATAAAGCAATATTTATGAAAAATACATTTGAAATAACAACAAAATTAAGGCCAATTATTTAGTAGTATTATTTGGTACACATGTTGCTATATAGTAGTATGGTATATAGTAGTATGGTATATAGTAGTATGGTATATAGTAGTATAGCATAGTATGGTATATAGTAGTGTGGCATAGTATGGTATATTGTGGTATGGTATATAGTAGCATGGTATATAGTAGTATGGTATATAGTAGTATGGTATATAGTAGTATGGTATATAGTAGTGTGGCATAGTATGGTATATAGTAGTATGGTTTATAGTAGTATGGTATATAGTAGTATGGCCTATAGTAGTATGGCATAGTATGGCATATATAGTAGCTCGTCTGTTAAAAACTCTCTGGCCATTTTCACCAACATGCCTTCATCCCTGATCACTTATCTGATTACTATGATCTTTGCCGGAAACGCGCCCTATACTGTATATCGATAACAAATTTGTCGTATTATGATCCTTGAAAATGTATCGTAATTCTACGATTCGAACGATCAACTTAAGTGATTGTTATACAATGTGTGTTTTTATCGAAATGCGTCTTAAAATTATCGATAAACTGTATGCAAACAAGGGAAAATAATATTATTAAGACCAGAAAATTCAAACATGAGCTCAATGAGCAGGTGTATTGCTGCTTGAACTGCCAAAATACTCTTTCTTTTCTGAACATAATTTCTGCAACAACTTTGTGGCTTGCAAAGTCCACATTTTGTCATAAGCTGCACTATATTTTAACGAATAAATTGATAAAAATGTGAATAATTTATTATAATTACTTACATGTTTACATTTATGTTCATCAGTTTTAAAACGCAAACAACAAAGTAACGCTTATAAACAGTTCACAAGAAAGTATCAGACTTATCGATAACATGCAATTATAAACAAATCGTATATTAGCGTTCGATTTTCGATAACATGCAATTATTGATCATGAATCAGTTATGCTGGTGAACATGGCCAATATTTGCCGCAACACGAAATTTGACAAAAATATTAGAAAAATGGTTCAAAATATTAGAGTTTGAATTTCTAAAATAAAGAAATATATTTTTTAAAATTAGCAAATATTTCGAAAAATTAGAAATAAGAAAATTTAGTTTTTGAGATTGCAGATTTACGTTTAGGAAATAAGTTTCTTAATTGTCGAAATTATTTCTATGAAATGGAAAACATTTCTGGGTTTCAGGTCGATTTTTTTTCTTAGTATACAAACTTTTAAATAGTTTTGTTTTTAAATTTTTTTTGAGAGTTTTAGTGTGCTATTCTTTTCGGTTAATTTAATAAAGACAGGGTAAAGAATATATATAAATATCCATATATATATAGTATATATATACATATATATGACAATATAAATTGTGTTCTAATATCAACAAGAAATGCGACTAAATGCCAGCAAATTAGCATAAGAGTTCAAATAAATTAAATAAATAAACGAGCAATGTGAATGAGCATAAACAACCAAAGAAACAACAACAACAACAACAGCAACAACAACAATGCAAACATGTTTTTCTGATATCAATAATCAAAATCATATGATGATGAGTGCCCCGCAAAATTGTGTAATAAAATTAAATGCGAAAAAAGAAGAAATAATAGAAACAGAGAGGGAAACAGAAACAAGAACTGAAACAATCCAAAAGGTAAATCAAATTAAATTCAATCCGCACAAAATAAAGATATTAGAGGCCCGGCAACGTTCGCGATAAGTCTATGAGACTTCAGGGTTGCCCCAAAAACACCCGGATAATGAATGAAACATTAGCGCACACGTGCCAGCCCATGATTGATACTCACTCCGTTAATCTGGAGCGTCACATCCGTGACAGTCGGCTAAATAGAAACGAATGATAAAACTGGTTGACTAATCTATGCTTCAAGTACAATGGCAGAGAGATTTTCAATGATTTGTCAGTGATTATTAGGGATATTACCTCTAGTTATATATGCAGAATATAGGCTGATGCTGCGTTACGGACGTGACAGTTTAAAAGAATGAATAATAGCAGCAAATAGTTAAGTTATGTTTCAAGTACAATAGCAGTTAGATTTTCAATGATTTGTCATTGATTATTAAGGATTTTTCTTCGAGTTATCTAGCAGAATATAGGCTGATTCTGAGTTACGGACGTGACACTTAAAATTAATAATAGCAGTAAATAGTTAATTTATGTTTCAGGTACAATGGCACAACGAATTTAAATGATTTATCAGTAATTATTAAGGGTTTTACTTCTAGTTTTATATGCATAATATGGACTGATCCTGCGTTACGGACGTGACACTTAAAATGAATAATAGCAGTAGATAAATAACTTAAGTTTCAAGAACAACGGCAGAGAGATTTTCAATGATTTTTCAGTAATTATTTGGGGTTTTTCTTCGAGTTATCTATGCAGCATATAGGAAGATGCTGCGTTACGGACGTGACAGTTAAAATGAATATTATCAGTAAATAGTTAACTTATGTTAACGGAACAATGGCAGAGAGATTTTCAATGATTTGTCAGTGAATATTGAGTGTTTTTCTTCGAGTTATCTATGCAGATTATGTACTGATGCTGCGTTACGGACGTGACACCTTAAAGGAAAAATAGCAGAAGAAGACTAAAACAAATATCAGAGTTATTTGAAATGTTTTTGAGTGATTATTAAGGGGTTTACTCCTCGTTAACTGTTAATTAAATTTGCATTAATTCCACGTTGCGGACGTGACAGCTCAGCTCATGTTTCTTTTATTCTGTTGGTGCTCTGAATTAAAATAAAAATGTAGAAAAATAACTACTTTGAGCGTACTTTCACATGGTATTAACAAGTATTTCCCAAACTTGTTTCAGGCAACAATATAATTAACGTTACGGACGTTACAGTTGTAAAAAAAGTTGTTTTGGGGGCACAATTTTCGCAAAGAAAAAACATTCGTTTGAAATAAAAAAAAAGTGGAATATTTGAGAAAATTATAGTCAACATTTTGTCGAACTAACTGTGTAGTTTCAAATGGGGGGAATTACTTTTATTGTTTATTGTTTATTTGGAGAAGGCAGTAATAATGGTAAATTAGTGCTAATAGTACTAGCTAGTTACAGGCTGCTCATGATTAATAATATGCATGTTAGAACTGTGGCAAATCGATGGGGCGTATACTTGATGCGACTAAACGATTTGCATCATTTTGGCGAGCAGAGCTCTCTCTTGATGTCTATAATTACAAGTTGAAGTTACGCAATGACACGCAACGCGGCTATATAGATTGAAAACTATTTAACGAACGGGAACAATGGGGTGCAAGGGGGTAGACCAACAGTAGCAATCATAATAATAATAATAATAATATTATAATATTAGTAATAATAATGCGCATTAAGCTGAAACTTCAAGTTTGGAAACGACGACAGCGTAATTAGGGATACGTAAGTACTGCATGCCACTGTTGACAGGCTGTTGAGCATGCAACAATGTTGCAAGAGATATGGAAAACCGTTACAAAACCCAGCTGGGGCCCCCTTCTTCCCCTGCTAGGTCTCACATACCAAACCCAATTGAAAAGCTGTTGAAAAAACCAACAAATAATAACTAACAAGTTTCGTTTGGTGATAAGTGTAAATTGGTGAAACCAATTAATCTCAAGTTTTCATTTCAGCTGCTTATGAAACTAATAAATTGTTTAACTTTTTACTTTTTACTTAACTTATTGTTCTACACGTTATACAATATAGTAGTAGTATTCTAGACAGTATAATATTATAGTATTATACTGCAGGTTCATTTTTAATACTAATCCCAAATGTTGTCACATTTCAGCATTATTCTTTGTTCACCTGATTTTTTCTCGAATTATGTTCTTTTAATAGTCTTTATATTGTTTTTCTCACAAGATTTTCTTTATGATCTTAATTTAATTGGTAAACATGGTTAGACATCCATTTTGATTTCCGATTCCGATCAAAACTTATAAACGAAATTTTTCCGAAACACGTTTGATTTTCAATATGAAATGTTTTCCCGCTTTGAGCATAACCTTAAAAAGTAACCATTTTATGGGTACAGGGAGTAAAAACGGGGTAAAATTCAGGATGTTTATGGGTACAGAGAGTAAAAATGGAGAAAAATTCAATTCAATTGAGCATAACCTTAGAAAGTCACCACTTTATGAGTACAGAGGGTAAAAAGGGAGAAAACTCAGGCTATTTATGGGTACAGGGAGTAAAAACGGGGTAAAATTTAGGATGAAAAGCACTCGCATATTGAAAGAGGCTTAAAATCAAGCCTTTGCCTATTTCCAAATCTGCATCGAAATCGTTAAAAGTTCTCAAAGGTTTGATAAGTTTTTTTAAGGTTAATAAACTATTCGGAAAGGGAAAATGCGTTTACTAATTGAAAACGTGAACAAGAAATCGAAAGTTTAAAGAATAAACTAAAAATGCTTTAAAGGTTTTATAAAATTGAACATGGTTTATCTAAACCTTAAGTAATATCAATTTTCCCCCTCAGTTTACTATAATAATAGAACAATCTTATGTTATATCAATTTCCCCCCTCAGTTTATTATAATAACAATACAATCTTATATCATAAAAGGCTTTAAAGTCTGCACATGCGGCGGTTTTGAGCAGGAAGGATGTGGTCTGGCTACTTTTGGCAATCACTGTACTGACTGCAGTGCCGGCGTCTTTGAATCTTATTTATTTAAATTCATTTACTGCCCACACTTTGGCTCTGTGGCACACATAAAAATAAATGAACTCAATTTGAGTAGCCGAACAACAACAACAACAACAACAATAACAACAACAATAACAAACGCAAGGCAAAGACAAAAGTCAACGAAAATAGCTGGCAAAAAAAAAAAAAAAGAGCCAAAAACAAATATAAATAAAAATGTTAACTCAACTCTTATTTGCACACCTATATATACCTATATATATATATTGATATATGCTCATTTTGGGGCTATAGTACTACGTTTAACTACGGATCACGGACGGAGGGGCAGACCTTTCTCAACTGAAAAGAAAGTAAGCCGGCCAAAAGTTGTTGTGCTAATTTCATTTGGTGCCTTTTGGCGACAGTTCGACATTTCGGATGGGAATGAAAGTTGCTTTGATTAGTAACTATTATGTAAGTCTTCAGAGTTTGGCGTAACTTAAAACTTGATTTAATTTTATTGTTATAGTGTTGTTTGCTTGATTTTTGCATTATTTTTAGTTGATGACTTGATGGTTGCTTAACTGTCGTTTGGGATTTGATTTTTATTCAGCCCAGCTCCCATTTTCACTTTTGTGTTTCCGTTTTAAGGTGCTCCTAAAATCGCCAAACTTCGATAAACGCTTAGCGCGCTTTACAACACTGTTTAGCGTTAGATTAACAAATATCTTTGATTAAAACAACTACATCAAAATTGTTGTAATGTTCGCCACATTATACTGTGGCACATTGTTGTTGCATGGATGAGAATGTAGAAGTAAGGCAAAATAACTTACCACTAATTTTCCTCCCGTGCCCTTTTGTAACAAAAACCTTTCACACATTTGACCTTAAGTCTATTTACCGTGCGTAACGACGGGTGGGAGTAGATTTTTCAAGTTTCAGACAACAGTTTTGCGCTCGTGGAGCGAACCCGATTCTGTGATAAAATCAAACCTTGAAGGGTACTATATATTGTGCCAACATATCATTTATATATACATATATAGATATTCTTGCGATTTGAAAAGTAAATGAATTGATTGATTCGAATTGGGAGCAGTACTTGAGCATCGTAAGGTTGCGTCGTCATTTGACAAGACAGAGTATTGTTAAGATAGCAAATATAGTTGGGTAACTTTTAATTGGCAGCTTGCTCTGGCAAATGAATATTTGCTATTTGCACACTGGAAACTAGAAATACTTCGTATGTAGTATTTTAATAGAATTTAAGTAGTACGCTTGTATATGTACCTAAATGGTCGACGTTATCATTCGAGATACTGCAACGCAGCCGAACGAACACAGCACAAAATTAGCTGAACAACACAAAATGCGAGGGATAGGTCAGGCATACCATATACATATGTACATATATACCATATACCTTATGCCGCATTATAAATACTATATAGTATACTCTCGTATATTTATACTGTACTGATACTGATTGCCGTTTAGCCGGGATTTGGAGTCTTTCTCAGCATCTAATAGAGTCTCTCTCTCTCTCTCTCTGCCTGTCTGTCTGTCTGTCTGTCTCTCTGACTCCATCAGCTGTTTTGCCAAACACGTTCTGTATTTTTACTCAACTTTAGTTGAGGCTATTAATACAAGCTATATACTTATAACTGCGACCTGTCTGAGAGAGCTTGGCCCAACAGCACGCGTCACATTCTATGGGAAAGACCCAGAGGAAAAAAAAATACAAAAAACACAGTTTCTTATTTGCATTGTGAATACATTGCAGCTGTTCAAACTTGAGGTTTTCAAGCCTGCCCCTAACTGTTTGGTGCTTTTTTCTTAAAATATTTTATGTGTCATATTTGATCCCGCCAGTAATTAGGCTGGTGAAATTAAGACAACTGTTAAAGTGAGGATAATACAGTTTAGGGAGGGTACAAGATTTTCCTAAGACTGAAGAAGGTTCTTAAAGTTTACAAATGCAGTAAACTATTGTAGGTTAGGTTAGGTTAGGTTCGGTTAGGTTATGGTTAGGTTAGGTTAGGTTAGGTTAGGTTAGGTTAGGTTAGGTGAGGTTAGGTTAAGACCATCTGGTTCTTAGTGGCACCGCATATTTGAACCTTGTGACATCTAAGATAATTTGAAGATAATTTTCGCTAATTTTAGGAGTTGGTTCCTCGATACAATCTCCAGGGAAGTGAAGCTATGGCAGATGCCAGATGGTTGAGTTTACTTCGACTATACAAGTAGTTATAGATAGGTAGATATTGCAACCTACCGATGTTTGAGAAGTATATGAAACTACAATTCTGCGAACTTAAGGAGTTATATTAGGAGTTCATCCCTTTGCAGGGATGCAAAGCTGTGGCATTCAAGAAAATTGAGTCTGCTTCTCATATAGAAAAAAGAGCTCGATAATTTCGATGGATGAAAAAACATAAATCCATATCATTAGAACTGCTGTAGAGCCTAGAAAAACACATATCTTTAAGGGGGAAAAAAACACAAACTTTTAATTCAAATTTTTTAGTTCAGCTTAGCCCCTAACTTGAAATACATTTCGTATTATTCAACTCAACTTTAGCTGGGTTATTCTTTGAACAACAATATCATATAATATTCTGAGCTGCATTCCAAATTCGCTTTGCTTCTTGGTATTACAACGTGCCCCTTGAGTATATCCCCCCCGCGTTATATTGTGCGTCATACAAGAAAACGAAGCGTGTTCCTTTTGAAATGTTGAGTCACGGTAAAAGTTATAAGTTGAGAGCCTGATCGAGAGGGAGGAGGAGGGGGGTAGGAGTAGGAGTAGTAGTGTCTCACTTACTTTTGCCCTTGGCCAGGCCGCTGGCCACTTGCAGGAATCCATAGATGGCAATGATAACGCAGGGCAGCGCTATGACGCCAAAGGACACGTAATCCATGTGCTCAAAATAGTGTGTAATTTGCTCCATATTTGGTATTTTGTTGTTGTTGTTGTTTCTGTTTGTCACTTCACAACACTTAACACTTAAAAGAACATAAAAGAAAACAATGCCACTAGCTGCTGTTTATTTAATAAACAATAGTATTTACTTTATTCTTTAATTTTTGAATTTTTTTTTGTATTATTTTGCGCAGGCGCGCATTCTTTTTGAATTTGAATATTTTTCAATTTTTCTTTTTAGAGTTTTGAAAAAATATTTAATATTTTTTGTATTTTTTTGAAATCCAATTGGATTTGTTTTCTGCAAATTTCGTTATTCACGTTTCGTAAGAGTTTCGCTGTTATTTGTTGTTGTTCAAACTATTTGTTGTTGTTGCTGCTGTTGTTGTTGTCGTTTTCTCGTCTGGCTTCTGCGCTTGCTCACCTCTGTCGCGCCGTTGTAGTTGTTGTTGTTGTTGTTGTAATTGTTGTCTGTGTATCCTTCGGCTGCTTTATGTGCCTGTGTTGCGCTCTTATTGTGGTTGTTATAGCCAGCCGTTGTTGCAGCGCCATGTTTTGATTTGCATGGACCCCCCCCAAAAAAGGACTCCGGCAGCTCGCTTGTCTGCCGTGTGCTTGTTGGGATTTGTGCGTGCAGCTTTTGCAGAATTGCATTCGATTGCAACAACAACAAAATATATATATATATGAAATATAATAGTGCAAAACGAACAAAATGTAATATTTGTATATATATATATATAGTCGCGACGCGTGTATAAGTTTATAACTTATTTCTTTTCAAATGCACACACAAAAAAAAACCGACCGGAATTTGGAATCACAAATTGCGCTCGTTCGCACCGACCGTTACACACGTCCGTCTCGTTCGGCTTTGTTTTTGCATCTGCCTGATATGTTAAGTTTACATATTGGTGTTATGGATTTTGCTGCAACTGTTTGGCGGCGCTGTTAAGTTGCGCATGTTAAATGAAATTCAAAAGCATGTTGAAACTGCGCATCGTGCGCTGTTAGCGCAAGCACATGCTAATGTTATACTCGCTATGGCACTGCCAAACTCACAATGAGCGCAACATTCTGTTAAAATCACTCTCACGCTACGCTCTTTAGGAAATGCGTGTATGAGTCAAAGCGGTAAATGTGACGACAAGAACGGGTCGCACAGTAGGCGCACAATAAAGAAAATATACAGTGCACGCTTAATAGAATGAACCAGTTATGTTTGCTATGTTGAGTGTTCACTCTGACGATTGTCAGGAAAAAGTTTTTTTTGGTTATGGCTGATTTTTTTTTAATTAAATAAATAAAAATCCAATTTACAAGTAATAATGCTCTTTTCGAGTATACCCGACTATGAGACACCCTTCTTCTCTGCACACATTGATTTGCCCATTTTCTTTTAATTCGTCTTGTAAATGTGTGTATAAAAGGCTTTGATGCATTTTCATGATTGCCTTATTTTTAAGAATTTGATTAATAACATAATCAATATTTCAATATTGTTATAAGAGTCATGATGCTATTAGGTAAATATCTTCATAGCCAGGCGATTGTTTCTTAATTTTAATTAACTTTTTAGTTATTAAATTTTCAGTTGAAGCAAGGACCATCAATGTACTTTTGTATTTGTAATGTTGTGTTATATTTTTGTATTATTTTCTGGTCAATATAGTGTTCTTTTGTTCAAATGAAACATTATTTGTGAGCCAAAAACGATTGTTAATTATAAACAAGTAAGAACATATACATATCTTCAAAGACAACCTCTCAAGAGAAGAAAAAAAAGCATTAACAAGTATATCATATTGAATCTTTGATATATTGAATCTCAAATCTCGACCGATAGTAGTAGTATATCACATTGAATCTATGACATATTGAATCTCAAATCTCGACCGATAGTTACTAAGACAGCTTTATAATAAAGTGATCCGCCCTTTAATCAAATTTAGCTGAGTATATAAAATATTTTAAGACTTGATTTTGCTTTAAGGTAAAAACAAAAAAGTTTTTTATACAACACTTAATATTTTTACTAAATGTTCCTATGACAGCTATAAGATATAGTGGTGGGATTTTGGTAGAGTTTAGCTAGGTATCTGAATGGAACTTGGCACAGATGCTTCCTATAGCTGATATATGTATGTTGCAAAAGGCCGAATCGGATCACTATATTGCCAAACAAGCATTGATAGTAAAATCCTCGAGTTGGGCCAAAAAATGCATCGATACTATCGAGGTGTAATACTAATAATACTAATAGGATATTTTGCACAATAGACAAAATGATGCATAACAATGCTCTCGACTCAAGATTGGCCTTAATAAGTTAAGACAATGCATTAACTAAAGTGGGTATATTAAAATTATATTCATTCTTGGGTTCAATTTAGCATTCATTGAGCTACTTTTCTAAGTGTCCACTCAATCATAGGTTACATTAAATTTGTAGATGATGTGTAATGTGTAATCGACCCAAATGCCACAAGAAAGTAGCTCAAGTGAACTTCTAGTGCAATTCAAGAGGAACGCATCCGCTAAGCAAAAATTATCAACGCATGCCAATCAAATGGGCCCCACTGTGCGCTCCCTGAAGAGCGCAGCCTTTTGAAACTGATGGGTGGGGAATGGGGGGTGGGGGGTATAGCCAACATCAAGGCAAGTTGATCAACAAAGGGTTGCATGGGGTGCAATCGAGGACATTGGGTTGGACTGGCTACAAAGGCAGGAGGGCGGGCAGATGCCGTGTTCTGTCTGATTCTGGTACTGCAGACACGTACGTGTACAACAACAAGCGCCATTGTTGCGCCATTGTTGCACCAATGTTGTTGCTGTTCTTGTTGCCACAAGGTTACGTGCATACACAGCCAGACACACACACACAGACACACACACAGATAGACATGGGACAGCTCAGCGTTTTCACTAGACGGATTGAGGGCCGTTCGTTGTCCATAGAAACTGAAACCTTGACAACTCTTATCCCCACGGTGTTCCCACAGAACTAACAACTTCATCCTAACAGCGTCAGCAAGATTTTGATATTAGAATGCTGTCTGTACCTATGTATATATGTATGTATGTATGTCTACTAGCCCTTAGATTATGCAATAAAAGTTCTGTGTACTGTTGTCTTTGGATTACGATTCTAGGGTGGAAACAAGTGAGAGCTTTGCAGTCGGGAGTTCTCGTATACAGTCCACCCTGTGCCAGTCTGGCTTAAGTATTAAATAATGATAATTTCACAATAAAAATCGTAAATAATTATTATAATATACATATATATATATAGTGAGATATAATGATTATAGTACGATATTTATAAAATTGCACAAAATAAATGATTGTTCTTATAGAAAACCCTTCTAATCATTTTATAATCATTACTATATAGTTTTAAACTTAGATCCATATCTATATCTATATCTATATCTATATCTATATCTATATCTATATCTATATCTATATCTATATCTATATCTATATCTATATCTATATCTATATCTATATCTATATCTATATCTATATCTATATCTATATCTATATCTATATCTATATCTATATCTATATCTATATCTATATCTATATCTATATCTATATCTATATCTATATCTATATCTATATCTATATCTATATCTATATCTATATCTATATCTATATCTATATCTATATCTATATCTATATCTATATCTATATCTATATCTATATCTATATCTATATCTATATCTATATCTATATCTATATCTATATCTATATCTATATCTATATCTATATCTATATCTATATCTATATCTATATCTATATCTATATCTATATCTATATCTATATCTATATCTATATCTATATCTATATCTATATCTATATCTATATCTATATCTATATCTATATCTATATCTATATCTATATCTATATCTATATCTATATCTATATCTATATCTATATCTATATCTATATCTATATCTATATCTATATCTATATCTATATCTATATCTATATCTATATCTATATCTATATCTATATCTATATCTATATCTATATCTATATCTATATCTATATCTATATCTATATCTATATCTATATCTATATCTATATCTATATCTATATCTATATCTATATCTATATCTATATCTATGTCTATATCTATATCTATATCTATATCTATATCTATATCTATATCTATATCTATGTATATCTATATCTATATCTATATCTATATCTATATCTATATCTATATCTATATCTATATCTATATCTATATCTATATCTATATCTATATCTACTATATCTTAGGGGTTCAGTGGACTATTGAGTATCGTTCGATTACAAAACTGGGCATCCTATCGAGCAATCACCCCGCACACTCCGCACATGTCCTTGCACAATACACGATTTCGTACTCCGCCGTCGCCGTGTTGCGTCTGCTTGCATTGTGCAAGCAGTTTCGTCATGAGGCAAGCAGATGGCGTAAGGCCAAGCAACATGTGTCGCCAGTTGGTATCTGTATGTGCCCGCTCCTGCCGCTCTGTCCCGCTCCTCCCTCCGATAACTGACTGAGCTCAGGTTCAACGAAACATCGCTGCCAAAATGTTAATGACTCGACGAGACGAGACGAGACGAGACGCGACGCCTCGCCTCGACGCGCAATTGCAACCCTCAAACAGGCCCCGCTCTCCACCCTCCACTCTCCAGTTTTCAGTCTCGAGTTTTGAGTCTCCACACTCCAGTCTGCGGTCTCCATACCGCTGTTCCCAGTTGGCCCCCAAAGTCCACGTTGCTGTTGTTATTGTTGTTGTTGTTAATTCAATAGTCACACATCTGGCCGGGCGAGTTTTGGCCGTTGAACCCAAGCGAAGGACTTCAATGCCTCCCCCCTCAAACCCCACTTGTCGCCTACACTTTTGTACACACACCACACACCCACGTTTCCTGTTTTTAATTTTCGTATTATCATCTTTTTAATGGTTGATAAATTTTGCTGAAATTTATGCGCTATTCGAAAATTATACAAATGCAACAAGTTTCACATTTAATAATATTTATGTGTGTTATTGTTATTGTTTTTATTGTTGTTTTTGCCACTTGGCAAATGCGCAATTTCTAACGCGTTTGGCATCATAAATAATTGCACATACAATTCTTACCAATATCTCTGAATTGCCAACTGAATTTCGTTGAATATATTTGTTTATAATTATTTAATTGAGTTTGGGGCGTGGCAAGTCATACATAAGTTTCAGTAGAACTTACCCAACAATTTGTCAAATGCATAAATCAATCATATGTACTCACCTGGAAAAAAATGGAGAAAAATTAAATCAATTTTAGGCAACTATTATGAGTAAATATATTATAACTATGTATATAACAACACTTGAACTTTTTAGAGAATTAAGTCATCAAAGTTATTTGAGAATCTCGGCTAAGTACGACTATATTTATACTCCAATATTATATGGCAGTTAAACCAAAAAGGGAAGCGCCCAAAGGCTTAATAGCGATATACGAGCCTGTTCCCATTTCCGAGTACTTTTCAATCCGCAACGTTTACGTTATTGTGTTCTCGTTTCCGAATGAAAGAGCCAACGTTTTTACACCCTGTACCCAAAAATGGCTAAAAGCGGGTACTAAAACTGTGGAATTGTATGCAACAGACAAAAGGAAACATCCCTGATCCTATAAAGCATATTTTTTCCTGATCCACCTCCTTGCCTACCAACTCCCATAACTTTATCAAAACTTTACCGATTTCCATACAGAATGGAATGTCTTCTTGATCATGTTTTGGCATTTAAATTTCAATCATATTCCAATATATTTTCGAAAATTGACAAGAGTGTTGCCCCTTGTATTACTGCCTAAGTTGTTGTACCAACTTTCAGCAATATATGGACCTTGTAAACTGAGAGAGTACATTAATTGGAAACAGTCAAATGGAAATGCCTTAGCTCGACTTCTTTATCAACAAATTTGTAGATAGTATTCTTAAGTACATACATACATATTTATATTATTTTTGTTTACAATTCTACGGTGGAAAATTTCCGGGTATTAAAATTCGTATTGACAATATAGAGGAGACAGAGAAAACAAGTAAAACAGTAAACAGCTAGTCTCAAAAAATGTGTTTAACGCTATATTAACTTTCATGGAGAAGAAGGATCTTACTAAAGAACGAATTGCTAGGAAGAGAAAACCTTTTTTTTTTGGTTATGTTTGCCTATGCCAATTTCTCAATTTAGAAGCTTTAAGGTGGGAACTCAATTCAATCTTGATCGCGACCCAGCATCATTGTATGCGTGGAGTTGAGCGAAAGTATGCAGTGTGCGCCGTCCGTGTGAGCTTTGTCTATGATCGCCATCAAGATGAGCGCGATCACAGAAACTAAAGAGCGCACTCCTCTCAACCGAAAGTTTCTTGATCGCAGCAATATCAACATATGCTTGATATTTGTCTCCGATCATGAAGCTTTGTTGTTGCCAAATTACGCTCATTAGCCTATTTGGTGGTACTTTTTTGCATGCACTTCATATGGAACGCGCTCAGAGTCATATGTTGCTTTTCTATTGAACACACGTACACGCATGGATCGCGATCAAGATTGAAGTGAGTTCCCACCTTAAGAAGGCAATACCAATATGAGAGTAATTTAGTTGCCAGTGCAACTCTCAAATTGTTTGCAGCAAAGCGCGTTTCTAAACTAACTGTAAAAAGCAGCTTTAATGTGCAGTTAATAATTCAAAAACGAAACTTTGAACTTTTGCCGTCAGGCGAAAACTTACACCCTTGAAAAAAGCTTATCGATGAAACGAACCGTTGCTTTCCTGCTTCTATCCGTTGTTGTTGTTGTTGATTTAATATACGCCGCTTTCATTAATCAGCTGGCGTGAGAGCAAGCTATAGAATGAGAGAGCCAAGGAAGAAGATCGACAGAGAGCGAGCGCACACAAGAGAGGGAGAGCGAGAGAGCGTGTATGCGTGCAGTTAGAAAAGCTAAGCGACGTCATTGCAGGTGCTTGAACTTTCTGCTGCAAGTTCCATATCTGTCTGATAACGTCTGATGACAACATAGAGCAGAGGAGTGTGTGTAGAAGAGCAGAGGAGAGAAGAGGAGCGGAGAGACGAGCAGCAACAACTGTTGCGCGTGCCGCAGGCCATTGGGCAACAACAGTTCGTTCAACTGGCGCAATTTTTAAATATTAGACGCGACACAGGCCAGGTTGATTGAACCAGCCATATTTAACGTATGTACATATGTAAGTATATACCACTCCCCCCAGCCGAGCGTCCTTGCCTTGCAACAACGACAACGACAACGACGCAAATTGTTGGGGTAGGCGACATTTCGACAGTCAGGCGGGGAAGAGTGCAATGCGCTAAATAATTAATAAATTGTTAATTATCACCATATTTTATAGCGATGTATGTACATATGTATGTATGTATGTATGTATTGTTGCCCCGTTGTCATGCAATTTGCATTGCAATGCATTCTTGGCTCATGGTCATTGCATGCAACAAAAACAAGAATAACCTTTTTGCTTGTTGTTTTCATTTGCCCGTTTCCTGTCTACGTCTCTTTGTTCATCTGCCGACAACGCCCAGGAAGTAATATACATATGCTCACTTACATACAATCACACACACACACACACACACATACATGCGCACGCTCTTGTAGCTGATTAAGCTGTGGCACAACTGTACCAGCAACGTTGCCTACCCCAATCCCCCATAGCCCAGCCCAGCCATCATACATATGGCAAGCTTAAGTACACCTGTGTCAAAAGCATTCGGCACGTGGCAAATTGCCTGAACTTGTTGCGGAAACGCTAAACGGAGTTTTTGATTCCCAGAACGGAAGTCGAATCGAACACATTTCTGCGGGTATGTGAGAGGGTGAGGTTTAATTTAATATCAATTGCAGTCAACAAGGAATTCATTATAGTCATAAAAACGATAAGAAATTGTATTTTAAGATCCCCCACTAATTTAGTGTGTTTTACTTGGTTTTTTTTGTAGTACACTTGTTCTGGGGAGATCATAACACCTTATCAGGCAATTAGCTTCAATATACGATATATTTTTCAAAACCCATGCTGCGTATGCGTAATTACTCCCTGTACCCATAATATGGGTAAAAAGGGGGTACTAAATCTGTGCAAATGTATGTAACAGGCAGAAGGCAGAAGAAGACATCTCCGACCCTATAAAGTATATATATTCTTGATCAGCATCAAAGGAGATTTCGATTTGGCCATGTCCGTCTGTCTGTCTGTCCGGATGAACGCGTCAATCTCAGCAACTATTAGAGCTAGAGACACCAAATTTGGTATGTACGTTCCTGTATACCATACGCAGATCAAGTATGTTTCCAATTTCAGATATCGCCCCCCGTTTTCTCGCAATTCAATAAAAACGTTTTATTTCAACAATTTAAAAGATAGAGCTGTGGGATTTGGCACGTATAATACTTTGGTCACTCTTTATCTACTGTCCAAATTTCAAGTCGATTGGATAATAAACAAGGAAGCTATTCCCGAAAGAAGACTCAGTGCTGCAGAGCGTGGGAGGGCTTGACCTGGGTACAGGGAGTTTTGTTGTCGGGTAAACTCGACTATATCATTCTTACTTGTTTTGTTATACATATATGCTGGGTACAGGTATGAAAAAAACAACTCTAACCAAAGTAATAGTTATCGAGCATCATATTTAGTTAAAACAGGGATCGCAAATAAAACTTATGAGTTTTAAAAAATCAAACCTGAAAAAAAAATACCTAGAAATTTGGGAAAAATTTTGAAATACTTTTATTGAATGGGGTTTCCTGGAAACAGGATTAACTTTTATTTTCAATTTTTATTATTCAACGACAAATAAGAAGGATCACACTATTTTCTTCAATTCGTCCTTGAAGGAAATAGTATGATACATCATATGAAAGGTATTGAATCATAGATCAAGAATATTTTTACATTTTTTTAATATACCACTTGGTTCAAAAGATATTTACATTCAATTTTTATAGTAAAAATTAAAATATATTTTATAATTTTTTTGTTAAAAAGAAATTATTTTTATTTTTAATTTTTATTATAAAAATCAACAAATAACTTTTAATTAATAATTTTAATTTTTTAATTAGAATAATTACGGTCCCGGATTTAAACTCAATGAAAGTAAGTAATATTATTTTTTCAAGACCCTGGCAGCCATTGCTGATACAGATAGTCAGATAGTTTTAAGTTTTAGGTTATATAATTAGTTTTTAAATAAATAAATAAAGGTTCTTATTAAGTCAAAGTCTATTACTAAATTAAAATAAATCGTATATATAAATTATTTCTCAACTTATATCAACTACGATCAATCGTTTTAATTTTTATATCTCATTTCGAAATAAAACAAAAATTTCCGTTTTTCTTATTCGAAAGGTATTAACTAAAGTATCTTAACCGGAAAACTTTATAGGCCGAATATGCAATCAGTTATTGGAATTCAGAAAAGCTAATCATTTCGATTGATCGGAACTAGTAGTACTACTTATTACTGAACAAGTTTTGTTTTATTTCAAGAAAAGAATATATATATTTTCCACAAATCACTTGATTGTAAAATAAATATCCCCTGATTGGGTATAATTACCCATAAAATGATCACAAGTTATTGTAAGTAGCTGAGGATAGGATGATGTAGAAGAAGTGCACGCTTTTATCGGAGTGAGCTTGCGATAAGCTTTAATTAAAATGAATGACAACAATGTGAAGATATTAAAATTTTGAGTAACGAGCTAAAGTTGAATGAGCAACGCGCAAAAGGCAGATAAAGGAGATTGCAAAAGAAAACTTGGAGTGTTGAGGTAGCACACCATATATGTACATACATACATACATACATATGTATACAATATTACATACATACATATGTACTCACAAATATACACACGTACATATGTAGATACATTAGGATAACATTTCCGAGTGCATGCAAGTTGCACGTCGACAGCGCAATATCAGAGCTAACAAAGAGCTTTTGCGCAATAGCTTTTGAGAGCTTTCTGCGTTGCCTCTGTGTATGTGTGTGAGCGTTTGAACGTTTGCGCTTTCGCAAATTGAATTCTACTGTGTCTTAGTGCATTGAACCCCATTGTTTATTTAATTTTGGGCAATTCATTTGTGTGTCTCGATATAAGACGCTAAAATTTGCTGATATTTGCGCACCGACAAAAAGAGCAAGATAGAGCGGGTGAGAGGGAGTAGACGCGAAAGGGAGCGAACGAGAGAAAGCTGCAAGAATACACACATACATACATACATATATCAAATAAATTGCCCAATGCCAATGCCAAATGGTAAAAAGCCCAACAAACCCCAAATGCTCTGCACCCGCCCCTAACGGCCAGCACCGTCACAACACACACACGGTGGGGCGGCGTTGGGGAGGTTATTTTAACCTCGAAAAACAAACTTTTGGCATTCAAGTTCATTGCCGTGCCTTAACCTCAAACGAGTGCGTTGCCTTATTCTTGTTGTTATTGTTGTTATTGTTGTTCTGGTTCTTCTCAGTGCCGGCGCGTTTAATGTGCTTGCACTTATGATTATTATTATTTTTGTGGCGCATTGCTTAGAGATATCTACAAAAATTGACTTGTAATGCCCCATGTTCATCCTTGGCCGGTAATTAATTACTATGATTATTTATCATTACCTGTTCCGGGAGTAGTATTATGCTTAAAAGTCACATAAACATTTCATAAATGAGCTTGCATTATCTGGCTGAGATTTTGAATATAGCAATACGGAAAATTTTATATATATGAAATTCCCCTCATTTTAAGTGATTCAATTATTGTGTTTCACCAGAAATCTTATAAACGTATAAGCAAATCTTTAGAGTCTTAGCATTATACAGTAGATCATGATAATCTGAAACACGAAAGTCTATTAATAGTATATGAATTCCGCTTACAGCAAACTATTTTTTTTCTTTTAATGACACTTGTTTATTTGAGAAACTAAATGCGAAGAGACCCATATTGCACATACATATATGTACATGGATATATACTATGTAGACGTATCCATAGATATTTTGCTCATTTAATGAGCTGTGGTTAAATTGTTAATACTACAAATAATCAACAGTTTTATTGGTACAATCGGAGCTAGTTATTTAAACTCATCAGTAAACAAAGAACCAGTGAAAAACCCGTGACAAAAGCTTGATAGTTTTCTATAATAGTTGAAAACAACGTAGTATCAAGTAGTTAAACAAAGTATATATATTCTTGATCAGCATCAATAGCCGCCCAAGGGCTTTATAGAGATATACGAGCCTGTTCCCACTGCCGAGTACTTTTCAATCCGCAACGTTTACGTTATTGTGTTCTCGTTTCCGAATGAAAGAGCTACCATTTTTACACCCTGTACCCTCAAATAGGTAAAAGCGGGTACTAAAACTGTTGAATTGTATGCAACAGGCAAAAGGAAACATCCCCGATCCTATAAAGCATATTTTTTCCTGATCTCCTCCTTGCCTACCAACTCCCATAACTTTATCGAAACTTTACCGATTTCCATACAGAATGGAATGGCTTTTTGATCATGTTATGTCTGTTTCTATATCAAACTAGTCTCTCATTTTTAGAGCTATCGTGATTAAACTTGGCTAAGATGTTTCAGGAAGAACATTTCCACTACATACATATGTACATACATATGTCGGAACCATAAGAACGATCGGGTGAAAGGTGTTTTTGTGTAATACTGTTATTTTATTCAATGACCAAACTCAACAAATCTAAGTGTCGGTTAGAGTACACAAACTCAACAAATTTAATCAAAATCTGACCACTACTTTTTATATATGCCATAGGGCGATCGATATAAAAAAACTTTTTTGTTAGAAGAAGTAGAAGTTTCAATATAGTAGAAGAAGAAGAGAGCGTAGAACACTTGCTCTGTCACTGCCCCGCCCGCACTTAGCAGGTGGCGGCTCCGCTACCTGGGAAATTTTAGCTGCAAAAGTCTATAGGATTTATCCGAGGTAGGGATAAATAATATACGCTAATTCATGAATTTCGTCAATTGCTTCAAAGGGGAAGACATAAAGAATTTATGTGGTAACACAAGTGGCCAATTATGGCCCAAGTGTGGTATATGTGAACAACAGTTCCTATGATACAGCCACCGTAACCTACCTAACCTAACCTAAGATATTTTGAAAAAACTTGCGAGTACTGTATAAAGTTAACGAATTACATCAATAGGTATGAAGTTTTATACTCAATGAATTTACATACATATGTAACCATTGTGATCTGTGATTTGCTCGCAAAATGCTTAATTTCTACCACTGTGCGCAAGGTCTGCAATCAGCTGATTCTCTTTGCGGTTGCGGTTGCACAGCTGTTTCGATTTGTTGCGATGTTGTTGTTGTTGTTTTGTGTTCTTGCAAGTGCGAAACGTGCGAAGCGATAAACTTGACTATTTATGTATGTGCTTTTACAGTATTAAACAATAACAATAACAATGCAAGGAGGGAGAATCAGTGTAAAGCACAGAGACAAGAATAAAGCTCAAGACAATAACAAAAGACTCACATGTTATTGCTGCTGCTGCTGCTGTTGTTGTTGTTACTGATGCTTGTTCGATGGTGTTGTTGTTGTTGCTGAAAAATGTCGCTGCTATTGATGTTGTTGTTGTTATTATTGGCGCTCTATATTTGGACCACATTGGACGCGCATTTGAATTATAATACATCTTCGGCTGCTGCTTGAGTTTGAAGCAGTTCTTCTTGCTGTTGTTGTTGTACAGTTTGTTGTAATTGCATTCAAGCGTCCCCCTTCTGTGCTGCTTGCCGCTCTGCCCCTGGTCCTGGTCATGTTCCTGGTCCGGCTTGCGCTTGTAGGCAATTGATGCGGATGCGTTTGTGTTTGCGGATACATCCGCAACGAGCTGCATGTTGTTGTTTGTTGTTTGTTGTTGTATTATTATGTTAATTTTTTGTTAGTGTTCTTGCTGTTGTACTAGTTGCAGTTGCAGTTGTTGATGTATTTTTTGTGAATGTTTCCGCAACAATACGCACATTGCTTCAAAAGTTGTTGTTTGATTTTGGAAAATACTACGACAAATACAACACGGCTGCCAAAAAGTCAGATACAGATAATACAACTGAATTTCGCGCGATATTGTATGTATATTTCAAGCGGTTCGGCGGCCTGCGGTTGACGTCAAATTGTGGCGCGGGAAAATTCTTTTTACGCAGCACTTGAATATGCCTGGATTCAGAAAGAGATCTTTTATTGAAGGTTCACTGCCACAGCAACAACAACAATAAAAAAAATTGCCAAAAAATGCTACTATTCGTGTGTGTGTTTGTGTGTTAATCACAATTCAAATTTGTTAACTGATTTCAAAACTGGCGCAAGAAATTGCACGCCCAGCTGCCTAACTTGTTGACCAGCAACAACAAAATAAATGTCTGCGGCCCCCGTGTATGATTGAAGCTCAGAATGGCCTGGCAGCGGCAGCGACAGCGACAGCAGCAGCAGCAGCGACTGCGACTGTCTCTCCCATACGTGTGCACATGTGTATGTGTGTATGTTTTGATGTGTGAACGAATGAACTTGCCAGCTTTTGTTGCTGCTGCTGCCGCCGCCGCTGCCGCTGCTGCTGGTGCTGCTGCTGCCTCTGCTGCTGCTGCCTCTGCTTCTGCCTTGTAACAGCGACGCTGCCGTCGAGGTGTATGCAAACAAAGAAAAAGACGCTGCTACGCTGCGCTGTTTGGGGCCCGATGCTGACGCATGTTTCCAATTGCGCCTAACCCAAATTCAAGTGTCACTTGCGGTTGTGGTCATGGAGCAGCCAGCCAGCCATTGGCAAAAGCTTTCAAGCTGCACCAGTTGAAAGCGCGCCAAAAAGCTCTTGCCAGTCGCGCAGCACCGTGTGTCCATCTCAATGTTAATGCTATGAAATTGATTATTTACGTTCAGCGGAGCGCCGGTGGTAAAGGTCCAGTCAACACTTTATATGGAACGTATTATATGGCCAATAGCGTACTTAATATTTCAATTTGCAATTATTTTTTATGTTTACAAACAGGCCCACATGTAAAGTAACTTTTGGCATTTTTAGGGACAGCATTTCTAGCATTTATCGGTGCCCTATGACAGTTTATGTATGTACATTTTGCTATTTCGATATATACCAAACGGTCCACATATTAACAATATATGAAAACATACCACTTGGATGGATAACTGGGCCTTAAGCGCAGTTACGAGTATATACGTTAAATCTGTATTAACTGTAATTCGGCCCAGTGTTAAGGTATATGTGTAATCCTAATTGTCATCTGTGATAACATATTTTTATGCCCTTTCAGAGAGGGTACTAGAATTTGATAACGATATGTGTAACGAACTGACGTTCAACCGTTGACGTTGTGGATTTTATACTTTTTGACAGCTAAGCAACTTGACTCTGTTGACTATCATAAAGAAATACAAGTTTTCCAAGCAACAGCACACCTATAATCCATTTTACGAACCACTTAAATTTCGGATATATTTTATATTTGCAAGCGTACTTACAAAGATTGTTTTCCTTGGTGAACCCTTTTATAATATGATCGTAAAAACTTAAGAAAACTATCGAAATTAACTAATTTAACTAAACTAAAATTAAAGTTACCTGAAATTTATGTACTATGGCTTCTACGAGCTGCTACTTACCAAATCGTATCCACATTTAGAGCTCTAGTTGTTCACAATATGCAAGTTTATAAACATTGGTAAACCAATTTTGATCTGGAATAATATTTGTAAATATGCGTGGCAACACAAATAACCTTACAGGATCAGCTCGAATAGTCAACTACTGAGTCGCTTGCCTGATGAAACTATTATATATAGGGCACAGTCAAGGCGCAGGCAAAAATATGCTTAGAAACAGATTAAAAACACATTGCGACCGATAAGCGAGCAGCCAACAGGTAGTTAACCGTAACGACCGACAGTGCCAGGATATATCTATTTTTGCCTGTCCCAACCACACTCAGGACAAGCAGGCGCGTGTCGCTGGCATTCGTATACCTGCGACATGAATCGCCAGGAAACTATTGTGCTGTGCACCAGTGTGCAGCGGCGATGTTCAAAAGCTTTCTAATGCTACGAAGCTTTGGGCGAGCTTTGATCGGCAACTTGGCAGTGCGTGCTTGCAATTTGGCGTCAGATAAGACGTCGACTGCGCTGCAATTGTTGGTTATTTGTTTTACGCTCGAAATTCTAAACAGAATTCAACGTGTTTCTCAATTTGCCCATGCCATGTGCATGCGCCTCTGCCTCTGTGTGTGTGTGTGTGTGTGTGCGTGTGTGTGTGAGAGTGTACGTATTTTGCATGCGATTGCGGAGCCAGAGTCGCGCTCGAGGCATTTCCAGGCACGTACGATCTTTGACGCCAGCGTCAGCGTCTCAATGCGCTTTCAGATACAATTAGCATTCGCATCCCATTGGATACGGCACTGCTACGACTACAACTACAGCCACAGCTGGGGCTAAAGGGTGCCTTTTTTTTGTCAATGCCATTGCCAATTGCGTTTCCATTTCAAGATTTGTGCCAGCGGCTTTATCACACAACCAAATGCGCAGCTTGAACCAAATGCATGCTTGGCCGCTGAGTCACGCTCGTAACTCTCATCAGTCCACGAATCCGAGTAGCGCCCGTTCATCAAATTAGAGCACACGCATATAGGTGAACACATACATGCAAACACACATGCATACATACGTAAATATACTTAACAGTGAAAGCTCCCGACTGTCATATACTCTGCTAGCCCACTCCTGAAGATCATATTATATACAAAGATACAATTGCTGATTATTTGCGGGTGCGGGGCAGTGTGCATGGCAAACATATTTTTGATCCAATCTTTCAAGGAGCTCAGCGGTACTACTGCAATCAAATTTCATGATTGAAGCTTCGAAATTGTGGAAGATAATGATAATATTTAAAATGTTTGAGAACAAGATCTCGCTGCTCAATGGTTGTCCGTGGTCCCATTTTACAAAACTTATTTTTCTGGAGTGATCTACTTATGAAATGCAGCCAAAATTACTTAAAAACGTATTGCGAATATAATGACTAAAGCATAGCAAAATAAACAACCATTATTCTGCAAAATAACGGAATTTGGCTCAGCTGCAAAGTATCTGGTTGAAATAAGCTGTGACATTGTTTTTAGTTGATTTCTTAGTTTTAAATTATTTAAAAACATTAAAAAAATACATAAAAAATAAATAAAGTTATATTTGACAAGTTAAAACATAGAGCTAACAACCTGCGTTTATATAATTTTGATATCTCTTTTGGTTACGCCATTATAGCTGGTTAAAGTTAGTAGATAGATTATTGCCAAATTGCTTGCCAAATTAAGTTTAGAAAACATTGCAATCATTCAACTGTATATACACCATTTCACGTTGGGAACAGAGTATAATCAGCGTCAAGCGATGGGCGGGAGATGAGAGACGAGTATCGAAAGCCGCGCTCGCGTTCTCATTCTCCGTCTCCGTTCTCCGGGAGAACAGAGAACGCACAAAAATTGTGTCACCGTGTCATGTTTAACTTTTGAGACGACCGACGGAGGTGTTGTCGTCTACCGTTTAAGCGGGCACTTAAACAAACTTTCCACTAAATGCAAATATCATAAGGAAGTCATGCAAATAAGACAGTCACAAAACAAAGTAATACAAATAAACAGACAAATTGTCATTAAGAAGGCTAATGACTCAAAACTTGGGAATCTTGATATCTCCAATTCGAGTGGGGAGAGACAGAGAGAGAGAGAGAGAGAGAGAGCTGCATTCCGATTGCGATTGAACCGTTATTTCTAAAAGTAGGGATTCCTTTTGGCGCGCCCGTTCTTTAGTGACAACTTTCAAATGTTCTCCTAACCCACTTTAATATATTTACAAGCAAAAGCAAATATTAGTAATATCGAATAGTAAAAGTTTGTAAGTTTTCAAAAAGAAAGGAAAAATGATGTAAAATCTAAATATTGGGTTAATTGTAGTATCACATTATAAAGAATTTTAAAAATTAATGTTGATTGTAATATACATATATATAATATATTGTATATATAAAAAAAAATAAAAAAAATGTAAAAATAGTACAGAAAATATTTTTCCGTAGTCTCCATCAAAATTTATGAACATCTAATTTGACTTCATTAAAAAATTTTCACTTTACAAGATCTCTAATCAATTTTTGCTCTAATTTTCAGCAGCCCAAACTAATGAAACGCGGGAGATGCCAACTTGCTTTACAGTAATAGGCTTGAGATGCCAACTCGCTTGAAATTGTGTAGAGTTGCCATATGATTGCCAAAATTTGGCTAGCAATAAGTTGTAAGCAATTTTTTTCCCAACACTTTAATATTTTTAAGAGCTATAATTATTGATTAAAAATTCTATGTATGTATGTATATACTTAGGCAGAAAAGGCTATGAAGTCTGAACTCCTTATTGTAATTAATATTAGGACACACAAATACACATAATTACTTTTCTGTGAATAAATGAAATGAAGTTCCCTCCTTTATGGTTTTATAACTTTACAATAATGAAAGGAAAAGATATATTTAGTTTGTAGATGTGTTTATCAAAATAGCAATAAATATACGTAGAAATAATTTATTATATTGTTTTTGTATGTGAACATACTCTAAATTACTAGAGAAACCTGCAACGCCCCTAAATATTATAATATTGAGAACAATTTAATCAAAGTTTTTCATTTAAACTAAGCCTTCATCTCAAGAGCAAGCTGATAGTTTCTGATCTAAAAATAAACCTACCTGATTGTATACTCGTTTATACTATATATGTATCGGACTGCTCCTTGAATAGGGTTCACTTTGATAGGGTTCTGCTTGTATCTTCTGGCCGTACTCGAACTTTACGCGATTCTCGGATGCGGAGTTTATTAAAATTGTTTTTATTTTTTATGGCAAGTCCGCTCACAAGCGCGTTCGTTTATCAACTAAGCGGCGACGTGAGCTTCAACGGGGGAAAAATATAATTATAAAAAAATGGAAAATGAAAAACATACTCATACATACATACATACATACACACATAAGTAAGTGTATGTAAATATATATAAAGGTTTTGTGTATTAACTCAGTATTTAAGCTTTGAGAAAGGTCAGTAATTCATAATCTTAAATGAAATAAAAGCCAAAAGTTCTAGGAAACTAGACACCTAGCACAGATCTTAACGCATTGCAACCCCAATTTTTGTAAAAAATAAAACGAGTTTTTTAAAAATATATAATATAACATAAAGGTTAAGTTGATAATTACTTTATGTTTATTTTAAAGTCAATAAGATTTTGTTGCTAGAAATAAATGATATAAAAACACAGATCTTAATTGGGAATTTCAACAAAAGTGAGTGTTTTTTTCTTCCTCACTAGGATCAGAATATTACTATGATATTTGGCTACCCTGGCTAGGATATTTGGTATTTTTTTTCTCTAATTCTTGGCATCTCTGGCTCTGCTGTAACTGTCACTTAGACAGAAGACAATTGACAATTGACGTCTGCAAAATTCACGAAGTCATTTCATTTCTGATTCAGTGCCAATCAAATCGGTTGAACACGTGTGAAAAGCTGTGAAAAATTTATTAAATATTCATTTAAACAGTTAACAATTTTAGTGAATCAATTGAAAAGCAATGAATCGTTCTGAAAATCGTCAGATAATGTCCAAGAATCAGGTTAGTGTGTTGAGATATTAATTTTTTTTTTTTTTTTTTTTTGATTGGCTGCCTAATGTCAATTTTTGACTGACAGCGTTACAGGATTCACTACCCTGGTCGTGTGGGACAGTTTTCAGGTTATGTCGCCTATAACAGCACTGTCTATAAGAAAGGTTTCGGTGAATACCCGTCGATGGGCAGCAAAGGGGCGGCCACCAGACCCAGAGATGACCAGGCTGATGAAAAGCAAATTGCTCCAGCAGCACCTGAAAATGTGCCCTTCTTTGCCAGCAATCTGCGGCTCTATCCGGAGTTGCCGCAGCCGGAAAAGTGGGAGCCCTATCAGACTTATAGGAACTGGTCAGTGAGCGGTGAGAAATCGGAAGCTTTGAAGGTGAGTCAGCAATTTTTTGATGTTGGCTCACAGTAAACCTAATCAAATGCCAAGGCACAGGAACCACGGCAATTTTTGAAGCAGCACGAGCCCCAGGCCGTGGGGCAGTCACAGGCGCTGGCCGTGGTGCAGCCACTGAAGCAGTTGATGGGGCCGCCGAAAACTGAAGCTGAGATTTGGCAGCTGGTGGGCAAGAACGTTTGTAAGTGGACCCAGCACCCGAACGGGCAGCCCCTCTTGCCCATTGAATCATTGGCTACCATGGGCAGCGTGAGCCTCGCCTGTGTCCTGATGGCTGCCCATCTGCTCAAGCATCGCTTTGAGCCAAATGGTACCAGCATGTTTAACCACTACAATGAGCTGCGCAGCTTTGTGGTAATGAGCGATGAGGTGCAGCGTTTGATGAATCACTTCAATCACCAGGCCAGCAATCATCAGGCCAATGGCGGCCGCAGCTTGCCACATCAGAGTGCGCCAATGACACGCGATATGCCACTGCCATCGCCGAGCTGGCTGCAGGATCTGCAGCAGGAGCAGGCCCGCCGTCAGGGACAATCGTTGAAGCTGGAACAGGCGCTGCAACAGCAGGGTGAACAACTATTTCCGGTTACCGTGGAAGCAACCAGGGAGCGCGTTAATTTCATTGATCACATCAACTGGCAGCCAGCCCCATCCTTCTATAACTAACAAAGCTCAAACACATCCGTTTACTTATAGCTTATACAGCAAAAACACATTACAACATTACACCAATAACTAATCATTAAAGCTCCAATAGCTTCAGATTGTTTTGTTAATCCTATCACAGGACAAACAAAAATTAAGCTGATACAGAAATTAGTTAACTTTCCCGTGTTGCCAGCTTGCAAATATACAGTGAAGTGGTAACACTGTAAAACATTCTATATGTCTACTACATTCTGCAACTGCTTCAACTGACTTAACCCTAGGCCTTACTCGTTTCAATTCTAACATCAATGTTAGTTCATATATTTCGAATTTGGCTTACATTCTAACAGAAAGCGTTGCCTGATCATTCAAAAGACAGCAGCAACACCTGGCAACACCTTAGCAGATACTCAGTACTTACTTTCGAGACTTAGGTAATTGCAAATAAATCAAGTAAACATACTCTAGTCGAGCATACCGGACTACGAGACATCTTGTACACAAAATTCAAGTTACAAACAACTCTAGATGGACTCGACTGAGGAATATATATAATTTATGGGATCGGAGATGCCTCCTTCATCAGTACAGCTTGTAAAAGTTGTCTCAGTATGAATGGTAAATGTCAATCAACAAAGTGTTTTTTTCTTTTGACGAGAAGTACAAAAAGTTTTAAGTAAGGAAATAGAAGTTGAATTACATATAAAATGAAAAAGATTGTTATTGTATACAAAAAGGATAATGGATAGCAGAACTAGTATAACAGATTTGAGGAGAAATAGGGAGAAAGTTTCTAGAACTTCTGATCGGAAAAGCAACGCTTATTTGGCTGATGGATTCCATTTCCCCATAAATTAGTTTCTGTAAGAAAATTACACTATAAAGCATGGTTCTACGATCAGAAAGAGAGGGAAGCTTTAACTTTTAAACGCATTAGGAGTCCAGTTAATACCCCGGAGTGCAAAGAGCAAAAATTGTTTTTGTACAGTTTCTATTCTATCCTGATGAACCTTTTATTGGGGAGACCGCATGCAAGACCCATACTAAATAATAGGTCGAACAAGTGATGTATAAAATGTCTTAGTAATGTAGGGATGATGCTTGTAGGGATACGCTTGTAAGACTTACGCTTGGGATCTAAAAGGATACCCAAATTATCAACCGACTAGATGACTTCCTTGTTGTACTTCGGAACAGACTTATGAGACTAAGCCTTTTGAATAATCATTTTGGGTTCTAAAACTAAAATAGTTATAAGTCCAAAGAATTAACTTATTTGGAAATCCCAGATGATAAAGCTTGTGAAGTAAATGAGAGTGATTGACAGAATCAAAAGCTTTGCTGCTTTCAATGTAAATTACATTTGTTAATCCCTTAATGACAAGACAAGTGAATTCCAATAAGGTAGTGGTAGTGGATCTATATATTTACAGACAGGGTAAAATAATAGATCTACACAGATGTTGAAGTTGAGAAGTTATTAATTTCTCTAATATCTTAGGTTTAGCAGATAACTTTGAAATCTGACTTGTTTCCTTATTTAGGGAGAGAAATAATAAATAATTCTTTTCAAAGTGCATAACTCTACGGCTTGAAAATACCTTCGGCAGAGTCCCTAAGCTCAGAGCCTGGTACTCCATCAGGTTCTGTGGACATAAGAGCATCTCTTCATCTGCTCTTCCTTTTAAGGAGTGCGCAGATTGTACGCTCTCAAGGGGTTTTCCTTTCGAAGATGACTTTCTTGCTGATAGGTCAGAGATGTAGTTGCTGTTCTGTCTTTACCATTGAATGTAAACGCTTCTAATGCCGGAAAAATAAAAAAAAAACAACTTTATTAACTCCTTAAATTTGAACTCAATGTGCTATCAATGTATATGTTAATCCTCTTCTGAAGAAGTTACACGGAACTAAGTAGTATCCCAATCCATAGCTTCGATATTTGATGCTGCTATAGTGCGAGTCTTGAACAACCACCTATTTTTGATTTGCGCAAACAGGTTCGGGCGAGGACGAGGACGTGGACGGGGACGAGGCCGATACAAAATGTATGGATGCGAGGCCAGTCGTTGCTTGTTCGTCTCAAGTAGACGTCCCGATGCTGACATCCGAACTGGAGTCCCTATAAATAGCTTATTGAATTCATGCGGTTGAACTCGAAGCGATGCGGAGGACACATCCTTAGATGGGGAAGATAATTGTGGTACCGATACCGGCACCGGAGTTATGTTAGTCGGGATATACATTATTGGGAATTCCATTCTGAAATTCTTCGTATTTTAGTAATATGTTAAGAATCACTATATTTAGAAAATAGAAAACTTACATGATGATTGTATAGATGTGTTTACACGTTGAATGACAAATCTCATTTGAATATTCGGACTTTATGATAGTCCCAATGATTCAAAGCTAACTGACTTATGAGAGAAATGTTATTTTGTTTTAGGTGTTTATAAAATAGTTACGGTTATACTTGCATTATTGTCTAAGAACTTTAAATTCTCTGCAGTTTGATAATGACATATAAACATTTCTATATCCTTGACGAGATCCATGAGCTGACTTTAATTAGGTATATAAACTAGCAGGTTTTCCCTGACTTTTCCCGAGCCAAATCTTTTTTATTAAGTTCTTTCCATTCATCCATTTCTCCAACTCCCAGAACAGTTGAGCGGAAGGTACCTAGAGGTTCAAAGGCCGATGTGTTGAAAACGTCCAACATTTTCTTGACCTTGACAACTGATCCGTTATCACTATTATTTATTTTTACTCCCTGTACTCATAAACTGTGTAGAAAGGGGCTGCTAAGTCTGTGCATATGTATGTCACAGGCAGAAGGACACATCTCCGACCCTATAAAATATATAAATTCTTGATCAGTATCAAAAGAGATTTCGATTAGGCCATGTCCGTCTGTCTGTCCGTCTGTCTGTCCATATGTATGAATGCGTCGATCTCAGCAACTATAAGAGCTAGAGACACAATCCTTGGAATGTAGGTTCGTGTATAGCAGGCTCAGGATCCGAGATATTCCCTCCCATTTGATAAAAACCGTTTTGCATTAACAATTTTCAAGATATGGCTTTGGGATTTGGCATGTTCAATACTTTAGTGACTATTAATCGACTGTCCAAATTTCAAGTCGATACAGAAGCTATTCAAAAAGCAAGACTACGTTATTTCGAAAATCAACTTTCTGATAATTTGGCTTCAAAAGTATGGAAATTTTCTGAAATTTAGGTCATTTTTTTCAGAATGTACTATTTTCAGAAACGATTGGAACGATTTCGGTCAGAACCAGCTCATTATATCGTTCAGCAAAATTATCTTTTATTTATTGTTTATTCATTGGATTCAAATAATGCGCAGAATATAGTTCAAGTTCGGTGTATTTTTTTGCGCAGCAATTGAATTTATATTGATCCACAAGTATACCATAAATATGTATTTATGTATAAGTAAATACATATGTATATATAAATATGTTATGTTCTATCGGAAATCTGGCGCACGCCGCTTCTTATGACGTTAGGCAACACAATACATATTTATACATAGTTGTATTATATAGTATATATATTAGTGATGAGCGATATTGTTATTTTGCAGTCACAGTGACAACAACACCCTGTGACCTGGTAAAACCTAGGCAGACATCTAAAATGTAATGTCCCATAGAGTAGAAGGAGGCCAATGGCAGACTTTGTTTTGGGCAGAAAGTTTAGGATTTGCTAAGTTAATAACTTTTGAAAAAAAAACTTAAAATATAACCAAATTTAGCTTGTCTATTTTTACTTGGTTTTCTTTTCTTAAAACTAGCGGAACGTCTACCCGATATTAACATTGCAACATGGTCTTTGACCGTAAATCGATGTTGCACTGTTAGTTTTAACAGAGACGCTACACGCGAATGTGACTGTTATCAGCTGGACTGTTAATATGTGGTCTGTGACTGTTAGTGTTAATATGAGTACTGTGACCATAACTGCTAATATCAAGACTGTTATTCAGATACATTATGACACATATTTGTCAGTCTCAGACTCAATCAATTATGGCTGATATCTAATACAAGTATATAGACATCGTGATATATGTGAGTCGGTACTATAGACAGAGTACTTTAAAATGTCTGTGGCACTTGAGTTTTGACATAGTTCGAAATGGTTTCGAATTTGCTAGAAGACGCACTCAGTCAATGGCATTCCGCTGTGCAAATAGCCATAGAGCTACGAGTCAATTATCTATTGAGGTATACGAGTACTTCTAGCTAGTACTTATAGACGTACTCCTACTCGTATCGTGTATACGTAACTATCAAGTTCTTAAATTAATCAATTGGTTAGCCACACTTTTGTCAATAACAGATAACTGGCATTTATGCCAAGACAACGCATCTGAAGTGCGTGAAGGCTGATATGAAATGCATACTTTAATTATCTGCTGTATAAGTAGTATGTTCTTACATCGGGGCCTAAGACAACTGGAATGGCCTGAAATCTTTGTTTGTCTCTTTGTTTCTATAAGTCTTTGGCAGGACTTAATACATTTCTATGAATTTTGATTGCGCTTTGTTTCCTGCATTCCTGAAAAGCAACACACATAAATACAAATTGGCCAAACAAACAAACAAAAATTCTTTCTTGCTCGAACTCATATGTTAATTATTAGTTTATTTAAACAATGACTGATAATTAACATAGCTCTGGCGCGCTGTTACTTTAAGTTTGCATGGTAGAAGCCAATGTTATGTTAAATTAACAGAGAGCAGAACTTGAGCCTTAAGTTGACTGAGAGAATAACAATAATAGGATAAAAGAATCTCGAAGACTTTGAGAGCTTCAGTTAACAAATTAGGAATGTAGGGTCCTTGTCCATACACAGCATAAAAGTTTTGTATCAAATTTTAAATATTTCCATGATTTATAAGACAATATATGTATTGTCATGCACAATTCAATGGCGCTGCTTGCTTGCACTGCCGCTGAACTGCATTGTCATTATATATATACATCAATAATCATCATTTATATAATATATGTACATCAATATATGCTTTGCAGAACATTAGATTCATATCCGGTCAGTGCACAAATTGATTGATGCGATTATATAATGTCATAGTTTTTAAAATTTCACTTATAATATAAGTTCAAATATATATTATAGAAGCCATAAATACAGAGATAGTGTTCATCTAATTGCATATATTATTAATAAGATAGAATAGCCAATACATAATCCTGAGTTATGTTAAAAAGCTTATTTTGGTTCCGAGATCCTCCCACACCCCCGCTGTTCGATAAAAACGTTTTACAGCTGGAATTTTTAAGATATAACTTTGGAATTTTTCATTTATAATACTTTGGTCACTCTTAATCTACTGCTCAAATTTCAAGTCGATCGGATTATAAACATGGAAGTTATTCAACAAACAAAATTCAGTACAGCAGGGCGGAGGCAAGAAGCAGGTACAGGGAGTTTCGTAGTCGGGTATACTCGAATAGAGCATTCTTACTTAATTTAGATCCTGATCCTGCATAGCTTTTAGCCTTAGTATCACGATACGGCTGTTTTGATAACTTCACCTTAGTGAACGAAGTATCAGTATCTTGTCGGGATAGCGCCTTATCCCAATTTCCACCTCAGATCGATGTCGTTGTCGACAAGGTCGTCAGTCAGGTTGTAGACCTGGTTCAATGCGTCATTGTGAATTACAAATAGGTGTGTTTGTGTGTGTATTCAAGATGAGTGCATATCTGTGATGAATTCAGAGTAGTTCATTCGTCTCGAATGCATCATCGAGCTCAATGAAACTAGACGGCACTCAGACTGTCCACTGATAGTGCTTGATCAGCTCAGAGATCACAGATAATCCGATTCATTGATTAAGCGTGGGTTGCATTTCCGATATAAGTATTTTAAGCGCTCTTTGTTTAATCACGTAGTAATTGTCGTGAGAAGCGCAGAGGAAGGCGTGGCGCTTGTTAGCCATCATATCTGATTTACCTACCGGCAGCAACTCTTTCCCATTGTCTGGTTGCCGGTGACGTAATGGCCAATTGTTTGTTTATTTTTAGTATTTCCACTGAAGAAAAGCGAAATATCATTGAGTAATAAGCGAAAGCGGCAATCGCCAGAACAACAACATTTCAACTGCAAAACAAAACAATGTATTTGTTGTTAATGCCTCATTATTGGGCGCATTCGTAGCACAATTCTGATCAATGATACATGATACATGTCTAAACTGTGCTGAATGCAATGATAGATATCACAAGCACAAGAGCTCGAGCATAAGATTTTCCAAAAGTGGTAAGCAATACCAGCTCGAAACTATGTGCAAGTTGTAAGCTGCCACGATTCATTCAATAAAAATATATACAAAGTCTTGTACACAATAAAAAACCTTGCAATTGAAGCAAGTAGTATATTTCCATATCAATCAACAACAAGTATTATACGTTTCTTTACCCTTACTGAACAGAATTTCTTTCTGAATGCGCCCATTAGCTTACTCGATAGATTTATTGTTGCCATATGTGCGGCCCCCAAATGCAGCTCAAGGTCATCACAGTCCCAGACACGGGTTATCTTTAATATTATACTATACTCAAGATTTAGAGGCGTGCACTCCATGCAATAACTGTGGGCTGCCTTTGAAATCTACAAATCTATAGCCTTGGGTAGACCACCTCGATGGGAATTTTGAATTTCACTTTCGACCAAATAGTAATCGATTGTGTTAGCTCGAAAGTGAAATGAAATCAACAAATTGAATTCAAATTGCAATATAAAATAAATTCATTTCTTCACCATATGATTACTTTATTATATTGTTAATGATGTCCGATGAAATACATAAGAACATTTAAGTTTTATTTTGAAATTGAAATTAGTTTTGCAATTGCTCTTCCTATTTAATTGTAAAGTTATTGGCAGCATTGATTCTTCTGGTAAAGAGCCTTCTTCTCTACATATTTAGCCCTTCAACCCTCTTCAAGCATTATTCCCTCAATCTGCAAGATATGTGAAACATGGAGTTCTTGGAAGACTTCTTAGGTGCACAAACTATTCCGATTCAATTAAATGTGCAAGTTTGTTGTAACTTTTATTTCCTGATTAGTTCGAAACTATCGATTGTCGGTCAGTTGTGGTTCAAGGTAATAACACTAGTTGTCAAGGGTGTAAAACCTACAGCTGATAAGCCCAACAAGACAAAGTGCCACGTGCACAACTCGAGAATATACCTTTATCGATACCTACTCAGTCTTGTTACCTATATCTGTATCTATAATTTTACCTTTACAAGCGTGTATATAGTTTTCTAACTATTGCTGTTACTATACCTGAACTTATAATTATTTTCTAATATCTATTTGAAATTTCAATCTCTTAGGGTACCTACTAATTCCAAATATTTCAACTTGTAAGGTTTACCTCCTGGACTACCAAGTCCCAGTTTTATTTTATTCAAATAAAATTGTGACATTTTTTCGAAAATTGACAAGGATCTTCTTTTTTTAAATCAATCAATGAAGATCAATCAATGTTAGTATAACATGCTGTTTCAAAACTTTTTCTGAGGAACTTCATTTTTCAGCCAAAATTCATGTTAAAATTTCAAAAAATTTCGACTTGTAATCTTTTAAATACCTAAGAAAAATATCAAAACCTAATCGATTTTTATACGGAATATCCTTATGATGTAAAATTTCATTTTTTTTTTGATATCCCAGAATACAATTTGTGAATTTGTTTATTTTGCACAAGGTTTTGAAAAAATTAAATTTTTGAAATAAACAAGAATTAGTATAAGACGTTATTGTAAAATTCTTTCTGAGGCCGTTTATTTTATGTATCAAAAGTCATGCTGAAAATTTAAAAAGAAACTCGAAATCGTTTTTAGATTTCCAGCTCCTATATCGTTTATGAAAATACTCGTATCTCAAACAAACTCACCAAATCCAACTTACATACTTCTCCAAATAAGCTGACTAGCTTTGGGCAAAATCGGACTACTATATTATATAGCTGCCATGGGATCGATCAGTCAAAAATTGAGTTGTATGAAAGAGTACTTTCTATTTAAAGATGTTTGGATCAAACCAAGCAGCATAAAAGTTTCATTATGTTTTTAATAGACTGATCAAATTTGGTACATATCGAAGTACTATATATTATAGCTATAACTTTATATGTATGTACATAGGAGCAATCGGGTATTGGCAGTTCTTTTTTTTTTTCGATGTATTGCTGCATCGAAGTTATTTAGCTATGTTCATTCCAGATTTACAGGAATTATCTTAACTATAGCTACTAATCTAGAGGTGCATATACCTATTGCTCTTCTATATCTTTAAAAGCAGCCTGCATCCCATGGAACGTCGTCCACACTTATGTGTGTGTGGATGTCTGGAATTATATGTACATATATATATATATATATATATATATCGCTGGAGTGGAGTCCACGTTCTAGTGGCAGACAAGTCGTATACAGCCGTGAGTACTTCTGTCTGGATGTCATTTATTGGACACAGTGTTGCGAGTATTGCGTGGCGACGCAACCACTCGACGGATTATTAGATAGATGTATAAGCAAATATTATGATTATAGCACTGCAGTTCAGTTGAGTGCATATAAAATCTATACTGTGCACATACCACTCTCTCTCTCTCTCTGTCTCTCTCTTTCTCTGTGTGTATTTGACCATATCATGTGCATTAGACTTAACCCGTATCGATATGCGATGCCGAACTCGACACGAAGTCGAGCTACCTCATATATAGAGGAGTCGCCTGCCCTGGCCACAGTTTTCCAAGCGGCGCAGTCGAAGGCAGCAAACCTATTGAACGTCTTATAAAGTATACAGGATACAGTGTAGAGTATACAGTAAACGGGATAGAGTATAGAAAGTGTTGACAATTCCGCGATACAGTTAGTATTCCATTTAACAAAAACAACATGAAGCTGGAAAGCGAGAAACGCTCCAGTGAGCCACCAAAGTATCTTAACGAGGAATTCTTCAAGGCTGCTTTGGAGGATGGCCTGCGGGATATGCGTATCGATATCAAGAAGATCATATTTGCGGATTCCAGCGGCGGCGGTGGAGAGAACTACTGCAGCAAAATCTATCGGGCCAGGGCACTATATAGGAGCAGCAAGCGTAAACTGGATGAGGAGTTGGCGCTGATTGTGAAGAGCATTGCCATAACTCCAGCCACACAGTTTCTTGAGGAGCTGGCCGTCTATTTGAGGGAGAAGATCTTCTATTTTGATGTGCTCGGCAAGCTGGAGGTTCTTATTGGTGATGGCTCCAAGTTTGGTGCCAAGTGCTTCTACACAACCCGTGAGCCCATCCAAACGATTGTCTTCGATGATCTAACCCAGTATGGATACAAGCTGGCCAGTCGCCAGAATGGGCTCAACGAGGAGCACTGCGTTATCATACTCCAGAAATTGGGCAAATTTCATGCCAGCTCCATGTTGCTGGCCGAAAAGGTAAGCTAACAATAATAAATTCCAGGATGTCCCGCTAAAAGATCATCAAAGGGTTCAAGCTGGGGATGGCCAAAGGACTTTCCATTCGCTTAGAGCAGTTCTTAAGTCGGGTTTTCGCTAAGCTGTTCCTTGTGGAATCTCTTCCAGAGCAAAGTTTCAGTTTTGAAAATTAGCATATTAAATATTTCAAAAATATTCACCTTTTAGCTAAAAATGTTTCACTTCACTTTCTTTACTTTACTGATAGATCGCTTGCTTAAGAACTTCTATAGACAAGATCTTAAAATATCGTAAGAATATTTTCAAAAATAGGATTTCTAAATAAGCTGCATTTTCTAAAATTGTCAAAGTGGTCAAAACATTCGAATTGGAAAGTGCATTTAGTTCTTAAATTCTGTTTCCCAATTTGAGAAAGATGATCTTACACATCGGCACAAAACTATAGCTCAGCTAGTCCTTTGGTTACACTCAGAGAAATAAATGCAATGGAATTCAGGAAATCTCCCTATAACAAAGGTCACCCTAAAGGCCAGAAATAAGTTCTATTTAGTAGAAATAATTTCGAAATTTATTAAATATTTTTCTTAAATTCTGAAGAAAAACAAAACAAGTAAGAACGCGTATCTTCGCTCAGCCGAAGATAGCAATGTTTTTTTTTATACAACAACTCAGTTTTCGGCGGAATGTTACTATATAAAATTGTGATCCGATGCTGACCAACAAAATTCAGATTGTATAAACTTTCAAGAGACTCGCTTTGGGTGAGTTTAGTGCGAATATATTCTTCATAGTTTCCGACCGCTCGTTCCTATGACAGCTTTATGTTATGGTAGTCCGATCCGACCGGTTCCGATATATGTACTGCCTGTAGCAAAAAGAAGCATCTGTCTGCCAAGTTTCACCACGATAGCTCTTAAACTGAGAGACAAGCTTGCATAGGAACAGACGGAGAGACGGAGACTCGGCTATTGATGCAGATCAAGAATATATATACTTCGTGGGGTCGCGTCTCCTACAATGCGTTACACATTTTGTGACAAAATTAGAATACCCTTTGCAAGGGTAACGCCTTTGGCTACTAAAGTATGTCGACTTACTGCAATTTATGGTAGTTTTTTCTGGGCGTAGACTCACCAAATTTGATATTATGGCTACTGATGACTTCTTTGAATGACTTGAGTCAAAATAGTTTCGGCAACCCCATAGCCCGAGTCGAAAATTAGCAAAGGATCTCAAGAAATACAATAGTACTAGAAACCGAGTAGACAGGTGGGGACAACCGACTGTAATGTTCCACGTTTACGGTTTGTTGGCCTGGCAAAAAGCAAACAGGAGGTCCAGATCCTAGGGTCTTCCTAGGGTCTCCTAGGCATGGTCTTGTTATTTGGTCAGCACTTGAGATTGTGATTATGAATATATATATATAATATTTTCAGGAGCCGAGCGCGCGGGAGCACTTCACCAGCGGCATGCTGGATGAGAACTATATAAGGACGAATGAGCGTTTCATAAACTTTATGACGCTGCAGCTGAGGACACTGGCCAAATTGGTGGCCAAGTGGCCGGGCTATGATCAGCTGGCGAGCAAGCTGCATCGCCACTGCGATAATATCAAGGAGAATCTGGTCCTGACCAGCCGACCTATACCTGGTGAAATAACGGTGCTCAATCATGGTGACCTGTGGGTGAACAATTTCATGTACAAATACCACAACGAGCTGCCCACAAAGCCCATCGATGCGATATTTGTAAGTACTATATGCTGAAAGTAGTTGTAGAATATTTTGAATGCTAATTGGGCTTACAATTGACAGGTGGACTTTCAGAATAGTTTCTTTGGCAGTCCCGGCTGCGATATCAACTTCTTTCTCAACAGCAGTGTCCAGCTGGACGTGCTGATCCACAGGCGGGAGTTCCTCATACAGACCTATTATGCCTCGCTCCGGCAGAGTCTGGAGCGTATGCATTCCCAGTTTGTGCCCAGCTATGCGGATATCCAGCATGAGATTCGCTCCCGCGAGCTCTACGGCTTCTTTTCATCGTATGCCTTCCTGCCGATGGTCACCATGAGGAAGGAGGACTCCTTCGACATCAGCATCGAGGCACTGACCGATCGCGATTTCGCTAAAAGGAAGGTTCAGCTAATGTTCTCCTCAAATCCACGCACCACAGATATCCTGCGCTATGCACTTAGACGATTCGACGAGCTTGGCATCTTCGATTTATAACTTTCATTTGGTTATCTATCTATTCATTTTTTTTTATCATACGCCTAAGTTTTATGTTGGACTTTTTTTTTTTTTTTTGTATTAAAGTTAAGCGCATTTGTTTATTTTTATTATACATTAAATGCTTATTGCTATTCAAAAAAATAGAAGAAGGAAGCTGTCTAGAATTCCCATGTCGACAGCCACTTGAGGCTGTGCATTGTGGAGTTGGGCTCATTGGCCAGGGGCCCACTCATCCCATAGGCGAGTGGTGAGAACACCACAAAGCTATACACAACCACCGAGAGTAGAGATCCTAGCAGGACATGTTGCAGCCACTTGGGCAGTGATCGTATAACGTAGTTGAATATAATGCCTGATGGAAGTGACAATATATATTAGAAATGTGGAAAGCGGCTACAAATTTGAAACTTACCCGTCAGCAATGAGTTGAAAATTAATGCCGGAAAATAATGATGAAAATAGAGCACTCGGCCCATTGCCCAGAAGGGCAAATAGTGCAACAGCCAGCCAATGAATAGCCAGGCGGCTGCCTTCAAGGACATCTCCGTATTTAGCTCTGATTGGGACGTGTTTTCAGCTGGCTTATGCTCGCTGCCAGCAGGACAACAGCTACAGAGATCTGTGGCTCCAGGCTGCTCCTCAGGACGTCCAGTCGCCAGGTGAGCCCTTTGACCGGCGCGTCGCTGCTCCACAATGGCATTGCATAGAAAGACGGCAACGAAGAGCAGCAGAAAGATCAGATTGCTCCACCAGATCACTGGATTGCCAAGCAAGTAAATGCGATAGCTGCTGCCGGAGAAGAACTGACCCTGCACAGCCAAAAAGATCTGATTAGAATTATGCTAAGGATGAGGAATGCTTGGAGCGTACAATTATTGCCTACTTTTTGGAGTTGGTTTGGTTAAGGTTGGGTCTAAGGTTTGGTTAAGTTAGGTTGGGTTGGGGTAAGTTCGTTAACGCAGGTTGGTGAATTTAGAGATCGAGTTCACTTAGTGATGCCTGGAAATTGGTAGGGAATAAGGGGTGGGTACTAGGAGCTAGAAGAAATAGCCTACTCTTATATCCATCATCCCAAAGAACAAGTGTTAGTCAGTTGTCAGTTACACAGCCGCGAAGGTCCTTAAGATGGACTTTCCAAAAGAAACGATTTCGTACTTGGAACATGTTCTTATCTTTACATTTTCCATCCTATGTAGCTAATTTCTAATCAATGCTCTGATCTTTTGTTATGCTAATAGATAAGATTTACTTTACTAAGAAAGTGCTGGATACTTTTAATATATGTTGCATCCTTCGACAGATGTTATCAGGGTCCTGATGAGCTCCGTTCTCCCTACCCGTCAATGTAAGAATCCCAATTTTGCTAAGGTTTAGGAAGCTCAAGAGGTCGTCTAGCTACCTGGTTTGTTCCCCAGTTCGATTGACTTTCAAGAAGTTCTCCAAGGAAGAGCTAAGGAGATGCCAAAGAGGTCCTATTGAGTGCTGGATACTTTTTTCATTTGGATACATTCGTACAGCTTCGTCACATGCTATCAGCTCAACAATACGACCTATTTGGTCCCCGTTCGAAGACCCGTTAAGTTCAAATTCCTCATTTTGCTAAGGTTATGGAAGTTCATGAGGTCGACTAGCTACCTGGTTTGTTCCCCAGTTCGATTGACTTTCAAAAAGTTCTCCAAGGAAGAGCTAAGGAGATGCCAAAGAGGTCCTATTGAGTGCTGGATACTTTTTTCATTTGGATACATTCGGACAGCTTCGTTATCAGCTCAACAATACGACCTATTTGGTCCCCGTTCGAAGACCCTTGCTAAATTTATGGAAGTTCATGAGGTCATCTAGCTGCCTGCTTTGCTTCCCTATTGGTCTTACCCGATAGTTAATGGGCCATTGCCAGGGCCGGCTTGTAATCTCACCCTCCTTGGGCTTAAGTCCAGCATTGCCTTGTAGCATGACAGCATGGGACTCAAGAAAGCGTGCAAAGAAGCCCGGCGCATAGACGCTGAAGTTCACACTGGGCACTGAAAGTATACAGACAGTTCAATTGGATGGGTGCCATCCGCTAGAATCGTATATAGCTTACGTAGCTTGTGCTGATTATCCTCGACATTCCAGTGTGCATTCTTGTCGCGTATGTTCAGATTGCAGGAGACCTCCTGCTGCTCAAACCCCCACTTGGGCAGCTGTTTGCCGCTGGACGTGAGCGCACAGTTCTGCAGATAGTGCACGAACATCAGCCGTGAGGTAACCGTGTGAATGGTGTCATTGACTCTGCCACCCACAATGAGCACGCGCCAAACATCGTTGGCATCGCCCACGCCCGACTGCAACAATATATAATTGATTCAGGGGCGTGGCATGGTTGATATGATAAGAGCGAGGGGGTATGCTTACCTCGCCATAGCCCGTGACCTGTAGATGCTTCTTGGTCATTGGGGCTGGCTCGCTGTGGGAGTGCATGTTCCGCCTGGTTACCAAATGCTCCAATCTCAATAGATCGCCGTGTCGTAGCAGGCGCAGCTCCCCATTGGTTGTTTGCTGCTTGTTGTAGGGCTTGATCAGCCAGATATTGTTATCATCCTTGTGCGTATATGTGGTGATCTATCAGCAGTAAATATACAGAGAGAGTTGGAGGCACAATTAGTCACAACTTGTGCATTTTAGTGATTAACTAATCAAAGACTAATGGATCTTAGGGATAATTCAACCATTTAACAACCATTAGTAAGGTATGACTTATCCCCTGAGTGTTGTGTATTATTGATCACTGATTGTGATTTATCAATGCTCAATATGTGTTTTAATAATCACAGATTGTGCATAATAATGCATTAATATAGGTGATATAGACTTTAATAAAGTATGATATTGGTATTGGTCCACTGAATCAATCTCAAATTCATTCTTTACTCAAATACGAACATTCTTAACAGGGTGGATTAAGTCTTATTCTTGATTCAATTCTCTTATATTAAGCTCTGAGAGCAATGTATTTGCTGGGAGCGTAACCAAATTTACTCTCTCGGCTGATCTCAGCCTCTTTGGTAGTTGAGCTGACTAAGTCGCTGGTTCGTCGAACCACTTTAGCAGCGGTCCCGAGTTCTAATCCTGGCGAGAATTTTAGATGATGATTTTTTTTTTTTAATTATCTGAGATCAAATTATGTGCTAAAATATAAGTGCAAGACAATTTGTGCAAAACTTGCGTTTTTATTGGCAAAAAGCAAGAAGGTTATGGTGAGAAAGGTAAAACGACTAGGTTGATAGAGAATTGCTTTTAGTTTATAAGAGTGTCTTCTTTTTAAAATTCAAATCTGTATTAAATTAATCTTAATTAACTTAATCTTAGATTAGGTTGCCTTAGTATTTATTCTATTAATTTTAATTTAAGTTGTTTATATAATAATAACAGTACAATTAAATATCTCATCTATATATATAAAAGAGTTCGTGCTGACTGAATGACTGATTGGCAATCATCGCACAGCCCAAACCATAAGAGCTAGGATGCTGAAATTTTCACAGTAGGTTCCATCTATGATGAAAACGGGAAAATTCCACCCACAAGCGTGGAAAATCGCGGAAAACTATTGTATGAAACTTTTTTGTTTACCATCCAATCAGCTTCAAACTCATTTTCCGAGATCTAGACAAAAATTAATTTGACACATATTTCATCGATTTTGGAAAATCCACCCCCATGGGTGGAAAATGGGGGTCTCAAAGTTGTAGGGGCAAAAGTCTAATTTTAGTCGATCACCTTCAAATTCATTTTCAAAGCTCTTCACGTAAAATAATTTTTTTTTCTTAAACCACACAAAAAAAGACACAATTTGCATAAAATGATTGGCAAACATCTGTCACTTCATTATAAAAATGTTTAAACCATTTGGAAATTATAAGCACAAAACAAACAAAAAACAATTTCAATAAAATATATGTCAAACATCAGGCACTTCATTATAAAAATGTTTGAACCATTTGGGAATTATAGGCACAAAACGAAATAAAAACAAATTCAAATTCAATGTATCAGCGATTTTGGGAAATTCGACCACATGTTCGGAAAATCGGTGGAAAACTGGCATTCGGCATTTTCAGTTTTCATGCGATTGGCTTCAAACTCATTTTCAAGGTTCTATGGCCAAAAATAATAGGCGCGGTGGTTAAAGATTTTGGAAAATCTATCCCTAAGGTCGGAAAATACGCGGAAAACTGTTGTATGAAATTTTTTTGATTATCGTCCAAATGACTTCAAACTCATTTTCAAACTTCTGTTTATCATTCAATCATTTTGAAACTAATTTTCAAAGCACCTTACATTAAATAATTCGTCACATGTGCTACCGGTTTTGAAAAATACACGTGGCTTTATACTAATTTCCAAATATAAACACAAAAACCTCGGTACTTTGCGGGCAATACAACGGGCGGAAAACAGTTGGAAAGATTTAATTTGGATTCTTAGTATTATTGTTGAAATTGGCTTAAAATGCCAAATGATTTTGGAAAATCTACTCCGTGTCGCCAGGGGCGGGGAATGGAAGTCAAGGACAAATGAGTGGGACATTTTTTTTTTTCAAAGACATTTTCATAGCCCTACACTGAAAACATTAGTCACGTGGCTCAACTATTTAGTTGTATTTCTTACGGTTGACGAAAGTAGTCAAATTCAAGAAAAAAAATGCATTTTCATCTAAATATTTCCCCGGGCAAGGCCGGGATATTACCTGCTAGTCTCATATAAAAAAAAAGAAAAAAAAAGTATTAAATTAATACTGCATTTTTATTTTGTAGTATTTGAAGTATTGAGCTCAAAAAATATCCGAATTTTTTGAAAATTCTGAAGAACACTTTTTTAGAATCTGTTTAGTATTTTTCATTTGTGAAAAATACCAACTTCAGTATTTTTTCAGAAGTAAAAAAATACTAAAAAAAAATACCAAAAATAAAAATTCTTCAAATCCCAAATTGGGTATTTTTAGATTTACGAAAATACTGACATTTTTACGGACCCTGGCTTAAGAAAATCCGAGATTGTCTGACTTTTGACGTCATTTGGGATTGATTTATGTACAGACTGTTCACTGTTTTTATTGAGCACCGCTTTTAATCAGCAGCACACTCACCTGTTGCTGGCGAGCGCCGTTGCCCTTGGGATAGAGATGGGAGTGCGAGTGCAAATAACCACCGCCGGTCTTGTGGTTCTTGATGGTCACCAGGGCGCCATAGGCGACATCTCGGGGCATGCTGGCATTGTAGAGTGAGTTGCCAATAAGCCGCGACTGAAATGCCGAGCTGTAGAAGCCATCGCCGTTGCCGCTACGATTTAGGACGCTCAGGTGTATGTAGAAGAAGAACGTGTAGAGGACAATGGGCCAAAGGATGAGGCATAGGGCGCGGCAGGCAATCTGCTTGAGTGTCTCCACAATAGGCTGGCGCAGATCGCCCAGTATCAGCCAGAGTTCACTGGCCGTATGCAGACCCACCAGCAGCACCACAAATAGACCCACAAACTTAACGCTTATTGTGCAGGAGAGCATTGTGCCGGTTAATAGCAGCCAAAACCACCAGCGTGTTGAATAGGATCCACCCGCGGCGGTGGTCTTTGATATCTTCACCATGCCCCACACCGAGCCCATCATGAAGAACAATAGTATCGGATCCAACAGTATATACTGATTAAGCGTCAGCAGGCCCACATCTGTCGGGTGATAGAAATGAATGTTAGCCGACATTTGGGCCGGGAAACAGTTTACTTGCCAAATATCAGATATGCCGCCGATAGCAGAGCCGCCTCGTGGGATCGGGTCAGATCGTATACCGTATCGAATCCCATGGGCATTATGAGAGCGCCCAGAGTTGTGCAGAACTGTGGAAACAGGGTTTAGCTGAGCAGGGATTTGTCCACAATCGATACTTACATAGCGCATGCCCTGATACCGGGTCTCATTATATTTATCGCCAGGTTTCTCGAACGGAAACGTGCCATTGTAGCCCGTCAAATAGCCAGAAAGTCCAATCAACATCTGCAATGGATAAAGTGCACTGGGTGAGATAGAGCGAAAGAGACGATGGGAATTCCAATAGGGCTAACTGGGGCTACTTTTTGTGTAGACTTACCATAATGGAAAGCAAACTCTGGATTGTTTTGATCAATTGGTAAACCTGTCAAATATCAAATTTTTTGACACTAGCTATAAAACTTTAGAAGATATAGGATTCCAAATTGTGACTTTGCTTTTGATATATACCAAAATCTTTATAAATTTTTGTCCTATAGCTCTAATAGACGGACAGACGGATAATATAATCTTTACCATTTTGAAACGTTTAAAGATCACATGATTATATATTGATTTGAAAATAGATATCTTCTGTTAAGCTCTCCAAGTTCCAAGTTTAAGATTTTGAGGGGCATAACTTGTTAAGCCGAGTATTTCATCCTTTTCAGAACACCCAAAGGATCCAAATCGAGAATGGGAACATGCCTGATACAAGCACTGAGAAAAATATATGCCATAGAATTCAGAAAATCGCCCTATAATAAAGGTGACTCTAAAATCCAGAACAAATTTCTATTTGGTAGAAATATTATCTAAATTTAAGAAATATTTTTCTAGAAAAATATAGGATAGCTGCTTTGGCTACAATGGTATACCGACATTCAAGTTTAGGTCATTATTTATTTTTGTGAGTGTACTTGGTACTCACCTTGCCCAGCGGAGGGTGCACATCGAAGAAGAAGGTGCGGTTTATGTACCAGCTGCCCATTTTGCCAAAGTGTGTCTCATCCCAGCTAAAAATGAAATATGTTATTGGCCTTATTGAGATCTGATTATTGGTAGTTGCAGCACTTGCCAAATGTGATCCGGTTCGGTGACCTTGTAGAAACGTGTGCCAAAGGTGATGAGGAAGACAGCGCCCAGCAAGGCCCACCAGCGCCTAATGGGGGAAAATGTCAAAGAGAAGTTCGTTGCCTCAGTCTTCTGTTTTTGGCCCATGCTCACCAATTGGCATCAGTTAGCTGGCCAGGCGCAGTCTTGGCCAGCTCCTTTGTTTTCTTTGTACATTTTGGCGTTTTTACCACACTTGCTGCCATGTTTTCACACAAAATAATGTATAAATCTTACAATTAACTAAGAATCTTTAACATTTTAACTGTTGCACACGTCAACAAAGACAGGCCAAGTTAGCGAGCGGTCAGAATGCTTTCTCTTCTGGCATTCTTTCATTTCCCCCACAATCACAACAGCAAGCCATTGATCAAAACCGGTCTTGGCCAACTCTTGGCCAACTTAAAACAGCTGCTTGAGATCTCTGCAAGTTTAGGGCTGTCGTGGCGTTTTGTTATCGATAACAGACTTGTCGATCAATTTAATCGACTGCCAAACTTTAAGCGACGGGCAATACTGTTAATCGTAGTTAATAATACTAGGCTGACGAACATTAAATTTGCAATTATAGTAGAATAACTAAGCGTGCTGCATACTTCTCGGCGGTCGTCGGAAAGTCTTTGCTGTCGCTTAAAAATTGTTGCATACTTACGGGCGGCACAGGCAATTCATTTGAGTATCTGGAATGGCCGTTTAGAATCCATGGTGGCGCCATCTTTTAACTGCTTGGCAGCGGCTTGAAAGTTTCGAAGCATCACTTTAGTTGAGTGTGCCTGTATATACACACACACATACGCATCAAGCAGTTCAGCGGCAACGCAAGCAAGCAGAGCCTTTCAGCAAGCGATCGTGTTACTCTTTTCTTATGCTTGGAAATATTTAAAATTGTTTATTTTATAAATTCGGTTCACTCAGAATAGTCTCTTCTTATACTCTGTTGCAAAAAAATTATTATTGAATAAAGAGTATATTTGGTTTGTGCAATGTGCGTCTGTCTGTTGGTCTGTCTTTCTGTCCGTTTGATAGCAACCAAACTGGGTACATATGTTGGTAAATATCCTCGTTTTATAAAGTGTCAGGGTCGCCTCTACACCTCAACCCCCTCCAACACAAATTGGCGGAATCCTTTGACATCCTTGACAGATCCACATAAAACAATTATTGCCACCAGCACCTCTTCTCCTGGAATTGACAGACTACTGTATATCACATCCCTTTCCGAAAATAATATAAAATTAATAACAAATAATAAAGTTATACATGACTTGAAACATAATCTGCAATTGGAAACGTCCGATTGCATCCTTCTTACTTGATTTCTTTTCTAGTGCTTTGGCGTATCCACAATTTAAAGAAGTCTTGATCTCCTGATTTTGTCGAGTATTGGGTGTAAAAGCCAAGAGAGTAAAGCTTGAGTGAATATTTGTTTGCCAAATCAATATTTGATGTTCTGTTAGTGAATGTAACCCGGCCTAAAGTAAGATAAAAAAAGATTGTTTGGATTGGGCCAGGTCTTAAGAGTCTTGAGGCTTTCTAGTCGGGCTTAGTGATTGTGGCCAAAATTGCAAAAGATTCACATGCAAAGTTTCTTAATTTGTATAAATGGGCAACCAGTTAAAATAGTGTGTAAGCGGCTTTGGTAAGTAGAATGAGTTATTGGCCGACTGAGAGGCTTCGTGCAGCGATTTGTCTTAACGGTTTTGGTTTGATCGCCCCCACTGGCCAAATGAGCCGCATTTATAATCGAAACTGCCTCTCGCTTTTGACTCGAACCACAGCGGATACTCTGCTCTGGCCAAGTTTAATGCACATTTAACACTTGTAAATGGCCAAGAATCTGTTGAGCGACTTACAGGCGGGCGGGCCACAGTCGCAGCATTTTTGTTTTTGTGTTTCTGATGCCTGCCCACTATGTTCCCTCCTCTGCCCACTTCACACCCTCCCTGGGCAATCGCCGTCTGTTCGCCTTCGTTTGGCTTTTGGGCACGTTCTTTTGTTGTTTAGCCAGGCAGCAAGTAAAACAACAACCACCAGCCAACAATGATGATGGTGATAAAGCCTCACTGTTTGGCTTGGCTGGGTTTCGGTGTTTGCTCGACGCACAGTGGGCCAAATTTCTCTCAGTGTATGTTTCAGGCATGTTGCCATCCCCGATTTGGATCAAATTATCGAAACTGTGCGATAAGTGTGCCTGAAAACGATTAAATACTCGACTGAGCAAGTTATGCACCTGAAAATCTAAAAATTTGGAATTTTGAGAGCTTCAGAGAATAAAACTCCTCAAATCAATATCTAAACATGTGATCTTAAACGTTCCAAAATGGTAAAGAGTATATTATCCGTCTGTCTGTTTATTAAAGCCATAGAAACATAAATTGGTACAAATTTTGGTATATATTAAAAGGAAAGCCAGAAGATTTTCTAAGCCCCGATTCCACAATTCGGAAAAGCATATATCTTCTACAGTTTTAAAGCTACAGTCATTAAATTTTATATGAGAGTTTCTGAAGACCTCACTCAGAAAAAAATGCCCTATATTTCAGAAAATCGCCATACTTTTGAAGCTAAGGGCCGCTCATTTTTCAAAAAGTTGATTTTCTACTTAACTTGGTTTCGTATTTCCATAAACTGAAGTCATCATTTCTAAATTTGAGAGCAGAGTTTTCTAAATCCTAGAAACAAATTTCGAAATGTTAGAGTTAAATTACTCGAATTAAGAAATATATTTCTTAAATGTCGAAAATATTTCTTGAAATTAGAAATACAAATTATGTTTTTGGGATTGCCAATTTAGGGCCTGCATTTCTACTTTTAAGAAAATAAGTTTCTTAATTTAAGAAATTATTTCTACCAAATAGAAAATACTTCTGGTTTTTAGGGCGATTTTCATTTTAGGGCCATTTTCAAAATTTTAGGGCCATTTTCTAAATTATAGGGCGATTTTTTTCCGAGTGCTCCTTGACAGGATTACTAATTGATCAAAATAATTTTGACTGCTTTCCATTTTTGTCAGTCTCAATAAAGGGGGCTACCCCTTTTGGAATGGGAATATATCTTTGAAATTTGGAAAGTATTTGTACTAAACAGAAATGATTTTTGGCTTTTGGGGCGAGACCTTTATTATAGGGAGATATTTTGGATACTAAGGCCTTTATTTTGCTGAGTCAGCCCCACTGTGCGGCGTCTGGGCAGCTCTGCTCTGCTGTGGCAAAGGGGCACTGGCCCAGCCCCTGCTGGACGCGGTTTTAGCCGGGGCAGCGGCTTTAATCGCTTTGATCTTGGCGCACAAGAGTTAATTGCACGCTTGCTGCACAGTGGCTGTTGTTGTTGTTGTTGTCGCTTGTGTTGCTGCTGCTTGCACCGGCAGCGTGGCAATTTGTAAGATAGAAACGTTGCAAGGCACGCCGTGTGGCAGCTTCAATCAAATTAATTGAGCTTTGTTGTAATTGTTGTTGCTGTTGTTGCCAGTGTTGCCTGTGTGTTTTGTATGTGACACTCACAGGGTGGCTCCGTGTCCGAGGGGCAACCATCGGCGGCGAGTCGGCTCAACATCAACTTCAGCTTCAATAAGAACCAAGTGTGCGACCGCGACCATCAGGCGGCAACAAAATTGTTGTAATCAAGTTGAGAGCTATCATTAAACATTTTTGTAGCTGCCCTCCCCACCACCACACCCCTTGACAAAACAGTAGCAACAATTAGCTGATTTCTGCCAGACACAATTAAAACATATTTAAGATACTATTTCATTCTGGCCCCTGTGAGACAGGTTCCTTTCCTAGCATCCGTGCATTCTCAGGCAGAAGGAAGGACAGACCGCAGGTTCTACAGTTGGCAGCTATATATAAGATACACTATCACTATCCAAGTTGTTGGGTATTACAATTGTGTCACGAAAAGTGTAACATTTACCAACCCATCAACGATATATGTTTCTGATCAGGACGACAGGCTGCGTATTCCAATGAAAGATACTCTCTCAGTTGGAGGTCGTTTAACAGCTTGATTACGCTTGCAGACCCTTTTACCTACCCTTGTAATTTTGTCACGAAATGTGTAATATATATATATATTCTTAATCAGCATCAATATCCGAGTCGTTATAGCGATGTCCGTCTGTTTCTATGCAAATTTGTCTCTCATTTTAGAGCTACCATAATGAAACTTGGCTGAGATCCTTCTTTTTGCTGCAGGCACTATGTTGGAACCGGCTGGATCGGACCACTATAACATATAGCTGCCATAGGAATGATCGGTCAAAAGTTATGTTTTTGTATGAAAAACTTTTTTGTTTATAAAGGTATCCTTACCAAACTCACCCAAACTGAGTCTCTAGAGAGTTTATACAATCTGAACAAATTTGGTCAATCAACTAGAGACCTCCAAAATGGTTACGTGTAGTGGACTCCCTTTAATTCTTGAGAATCGCAGAGAAGGGTGATCTTTCTCCCTCTCTCTCACACACACTAAAAAGGACATCCAAATTAAGCTATTGCTATTCACAAAGTCTACATCCAAAATGATAAATTGTAGTGGACTCCCTTGAATTCTTAAGAATCCCAGAGAAGGGCGATCAAAATTAGAAAACGGTTTTCTATGAAAAACTTTGTTGTTTATAAAGATATCCTCACCAAACTTATCCAAAGCGAGTCTCTAAATAGTTTATACAATCTGTTTAAATTTGATAAAAATCTGGTCACTATATCATATAGCTGCCATAGGAACGATCGGCTGAAAAATGCAATCTGACCAAATTTGGTCAAAATCTAACCACCATTCTTCTTAAAATGCATCGCTTACGCAGTGGCTCGTGTATGTGCGGCTTTGTGTATATGTGTGTGTATGTGTAAGTGTACGAAGATGCGATCGGAAATTTTTGACCTGGGCACAGGGAGTTTTGTAGTCGGGTATACTCGACTATAGCATTCTTATTTGTTTTATTTTGCCTTTGTCTGAGCGGTCACACCATAGAAGCTAGGATACTGAATTTTCTCAGTAATTTCCATCTATGATGAAAATGCACACTAAGGCGGGAATTTGAAAATATCCACTCAAAAGCGTGGATACAAGCGGAAAACTGTTGTAAGAAACTTTTTTGCTTACCAACCAATCCGATTCAAACTAATTTTCAAGATCAATTTCAATTTTCAATTTTCACATGGGCGGAAAATTGTGTTCTTAAAGTTGTATGTGGGAAAGTCTAAGCTCTTCACATTATGCGTATATGACCGAAAAATTTATCCGCATTACCAGAAAATTGGTGGAACAGTCCGCAATTCAAAAATTTTCATTTTCATGTCATTGATTAGAACTAATTTACGCAGAGCACAGTGCTCACCCATTTTGGAAAATCCACCCCAGCGGGCGGGAAACACGTGGTGGAAAGTAGTCAAATTAAACCTAATACACTTTAATCGAAATATTTCGATTTTACCAACTAATATTCTATATTCATAAAAAGAGAACCATAAATATGTTATAATTAAATAGTTTTATATTTATTTTGTTTTGTTTTTGTTTTGAATGAACTTAATCTGAATTATTAAAATAATAGTATTTATAATAAGAGTGCTATTTACATATAAGTTTACTTAAAAAAATACTCAAATTGGATTTAAAGCTATTAACACATTTGATTTAGGGCCTTACGGGCTAGATTTAGATCCTGGCTTAGAGCCGCCCACGCCCGGGCAAGCCGACCAAGTGGGCGTGGCTATCAAGGCTATATGTATTTATAGATATAACAGGTCTGCTATCCGGCCAGGCCAGGCCAGGTGGGGCGGGGGGAAGGTGATTGGGGGATCAGCTACACCCTCGACTGGTTGGGATTGTAGACGGGCACGTTGTGGAAACTGATGCCCGCGTAGAGGGGCGCCGAGGCGGATGCAGTGGGTCCGGCGCCGGCCAGCATGGACTTGCCGCTGGCATAGAGATGCTTCTTGGGCAGCGCAGCCGCCGCCGCTGCCACGGACGCCTTGTGCTGCGTCATCAGCGAGGAGCTGGGCGAACCGGCCACCAGGCGACTGCGGTAACTCTCGCAGGTCTTGCGCGACCACACCCACATGCCGGTGACTGTGCCGCCCACCAGCTGAAAGAAGACGCGCACCAGCGCCGGCCAGGCGCTCAGCTGGGCGGGCGGGGCACAATCCTCCGGCGTGGAGCAGCTCGGCACCGCGTCCACAAAGCGCTCACAGAAGGCAGCCACAACGCCCGCCGCCGTCGGCACGAAGAAGAGCAGCGAGAAGACCACGAAACGCTTCCGAATCTGGGCGAAGCGCTGATGCGCCAGCGTCGGCTGCAGCTGCTGCTGCAGGCTGTGCAGTGAGCGGGAGGCGCGCAGCGTGAAGTACAGTCCCAGCAGGAGCAATGCCAAGGCCGGCAGCTCAACGAATCCGGGGGCGGTGCACATGCCGGTCAGCTCGCTGGGACGCACCCGCTCCAGGAGCAGGGCGGCAATGGGCGGCGCCAGGGGCGGCACCCAGGCGAGCACATGGAACAGGCCGGAGCGCTTCTCCAGCGCCTCGCTGGACCACTTCTTGTGCGAGGAGAGGTAGAAGCAGAGGGCGAATATCAGCCACCAGCTGGCCGCGCACAGGCTCAGATACGAGGTGCTGATATACGAGGCCAGGCAGGGCGGCGTTAGTGCGCATGGCGCCCGTCCGCCCGCCCGTCCCGGCTCCTGCAGCAGGGCCAGACTGCGCGCCTGATGGAACACAATGCGCTCCAGATAGCAGACGCTAAACAGATTGTAGCACAGGCAGAGGAACAGCACTGGACGCTCCGGATAGCCAAAGCGCGTCGGCTCCGCCCAGAAGGTGACCAGAGCGAACAGGGTCAGGACAAAGCAGACCGCGGATAGGCCCAGGATGAGGCTCTCCGTCAGCTTCTTCTGCTGCGTGCTGTGGAACGCATCCCGCTGGCATTGCGGCAGGCACTCCTCCCCGTTCAGCGGACTGGCGCTGAAGTTCTGTGGGCAGATGATGCCGCCGGGGGCGGGGCCTCCGACGCCGCTGCTGCCCAGGCCGGCGGCTGTGCTGGGCTGAGACTTGCCCAGCTGCGAGGACATCTTCCAGGCCATCCAGGACCAGTACATTTGCTGCTGCTGCGGTGGCTCCGCTGCTGCTGCTGCCGCTGCCGCTGCTGCCGCTTGCTGTGGGCCGCCTCTTTCCGGCGCCGTCTGCACTCCGCCCACGCTGGCGCCTCCTTCGCTGGCTGTCGCCTCCTGCGGTATCTGCATGCAGAGCTCATGATTCTCCGGCTGTGGCAGCGACTCACAGCTCAAGAACTGCGGCCACAGCTGCATCAGCTCCGGCGCCGCATTCGCCGCACACTCCCCCTTCACCGTCTCGCAGAGCGACTTGCAGGCGGTCACCGGGCGCGGCACATCCGGACTGCAGAGGGGGAACAGCGCCGAGCAGAGCAGGAAACGTGCCCGCCTCGAGCACCCCGACTCGATCAGGGGCAGCAGCTTGGCTATCTGCAAGAGACAGAGGGGAAGAACGAAGAAATTGGCTATTAGTTTCACATAGTTTGCTTAGGGTTTCTATATTTCTTTATATTAACTGAGAGATTAATTAAAAGTTATCTGATTTTGGAAAATCCACTCCCATGGGCGGAATATTGTGATCTCAAAGCTATATATGCGAAAGTCGAATTTTAGTTTGATCTGGTTCAAACTCATTTTCAATGTTCAACACATTACATAATTTGATACGTGTATCGCCGATATCGGAAAATCCACCCCCATGGGCGGAAAATTGGGGTCTCAAGGTTGTATGAGCTAAAGGCTAATTTTGGTTCGATCAACTTTAAATTCAGTTTCAAAGCTCTTCACGTAAAATAATTCGACACGTGTATCACTGATATCGGAAAATTCACTCCCATGGTCGAAAATTTGGTGAAAAACTGACAATTTTAATATTCATACGCCTGTGATCGGGAAATTCGCGGAAAACCTTTGTATGAAGCTTTTTTTGATTATCGTTCGATTGGCCTTTAATTCATTTTAAAAATAATTTAAAGGAGTGCCAACCGATTTTGGAAAATCTACCCAAACCCGTCGCCACGGGCGGAAGTGTGGTCAAATGAGTGAAGTTATTTGTTTAGTTAGGATGGCTTCAAAGTCTTCTCATAGCTCAACCCATGGCATGTGTCTCAATTCAAATGCATTTAAATCGAAATATTGTGCCGAGCAACGCTGGGGTTTTACCAGCTAGTAAATACCACATATAATAATAAATCTTTTCGAGTTCAGCCGAATCTCAGCTGTAGACTAGTTGCACATGGAGTTAACCAGATGATAAATATCTGAATAATATAAGATCTTTCTTTGTTGTACATTTTCTGGGCCCATTAATCTATATCTGGCAAATTGGTACATCTGTCTGGTCTGCCCACCTGCTGTCAATCTTCCATAAAACAAATTCCCAAACTGCTTCAAATGCAAATTTGTGTCGTTTTGAAGTTGTAAGTCGAGTTTGGGTGAGTTTGGGTGAGTTCGGGTAAGTCTGAGTAGGAGAGTGTATCTAATGGGCATCGATATAAAGTCGTCCTATCAATACAAGCAATCGCCTTTGATATGGCAAGCGATTTTGCCTTTTATCAATTAACAGTTCCATTGAACTTGCGGGGTGGGGTGGGGTGTGGTGTGGTGTGTGTGTTTGTGGGTAGCTGTTAACTTGAGAGTCTGCCGCCAAATAATTAGATCGAAATGCGCTGTTCGATAAGCAAAACTACACAGATTCAAGGGAAACAGGCTAAATATGAACAAAATGGGCAAAATGGGCAAAAACACGGCAAATATTTGTGTAAACTTAAACAGCAAACAGCAGAGAACAAAGGCAGAGGAAAATCAAGCCAAAAGTTAAACAATCAAATTGACGGCGTTCCCATTCACACCTCACACCCCGCACAACCACACCCCGCAACCGGCACAACATGCCACACACCTCGCACCTCACACCTGACGGCGCCGCTGGCTTTGTTATTGTTGCTATTGTTGCTATTGTTGCTGTTCTTCATTGATGTCTATAATTTTATCTAATAAAAATGCAATAAAATTGTAGTCAAACGCGTTTATCTCTTTGTTGTTTTGCCGACAGTCTGCGGCTGCACTAACAACATCAACATCAACAACAACAATCACTACAACAATCGCAAAATGTTTACATTTTCAAATTGGCAATTGCAACAACAACAACAGCAGCAACAACAATCCCAACAATATACATAATTGCATTTGTTTACATTTAAGTAAATTACAATACGAGAATTGTGAATGAATTTGTTACCAGCGACATTTGTATCTCAATCTTAATCGTAAACTCAATCTAAATCTAAATATTTGAAGTTTTCATACGAAAGTTATCAGATGAATATATCTGCTAGACATTTGTATCTCAATCTTAATCTGAATCTAAATACTGACGTCTTCTAATAACTTTCTTGTTATCAGACGAATATATCTGCGAGACATTTGTATCTCAATCTCAATCTTAATCTGAATCTAAATACTGACGTATTCTAATAACTTTCTTGTTATCAGACGAATATATCTGCGAGACATTTGTATCTCAATCCTAATCTGAATCTAAATACTGACGTCTTCTAATAACTTTCTTGTTATCAGATGAGTATATCCGATGGACATTTGTATCTCAACCTTAATCTGAATCTGAATCTAAATACTTGAAGTCTTTATGTGAAAGTTATCAGATGAATATATGTGCTAAGCATTTGTATCTCAATTTTAATCTTAAACTGAATCTAAATCTAAATACTTGACGTCTTTAGATGAAAGTTATAAGATGAATATATCTGGTAGACATTTGTATATCAATCTTAATCTGAATCTAAATACTGACGACTACTTATAACTTTCTTGTTATCAGATAAATATATCTGCCAGACATTTGTAGCTCAATCTCAATCTTAATCTGAATCTAAATACTGACGTATTCTAATAACTTTCTTGTTATCAGACGAATATATCTGCGAGACATTTGTATCTCAATCCTAATCTGAATCTAAATACTGACGTCTTCTAATAACTTTCTTGTTATCAGATGAGTATATCCGATGGACATTTGTATCTCAACCTTAATCTGAATCTGAATCTAAATATTTCAAGTCTTCATATGAAAGTTATCAGATGAATATATCTGCTAGACATTTGTATCTCAATCTTAATCTGAATCTAAATACTGACGTCTTCTAATAACTTTCTTGTTATCAGATGAGTATATCCGATGGACATTTGTATCTCAACCTTAATCTGAATCTAAATCTAAATATTTCAAGTCTTTATGTGAAAGTTATAAGATGAATATGTCTGATAGACATTTGTATATCAATCTTAATCTGAATCTAAATACTGACGACTACTTTTAACTTTCTTGTTATCAGATAAATATATCTGCCAGACATTTGTAGCTCAGTATTAGTCCCAAACTGAATCTAAATCTAAATATTTTACGTCTACAAAAGCCAGATAGATGAGATTCTCTAAGTATAGTATAGTATATCTGTAAAAAGTTGTATCCTTAACTTAATCTTAAGCTCAACCTGATTTATCAGTATGTTATCAGATGAAAACAGTAGTATCTCAATGGTAATCTTAAACTGAATCTAAATCCTAATATCTAAAGTCTTTATCAGCCTGTTATCAAGTGAACTCACGTGAGATTCTATCTTTATATATATATGTATATCTACAATCTCAATCTTAAGCTTAGGGTGAATATTTGATGCCTCTGTAAGTAAGCTAACAAATGAATTCGGATGAGTTTGGGCATACTTAATCAAATATATTCGAAATATCGGAGCTTCTAAACACTAATTGAGATTTGTAATACATTTTTATTGATATTATATCCAAACTAGAGATAGAATTGGATAAGAAATCAATCCTCTCCGCACCGATAAGACCTTTTCATTCTGAACCCAGCTGTTTCGGGTGATTTTTTCAAACTATTCAGTGCAATCCGAATCCTGCCCGAAATTGCTTGTACCGGGAACAGTTTTATTACATTTTTCTGCAATTTCTGACACGTTTCAGAGTTGCATGTACAATGCAAAAGAAAACTACTTCTATAATAAATTGGATAAAAGAAACGGGAACCATTGCGGTTTCCTCAGTATTCCCTTACCGATCCCATTTCTAACCGAAACCTATTGTTAACAGGACTGTTATTGCAGTTCAAGAATATATAAATATATAAGTATTGATAGTCGCATGTTCGCTTAGACAACTATATTACACCCCTATCCTGAAAGAATTCTAAACAATTGCTATTAACGTATGTTGTACAGCTGTTAAAATATGTCGTGCTGTTACTAACATTAGGAGGAGCTGTTAAGAAAGTGTTAAAGTCAGAGAACTGTGATTCAAAGATCGTTGCCTTGCTTTTATATGTGTTGTTTGTTAACCATTAGCTCATGAGCCTGGTGTTGTGTGAAAACTGGCGACAAACTTCACACATGAGCTCTAGAGCTGGGTAAGTGAGTCAAAGTATCTATCGGATTGCGTTCCCAGACGCAAGTGTTGAGTGCAATTACCAGCTAATTACACGCAATGCCATCGAATAGCTGCGAACGGAGACGGCTTGCAGTTTCCGCAGTGTTTGGCTTCGAGTTGTTGGCTATTAATTGCGGGCCTGAATCGACTTCAATCGAAATAATCCGCAGCGAAAAGCAAAAAATATATAAAAAAAGAAAGGAAAGAAAGAAGGAAAAAAATGATACATGATAATAAAGGCAAACGGTGCCCAGACATGTCCGTCAAATGATGACGATGACGAACCTTGAGTCAGAATGTAGCATAAACATTTATGAGTTTGCGGAATTTTTCGACTAGACTGGCTAAAGGGTTTTGGGTAAGCGAATCCCAGCCACACACAGTAACCGAAAACAGCTAAGAACATGGCAAACGGAAGTTCCGGATGCCAGTATACTCTGTTTTCAGTCTTCAAATTATGTGACTATGAGAAATGTGGAAGGTATTGAAAATAGGGAAGATTTTGATCAATAGCGGGGAGGCGTATGGGATACTGAGGGTACACTTAGAAAAATAAATGTCAGATTATTCTGAAAATCATAATATAATGAATGCCACAAACAATTTCTGGTTGATATAAATAATTTCTTAATTTTCAAAATATGTATTTCTTAAATTCAGTTAGAGCAATCATTTTTCAAAGTATAGCAAGTTAGTTTGCACAAAACCGATATACTCGTTGTGCAAGCAATGTTTTTGAAAACAGAGCATCAAAACACAGGCTGCATCAAATTAGTGAGACGGTTTCTTTGGAAAGAGCCAAAAGCTGAAAGCCAAAACCTGAAGGCAGCCAGGCAGCCTCCGAAGACTGCGAATCGCATTGTGACTCCCAGAGCGGCACTTTGACATGCATTTGATGGGTTGACATGTGGTCCCAGGTCCAGCTTCAGCTTCAGCTTCAGCTCCAACGCCAACTCCAACTCCAAGTCCGACTTCGACTTCGACTTGGACTCCAACTCGGGGAGCAAGTTCGAGTCACATTTGAGTTCAGTTTGATTGTTGCGTTCAGCGCAGCTTCCTTTGCCTTGTTGTCTTGGCTAACAGTAACCATCTTGTTGTTGTTGTTATTATTATTATTATTGCTGTTGTACGTATAATTAAGGTACATTAGGGCAGTCAAAAGCCACACAAGAGCCACAACCGCCGTCGGGCATCTCGAGCGGCGCATTAGACACGCAATTTCCAATTTGTATACCCTTTACCACTACAATGACTCAAATGTGTAGAGACGTGTTATTCCTTATAGCTGGAAGCAGCTGCTACACTCAGAGAAAAATTGCCGTTCTAGTTCTAGAATTATCGGGCAAGAATTTATACCGAATTTAAGTATTATTCGTTCTTTAAAATTCTTAAATTTAGTATGAATTAATCTTGATTTCAAAAATACACCCATAATTCTCAAAAAATTAGATAATAAATCTTGGATTAAGCTCAAAATACTTATTACAAGAAATATCGTCCTTGATCTAAGCGTTAAACGAGCTAGGATTATTATTCTTAATTTAAGTATAGAATTTCTTAGATTGAGAACTAATTATCTTAAAGTTCTTATATGTACATACATACATACATACATACATACATATGACTGTATGTACATAAGTGTATTAGTGTATGCAACCGACAAAATGTACAACAAACAAAAAATTTACAAATAACAGGCAGAACAAAAGCGAGAGAGATATTAGGAGTTTGGTGGCAAGGGTCTGCAAATCGTCGTGGGGGGAGTTATGCAAAATTGAACGAAACAAACATACGGTATTTAACCCTATTGGCAACAAATTTTTCTTAAAAGACCATATTAATATAAATTATTTATTTTATAAATTCTATGCACTTACATAATTTATGCCAAGTACATAATTCAGGTTTAAGTTTTGAAATACCAAAATCTCGGAATAAATTGCAATAATTTGTCGTCAAGCGTACAATTAAAATAATGTATAAAATATAAATGTGAACTAGATTCACTGCAGTGTTAAATGGTTTTCGTCCGTTTTGGCTTCAACTTTTGTCGCGCGCCTTTTGTTATTCCTTGTTCCTATTCGTGTTCGCGATTGCTTTGGTGTGAGTTTGACTATTGCAGGCCTGACATTCGTTAAGTTGACGAAGACGTGCGAAGATTGCTCGCGGGTGATAATCAAAAATTAAGTGATTTATTAAAAGTGTTCCATTTTTTGTTGTTCCTTTTTTTTCGGTCATTGATGTACTAACGGACAGTACATACAAGTGGGCCAACGACACCAAGCACGGGCTAGTTAACGCGCGGACCCAAGCATAAATGCAACCCACCTCAAGCCGACCGACCGACCGGGGGGCGCGCCGCATAACGTATGGTAGCGAAAGATCGCGGACATGAAAATACAAACTAAATAAGAAGAGAAAGAGGAAGAACACTTACAAGGTTAAGTGGCTAAAAATGATTTCTGTAAATATGTATGTATGTATGTTATATGTGTTGATAGTTTCGCAAATATATGTATGTACATATAAGTGCAGCTATACATTCATACGTACATACATACATACCGATCAGCATACAAGCTATGTAAATACATCCAAATATGTATACATGTACATACATATGTACAAAAATGTACATTTGCATACAAATTTTTAAGAAAATTTTGTGCTTACTTTAAGTAAAATTGGGACAGAAACTGTCTTAAAATCAGAAAATACGTACTCAATATTTCCAAAAATGGTCTTCAAATATCTCGAAAAGTTCCTCAAATCAAGAATTTCGGGCTTAACAAAATCGGTTTTGAAATAAGAATTATGTACTCATAATAAAATTTTTCGAGCTTGGTCGGATTTTGACACCGTTTGTACTTCCTTTGAGTACAGAATACTTGATTTTTTCTCTGAGTATACCCTGTTGACACTATCGATAGTATCGATATTATGACTATCGATAGGGTCGATGGCATGCTAAGTACTATGGTAGCCAACAGTAACTATTGATTGAATTGATGCCTTGTTTAGTAGCAGGGTTAACTATCGAACTATCGAGTGCTCATCTTGAGCCACTGTCGCAGTTAACAGCAACTATCGATAGATTCAATGGTATTTTTAAGGCCACTATCGAAGCTAACAATAACAGTAACTGTTAACAGTATTGATGTTAAATGTAAAGAGAATAACAGTAGTTATCGATAGTATAACAGTAACAGTAACTGTTAACAGTATTGATGTTTAATGTAAAGAGAATAACAGTAGTTATCGATAGTATTGATGGTATTTTCTTTCAGTTTAATCTATAAAAGCTTAAGATATTTGCTGCATAAGCTCACTTCTATTTAAAATATACAAATTTGAAACAAGTATAATATGCTCAGTACCTTAGCTTCATATCCTTGCAAACTGTCGAATCGATTAAATGACTAAGGGCCGATTTTTCAATGTCTCAATAAGCCTTATGTGTCAGATTAACTTTCAGATAGACACAATTTCGTTATTTCAATACCCCAAAAAGGCAATGTGACTTTTAAGCCTGCTTCTTCCTCTGCTCTAAGGTTTTTGTGAAAGCTGTCCTTTTATTTTTAACAGTATTCAAATTCACTTCAAAAAAAATCACATTTGTGTTGCCACCAGTCACCAAAAATCAGCTGTCCTGAAGAACAACGTTGCCACATTTCGAGAGATTTTTGCCATTCGCATTTCATAAAATACATAAATTTATTAATCGATTGAAAAATTGAAATTTGTGGGACACTTTATAAAACAGATAACTTTGTCTAACAAATAGCTTTTCAAGACTTTGAGAAGACATTGAAAAATCGTCCCTGTATGTACATATGTTAATATAATAGATTAACCATATTCAAGAACTTTGTACCGGGTATTTTGAAGTTGATAGCTCTTGCGCAGCCGCCTACGTTACTGAGATTAAGAGTATCTTGCTCTATCAGTCACTGTCTGTCTATCTCTATCTGTATCTCTGTCTCTATCTCTATCTGTATCTCAGTTGGTGTGGCTATGGCCTAAGGTAATAATAATTTAATGATGCTACAGTCAGCTACAACAATGGCAACAAGTGTCAGGGCCTCGTCATCATAATCATCATCATCGTCATGAGGCAGACCAAAAACTGAAGGGCAATCAACCTAATAGACAGGCCAACCGCAAGTGCAGTCTATGGCTGAAAGACAGAAAGAAAGATAGAGAGAGAGAGAGAGAGAGAGAGGAGGAGAAGAAGCTGTTATAAGTTTGGGGCACAAGCAAACGCCTGGCCAAGTGTCTAAAATGTGTTATTAATGCCGCTTTGTGCTCTGCCTGTAGATGCAAAAGGGCAACTGGCAACTGGCAACTGGCAACTTGGCTATAACTATGGCCTGGCCATTGCCTGTTCCCCCGTGTCTTCCTCTCCCTCTCCCTTTCAAACAGAACTACAGCCACATTCCCATTCCACAACGTTCGCGTCTGCGCATCGAATGCAATCTGCAACGCTTCGAGCATTTTTTGGCCACGCAGTTGCCGCAAAAAAAAAATGAGAGAGAAAAAGAGGCCGCAATTCGCTGCGCCGCGCCGCGCCGACGCGACGCGTTGTACACCCGACAAACAGACACAAATTCGGTTTGCTCGCAAGCAAATAACAGGGGAGAGAAGTGAGAAAAGCGGAGTGTAGCAATATGTATTTGTTACTTGTTCACTTGTTCAACATTATAGAATACACTTATTTAAACAAACAAATACATTTCGTAAAAAAAAAATAATATTAATACTGATTCTGATTTTCAATAACTTGAATTTACCAGCCTTTAATCTATTTTTTTTATTTTTATTTATTTTTTTATTTTATATGAGATATTTAATTGTACTGTTATTATTATATTAACAACTTAAACTTAAATTAATAGAATAAATACTAAGGCAACCTAATCTAAGATTAAGTCCGAATAGCCTTTAATCTAGAATACAATTATTTCAAATTTCATAAGTATTTTTCAATCCATATATTTATATTGCAGAAAACATGCTGTTTGTAAAATTGTTATTGAATTAAAATAAAATTCAATAAAATTATTGAATTAAAATTGCCTTATTAGCTTACTAAATGAATTTTCTAAGCTGCTTTTTTCCCACTAAACAAACCATTTCTATATGAATCATAATCAATAAATTTGTCTTAATGCTCAATCTAATGAGATTCCGATCAACTGTACATATATAATTAAGTAAATGTATATAAAATAATGTAATTTAGTAATAAACATAATTTTATCATCCCATAGAGCTGAGCCACACCCGCCAATTGCTCATATAAAAAAACCAATCTAGCCTATAATTTTTACCAATATAAGTTAGCGCTCTATAAATAAATAAATAAAATAAATTTGTTTTACTTATCAAACTTATATTATAATAAATAATAAATTATATAAATTATAATAATTGAAATCATATTTTGGGGGTGAGTTTCCAAGTTTATATTCCTAAAAATTGTATTAAAAAACATAAAACTTTTTAAATAATCCAAAAAGCAAGCACAACAATTCAAAAATATAAAAAACTAATAATTGGAACTATTAATGACAGATTTAATTACATCAAAATTAAAATGTTATCCAGCTAAGGCCCTGGCAGCCATTGCTGATAGACAGTTTTCAAATAAAATTCAAATTATGCATGTTGTTTCAAAATAAAAATCAATTCCAAATATCTAACGCATTGCTGTTCCGAATTTTAATAGACTTCGAAAGTACTTTTCCATCTATCTAATAAATAATCCAAGAAGTCTTAACTGAAGTGGAATAAACAAGCATTTTTTCAGCTCTGAGACTTATCGATTGAAGAAATAACTTCCGGAATTCAAATTTATTGAATGTTTGATTTATATATTCAAGTAATTTAAAATATCGTTACTAAACACCGAAAGTGTTTAGTCAAAAACGTTTACGAAGCGCGCACAAAGCAGAGTATGAAAATAAACACGAGCAGAACTCAAATGGAAACTTTTGTTGGTTGTTCAAATGCGAAAAAGAATACTTTTAACTTTGGTGTGATTTTGAAAAATCGATCATGAAATTAGCTTTTGTGTCATCGGTGCGTGTGTATGTGTGTGTGTGTGTGTGTGTGTGTGTAAAATGAAAAAGTTATGCTTAATTTGTTTCAGTAAATTAACAGTTTTTTTATATATACATATATATTTTTTAGCGTCTCTAGGTGAGCTCTGAAGCGCTTTGTCTCTATCGCTTTTTCTTTCAAGTTTCGTTTCGGTTTTGGATTTGTATCTTTTTCTTAATTTTTTTTATTTTTTTTTTTTATTTTTTATATAGTATATTTGGGCTGTTTATTGTTTGACTTGGGGCTATATTCCTTCAGTTTTTGAAGCTCGCAGCCTGTTTCACACTTTTGTGTTACCTTTTTGGCTCGACTGTTTGGACGTCTTGAGCGAAGCTAAATAACATTTAATTTTGTTTCAGTTTGATAATGTTTGAGCTTGTCTGGGCCTGGCCATGTTCACAATTCAATTACAAGCCAAAGAACAGCTACAACAACGTTAACAACAACAACAACAACAACAACACAGTTGACACCTCAACATAAACGCAAACTTAATGATTATTTCGATTTTGATTAATGATTTGGCCCCAACGAAATCAAATCAAATGAAATAAAATGAAAGCAAAGCAAAGCAAAGCAAAAGCCAGGCACAAGGGGGCATTAAATGTTGTTGCCGTCTGTCGGCTTGACTTTGAATATTTGAAAGGAGTTACATGCCGACGTAGATACATAGATACATATGTATCTACGAGCATGTATCTATGTTTTTCATAGCCCCAATGACTCGGACTTAACACAGCTAGGTGAGTCTGCCTCTGTATCAGTCTCTCTGTCACTGCCCCTGCCCCTACCCCTGCCCCCCATGGCGGCATGTTCATTCATTAACGCTTAACGCTTAATGCCACAATCCATGATCCTCCGCTCGCCGGCGACATTTAATGCGCCCAGACATCTGCATAATCTGCTCTTAAGTAATGGATTAATTTATAATTTTCTACGCTCCGCAGCCCAGCTTCGTTTAGCCCCGCACTGCCCCCGCGGCAACCGATTCTACCTGCCCCGCATACAAATTATAGGCTTAAGCGCCAGGCAACTGGCAACCGCGCTCAGTTCCAGCCAAGAACTGGCTGCCACTCGGCCAATAACTGGCCCTAAGCTCTGCCCCTTTCCAATTTGTTATAAGATTACTTTGTGCACTCTAATGCGAGCCTGCAACATGTGGCAGTTCTAGATAGTGAGAGAGAGAGAGAGAGAGAGAGGGGGCAGGCAGGCTGCTGTGTTCTAAATGCATAAAATACCAAAATTATGTCTGCTTTTTTTTAGATTCTTCAGCTAAAAGGCTTATAAGGAGCAAATCCTTCAGGCCAGCTCTCCAAATAGAATGCTACGAACTACAGTTTTGTTTGATCCTTCCTATAAGTTGTTATAATGGGATTTTGATAACACTTGGTCATAATCTAAATAGCATATCAAAGTTTAGAAATACTGAGTTTGGTTATCATATTAAGAAAAACAAAAAAATTGTTCATTGTACCATAAGATAGAGCTAAAGTTGTTCATTCAACAACCGATCGCTCTTATGGCAGCCATATATGTATATATATAATATCGTGATTATTTCATATTTATATACCAATATCCATAGAACAACTGCAAATTTCAGTAGTAACCTATACATATACATTTTGGAGTATCCAGAAGGTTGAATAGAGTATTGCCAAATATCTCATAACCATGTAATATTCTCGAAAAACTACCAAGTACTCTACCCAAAAGTTGTAGAGAAACACTAAGTAGACTACATATAGGAGCTCTTATTAATGGCCTGATCCAACTCAAGATCTTCTCCCATCAAACCCAAAAGATACGTTAACTGAAATGTAATGTTACAGGTAAGGGAACTCGTAAGAGTAGATAGTAAAATTGTAGCTCAAATGTTTTAATATACGATTATTATTTAGTGTTGAGCTCAGGTAACATTTGGCCGCGTGACTGATTCTAATAACAATTATAATGGCCATTGTGTTGCATGAACTCGAACTTTGAAGCCAACTCGATGGCAGCTTCAGCTTCTTGGGCTTTCAACGCTGCCACTCACACTCTATTCACAGCTACGATTCACACGATTCACAAAACTCATAGATGTTGCCGCGACAGGTGAGATGCCATTCAATTTAAGCTATGTGTATGAATGAGTATGAATGGGCTGTCAGTTGGCCAGCTTTGAATTTGCCTCAGTATCTGTTAGATGCATCTAGGCGGCACGTTTCAGCGCTTCAATCTTCAATCTGTGGCAGTTGGCCTCAACAATTTGCTGGGCTGTCAAAGTGACAAGTGTTGCAAAATGCTTGTTGTTGTGTCAAGTATTGCAAACTACACACAACATACAATATGTCTGACTAATGCGGATACACACGATGAAGCTACTTCATGACGTTATCTCTTTGTGGGCTCTACTTGATGAAGTTACTTCAAGCGAAGCGTTCTATCTGCTAGATTGGGTAATCTTTTGAATGTTAAGAACACCCTGTATTGAAACCGCGGTTCATTTTAACTATTATTTCATCATTACATCACTTTATCCGCTGAGTGCTTTGGTTTTCTGATTTTGATTCACAAACTAGGTAATCTGTATTATAAATAATGAATCATATATTATGTGTTATGATATTTATTGCTGTTTCGAAATGATTAACAATAGTTCTTCCAATAAATACAGACTTTTCTGTTTCAAGCTGATTTTGTTTATCAAATAAAATGTATCAATGTGTTCAGCAGAGACAAGACAAATGTATCATTCATTAGAAATTCTCTTATGAAACACATTAAATAAAGGAAATTCGATTTCGATTGTTTATGGATACATAGCAGCTCTCAGTGTATACATAATTTCTATACAAAATCTTTCAAAGAATAATAATGTTAAAAGTATCAGGTTCCAATATTCAAAGTCTACATAAAGTCTCTAAGAGCTATTTGTTAGATAAAGTTATCTGTTTCATAAAGTGCCCCATAGGCAATATTAATTTTTCAATCGATTAATCAATTTATGTATCACGTTGAAATGCGAATGGCAAAAATCTTCGAATTGTGGCAACGTTGTTCTTCAAAACAGCTGATTTTCTTGTGACTGGTGGCAACACCAATGTGATTTTTATAAAGTGCATCTAAATACTGGTACAAATTAAAGGAAACCGTTAAAAAATCTTTAGAGCAGAGAAAGAAGCAGATATTGTTGCGCTTATTAAGGCCAAACAGATGATTCTGGAATGCAAAAAATCTTCCAAAGACTGGAGATAAATCGCATGAATTAAACTTAAAGCCATTTTTGTATAGTTTTATTTGTATGCAGCAACGGTTGTTCAACTGTTAGCCCACGGTTGCCATCAGCTGTTGATATCTATAAGTCAAATTTAGCTTATATATCAGATAAAGTACTAGATAGCACTTAAAAGTCACATTGTCCTTTTGGGGTATTAAAAAATCTAAATTATTCTATATGACAGTTTATCTGACACATAAGGCTTATAGAGACATTGAAAAATTCAAATTGTGAACATTCTTTGCATACAAAAGTATAACAATTGCCAGTATAAAGCGCAGTTAAACGCACAAATAATCGATAGAAAGAAAAGTGACATGAAATGCAACCCTGCAAGCGCTCAGAGATTTCTGTGTCTCTTTCTGACACAAGCCTTGATGGTTGAGTTTTCAATGCCTTCTCTGTCTCTCTGCCGCACAAAATGCTTCAAGCGTAAACTTCATAAGATAACTTTATCGTGTAAATGGGGCACATGGCTGAGCTAGTAAATCTTAAAGCTTGCCAACTTGCCAACTTGGCCCGCTCAAAGTCAAGTTTGGTCAGCCAAGAGAGTCCGATGAGAAGGACGGCAGCGTTTTATCTTTTGGCCAACAGTTGTTGTTGTTGCTGTTGTTGTTGTTGTTGTTGGCAGTGCACTATTTGATTTGCGCTTTATTTGATTTAGTTGGCCGCTGAGCAGCGTCCAAAGCGTTTGATACGAGCTGACGGGCACTGGCACTCGACCACTTGGTCGGGTAGAGGTAGATAGGGGGAGGCGACAGTTGGGGCCGCTTGGGGCGGCGTCGGCTGCTTTGAAGTGCGCCAATTGATTTAATTTGCTTTGAAAGCGCTTGCAATTAGCGAACTGAGTTCGCTGTTCCAGCTGGCGATCACAAATACAAAATACAATATACAATATCCAAAATACAATATACAAATACGAATGCCTCGCAAATTGTATCTGTTTTTGGGCAACAGGTCATCAGCATACATATGTGAATTTTTCGGCGTTTCATTTTTGTTGTGTGCCTCGCTAAGCGCTCGATAATTTTAATTTGCATAATTAAGACGCCGGCGCGACAACGATGCGATGATAAATCGATGCCGCCGCAGCAACAAGAAAAATAAAATAATATATATAAATATATGCCACAAAACAAGGGGAGCTGCCAATGACATCATGGCAGATTCAAAACTGATAGATCTAAGGCGGATCAGAGCTTTTATCCACAATGAATAGCCAGCTGATAAGCTGATATGCAGATGCAGATAAAGTTGCAGTTGTTGTTGCTGTTGCTGTTGCAGTTGCAGTTGCAGTTGCAGCAGCTCGTGCGGCATTCAGCGGCTGTCAACAGTCACTGTCGCTGTCGCTGCCGGCAATGCCGACATATGAATGTCTACTCACAATTAATTGACATTTTGACTGGCGACGATTGTCATTCAAAGTTAAACCAGGCAGCCGACCAATCCAACCAATCGAACAATCCAACCAACGAACGATCGACGTTCCTTGGAATGCATCAGCCGCAGCAGGAAGAGCTAGCTAAATACTCAGTGCAACGAGCCATCGTCCTCAACTCAGCTACAGTCAGCGGGCACACGAATAGAAGCACTTTAAAGCTAAAATATCAAGCAATTCAAATATTCAATTCACTTGCACTCGTTTGCTCATCCTGAAACTCTAAAGGCTTGCTTTTCTCTCTGAGTCTTTTGACTTTCAAGTGAAGAGCTTTTGGGATATTGCACTTAAAATTTACTGCAATCGCTTACTAGACTTTGAACTCTATACGCTTGTCCTCTTTTGGCACTCGCATTGGATGACTTGCTCTGCTTAACCGGGACTTTCAAGTATATATGCAATTCACTTGCACTTGTTTACTCATTTTGAAAGTTTAAAATGATTATAATGACTTGTTTTCCCCTTGGAGTCTTTCAAGCTTGCAAGTACAAACTTTGAGGCGATAAGCTCTTCGGATATTACACTTAAATTAATCAAGTCTACTGCAATCGCTTACTCGGCTTTAAACTCTATAAACTTGTCTTGCTTAGGCACTCGCATTTGATTACTTGCTCTGTTTAACCGAGACTTTAAACTTTGTGGGCACATAATGTTGTCTTGTTTGCCTTTTTAAATGGTTTCTAACTCATGTAGAGAGTTCAATTTGAGCTCTCATTGTTATATTTACTATGGAACTCGCAAGCGATTCTATTCATATGAGCTGCTGCTGTATGTAGCAGCATTCATCTACAGCTCCAGCTTCGGCTTCGACTATGGCTACAGCTTTGGCTTCAGCTTTAGCAGTTAGACAAACAGTCAGCGACAGCGTCGGCTAATCTTTGGCAGAAATCTGCCAAGCGGCTGCCAGACATCCGGACAGCTGAAAGGAGCCTCAGCTGGGGCCCAGTAAACGTACATGAAAGCAATTGCGCTTAGCGCACGCTACAGTTACAATTGAACGTCCATTGTATGGAGCTGAAGCTGAAGCTGGAGCTGAAGGCACAGCCCTGACCCAGCCGCATTCAACTGGATGCTGCCGGTCGGGCTCTTTGCTCTTAATGTATTCAAGCCACATGCGGACTGTTGCACTTGTGCCTCGACTGTCTGGCCGTCTGTCCGTCTGTCCGTCTGTCCGTTTTGGCCAGTTCCATGCTGACAATTTTGTCAGGCTAAAAGCCATGGATTAGCCAGCCGAAATGAGCTACACGCAGCTTACATGAAATTATGCCAAAAGGTCTAAATGAATACGAAAGAGGTAAGAGAGCAAGCGTTGCAGCTGTTTTTTTTTGTTGGTGCACCCCGCTGAGCGCCTTTCGCGGGTCGGGGCGGGGTGGGTCGACGCGGAGCGGGTTTATCTTTCGCCAAAGCAATTCACGCGAGCGCAGGCGCGCAGTTCAATTAACTTAATTGCCATGTAATTACGCGCAAAAGCAACAACAATAATAACAACAACAACAACAACAACAACAATAATAACAACAACAGTAACAGTAACAACAGTAACAACAACACTGGCACAGTTCAACGTCATCTTCTGCTTGGCGGCATTCAGCATCCTGCTGCAAAACAAAAGACTTAAGACACAAACCTGCTGAGGCGGCTGCTGCGTCTTTTTGCCTGCGTTTAAATATTTTTTGTTGTTTTCTTTCTTTTTGTGTGTGTGACTGTGTGTGTGTGTGTGTGTGTGTGTGTGTGTGTGTGTGTGCTTGATGCCATCGTTGTTGTTGCCGTTGTCCGCATTGTTGTTTTTCCTGGTTTCGATATTTCAGTTTGTTATGCTCTGCAAGCATATACTTTCGTCTCTCTCGCGAGCTTATTGTACTATATAGAACTCAGGCACTGCTCCACCTGGAGTTATGAAATTTGGTATACGTATACCTAACATAACCCATAATATATAAAACACAAAATGAGTATATATAAGACACAGCCAGACTGGAAAATAACAGGACAACAATGTCAAGTAGGCAAATTGAATAATTTTATATATTTTATTTTATATTTATTATTGTTTGCCTTGTTACAGGGTATCTGCTGGTCGAGCACTGTCGCTGTTGTTGCTGTTTTTTTGCTCACTGTCATCGCATCGTTACTCTGACATTCCTGCCTGGCTTTTTCACTGGTGCGGCATTTGAAAAACGTTGCTGCATTTTTTGCGTGCCTTTTGCCTTGGGTCGTCGTCGCAGCCAGCCAGCTAATTGTTGTTGCCTGGACAGGGACTGCGACTGCGACTGGAACTGGAACTGGAACTGTGTCTGGGATTGGAATTGGAACGAGGCAGGAGACGGGAATGAGAGTGGAAATGGCAATGGCAATGGCAATGGAAACTGAAACTGGACAACCTTTTGTCAAAAGTTTTCGTCAACTTGGGATGCCAGTGCTTCATCATTATATCAAATCGTTGCCAGAGTTATGCTGCCCATCAAATGACAAACGATCCATTACACACACACACACACACACACACACACACACACACACGCACACTCTTTCATTTGAGCTGCCTGCGCTATACTTCAAAGTCATTTGTAACTAATGCATTATTCGTTAGCCCTTATTGTTGTTGTTGCTGTTCTTTTTTGTTTTCAGTGTTGTTGTTTATGTTGTTGTTGTTGTTGTTGTTGCTGCTGCTGTGCGGTAGCACTGAAACATGTGACATTATCGCTGCTAAGTCGCCGCAAATGCCGCCCTGACATTCTTTTTCTGTCTTTTTTGTTGTTCACGTTGCCCACATAATTACAATACAAATATATAAGAAATATATATATACATATATACAATATATTTGTATATGTATTGAAAACTTCAACTGGTAGCAACAACAACAACAACAATAACAACAAGGAAAGGCGTCTGTCTGATAACCAACTCTTATCAAAACGCCGCCACGGATTAACTTTGGATGAGTTTTTTTTTCTTTGGTAAGAAAACAAAAACAACGAAGCCGAAAATATTTTTAACGGATTTGTTGCCACACACGAAAACTGATAGCCCCCAAGTAATGCAAACACATTAAGCTTTTATCAAAAAAACATTAAATAAATATGCGACCAGCATGAAAATAAAATATTTTACTTCAAAACCAGCTACCGTAAATAATGATTATTGTTATTTTTTATAAAATTAATGCATCAATGATTTGAAAGAATTACATTATAAGGATCCTTGCAAAACAATCTTTGTATTTTGCGTTGATTTTAAAGGCCCTTCTTCAATAATAATGATTAATTTTAAACAATTTTACAAATATCGGACTATAATCATTATATTTGAGTGAATAAAAATAAACTCACAAATAATTATTATTTATGATTTTTGTTATCAAATAATCATTAATAATTAATAATTATAATAATTTATTATTTATGATTTGTAAGCATTAATTATAATTTTTATAAAATAATTATAACAATTAATTATTTGTGATTTATATTATCAAATAATCATTAATTATGATTTATATTTTTATAAATTAATTATATTAATTTATTTATTATGATTTGTATTATCAAGTAATCATTAATTATAATTTTTTTTAAATAATTATAATACTAAAAGTTATCCATTATTTTTATTATCAAATTGTCATTAATTGGGATTTCTATTTTTATAATAAAGTTATAATAATTATTTATGTTTATAATTATTTAATTTATGGCTTTTGTATAGGATTGTTTTCCAAAATTGTTGCATGTCCTCATAAAATGAATCCAGAGGATTCACCAAAGCCAAACAAGTAAGAATGCTGTAGTCGACTACAAAACTCCCTGTACCAAGGTCAAAAATTTCCGATCGTATCTTCGTACACTTCCACATACGCACACACATACGCAAACACATACACAAAGACGCACACAAGCGACAGCGCAAGCGAGTCAGTTTAAGTGTTGGCTGTGCTGCTTCTTCCGCCCCACGCTGCAGTACTGAATCTTGTTTATTATCTGAATACTTTTCAAAAAGCAAGTACCTCTAAAAATTCACAAAGATTTGTGTAGTGTAGTCAGTAGTCTTTAGACGGTAGTCCTTTTATACATATACATTATGCTCATTTGTGGTAGAGGGGGTAAGGGTGTCAATGAATGTTTGATGCAGATCTGTCAAGGAGGTTAATGGTAGTCTACATACCAAATTTAGTGATTCTAGCTATAAGATTGTAGAAGATATGACACTTTATAAGCTGAGAGTATACACCAAAATGTGTACCAAGTTTGGTTGCTCTGTGGAGAAACATTCCGTTCACACGGACAGACGGACCTTGCACAAACCCAATATACTCTATTTAAAAAACAATTCTTCAAACAGAGTATAATAATTGGTTACGTTCACAATTGAGAGAGACTCAAATGAAATATCCAAGTATTATAAAAATGTGAAATATTTTCGCTTTCATTTGTGTAATCAAAAGTTGAGTTATACTCATAGATATAGATATATATAACTAGCTATGGCTTGATACAACGGTATTGCTTTATATATCTGATATATTTAGTACGCTCGAGTCTTTGGAGCCTACGATAAGGGCCATAAATATTTATGGCACCATTTTAAAGTCTGATGGGGGATGGTCTAATGTTTTCTTGGCCGACTCTTTGCTGTTTTTTTTTTTTTTTTGTTTATCATAAAACTTTTTGCCGCTTCGCATTGGAGTCCCCCTATGACCCGTTACCCCTTTACCATGCTGCTCAAAAGTGCCGCTCTGCGAACAATCTGCTTAATGGGCTCTGATTTCCCAAATCAAACAGTTTTATTGTCACCATCGTTGTGGTCTTTACGGTGCCAACTTTTGCGGCCCCCATGTCTCCAGGGAGGGAGCGGAGAGAGCGGACGGTTTGTCGGCAATATGGCTCTCAGATCTTGGCTGCGTCAGCGGCTAATGTGTAGTCCAAACAGAGCCCAAAACGCCGTTCAAATATTTACAATTACTTTACATAACACGCTAAAAAGCGCAACGGCCCCGCCAGCTTTGGCTCCAAGTGGGGGCCCTCCTTTGTTTGAGCACCCATCTGTCATATTTAAGGCATAACTCCGATTCCAACTCCAACTCCGACTCCAACTCTAACCCCAGCTCTGACTCCGACTCCTACTCTGATTCCAATTCCAATTCCAACTCCGAGTTAACTGTAGGTTGGAACTAGCTACGAATATTTTTGTATGCTTGTTATTTGGAATACCCTTACTGAGGCTACTTTAGTTCTGACAGAGGCCCCACTGATCCCATCAGCAATTCATATTATACTTGCCAGTATTACCAGAACTTTGTCCAATATTATTTCAGAGTGCCACCCTACGATATATTAGGAAGCTAATGTACAAATTACAGGTTTCTAGCTACTACCGTTTGGCCTGCCAGTGAGTTTAGAGAGTCCTATATATATAAAGATATATATGATTTGATATGATCTGATGATATAATGATATATCTGTCTGTTTCCGTCTATGCGAACTAGTCTTTCAGCTATGAAGCTATCTGATCAAGCTTGGTAGGAGCCCGATCTGCTGCTGGATCGGGTCACATTATCTTATAGCCGAGACCGATTGAAAATCTATTATTGCTTGTCTTTAGTCAAGAATTCTCTACTAAACCTTATTTAAAGGGTTTGGTAGAGAAATCTTGACGATTTTTTATTGTAGATTTGACAAAGTTGATCAACATCGGATAACTATTTCTTATAAATAGGATTATATCGGTAGAGTTGTAGAGTGTAGAGTATATCGGTAGAGTGTTGAGTTTTCTATGGAAACCTTTCCGCTTTTCTTCATCTCTGCAAGGGCATTGGGTTTGCGGTACCCCGAAAATGGTTATACTTTCGGGTCTTATTATTTTTATATATTATGTCTTTATCAGAGGTGATATGACAAACATGACAGCGGGAACGGCAGACCGAAGGGTTTTCTCGCTGCCACGTGAAATGATAATGGACAAATAATATCTAGCAGACACAGCACAGAAAGTGACAGGGCCGGCAGTACCAGAGGGTACCAGGGGGTACCAGAGGGTACCCGGGGAGCGGGGCATAAACAAGTCAAATCAAATAAACAGCTAACAGCAGAGCTCCCCTCACATGACATGCTCAGTTCAAAGTTAAGACCCTGCGACCCCCTCCTCAACAAAGCAATAATTTCACTCTCTCTCTCGTTCTCTCTCTCTCTCTCTCTCCCTGTGTGTGTGTTTGCTCAGTGGGCGTTACGACCAAGTGCCGACAAAGCGCTCGTCAACGAACAATTACAAGCAAATTAATTCAATGTGTAGTGCAACGCCCCTTCCCCCCTTGCTTTCCCCTTAGCAGCCCAACCCTTGCCGTGTTCCAGTGCGACCCTCTCATAGATAAACATCAATGGAAACGCTGGAAATCGAATTGAAGAAATTGGACACTTGTTGGAGTGGGCCACTCCAAAGGGGTGAGGGAAGGTAAACAACTAAATTACTTGCATTTCTCAATAGTTATTCATGTACTAATCGAGTTAATATTGTTGTTATAGCCGTCCAAAATCTCAAACCATATAGTACATATGTTTCATTAGCAATGGGAAAGTATTTCCCGTGTTAAAAATGCAACTCTGAATTGACTTTTGGGAAGTAGGGAAAGTTAAAAACTGTTTTATTCGGGCGGAAATCGGAACCCGCGGGATAGTTTTAAAAAGGAAATCCCACGCGGGTGGGAAGGAGATCGGAAGGGAAATCCTGGTCAGGAAGCGTAATCATTATGTTCTATTATAAAAATTACAAAGTAATGATTATAAAATTACCCTAAGCAGGCACCATAAAGATTACTTTGTAGTAACTTTAAGAAAGCGGGTAATAGCATTCTTTGGCCAAATAAAATAGGAATGTTTAAAATTCGACAATAGAGAGAGATGCTCTAAGTAAATAATTTGTAGATCAATAAATAGAATAGCTAATATTCCGTATAGAATGTTTGTTGTTTTTGAAACTGTTTATTGATACAATATTCCCTATACGGAAATTCGGTTTATCAGAATCAATTCCATTAGCGCACATCCTACAGCTATATACATATGTTAATGCATCAGTCCCCCCAGCCTCCCCGCTTTTGTTGCCTGCGTCTGCACTTGGAGATCGGGGAACAAGATTTGAAATTGGTTCGCATATGTTAATGCATTTGCAGCAGGCCCCAAGTCTTTGATGGTTTCTTCTCCTGGTATTTTATTTCTTTGGATTTTTGTTTTGTTTTTGTTTCTGTTTTTCTTTTCCTTTATATTTTTATTTTTATAGTAGTTGGCCTTTTGATTTCTGTAGTTTTGTGTGCATTTTTGAAAACTCTTTGATCTTCTTCACGTGCTTCCGATTTGGTTTCATTCGTTTTTTTTCAGCTTTCGTTTTTATTGCCCACTTGAAAAGTGTTCGACTTTTGTTTGAGTTTTGTCTAAACAACACACAAAGCAGCCCTGTATCTGCAATTCTTCAACTCAGAGAGGGAGAGAGAGAGAGAGAGAGAGAGAGAGAGGAGCGAACAGAGGGACAGACAGCCATTAAGCATGAACATTTACAGCAGCGCCAGGCTCCGGCTCCGGCTCCGTCTCCGGCTTCGATAAGAGGGCACGCCCCCAAGAAACCAAGAAAAAGGAATGCCCTAGTTGAGAACCAGACTTGTAAATACCCTGTACACATGCGCTAACAGCTGTTCTTCTCTGGCTGAATCGATTTTAATTCGATCTTTCTAATATGTAATACTAGCATTTTAGTTTTTCTTTAAGTTATTTTTTGTTACCTGATTGATCAGGACCTTCGGATGTAAACTAAGTAGATAATACATATATGTATATATTTTTTAAAATCAACCTTCTTATTATAATAGTTAGTAATAAATGAAAGTATGAATGAAATATAGGGAGTATATATTGTAGATATTCAGCATGTTTTTATAAACATATTTTCTCATTTTTTTCCATTCTTGACACTCAAACATATACCCCATAAACACATATCAAATATCAATTCATTTTCATTAATAATAGCAAGTGCAATTCCCTTTTGAAGCACATTATATAAACTTTCTTTCATAAGTAGCAAACATAACCTTAAATTGCTGATTAATTATAATATAATAAAATTGGAATATCTTACTGTTGTGAAAATTGAAAGGATTGACCATCTTGAAGATATTATAATAAGAAAACTTCAACAGTATATAGTAATAATTAGTATTATTAATTCTTGTAGCAGAGTATAGGCTATTATGAAAACTAATTACAATAATAAATCTTCAACAAAGTTGCAGTTAAAATGTTGTGGTTAGATCGACTGTATTATGATATTAATGCTGATCAAGGATATATTTATAATACATTGCCATATTAACGCATCTTTATGATACCCCCTTTGAGCCTCACTATAAGCACAGGGTATAAAGAAGACCGGGGCACCGGCACAAGAAAAAAACAGAACAGATAAAGCCAAATGCAAAGAGCATCGGTTAGAAGCATAGTGCACCACAGTTTTATGGGTTTGGGAGTGACCCGCAGTCGCAGTCGGCGTCGGCGTCAGCGTTCGCGTCGCAGCTGCAATCAGCTGCCTCGGCAATACCTTTGCCTTCTGCTGTGTCCAGTCCGCTGCACTTAACGCAGCGGCGCAGCATCACTGACCAATGCCCAAAACGGAAAAGGGCGCACGAGGCAGGGACAGGGTCAGGGATAGGGACAGTAGCAGGGTGAGGCATGAAATGCAAGATATGCTTAAAAGAGCCCGAATCCGATTCAGAATCGATGCTCGAGACCGGGCGGGAAAAAGGTGTTAATGGACTTTGGCCAAAGAAAGAGCCCGACCATGAACCCCGACCCCCGACACCCGACCTTCGACTACCGTCTGCCGGCCTGCAACATTTGTCTATGCGCCGCACATTTCTCACTTTGTTCATACTCTGTTTTATTTTCTCTATAAGCTATATTAAACTGCGCAGGTATTTCGACCCTATAATATCCTTCATCAGACGAGTCGATACAACCATGTTTTATGAACGATTCAATCTCCGAGTCTATAAGATATATCCGATCAGTTCTTGAAATTTAAAGTGTTCTCAAATCCAGAAAGATTTATCGAATCAAGGACTAATATGATACATAGTATATATATACATATATATTATAATGATATAATAGAACTTGTATGAAATACTTATATTAATCTTTAGGAGCAAAACATTTCCTGAGAACGGAACCAAATTTACTCTTTTCTGCTACCCTCAACTACCCCGATGGCTGAGATGACTGAGATGACTAAATGAAAGGGAAGGGAATCTTGGATGATTATATTTCTATAGAGTTAGCATATGGTATATAGAAAATCATGTTGTTTATCCTGTGAAAACGCTTCAAATCTATTATACACAAAGGTTATTCAGAAAATTGGGCAGAAGGCGACCTCAGACCTGGTTAGGGGGTATCTGCTGGTCGTGCACTCTCGTCTTGACTATTTTCTTGCTTTCTTTCTGTTTCTCTCCCGATGTCGCCGTCACAGATCTTTGAAGCCGCCTAGATTTCCACTAAACGCCTGGCCCATTACCATCACCATTATCCGCATCGACTTTGTTCACATCTTCTTCTTGCTCCCCATCTGCCTCTCATTCTTATTCGTCAGCTTTAGGCACGCACTCTTAGCTCCGATTACTCCCATCTCCCCGATCTCCGACTATTTTCATGGTAAATTATGGCCAAGAATGACGCTGCCGGGCCTCTAGCTGACCTCAAATGCACTCACAGCCAAAAAAAAAAACAGAAGAAAAAAAAATAGAAAAAAAACTATATTCTCTTTTTAGTTACAGTTAACAATTTTTGTTTGTAATTTTTTCGTTCGCCTTTTTTCTTTGTAGTTCTCTTCTTTTTCCTTCGTTTTTTTATCATTTTATCTGGAACATGCAAAGGCGGCAGCGACGTCGACGTCGGCGTCGACGTCGCTGATAGCGAGCAGCGTTTTACATTGAAAAGCAATTAAATGTTTGCGGCTGTCGCTTCTCCAAAGTCTTTTGACTGATAACTTTGTTGAGTAAGTGTGTGTGTGTGAGTGTGTGTGTGTATGAGTGTGTGTGAGTGTGTGCGTGTGTTCTTCTGACTTGTTTGCACTTTTGTCTAGATATGCGTAGAGTGCTCCTAAAGAACAGCTTACAGGGCCAGAGCACAACAGGAAGGAGGCCATCCTTTAGATAACAGCCGACAGCCCAAAAGTCCTTGATTCATAGTTTCAAGTCAAAGAAACTATGGAAAGAACATTTCAAGATAGGAATAGGTCTATACTATAAGACAATTCCGTTAAGAACTGTTCCCAGGGCCAAAGAACAACAGAATGAAGGTCAACCTTTAGATAAAAGTCCTAGCGATGCAACTAAGTGGGCTTATAAGAAACTAAGGATAGCAAAACAACTAAGGAAAGCACATATAAAGATAGGAATGGGTCCTTAAGAATTGTTCACAGGGCAAAAGAACAACAGGAAGGAGGTCGTCCTATTCTTGCGATACAACTAAGTGGGTTTACGAGCAAAATAAACTAAGGATACCAAAGTAACTGAGAAAAGAATAACTAGGAAATATACAGATAGTATAGTATAGTATAATAGATATAATATATATATTCCTATAGGAAAGATAGGTATATGCTATGGGACCGCAGAGATTTGTTGAGAAAAGCTGAAGAGTTAATGATGCAACAAGATTTAGACTTCTTCAAGAAGTATAGCTAGGATTAGGCAACAGTGTTTTGCAGAGAATTACCTCAGAGCTGAAAAAAAGGTTAAGATAACCTTTTAAGGATGTATTTTAAAATAACTAAAGATATTGCAACATAATAATGTTCATATACATGTACTAGCAATATCTTTTCTTAACCAATCGTTCTTCTAAAGTTAATCACAGTTATTATAAATACTTCTTTTATACAGACTGCAATTCCAATCTGAAAATCTACTTGGGAGTAGAGATATCTTATCCGCTCCCACCTTAGTTGAGGAACCTTCCTTGGCATTTCCTTTGCAGTTGTCGCTCTAAGCTATCGATATCTGATGAGGCTCAATTAGCATGGTCAAAATACAGCTAATTTTGGATGGTTTCTGGATGGGTTTTAAGTACCATTATGTTTGCTTTTCTATATCAGATTTATGATTGGTTTTTTCTTATTTTCCTTGCTTTATCTCATGTAGTACATCTCGAAACGACAATGCCAAAATGAGAAGTAACAAAATAAAATACATATGTTTGTAGTACAAAAAACAAGACCGAACACTTCACTTTGGGGTGCCGAAAATGAAATACCCTAGCAATCATGCTGAAAAATGGTAATACTAAGCCAAACTGAAATCTTGTCAATCTAGTACAAGCTGATCTTAAATCTTAACAAATGATATTCAATATTATAAGATGGAAAAGTATTTCATAGAAAAAGAAAAACTATAACTAGATCGGTTAGTTCCTAATATCGAATAATTTGTGTTAAGTATTTGTTTATTTATTTATTACAAGTTCCTATCAAAAAATATTTAAATTTAGACATTTATCATAAAATGAAATGATCAAGTCGTCTGTTTTATCAAGAATTTGAGAATACCATAAAGGTTTTTCATACAACTGAATTTTGGACAGATTATTTTTATGTCAATTCGACAACTTACATATGATGAAACCTTTCGATTATTCAGAAAATAGCTAATATAGTTATATTAACGAAATATTGATCCCATCCGGCTACACGGAGAACATTTGTTGAGCACAAATTGTGATTTACTTAATCACAAGTTTGAATTTTGAGTCAAAACTTTTCACAGTTGGATCTCAGCCAAGGGCATTATAACATCAATTGTACATTTTAAAGCACAAATTGTGCTTTGTTGTCCCAAGGGTTGTGCCTTGATAAGCACAAATTATCCCTAAAAAGCACGAGTTGTGCCTAATAGTGCATGAAATTCTCTCCGACTTCTTCGAAAGAAGCCTCTGTAGCAGGTTTTTCGAGGTAATTTGAAAAGAATCAAGGGACCTCAGCTCGGATAGATGCCTATGTTCTTCCTGGGTTTTGGATATGTCCCTTTCAGAGTAGGTGACAAACCTTTAGTATCCCAAAGAAGGGTATCTAGAGATGCGGCAAGAAGCAGCTGAAAAGTGGAGGCGCTTTGATGAGCTGCCGCCAGTTACCGTCAACGTCACAACAACTGACACTGACACAACTTCAGCAGCGGCTCAAGTCATGTCCATATCCACAGTTACAGATCCGTCTCCGTCTGCGTCCCCGCTCCCGCTCCCGCTACCGTTCCCGTTCCCGTCTCAGTCCGCTGGCTTTCGCAATGGTGTGTGACTTTTGAAACGATTTTGGTTTTCGCACGTAAGCGTCGAGAATTGTTTTTATGGCCACACAAAAGTTGCGCTTATCGTCGCGCTGGAATCTCGGCTATGGGGCGTACGCTGGAGGGGGGTGTGTGTTGGGATTGTCTTACCTGTAATTCAGCCTCCAGCTGATTAGTATGACCAGCCAGATTGGGCAGTGCGGTCATATTGTAGCCCAGGCCCTGGCAGGCGGACACTGCAATGCGCTGGCATTGTAATCCATTGGGGTTGCCACTGTTGCCAGTGTTGCCACCGCTGCTGGCGGTCAGCAGGGCGCTGCTGCCGCTGCAGTGCATCAGGCTGGCGAGCAGCGTGAGCAGCGCATAAGCTGCAACATTTGCATGCATCTCAAGGAATCCAAATCAATGTGGGGTTATCAATGGCGCAGTCGCTGTGGCGTTGCCGTATGCGTTGCGTTATGGGGTCAGTATCAGGATCAGTGTCAGGATCAGGGTCAGGGTCAGATTGGCCTCATTCTGCGGCGCAGTGTTCACAGTACGAATCGCTCACGCGCGAAGTGTTTTTATTTATTTTTATTTTTTATTATATTTTGATGTTCTCACTGCACATTAACCAAAGGCACGTGAAAAAAAATTAAGTAAAGTTGGCTATCTTATAGATGCAAATTTATATTAGGGGTACGCTTAAGCACACGTCTCTATAACTTAATACTGACGATAAAAAAAACTATCTTTGAAATAAGCCGCCGATTGTCGTTCAATCTGAATTCTGAGTGCGACCGCAACAAGTCCACGCTCGTTGAAGTATTTTCTTGGACTGAACGAGCCGGAAAGCAACTCAAACCGATTGCCCGACCTGCCGCATAGCGAGCACATGAGAGCTGAGAGAGCAGAGCACAATCTCACAGACTGGGAACAGCTGGAACTAAACTGAACTGAACTGAGCGAGAGAGCGTTGCGTATCTAGATAGAGAGAGAGAGAGAGAGAGTGAGCCGACAATTTGAATTTGCTTGCAACGTTTTGGGAGCTACTAAAGTGGCATGAATACTACGAGTACTCACTAACAATGTAAAACAAGTCAAAATGTTCCAGTAGGAATGCTCGTCTGAAAGATACCCTGTATGTAGCACCTCGCACTACTAAATATAGTGTTGAAGATAGCTTTGTCTCCGATATCGGTTGGCTTGAGGAACCAAACGAACAAGTAATCGACTTAATACTGATCAAGATTCTATACATTACTTTAGAGTAGCATATGCTGTTCTTACCTACACTTACACAACTTCATTGTATCGCTTTTAACCAATTTTATGAGTACAGGGTATAAAAGTATAAAAAGCAATAAGGGAGATATTAAATATATCAATAGCAATCAGATATAGCATTAATGGTTTTTGAGCTATACATTTTCCACCTACAACAAAAATAATAATTCCGTACTTATACACGAAATCCGAGAAATATACTATCTTATATAGATGATAAATAAATTATAATTTTAATGAGCACTGTCTAACATTTCCAACAATTTCGACATGCCTTATTTTATCATATCATATCATAATTCCCGTACTAAATATACCAAGAAGACCCATAGAAAACTATCGATATAATAGTATTTATGGTAAAAGACAACATATATAAGAAAACAAGTAAGAATGCTATAGTCGAGTATACCCGACTACAAAACTCCATCTACCAAGGTCGAAAATTTTCGATCGCATCTTCGTACACTTACACATACACACACACATATACAAAGACCCACACACACAAGCGACAGCGCAAGCGAGGCATTTTAAGTCGTGGCTGTGCTGCTCATCCGGACAGACGGACAGACAGACGAACATGGGCAAATCGAAATCTCTATTGATACTGATTAAGAATATATATACTTTATAGGGTTGGAGATGTCTCTTTCTGCCTGTTACACTTGCACAGATTTCGTACCCCATTTTTACCCATTTGATGGGTACAGGGAGTAACAATTTCAGAAATCTTATTTCAATATATAAAAATAACAATATATTAAAATATTCTTCATTATAAAGAATTATATGTGACTATATATGTTCCTTTTACAGAGGTACTACAATGCGCAGTAGATCAATACTGCACTACATTTCGAGAGGGTGTTGGTCACTACACTCGTGTATCCTGTTTATCTTAATACTGATCACTGATGGCTAATCCCTGATCACTGATTAATAATAGATGGATCATTTTTGGGCAGATGACCCACCTGCCAGATGCAATAGTAACAGGTGAATAACACCGCTATAGACCAATCAAGCGCCTTTGACTTGTTCATTGAGCCATACAAATGCACACTCATTTGCGAGTGTGTGTTGTTGTGTGCTGGTGTGTGTGTGTGTTGAATTGGCTCCTTGCTTGTGGGGGAATGGGAAATTTGATCGCACACACGACGATCAGTGACCACAGCAACAACAACAGCAACAACAACAGCAACAACGACAGCAACAACAATTTCAAACAAAACTGAAAGGTGGCCCATACACAGCTAGAAGTTGGCGGAGCAGGGCGGTCCGCAATTTCGTAGGGCGCGTGGGCGCGGGACACGGAGGGGGCTGAGAGGGGAGCAGCACTTGCAATTGAACACCGCGACCGTTGCTTGCAGCAGCGACGACGACGACGACGGCGGCGGCGGCGTCGGCAATCTTTGATGTGCGCTTTGATTTCCGGCAGCGAGATAAGATTTTTTTATACTCTGTTCACAAAGGGAAAAAGTGTATATTAAGTATGTGCAATGGCTTCAGTGTTAAGGACTTTATTGTACCGTAAATGATCAAAAACTCAATAGATTTGTTATACGGCGTACTGCTGTTCTCCTTGAAGAAGTAGATTACAAAATATTTATACCACAACCGCTCTCGTCATCCGAAAATCTCTAAGAGCTATAACCAAATCATATATCAAATATGATGGGCGGATGATCTCCCTCAAAGAAAAGAAAATCTAAGGTACATCATCCGAAAATCGGTAGAGTCTGTAGCCACCACAATTTAAAATTTGAATAAGTTGATAAGCGTTCTATTGGTGATTTCCTTTAAAAAGAGAAAGAATATCTTTCTTCCGCTTACTCTACAATTTCAAAGCTTAACTAACAAAATCAATTATGTCTAATATGATCTGATGATGATATCCTTCAAAGAGAATAGGAATATCTAAGGTACGTAACTGCGCCCCCCAAAAATCGGTCTCATCTATCTTATAACATCTACAATCTTAAAGCTAAAGTCACCAAATTTGATAAGCGATCTACTGATAATCCCTCTAAAAGATAAATCATATCCTTGTTCCGCTTATTCCTGCCTTCCCAAAACAACTAATAACTATAACTCCGACAATTTCATAATTTAACTAACCAAATCAAATATGATCGAAGGATGATATCATTCAAAGAAAGGAGAAGAATCTTAGGTACGTCACCCGGAAATCGGTTGAATCTGTAGCCTCAAAAATTGTACAGTTAAAGTCACCAAATTTTACAAGCGATGATTGTTCTAAAAGAGAAAGAATATCTTTGTTCCGTTTCTATAACTCCCAAATCTGATCGTCGGGTGATCTCCTTCACAAAGAGGAAGAACATCTTTTGCACTACTACAGTCGCCGCAAAAGGCAGTACAATTTGTTGACAGCAACCAGGAACAGAGTATATGGCAGTCGGTTGCTCTTAGCTGAAACGTTCTTACTTGTTTTTAGTTGCCTGCCGTTCGCCCCCCTGTTGCACGCTTTTAGCGCTCTCGTCCAGGCTGGGGCAGGAGGCGCAGGAGGCGCAGCAGAAAATCGCAAATCAAAACGAATTGCAGCAAATTTTGCGGCAGCCACGGCGCATCAAACGCAGTTGGGCGAAGCGTAGCGAGATTTTATCGCCGCAGCTCAAAAAGGAGGCGTTGCACATGGCTGGCAATGATTGGTGGCCATATCGGCTATTGCGGGGACAATGCCAATGCCAATGGCAATGGTAATGACAAAGAGGGACGAGGCAAGTGGCTGGTGTTGCCTGGCAGAGGCATAGAAATGCATAGAACGTTCAAAATCGATGCCAGGTTGATCGATTGATTGTTGTTGTTGTTACCTGCAACATTTTCTCCTGTGGCAAGCTCATCAGTGCCTATATGCTCAATTGGATGCAAATCGGGGCACACTTCCGCAGCGCTTCAAGTGCCGGGGCACACCAACAATGCCCAAGGCCGATACCAACTGAACTCAGCTCAACTGAACTAAGCTGAGCTGAGCTGATCGGAGCCCGAACCACTTTCAGTGATCTTTCAATTGTCATCAAGGCTAATACCCATGTAAGCCGCTCCCACCCCTCCCTCAGTCCCGCACACACTTATGATACACATATTCCCCCTGCCTGAGAAATGGATAGACAGAAGATAGAATAATAATACGACTACTTGACTACTCATAACTACAGTGCTCGTCACTTGAATAGGATCAGCACTTCATAATAATTACTGTATGGCATTTCAAATTATTTATCACGTTTTTCTATTTAACTATAAACATAATTTATTTTGCGATTCGTTTATTGTTATATATACTTATTAATCATCTTTCTAAGCAAAAATATAGTTTTATAAACCAAATATTGAGCCGAAGGCCTTCTCGGCAATGCTTCCCCCTTTGGGTTCGTCCACATATTACGTAATCACGTTGCTGCCCTTTTTTCCCTGATTACGTAATCATATGTTAAAGAGATGTAATCCAGAGTAGTTTTTAGCTGATACCGCCCCAGCCCCTTGATGATTACGTAATATGTGGACGACCCCTTTTAATTAATTGTAATATTTTCTTTTTTTTTAAGAAAATGTTTTATAGTTAATTTTTGTAAATAAAATAATAAATAAATACATATTGAACATTGTCTGTTGAACAAATTTTCTTATTTTGGGTGGTCTTGTGGGTGTTCTATATACGACAAAAATCAATCCGATGAGATTAGAGATAATAAATTATGCTAAAAGGTACACCTGAAACATTTTGGAGTAAAGTTTATAGTTTATTAATAGGAAAATAATTATAAAAAAATGTATAACAATTCTTAATTTTTCCCTAATTTGATCAAATTGGTGGTCGATTAGTATAGTTATTAATGAAATACTAGTCATATATAAAAGCAGGTACAGCAACCGATGGCATATTAACTTCTTTTTTCTTCTTCTTTTAAATTTGTATTTAATTTTATGAAGCAAGTTGTACATAATATTATCTCATACAACTGAGTGTAATTGTTTGGTGAATCTATTCACATGACCCACACTGTACACACAAAATGTGTGGATGTACTCGTGGTTCCATTGTTTGTTTGTTGATTTTCGAAATCTGCCAGTTGTTTGAACTTCGGGCGTACGTAAAAATATCTTCAAAGAGATCCATCTGGCTGGGGGTAAGTTCTGCAGCAGCGGCAGAGGCAGCCGCAGCGGCAGCGGCAGAGGCAATCGCTACCCTCTACTCGCTAATGTAAGCACTTGCACTTGGCCTCCTCGGCTTGATCTTTTGTTTACACAATATGCTCGTCACATTCTCCATCTCCATCTCCCTTCCTCCATGTATCTTAATCTGTGTTTGGGCTCTTTGGTGTGGAGTGTTTATCGAAGTGCTTGTGCTGGACTGTGCCAGCACCTACAACTTGCCGTACTTCTCATTCTCAGTCTTGAGCATCAATTTGCTTTGTATCCAGGTACAATCTCTGCCCCAGGACAAATTATACAAAATGGTTGCGTGTCTACAATAATCAAGATTTGTCATAAGTTCACTGTTTGACAAAATGTGTTTTAGAAAAGTTGGCATACATATATGATCTTAGTCGCAATACCTTTTCGAATATCATATGTACTTCAACGATCCATATTAAGGATCCCACAAACTCAAATCCATCTAGTGCAAGGCTTACAAGTTTTTAAACCAATAACAAGGAAACTGAAGACTTTAATTTTTAATTATTTTAAAGTGAGTATTCAAGATTTTAATTTTTTCAAAATGGTTTGTTTTTTATTGAAAATATTTAATTTCTTAATAAAATGGAATAGCCAAGGTAATTTGGAGTACAAAACATAATCAAAAATACATTCCTTATGGAAATCAGTTAAGTTTTGACAAAGTTATGAGAGTTAGTAATCTAGGAAATGGAGCTTTTGTTGTGTTAAAGACATCACAAGTTAAAAATTTTTGAATAAAATAATAACTGTCCCATCATTATACCCTAGCAGAGGGTATTATAATTTTGTCCCGAAATGTGTAAGGATACGTTTCCGAACCAATAAGGTATATATATTTTGAATCATCCTGAATAGCCGAGTCGATATAGCGATGTCCGTCTGTCCGTCTATTTCTATGCGAACTAGTCTCGTAATGAAACTTGGCACAGACCCTTCTTTTTGCTGCATGCAGTACATATATCGGAACCGGTCGGATCGGACCACTATAACATATAGCTGCCATAGGAATGATCGGTCGACAACTATGTGTTTGTATGTACAATTTTTTGGTTTATAAATGTATCGTCCCCAAACCTTCCCAAACTGAGTCTCTAGAGAGTTTATACAATCTGTCCGAATTTGGTCAAAATCGAAGCACTATATCGCTATATCAAACTTTTCGCTTATACAAATATTTCATGTCAACTAAATTAATTCCTGCTGGGGTAGTGTTGTGTAGTGGACTCCCTTTAATTCTTGAGAATCGCAGAGAAGGGCGATCTATCACTTTCTCTCTCTCTCTTTCCCTATCTCGCTCTCTCTCTCTATCTCGCTCTCTCTCTATTTCTCTCACTCTCTTTCTCTCCCTCTCACTCTCTCTTTTTCTCCCCCTCTCTCGCTCGCTCTCGCTCTCTCTCTCTCACACACACACACATACACTAAAGTGGACATCTAAATTAAGCTATTGCTATTCACAAAGTCTACCTTCAAAACGATAAATTGTAGTGGACTCCCTTGAATTCTTGAGAATCGCAGAGAAGGGCGATCAAGAATAAAAAACTACGTTTCTTATGAAAAACTTTGTTGTTCTCTCTCTCTCTTTTGCTCTCTCCCTCTCTCTCTCTCTCGATCTCTCTCTCACTCTTTCTCACACACACACACACTAAAGTGGACGTCCAAATTAAGCTATTTCTATTCACAAAGTCTACTTCCAAAATGATAAATTCTAGTGGACTCCCTTGAATACTTGAGAATCGCAGAGGAGGGCGATCAAAATTATAAAACTATGTTTTGTATAAAAAACTTTGTTGTTTATAAAGATATCCTCACCAAACTCACCCAAGCCGATTCTCTAAAGTATTTATACAATCTGGACAAATTTGATAAAAATCGGGTCACTATATCATATAGCTGCCATAGGAACGATGAAAAATGCAATCTGACCAAATTTGGTCAAAATCGAACCACTAATCTGCATAAAATTCATCGCTTACGCCGTGGCTCGTTTATGTGCGGCTTTGTGTATGTGTGTGTGTATGTGTAAGTGTACGAAGATGCGATCGGAAATTTTTGACCTGGGTACCGGGAGTTTTGCAGTCGGGTATGCTCGACTATAGCATTCTTACTTGCTGTTTATAAAATTATTTCATCTAAACTAAGTGAGTGTTTTATTATACTTAAAATAATTTCCTATAATTTCATCAAAATAGGACCATATAGCTCCCATAGGAGCAATCAGACAAAAACTAAGGTTTGTATAAAAATTAATTCCTGCTAGGGTATATAGCTTCGGCACTCCGAAGATAGCCGTCCTTTTTTGTCTTTATTCTAAATGTTTATTATAAAAGTTGACAATTATAGTTTATTTTATAAAATTCCAAATATTATTATTATTTCATAATTTGTTTTATTTTATTGTTATTAGTTTATCGAAAAATAAAAGTTTATTTCCAATTTAATGAAAGAAATCTATAAATTTATATTTAAATTTATATATATTTATAACAAGTTATAATCGTTACTGTCCCTGGTGGAAACTATTAACTTAAACCTGGCTTATTATGCTATGTTGCAACATATTTAATAAATAGCAGGGACTAATTGTGACAGAATCATGATATTGCTGTTAGAATATTTAGTATGATATGTGATCTGTGATCTGATCAGTTAGGGAGCACATTATGAGCTGTGTTAGGGGACTGTTTGCCAGCTATTAAATCACCGTATGAATCTTCAAAGAGTCCGCACTGTCACCAGATACCAAACACAAGCGATTGCACTCGCAGGTTGAGGTGCGCCCTGCATCTGTCCCTGCTCCTGCCACAGCCACTGCCACCGTCTCTGTACCTGCCCCAACCCCTGCCCCTGGCCCTGGCTCTGGCTCTTACCGCGGCTTTTGCCCCTTCTCGGCTACATTTCAATCTCAAGTGGGCACTGCAACAATGTTTGCTCGCTGCTGTCAACAGGGTCGCCTCTTTGCATCTTGGTATCTTCGACACCGTCCTCCTCCGCCATCTCCGTTTCTGTCTATGTCTTCTCCTTGCTATTTGTCTTTGTCTTTGTTTTCATCAACGTTTTTTACTCCCTGTATACATCAAATGGGTAAAAAGGGGGTACTAAATCTGTGTAAATGTATGCAAGAGGCAGAAGGAGACATCTCCGACCCTACATAGTATATATATTCTTGATCAGTATCAAAAGAGATTTCGGTTTGGCCATGATCCGTCTGTCTGTCCGTAAATGTAGGTTTCTGTATAGCAGGCGCAGGTCAAGTTTATTTTGGATCCGAGATATTCCCCCCATTCCCCCGCTACTGCATTAAAACCGTTTTACAGTAACAATTTTCAAGATATAGCTTTGGGACTTGGCATGTACAATAGTTTAGTAACTCTTGATCTACTGCCAAAATTTTAAGTCGATCGGAAAATAAACACGGAAGTTATTCAACAAAAAAGATTCAGTACTGCAAGGCGGGGGAATAAAGAAATGTCTCGCTTTCGTTGTCGCTTGTGTGTGTACAAGTGTACGGAGATGTGATCGGAAACTTTTGACCTGGATACAGGGAGTTATGTAGTCGGGTATACTCGACTATAGCATTCTTACTTGTTTGGCTTTGTATTTGTGTTTGAGTTTGTCGTTTGCTTTTCTCAAGTTGTGCGGCTTTGGACAGTTAGAGTCTTGATTTGTTTGCTTATTTGCGCTTTTCCAATTGGCATTTGGCATGCATTTCCACTAGCATTTTCCACGCCGTTTCCTCCAGGCCCAGTCCAACTAACAGGCCCAGTCCAAGGCCCAGACCCAGGCCCAGGCCCAGTTCCATAAGGCTGATGATGTTGACAATCCATGGATCTTCACTCCCTTGCTGTACTCGTCGGCGCCGTTTGCCGTTTGCTGTTTTTCTTGCCCATTTTTATGTAGTTTTTTGCTGTTGCTTTTTTTTATACAGTTGTCTCTGTTTTATACCCTTACAGGGGGTATTCTAGTTTTGGTACAACCGACGGCATTACCGATCCAGTCATGTGTATTCGAGCATTTCGAGAAATTCCACCGTGACCGAAAAATTAAAAATCATCCATGAATTTTGAAAAGTGTATTAAGTTAAGTTTTTGTTAATATTGAAGCGAATAAATTAATTAATTAAGCGAAATAAATGTTTAATTTCCGTTAAATAAGTTTTAAAGGGCAAACTTATTTCCGACTGCAGAATACTCTGTTCCAACTCATGTATAATTAGATTATTTGTGGGTTAGGAAAGAGACGCGAAAAAACAGTAGTCTGTATGGCAAATTTGAAGACTCAACCTGTACAGGGGTGGGAGACATACATAGATTTTGCTCATTTGTGGGGGAGGGTTTGAAGAGATCGAAAATTTTTTGATGCAGATTTGTCCAGGGAGTGAACATTAGTCTGTATGCCAAGTTAGGTGACATTAGCTATGAAACTGAAGGAGGTATACCCCTGTGGAAAACGTGGGGGGATAGCATATGCAAATTTGCGGGGGAGGGAGTGAGTGTGTCAAAAAATTGTTGATAAAGATCTGTCAGGAATCTCAACATTAATCTGTATGCCAAATTTGGTGACTGTAGCTTTAAAAATGTGAAAGATACAAGTTATTGCCAAATTGTGGGGGAAGAGGTGAAGGTTGGAGTGCGATCTTGACACTTCATAAATTGAGGATACACACCAACATGTGTACCATGTTTTATTGCGTTTATACGGACAGACGGACATTTCGCCAACCCAATATACTCTATTTCCCTTCGGGAGCAGAGTATAAAAAGGTTCAAACAAGCCCCATACACTCTTTTTCCCTTCGGGAACAGAGTATAGAAAGATACATCGATGGTACTTCCTTCAAAGCATATTTAGTAGCTAGAAGAAACGATCTTATTTTTGGGATGTCTGCAAGGGTATTTATAGTTCGGCATATTGTATGGGAAATATCTATTTTGTTGTTGTTGCTGTTGCTGTTGTTGTTGTTGTTGTGTGCCATTAACTAGTTTTCTGGTCGGCTGAGTTCAAAAGCGCTTATTAATCTCCGGTACTTGTGTTTAGTGCTTTTAAATACGTTTTGAGTACTTTATTTTAGTATGCTTGATGTTTTACCGACGCTGCAAGTCACGATGTTTGCTCTTTGCTCTCGTCGATCAAGCAAGCAGCTCTGGCATCGATTTAAGCCTCAAGATTCCGGCTCTGTCAATGTTTGCCTAGCCGCACGGATTCACATTGGACAGACGGACGGGCGGACGGACGGACGGACAGTTGGATAGTTCGCCCCCAAACTGGCGCCCGTTTTGCAATTTAATATGTTCTCTGTGTGTGTGTGGCGGTAGGGGGGAGGGCAATGTTAACAGCAACTTTGCCGAAGCCATAGAATTAATGCGATAATTACAATGCAAGAATCATTCCAAACAGTGGCCAAAGCCCTCGCCTGCCCAGGAGCGGGCTCCTACCGAGCGTGTGAATTACCGCAGCTCAAGCCAAAGAACCAGACAACAACAACAACAACAAAAACAACTACAACAACTACTACAAGAACAACGACATTGGACATTGGGGCTTCTAAAGTTACCCGTCTAGTGTGTGTATGGTATAGGGTCTGGGATTAGAACAACGCACAAAGCACAATGGAAAGTGTCGTTGTTGTTCTTCTTCTTTTTCTTGTTGTTGTTGTTGTTGTTGCCACATGTTTCTACACGTACTAAAGAAATGTCTTCTATATCTACATACACATATGATATGTACTTATCTGGTATGCACGTACAGTCCCGGACGTATTTAAGTATTTTCTGTTAATTCCTGGTAGAGTACATCTTCTTTTTTAACTCAATTAGCTCGCCTATCAAGTGTTCCAGCTTAACTCTTGCGCTTATTTCCGCAAAACTCACAAATATTTTAAAACAATATTAGCTAGAATGTCTAAGAGATTATTATACAAAAAATGTATGAAAAAAACTATATTGGGCTTGTGAAATTTTTCGTCAATTCAGCAATTCTCGGCTTGTCGTATGAGGGGATATTTGGGATACTTGGGATGGCCAGGGATCCCAGGTTTTCTAGTCAAAACTGGCCCATCCGTGTGGTTAACGGGCATGGATACTACCACAGCAATTCTCCCTACGAGACGACTAACGAGATCCCTGGTGCTCCTATATTACCGTGCCTGCCCGGGTCTTTAATGGGGAGGGCTCACCGAGGCCTCAAGTTCGGCACCACGGGTTGACACAGTTCTCCAAGACTTCTCATTGAGGTCGGCCCCCTAGTGGGGGAGTTTGTCTTATGGTACGGCGTTGAGTTGCGTTTTCCAACTGGATGCTGTTGCCCAGAAAGCAGTAGAGATCTTAGATAGATTTTATATATATACTTTGTTGGGTCGGCAAAGTCTCCTTCAGTCCATTACACATTTCAAGACAAAATTATAATACCCCCTACTAGGGTATAAATAGAGTTTTTGGTATACATATTGAGTTTTCTAATAACATGCCAAGTGTTTCAATACTTATGTTCAGAACTGTTCATATATACACATATACACATATACTTATCTTATATACTAAATGACATCAAGTTGGAACTAGGTTTAATGAATTACTCCGTCAACTTTGGTGGCAAATTCTAATAAATATATACCTATATAAATACATAATTATTGGATTTACAAGCAATTATATTGCTCATTTGCGTGTGAGTGAGTTAGAGGAGGAGAGAGATCACATAAGATATCAATTATAATCAGAGGGTATATGCCAACATGTGTACCAAGTTTGATTGCTCTAGCTTTAAGGGGGGCATTGCACTAACCCAATTTACTCAAACTTGCTTTGGACACAGAGTATAGTGCAAATTTGATAGTCATCTTTATTCACCAACATTATGTTCATTAAGAGGACACTGTACATACATACATATACATTCTATATAGGGTTGGACATCTCTAGTTCCAGTAGATCCATCTGAAACTCAAATGATGGATTAAACTGAATTATTGAAATCGAATTTTGATCATATCAAAGCAGTTTGGAAGGTGGTTATGGTACGAACTTCAAACCTTGGATTGTCATATGTTTTTCTTAGCCAATTCAAAATAAATGACTTTAAAAGGCAATGATGTAAACACATACATAGGTTTGTACGTATGTATGTACATAGATATATGTACAATATGTACGTACATATGTACATGTATGTATACACTTAATTTGTGAAAAAAAATGTATTACCAATCTGAACCGAACCATTTTTATTTACTATTTATAAGTTCTTGATCCATAGATCGCATTATAATAATGGTTTTCTTGGGTTCAGGGTTTATAGTAGCTACGAAAGATAAATTATATTGTTGAATTCTTGGATCAGATGAGGATAACACTCAAATGATATAGATGCTTTGACTGACAGCTCAAATACATGTACCAATCTCAGCGTCTATATCATTGAGTATTGCCAAAGATCCTTATTTCTTGAGCTAGTTAAGTTACTATATATACACTGCAAGATAGACTGTCTGAAGAAGCACTTACAAATAGAGTTTTGTATACTTCCCTCGACGTCTTGAGAGCTGTTCCTTTGTTATGATTTGAGTTCCGCTTAAGGGATGGCAAGGATGAAGTCCTCAATTGGCCGTATCGCATAATAGAACCAATTGAAATTGATACGACAGGCAGGCAGGCTGGCTGACAGACAGGTAACGGAGCCTGGCGCTTGCCAGGATATCGCAGGATATGTGCACAATAACAGCAACAAAGGCCACTCAACTCAAGCTGGAATGGCAAACAATAAAACCAGTTAAATAATGAAAAACCTACGACAACGCAACAAACCACAATATAATATATAATTGCACGATTGTGTAAGGACTTTTGTAGGGACTCTCGAGCTTCGGTTCGCCGTCTCAGCCTGGTCGTATCAAATGAGGGCGCGCCAAATATAATTTGCCATATCCTGCGTGCAAAATGAAGAATTGCAAGAAAAAATATGAAAACATTTCGAAAACGAATGCAGAATGCACTTTCGGAAAAGTAGAGTAATTTTATTTGTAAGAAATTCAAGGCCACTTCCTCAATGTCCAGTTAAGCTGTCGTTTAGATAAACTGTCCGATAAAGTGTCTGTTAAGCGTTTTGGTTTTCTCAATGTCAGTTAAGGTAGCTGTCAGTTAAGTGTAGAAGTATTGCAATGCAGGTACACACATTGAAATATGTATTAGCCATTTACAAAAACTAGGTGCTTAAACATTCGGTAGACAGATCCAAAATTGAGGTTCCAACTCTTTTGAAGAGAATTGCCGATGGTAGCACACAAAATATATCCGTTAGACAATCAATGTTGTTTTATTAACACGTTAAATTGCTCTAGTCAAGTATAACCGACTACGAGACACCCTGCCTACAGGTCTGAAACACATGCACACATACACAGCAAGCAGTTGAGCGGCAATGCAAGCAAGCAGTTCGATTCATAAAGGATATGGTTGCTTGACTAAGTTACACGTTTATTATTCGATGGACAGCCGAAAGGACGGACAAGCAGACGAATCAACAATGTAATGTAATGTGTATAGCTAAAGGCCGATCTTTCAGTGTCTATATAAAGTCTTGAATAGCTATTTGTTAGAGTTGTTAGATAAAGCTATCTGTTTCATAAAGTGTCCTATAGGAAATCTCAATTTTTCAATCGATTAATCAATTTATGTATCAAATTGAACTGTGAATGGCAAAAATATTCAAATTGTGGCAACGCTGTTCTTTAAAACAGCTGATTTTTTTGTGACTGGTGGCAGCACCAATGTGATTTTTTTAAAAATAAATTTGAAAACTGGTAAAAATGAAAGGACGGCGTTCAAAAAGCTTTAGAGCAGAGGAAGAAGCAGATATTGTTGCGCTTATTAAGGCCAAGCAGATGATTATGGATTGTAAAAAATCTTCCAAAGACTAGAGATAAATCGCACGACTTAACCTCAAATCCCTTTTTGGCTTGGTTTTATTTGTATGCAGCAACGGTTGTCCAACTGTTAGCCAACGGTTGCCATCAGCTGTTTGTATTTATAAGTCACATTTAGCTTATTTGTCAGATAAAGTACCAGATAGCGCTTAACCCATTAAAGGCCACGACACTTTAAAACAAAAAACTAAAGAGTTCTAATGTTTTGTTTTATTGAAAATAACAAGGATTTAAAAAATATGAGATATGAAAACTAAACAATTAGTGATTTGGTATTGGAAAATCAAAATTGTCTCTCACTGACCGTTTATCTGACACATAACGTTTATTGAGACATTGAAAAATCGGTTTAAAATACTTAAAATATGGAAACTAAGCCAAAAACAAATATTTCTTGGATATTTTTGCCTAACATTCTGACCTTTTGAATACACTCTGTAAGATCCCTGCGTTTATCTGCTCTTTAAACCAATATGAAAAACAAATATTAGTCTATCAATAAGAGATATTTCATAAAGATGTTTTTAAAGAGGCTGTTGAGTTAATTCAATTATAATAATGTGTCAGCTGCTGCTGCATGGGAAAGTTGTTATGCTCTCTGTACAGGGTATAAGGGCAACTCATCATCGGCGGCGGCATTGGGAGAAAGATCAAAGAAGCTAGGGTGCTAATAAAGATGCCGGGGCTAAAAATGCTGTTGTTGTTGTTGTTAATAATAATATTGTTGTTGTTGGCCGCGGGAGCGCCCTGTGTCTGCATGTGTGTGTGTGTGTGTGTGTGTGTGTGTGTGTGTGTGTGTGTGTGTGTGTGTAGGTGCTAATTTAGCGACCCCCCGCACATCCTCAGCGACTGCGTGCGCCGACTGCGGCAGCGACAGCGACGCCAGCAGCGTTGGGGACGATGGGGACGGCAAAAAGATTTGCATTTTCAAAAGAAATCAACTTCAGATAAGAAACTAAATGTCAAAATTATCTACACACATGAATTGAACGCATTAAAATGGGAACGTGGTTGAGTTTTAGGGATTGCGGAGGATGCCAGGAGGATGTGGTTGGGGCCGATGCGGTTAGAGTGGAGCCTGCTGCCTGCTGCCTGGAGCCTGTAGCCAGTGTGCTGCTTTTGGCCATATGAGCGATCAGGCAAAGTGCAAATATGTGTAGGCAAAAACCACAAAAGCCGTCCAGACAGCCAGCAACAACAACAACAAGAAGAAGAACAACAACAACATTACGGCTGACTGCCTCGCCTTGCCTCGAGATGCCAAAGTGCATCAGGCACTAAAATGCAGAAAATTGAAACAGGCTTTTAATAAAATGAAAGCGCCGCAATGTGGCAGCATCGAGTGGTACGGTGGGTAGGGGGCAGGGCATGGCAAAGGGTTTGGGGCAACGAATCAAGAGCCAAAAAGGAGAACACAAAGAGTCAATTAATTAGTAGATGGAGCCATGATTATCGCTATATTAACATTGCACCGCATTGCAGCTCAAGTTGGCCCGCAGCGCAGCGCAGCGCGGCGCGGAGACTGGGCCAAGTCTGGCTGCCATTTACTTAAGATAACGCACGTGTGGCAAGCTGGCGGTGCAGCGTGGCAGCGTGGCAGTCGAGTCGAGTCGAGTCGAGGCCAGAGCCAAAGCTGTAGCTTAAGATTAAGCTGAAGCTGGGCGTTCATTAAATGATAACAACGGGCGGCGGCAGCCTGCAACTTGCAACTTGCAACTGCCAAATGCAATTGTTGCCGCACTGATAATGCCAAGAGACCACAAAGCAGCCGCCCCAAAGCTGCTGCTCAGGTAGAAACAGCGAGGCTCCTCCACTAATTTATTGAAACTCTGCGCAGCGCCCAATTTAAATTCATTTGAAGGCATTAAGACGGCAAACAGCATGAAGATGAAGCTGCGCCGCAATCGGAGCAACTGGCAACTGGCAACTGCTGCTGCAACATTTCCAGGAATTGTGGCATCATAAATGGCACCGCCCCTCGCATAATCAGCCCCAAGTTGCGCCCAAAACTTGCGGCTGAAGATGGAGCTGTTTGCTGCGTTGTGGGTGCCACCGATGTGAGTTGTAATAAAAAATAAGCATTCAACAGAATGACGACGACGACGACTACGACGACGACTGTGGCCAACAGAAGCTGTAAATGGAATATGATTTAAATACACGCAATCCTCGAGGCGCCACAGCGGGGCACAGACAACAGACAACAGGCAACAAGTCGGCCATCCAATGTTGCTTATTCAACATAATTTATTGCGCAATTTGGCCACGAACAACAACAGCAAAGCAAAAGAAATATATACATATATATATAGACATGGGAAAGATCTGGCACGTTCAGAACTCGGAGCATTTTATACCCTTGAAGTAAAACCAAAAGATAACCCAACTGATAAGATCTAAAGATCCAGATCAATCTAGTAACAAGAAAGAAACTTAAAATGTAATATCTCAACTCATGTGTAAGATGGCTCAAAAACTAAGTCGGAAAAGTTAGTATTAATCAAATAGATTATCATATAACCTCCATCGGAACTAAAGAATCAAAATTGAGTTCAGTTATCCTTGACGAAGATTGGAAAAGAACTACCTTATATTCTGATAAACCCAAGAATATACATAAACCAAATACATTCGTCTGCTGACAGAGGATAAGATAACCCAACTGTTAAGATCTGAAGATCCAGATCATTCAGGTAACAACAAAGAAACCTAAAATATAATATCTCATTAAATCATCATAATATCTCCTTATTTCCCCGAGGTGACTCAGAACTTGAGTCAGAAAAGTTATTATAATATAACTATTATCGGAACAATAGAATCAAAATTGAATTCAAATGTCCTTGACGAAGATAGGAATAGAACTTCATTATATTCTCATGAACCCAATAAAATATCAATACCAATGACATTTCTCGGCTGACAGAGGATAAGACAACCCAACTTTTAAGATCTGAAGATCCAGTTCAATCTAGTAACAACAAAAAACTTCAAATATAACATTCCATTCGCAAGATTCTCAAAACTGAGTCGGAAAATTTAGTATTAATCAAATGGATTATCATACAACTGCCATCAAAACGATAGAATATGTTTTCCTTAAAGAAGATTGGAAAAGTACTAAATTAAGTAATTAATTCCGATAAACATTAAGTTTTCAAGCTCATTTTTCATACTAATCAAGAATGTATATGTTTTGATGGGTACAAAGATTCATCCTTCAAGGAGTTACACAGTCCGAGAATTAGTTGATATACCTTTTGTTAGGGTATAGTATTATAAATAAAGTGATTACACGCACGAGAGCATGAAAGCCAATCGAGTTTTGCTAGTTTGCCAATTGAAAATGGGTCTTAATTGTGGAAATATTGAAATAATATATCATTCCTTAATGCCGGTCTACTTCAAAGGATATTTGAATTTGACAACATGTTTTAAATACAAATAGTGTGAAATTGTGATTCATCAAACTCATTTCTACAGATCTTTACAAAAATCATTCAATATTTATTTGGCCCATGTCGGAAAATTAAGGTTATATGGACAAGTGAGCATTATATTTGTCCGATCAGACTTCAACTTCATTTCAAAGCACTTCATATAAAGAGATTCGACACGTGTCTTGGAAATTTATGAAAATTCATAAAAATAGATGAGAAACATGATAAGCTTTCATCCATATAATAAATCTATCCCAAGGGCGGAAAACTTATGGAAAGCTGTGACTTTGGGCTGAAGGTAAAATGAGCGAAATTCGTTTATTTTTTCACCAAATCCGCTTTCAATTTTGTTCATAATAAGTTTAGCAACTGTAGGAAGGTGAATTCCACAAATCAAGAAACAATTCTACAAAGAATTTGATCCGGGCGACGCCCAACTATAATACTATATGTATGGTCTGATTGGATCTCATCATTTCCTGCAAATTTTGAACTGTTCCACAATATGACTACAATATGATATATAATTATACCAAATACTTGAAAATTCCAGCACATACATAGATCTTAGGAAAATATTCTTGAAACCCGAGCGGGCCCGTATAACCTTATATAAGATGTATAGTCACCTGAGTTATTTCTATCAAATGGGCAGGGTGCTTCTCCAATCTCTCTTGATCTAAGGATGGTAACGCAATCTAAGTGCTTACGTAATAAAACTGAAGAATGCTGATGCGTGAGGTTCTTGCAGCTACTTATATAACCTGTAAGCCACCAAATTGTCCGACTAATTACACAATCAAAGTGTGCAGAGAGTTCTTCTCATCCCGATGTTAACCTGAGGATGAAATGCCATAAAATTTAATTGTTAATCAGACACAATCAGTTGAAGTTTAAGGCTTTAGTTTAAGGCCTCTCACGGTATTTTGATAGCCTCCTCGATTAACCGCTGGTCTGTCGCGTTGCTAGCTGCAATTTTCGATGCTGACTAATTGGGCTCTCGATATGTCTTTGTCAACCTCAGGCCCTACTTTAATGAGTCAGCCGTATTCATAGAGCGGGCGATGGCTCTCCAGGAACCTCCCAAGAGTTTGTTTGCAATCGAGCAAATAGCCGACTCAAGCAAAATAATCTCTTTACACTGGGCCCTTTCAGCTGATATCGCTTAGCGATATCATATTGACTACCCGCAATATTTATCGTTGGGTCCAATGAAAATATCGGATCAGCCCCCAAACAAACAGCCAAAGTGCCGTCGGCCCAGACCAGGTCTTCCTTAAACCTGCTACGGAGTATTAGCTGCAGATATTGTGGAGCAGGGAAATAAGAATACAAGATATAAGAATGCTGTAGTTAAGGGTAATCGACTAGGAAGTACCCTATACAGACAGGTCTAAAGTATCCTAGAACACAGAGATACGAGTTATACAAAAAGTATTAATATCGAATATACTTTTTCTGAATAAGAAACTTATTTTGCAATTTGCAGAAACTAAAGAGCACTTAAATATAAAAACTAAACGTCTAATTTTTGGTATTATTAGGTTTTTTTTCTCATTAATACAATATGAATAAAATCAGTCAACTGAGTTTCAAGGATAAAGAATTCAAGATAAAACTTTTGATAGATAAAATTTAAATATATAATGATTATTTTTATAAAAAGCCCAAGATATTAGTTAGATTTCTGATCGACAGATATAACTCCAGAATTAAGTTAGATTACAGAGATGGGGAAGAAGCCTAAAATCGAAAAATATGACTTCAGAAGTAAGTTAGATTACCGAGATGGGAAATAAGTCTAAAATTAGAAAGAAACTTAATCTGCAAAAGGTATACGAGAATCAAGAAACCAAATCCTGCATCTATAGCTCTTACAGTTTCTGCAATCGGTCTACACAGCTCCAGTTGCTGATCAGGGTTTTATATATTGCACTTTATAGGGTCGAGAGATCCTACACTTACTTTAAAATACCCTCTTTAACCATTATTATAAAAAGATCGAACACTAAACTGTGCTTTGCATGCACATAATGTTGATGATGATGCTGATGCTGAGGATGAGGATGAGGCCTAAAGGGAGCCGGGTAGTCGAACTGCGAACAGCGCGAAGAGCAAAGAGCGAAGACGGGGAACCGGTAAGAGGGAACGAGAAACGGCAGCCGGCGTCCAGGAATCGATTTACGTCTTCTGCGAAATATTCATTACAGCAAATTTGTACTGGGAACCGAAAAGGGATGGGGACTGGGAATGGCAATGGAAAGATGAACGTACGTCTCCTCTCTATCCATCTTTCGCTCTCGCTCTCTCTCTCTCTCTCTTCTCGGCACTGGCATGACTTGCCGAGTCCAATGCGGGCAACATTTTCTTAACTTTTTATGTGAAATTATCTTTGATGTTATTATGCATTATGGGACTTTAATGTGCACAGTTCCTGTGTCTTCTTGCATTTAATTTGAGTTACAAGCGAGACGCAAGACGCAAGAGGTAAGAGGGGCAGGGGGGAGGCAGGGCCTAAGGAAGAGTGTATTTGTACAGAGCGTTAATGGACATTTATGAGCGAGAGGACACAAAACCTCTTGCGGAATTTTCACCCAAAGAAAAACTAAAACTACCAGCGGCGATGATCATAATGATGACAATGATGACGACTCAATTCAAGCAAATTGAGCAGACGCGGCCTGGCAGACAGACGGACAGACAAACAGACAGACAGACAGACAGACAGGAAGACAAAGGGGATAGGGCCAAAATACGAGTAAGAACGATCCTCAGCATCGAAACCCAACTCAAAATTGAATGCACGTTTTTTTCTCCTTTTTTCTGTTTTTTGTTTTTAACTCCATCTCTCTTTCTTTGCCTTTGCTGCTGCTGCCGCATGAAATATTGGCCCGAAGGGCGGTACAATTTTGATGCATTTACAACATTCAGGGTGTTGGTAATTATAGGGAGTTTATGTCTGGAAGTTTCCTATATGATAGGGTTTTTTTTTATTTTTCTTCTTTTTTAGTGCTCTTGCCGTTGTTTGCTGTCGCTTCTTCGCTTTTGACGCTTAATTTAGTGGGTTGGCTCTGGGATTGGGATTTTTGGAGCAAAGCAGCGACTTTGATGTATGTATATGAATTGTATATTTAAATTAGTGGAAACTGAAAACGCATTTTAACTTAGTTGAAACAACGTAACCTCAACAAATTGTAGATTTCAATATAGATTCCTAAAACTACAATAATATAACAACAGATACATACATACATATTAATACAAATATTAATATAATAAACTGTAAATGTATACGCTCGGTAAATCATTAAGCTATTCGCTGAACTATGAGAAAGCTGTGATAAAAATATTTAATCAAGCGATGTTACTTTACGTTGCGTGCAACACTTGTATATTCAAAAAGATGTTACATTTACAAATGCGCGCCAACTTGAATGTGGCTGTTCACTGTCGTCCCACCGCCACGAACAATTGACCGACCTCCACAGCGTTCTATCGATGACTGTGTATATCGGTTCGATTCCACAGAGTTGCATACCAGTGCAAAAACTCAACTTATCGCTATCTCTATGTGTGTTTTTTTACCCATTTAATGCGAATGCGAACGCAACTGGAACTCACGTTTTTTTTGTTTGCCTCTTGTATACGAAGTGGTTAGGCGCAAATCTATACATACGCTAGAATACTTGATGTGCAGCGCATATTGCAAAAACTAACTCAAGGTAATTCAACAAAAATTACTCAGATGCTGACAATGAGTGTGCAAAAATATATGGTGACAACCGGACTGTGGGCAGCGAATATCGAATTCATACTAAATGTCTATCCTGTCTCAACTGTATGCGTGTGTGTATGTGCGTGTTTGTATATATTGTCAAAAATTGGGTTGAGTGTACCCAGAGATTCCAGTGTGCTGCTTTTAGCCAGTTGCATTGTTGCGTGGCTCCCAATTCTGCGGGCAGCACAAAGCAAACAACAAATATTACTGCTGCTGCTGCTGCTGCTGCCGCTGCCGCTGCTGCCCAATATGGCAGCACATGAACTTAAACTTAACCTCAAACAGTAACGATGTGGTCTTTTGGATTGTCGCACGGCGATGCGTGCCAATGAACGAACGTCTTCTCAAAGATTTGACCCCAAAAACAAAAATAATGAGAATATATATTAAAAAAAAAGTGCAGCCACCCCTTGTGCGCGCACCACCCTGTAAATCGGTCGAGAGCATACGAACTTTTCGCTCAAACAAACAAAAACAACAACAACAAGCAAGAAAAGCTACATACGGGAGTGCCGACGTTTTAATACCCTTGCTGAGTTTCCTAAAACATTGCTGTCATGACAACAATGCAAAGCACAAATAAATAAGTTCTACCTATAAGAATTTAATTCTTAAATGATCGTTCCTATATGTATTCAATATAAATCAAACTATATAAAATAAAATATAAGACTTTATTAAAATTAACTATATATTTAAGTGCAATACAAATTGTTCTACGAATCGCGTCCAAAAAGTTGACAACTTTATTTACAAAATATTTTCTGTTTAGACTTGTTTTTTTTTTTTTTTTTATATACATATACATATGACTTTAATATAAGATCGTTTCATTATTGTATAATTTTAAAACACAAATAGCACTGGCTTTGACGCTAAAAAGTTATCTAATTATTAAAATTGTCCGATCTTACCACCTCCTAGATTATAATTTTAGTTTATATAAATTGCTTTTAGACAAGCAGCGATAAGTCAGCTTGTTTTTAAAACTTAAGAATATATATGCCCTGTATAAAATCCTAATTATCTCGACTGTAAGAACTGTATTTAGCAAATTTGATTAAGAAGTGTGAACAATATGTAAAAACTAACTTGAAAGCTATCTAAAGAGCTTTAAACTTAAAAAAACACCAAGCCAAAACTTTTGAAAAAGTTCTTATCCTAAAATGCGCGCTTTGGGCTCAAAGTTTCAAGGGCAACACTCTTGAATTTTCAATGAATCAGCTTAAAGCAGCTCTTATAATTAATCGATAACTTGTAATCGATTTCGATATATGCAGCGTTTGGTCTCAAATTTCTACAAGGCGAGAGATTCATTTAAAGCTCTTAACTGTCAAAGTGGACACGTTTCTCACCTTGCTCAGCTAAAAATGAACTGGGCAACAGCCTGACGTCTGTCTATAAGCACTTTAAAGGGTCGTTGACATAACACCTGACAAAGTATGAATTCAGTTTGTTAGAGTATAGCACAACAAAGGCGGCCAAGTGTTTGTCGGTCTGTCAAATCAGCTTGAGAATCCATATCAGAATTTAGTAATCAGTCAGTCATCGAGAACGTAGACAAAGCTGAAACGAAACAAAAATAAAAAAAATAAAAATTTTAATCAAAGCAAGAACTTTTCAATAAATCGAAAATTGAAATTGAAATATTGAAATTGTGCTCAATGGAGAACCAAGTACAAAATTCATGCAATTGTTTGGATAGCAACAAGCAACGAATTGAAAAACGGAAGGAAAAATTCGAAAAATGTGAGCTGAGAAAAATAATCAAATATATATTTAGCTGATAACTTAAATGTATTGATAACTGAAAGTTGCACGAGTCCTTACTAAAACTTGCTATTTATCCAATTTTCAGTGCGCGCCATAAGGGAGGCCAGACAGCCGCTGGGTCAGTTGAGCAATAGCAACAGATACGGCGGCATCATGGTTAAGAAGCGTCAGGCGGATAAGCATGAGGGCGCCAGCTCAACGGACTCGGGCGATGAGGAGCTGCTCAATGGCGCCGCAAGTGGCGCCTCCGTTTGCCAGCATATTAAGAAATCTATGGATACCGCTCGACTGCGTCGCCAGCTCAAGTCCATTGGGCTGCTCTATGAGTGTCTACAGTGCCAGAAAGCTGTCTCACCGAATGCTTCAGGCAGCGATGCAACCTTGGATTGTGAATATGACAACACACTCTGGCTGTGCCTCAAGTGCGGCACACAGCTCTGCGGACGTGCACGCAATCAGCACGCCTTGCAACACCATCAGGTGAGTGGCACTGCTAGTTACTGTAATATTGATTCTAACAAGCATTATGGTATTTACAAAGCTCCGAGAGAAGCTCCACATCAATCAGGCCTCTTTTCCCATTTCCGATTCCTAGTAACTCTTTCACGAAAATGGTTTAAAAAGTGTTGCCATTAATCCAGCGGAACTAAAACTATTCGTACATAAATCAATGGCTGAATCGGAAATGGCATCAGGCCTGTATTCGAGCATATCATTATAATAGCTGACTTAGAAAAAGGAAAAGAAACATATATCCGTTAGGTGGCGAAATTACTTATCCTTGCAGGAAAATTGTTCACAAGTTGTACCAAATGCCAAGTTTCCCAAGATAGTTTAAAAACGGACGAACTACTATGCATAGATACAGACAGACATGGCTATATCAACTCAGGGCGTCATCCAGACCCAAAAAAATAATATTTATTAGGACGGAGACTAGACGAGTAGTTTCTTTATTAATTAATAGAAATTATATTGAACAATACTCATCTTAGGTATTCCAAATTTGTAAGGGGAGCTGCGGGGAAGGAACTACGGTTCTATAACGTGTTTCTCTTTTCCTTCTGTACCCATAAATTGGGTAAAAAGGTAGTATTAAATCTGTGCAAATGTATGAACACGCAGGAGACATCTCCGACCCTATAAGGTATATATATTCTTGATGTCTCAAAAGACAATTTGATTTGGCCATGTCCATCCGTCTGTCTGCCCGGATGATCGCGTCTCAGATCGATTTCAGTAACTATAATCATCAAAGACATCAAATATGAAATGTAGGTTCCTGTATACTACCATACGCAGATCAAGTTTACCACCACACCCCCGCAATTCGATAAAAACTTTTAACAGCAACAATTTTAAAGATATAGCTTTGAAATACGGCATATATAATACTTTAGTCATTCTTAGCTTACTGTCTAAATTTCAAGTCGAGCGGCTAATAAACATGGAAGTTATTCAACAAACAAAATTCGGTACTGCAGGGCAGGGGAAAGAAGAAATGCCTCGCTTTCGTTGTCGCTTGTGTGTGTGTGCGGCTTTGTATATGTATAAGTGTACGAAGATGTGATCGGAAATTTTAGACTTGGGTACAAGGAGGTTGGTAATACTCGACTGGAGCATTCTTACTTGTTTAATTAATGAAAATGATATTGAACGATGCTCATCTTAGCCTGTAGTTATTCCAAATTTGTCATGGCAGCTGCGGGGATGGTGATAGGGTTCTATAACAATCCTGTCCCGTTTTTACTCGAAACCTGCCGCGTAGTGTCCATCACCTGTAAGATTTGCCTAGTCATTTCAAGTATTTATAATCAGATATAACGACTATCAGTAGAACCATTATTGAGTGTCACTGCTAATCCTGTCTCTTTCTCTTTGCACTAACAGACTCCGCGCTCGGACTCGCATGCGTTGGCCTTGAACACGCGCTCCTTCAAAATCTGGTGCTATGACTGTGACAATGAGGTCAGCGCCAACTCGCGCAAGAATCTGCTCGAGTGCGTGGAGCTGGTGAAGCGTCTGGCACAGAAGCCGCCAACGCATTTGGCCACTGTGGAGCAAGCGCCACAGCCAATGATATGCAACATTGAGTACACATTGAAGTCAACGCTGGAGCAGCTCAGCCCGATGGTGCCACTAACGGGCGGCCAACAGATGTCGCGACCAGCTCTGGCTAATGGTGTGAATACTGCCATACCGCTGCCACCGCCGCCGCCGCCAGGTGGCTTGGTGCCCGGCATGGCAAAGCGTATATTGGACAAGCGTGTCGTCTACCAGACGGCGCTCGCATCCCGAGCGGCTGCAACAACTTCCGGCAATCCAGAGCTGGACCGCTTGTCGCGTGTGCGTGGTCTTACCAATTTGGGCAACACGTGCTTCTTTAATGCCGTTATGCAATGCCTGGCCCAGACGCCATTTCTGTTGGCTGTGCTCAAAGAGTTGGCCGAGCCCGGCGAGGAGTAAGTGCACACACATTTATATATATATTTGTAAAATTTATAATTTTCTCATTACAATTAGATTTGTGCTGCCCGGCGGCACTTTCAACTTCAAGGACAAGGGTGACATTGAGCTGCCCATGATTAAGGGCACACTCTGCTCATGGGGTAACCTCACAGCCGCACTAGCCAATGCTCTCGAAGAACTGCAGTCCGGTGGCGGTGTCTTCACGCCTAGCAAACTCTTTGACAAACTGTGCGCAAAGTGTCCACAGTTTACTGGCGGGGATCAGCACGATTCGCATGAGCTGTTGCGCCAGCTGTTGGAGAGCGTACGCTCTGAGGATTTGAAGCGCTATCAGCGTGTGATTTTGCAGAATCTGGGCTATAAGGATCAGGACATCAATAGCGTATCCGAGGAGCTGCGCCAAAAGTGCAAAATCTATGGAAATCAGGCTGCTGATCGCATACTGCGTCCGGAGCAAGTATTTCGTGGCTTTCTTGTATCGACGCTTACTTGCCAGGACTGTTTCAATGTCTCGTCGCGGCATGAATACTTTCTGGATATGTCTTTGCCGGTGGCTGTCGAGAAGCCTCAGCCGCCGCAGCGCCGCAAAACCAGTCCCGAAAATTCACCGTCCGCTGGCACGAGCAGTAACATCAACACCAACGGTGATTTGGATGGATCCTTAACAGCAAACTCTCCGTTCTTTCTGCACACGGACGGGGATCCGTTGGGCCCCTCGAAGGCACAATTTAGAAAGGAGACGGAGCGCAAGCGCAAGGGCAAGCGCATCGCCAGACATCAGAATCAAAAAATGGCCCAAAAACTCTCGCTCACGTCGAATACCAACGATGAGCCCAACGGCAGCAGCAACGGTGGCGGAGGTGGGGACGGGGATGGTGATGCCGATGCTTCGCAGCAACAGCAGCCCGGCAATGGCGATGGTCAAGGCCAAGGACAAGGACAAGCTCAGTTGCCGTCGGCGGATGCCAATGGCAAAAAGACATGCTCGGCGCAATGGGGCGAGGGTCCGCGCGCGGATACATTATCCTTTAGCGCGGGCACATCGGAACACTCGGATGCCGATGTGGAGGACAATCTGGTTGAGGACCCAAAAGCTGGCGCCTCTGCCAAGTTTTACACGGACACCAATGGCAATGCTCAGCCGCTAAGCGAGAAACGTGACGATACGCCCGAGCACATGGACAAGGACTCGCTCGAGGAGGACGAGAATGGTAAGTGCGAGAGCTACACTGATATTGAGAGCTGCAAATCTTTGTTCTTTCTCTGTTCGATGTGATGTATTCATGGCCAGCTAAGGTGAAATGCAAATGAGCTGCAAATGTTCTTGCCAGTTAAAAGTGGAGGGGAAAAATGAGAAATGAGAATGAAAAATAGACTGAGTAATTGAAAATAACTAAATGAGCTTTCCTGCAAGGAATATCTATATTTTTATATACTTATTATAGAATTTCAACTTAGAAAGCTGCTTTTTATACAGTAGTTTACAGTTTCCTTTTTTTTTGTCAATAACTCCACCCCACAAGAGTGGAAAATGGTTAAAAAAAAGAAAACAGAGAGCTGATTGTAAGAAGCGAATGCAAAAATAGTACTTGGTGATGGCAACAAAATTTTATTAATCGATTATTGAATCATATGATTAATTTAAGCCTAGCGATTATTATACGCAATTAATCAAAGTCAAATTGAAATAATCGATTAATCAAGTGATTTTTTGAATTTGCAGCAAACACATTACATTACTCATTTCGAGACACAATTATAATACCCTCTGCTAGGGTATAATAAGAGTTATATTATGATGTTTAAGTAAACATTGAAATTTAATTATTTATTCAATAGAAGAAATTATTTATAAGTTATAACCCTTACGGTCCCTGGTTAGGAGCAGCGATAGTTGCACAATTCTTGATACCAAAACGAACTGACAGCAATAGATGTTATCATACCTTCTCACTCTACCAATTTTTACAGACTCTGGCATTGCCACCAGCCCGGCGCCCACCGCAACTGGTAACAGCAGCAACAGCACCACCAGCAACAGCGCCAGCACCACCACCACCAACAGCAGCAGCAGCAGCAACAATAATAATAACAACAACAACAACAATGCAACAGGCAGCAATGACGTTGGCGAAATAACCGCCGATATAGAAGACGCCAGCCTAGTCAGTCCTGGGCTGAGCGAGGAGGGCGCCTCTCTAATACGGCAGATATCGTCGAGTCAGCTGGAGCTGGAGCTGCAGCTGCAGATGGAGCATTTGAAGCTGCGCGAGGAGGCACAGAGCCTGGCACGCTCAAAGCGTGTGCGCACCCAAAGTTACTCCGATTGGAGCACCACAATTGCGCCGCGCTATCAGTGCCAGGTGGGTGAATGCTCAGTGCAATCTTGCCTCAATAATTTTACCGCCGTGGAGCTAATGACCGGCCAGAACAAAGTTGGCTGCGAGAGCTGCACACGTCGCATCAATGGCACCGATCCGCAGGCCAAGTCGGTGAATACGAATGCCACCAAGCAGCTGCTGATGTCCAGTCCGCCGGCCGTGCTGATATTGCATCTGAAGAGATTTCAGCTGGGGCCGCGCTGCATCTTTCGCAAGCTGACGCGCCAGGTCAGCTATTCGGTGCTGCTGGACATTGCCGCATTCTGCGGCTCCAAGGTGAAGAACTTGCCCAACATTGATCGCCGGCAGAAGAAATTGCTGTATGCATTGTACGGTGTCGTTGAGCATTCGGGCGGCTTATATGGCGGACATTATACCGCCTATGTGAAGGTGCGACCCAAGATAACGCCAGATGATAAACGCTGGAAGTTCTTGCCACACGGCAGCAAGGCTGAACTTGACCAGGCCGATGAGCAGCGCAAGAAGCTCGACGAGCTGCTGGCCAAGGAGAAGGCGCGCGAAATGCGCATGAATGCCATGGACGATAGTGATGATTTTACCAGCTCCAGCAGCAATGCATCCATCTCAGACGATGCCTCCGCTGATCTACTAAATGGACTTGGCGATGATGAGACTGCCACTGCGTCCGCCTCTGCCTCCGGCGATCAAGCTGGCAACGGCGATGCGGATGAGGCGGCAAATGTCAAGGCTCCGCCCGGTAAATGGTATTACGTATCAGATTCACGCGTCCAGGAGGTCAGCGAGGAGATGGCCCTCAAGGCGCAGGCGTATCTGCTATTTTACGAGCGCATCTATTAAAGGGGGCATCATTATCATCATCATCATCGTTCCATTAGTTTAGAATAGTTTATCAAATTTTTATCCATTTTTTTTTTATATATATATACCTATTTTTGTTCCTGTTTGTTTTTGTTATTATCCTTGAAATTGCATTTGGACGCGACGGCGTGAACAACAACGAAGATGATGGACTGAAAATGAACACAGAACTGAGGGCAGCAAAATTGCATTTTTTTTTAGAGAACATTGAAGGGGTGGACAGAGCAGCACACACACATAACACACACACAACACACACAAAACACACACAAAACACATAAAAATATTGGAAAAATTAATTTTGACAAAGTGATTATTTGATCCTTTTGGTTTATGTAAAAATTTGTATCAAGCGAATCTTTTATTTTGGTAATGCATACCCTTAAATACAAGCAATCAAATGAAACGATATTTATTTTATTATAATTACAATGCGAAGCTAAGTATGTTAAACAAATCAAACAGAGATGTGAAAAGCATAACAGGCAAATATATATATATACACATACATATATGTAGAAGAGAGATTTCATTTTAAGATTTCTAGTGTTTATTAGTTTTAAGTTAGCCGCATATATTTTTAGTCTGTGGTCCAAATCAAATACGATATGAACAACATTGCCTCAGAAAATGACAAAATAGAAAACGTTACTTAAATAAAAACAACAAGAACTAAAAGCATAACATTAGCTATTATTATAATACCTATATATATACCTACCAGACGTGTTTCTTATCCTATAATGCGTTGTATAAAGTTTCAAATATGATTCTGTTGTATGATTATAATTCTGATAACTATAACGATGAATGTTGACTTCAACCTATTGCTCGCTTCTGCCAATATATTTAGTTGTAATACTTACAATAAAGTGAAACTATATAGACATACATAAATAGATATATACACATACTTATCTTATATATATATACACATATAAATAGATTGGGGTGTTTACATAAATATATATATTTACATTAAATTGATGCATGCTAAAGTACATTTCTTAAATACATAGTTCACGGAGAATGCATCGAGAATTATACAACATGCATCTAAATATACAAGAAAACGAGATAAAACAAGTCTAAATAATACAATACTATAATGCATATACACACATGTACTATACATATATATATATATATATCTTATGACCTAGGTTATGAAATTCGATCTAACTATATTAAAAATATGAAAAGAAAGTTCTTGGATACTGTATTTAATAAAAGTGTTAATTTTTGTAGTAGCTGAACAGAGTACTCGATATAATGCCTGCACTCGATAGTATGCTTTATAATCCTAACATTTGGAATTGTCATTGTGTATAACGTAACATACTCTTGGGTGCTCAACTGAATGATGAAGTGTGAGGATAGAAAAGGTTTTGGAACAGATCATTCAATCATAATCAAAATCGGGCAACAAATCAAAGGAGGGAGCAGAAATACGCTGATCATTTGAAAATATGTCTAAAACCCGATAGAGATTGAGTTAATATATCCTATATGACCTCCAATACCAATGTACGTTCATTGTGGGGCTTCTGTAACCGCCCCTAATATTTTTAAGGAATGCGGTACTAATTAATAATAACATTTTATTTTCATGGCGCCGAAGGTTAAATACCCTTAATTAAATTGATCCAAATTCGCTAATATATAATAATAATAAACTTAATAAAGTTGCAAACCGGTTTAAAATCGATCGGCACGAAACCGGAGTAGAGATTTAGCACCGAACCCCAAATTAAGCAATATAATTTATTAAAAGAAATACGAGCATGTAAATATTACAAATTCCAAATCTATATTTTAATAAAATTGGAAAAGATCTGACGAAGTATTGATCCAAAACGTGGGCTTGGGAATGAAAAATTTGGGGTATGAACCGTAGCGATAACATTTTTTGGCTTGCATGCATAAATCCTAAACGGCAGTGCTATCGATGGTATCAATAATAAACTAGAGACCGCCCTGCTCTCGAAGCTTTGCTCTTCTTAAGTGCACTTTCTTTTTGTAACAGACGGGGAACAGTTTTTTTTCAGTCGGGAACTGTCGACTGCTACGATCTGACTTGTTACTCTTTGCAAATGTATGTAACACGCAGTAGTAGACATCTCCGACTGGGCTGCTGATCATAAGCTAGAGAACCTTGCGGTATATTATTTGCTAAAGCTCGGCCAAATCCTTAAGGATTTCGAAAACCCATACATTTCTGTACTCGTAGGTATCAGGACTATCGATTGGCATTCAAGAATTTTCAGGACCTTTCCGAAAAAAACACTTCACTTTTTTGCAAGGGGGTAGGTCAGCAAAAAGGATCAAAAATCACAAGATCGACTGTAACTCGGTCATTTCAAGGACGATTTTGATGTCCTTTGGGTAAAAGATAGAGCACTTCATGCCAAATCCGATTATATTAACCAAAGGACTAAGATCCTTCAAGGAACCCAGAAAGAAGGACTTTTCTGTATACAGAAAATTTACCATATCTCGGCCGTATCCTTGCGGATCCTGGCTGATCCTTAGTCAAGCAACTTGTCACTACCAGGGCTACCAAATATCAAAAGGACATCAAATTAGTCCTTGAGGTTTCCGAGTTATCGATCATTTTGTATTTTTCGCACGTTTTCTCTCGGCCGTGGCCTGAAAATTATCAAGTTGTTGGTCCTTAGACCATTATCCTTGAATGGCAATCGATAGAGAAGGTCCTTGATACCCTAACGCGCCAAGGCACTTTAATATCTGCAAGGATATGACCAAATGGGAGCTGTTTTTCTGAAAATAATACTCCTCCTGTGGGTGTCCAAGTATTGTTGCATACTCTTAGGAGCTGGATTTAAGTAAGAAAATCTTGCTGCATAGTTTTAGCTGTCGTTGGCAATTGCAATTTTCCAATTTGTGAGCAGCACAGCCACCACTTAAAATGCCTCGCTTGCGCTGTCGCTTGTGTGTGTAAGTCTTTATGTATGTGTGTGTGTATGTTTACGTGTACGAAAATGCGATCGGAAAGTTTTGACCTGGGTACAGGGAGTTTTGTAGTCGGGTATACTCGACTATAGCATTCTTACATGTTAATGGTAGTGAACGCCTAATTCACATAGAAGTATGTATTCATAGGTAATCCCCTCCGCAAGGGTATTCGAATTGTTGTTTGGTGTTTTGAAACCGGCTTTGCCTGGAGGCGGCACTGGCTGCCCCAGGCACCAACTTCGACCCCATCAACCCGGCAGCAGTGAGGTGTATTAGGTACTCGTGTACAAATACGTAATTGAAGCTTATCAGCTGTCAGTCGTGAGCAGCAGCAGCGCAACAGCGCAACTGCGGCACAGCAGCTAAGATCGCAGCCTCCAGTTCAAGTTCAAGCTTAATATCTGGATGGCTGGCAGTCGCAAAATGAGAACGGCCGCGCTTGCACTGTTATATGTGAGCTTGTGGGTAGGGGCGACGGCGGTGCTGGGCAAGCGTTATATGCGCTGTGAGCTGGCCCGAAAGCTGCTGGAGCACAGCTTTGAGCGCAGCCTGCTTTCCAATTGTGAGTAAGGAGAAAGCTTTCAGCTGGCACTCTAATCTGTATGCACAAATGTTTGTACACAGGGATATGCCTGCTGGAGCATGAGAGCGATCTGGATACCAACAAGATAACAACAAATCCGAACGGATCACGCAACTATGGGCTTTTCCAGATCAACAGTCGCTACTGCCAAGAGGCCAGACGTGGCGGCATTTGCAATATCAAGTGTGAAGGTGCGCCGTAAACTTAACCTCAAAGCATTCTCACGACCTTTACTAACTGTTTGTTATCTTTGTTATTCCAAGAACTGCTCGACGACAATTTGCGGGAAGGGGCCGCCTGCGCGAAGCGCATTCAAGCCGATGAGGGCTTTCGACATTGGAACGGTTGGCAACGCTCCTGTCGCAACACCCAGAACCTGCCCAATCTGAAGATCATATGCGGCATATAACTCAAACCACTATACATAGTAATATATATAGTAATCTAATCTTGCACATATATATTCATAGTTATACTTATAAGGAAATATTGCGATTACATTCTACTTTATTTTATTAATCTGCGATTATAGCTCAACACAGTGATTAATAATAATGCTTTGATATTTCTGCTCTCAGCTGGAAGAGCGATGCGGAAGAGCGGAGCTTAAAACTCAAACTGCGTCACTCTCATGTATTAAACAGAGGAAAGAATCTTAAAGAGCATTTTTGCCGTTTAAAAAACCAGTCCCCAGCTTAACATCTGAACTTTTCGAAAGCAAATACTTTCATGTATTTCACCATAGTTTTCCCATAGCGTAACCGATTTTAAAAAGCGATACCGGAAAAAAAGCAAAAATAAATATATAGGACTACAAGCTACTTATTTTACATGAAACTAACAGTTTGGGAGGTATTCCATTTGTCAATTCGATAAATTTTTATTTTCGCTAGTTTTTTAACAAAATATTGACTTTAAGAACTCAGTAAATTTGAAAAAATAGTGCTCCTGGATCAAAATGACTAATTAGGCTTCAATCGATGTATAATTTATCAAACTCTATGAATTTGTTGTTTTAAATCGATTTTATTGATTAACGGGGGAGTAGCTGAACTTTGAAAGAAACTTGATCTGCGCATTATATATGTACACTAGCAGGTAATACCTCGGCTTTGCCCGGCACCATGTAAATTAAAAATGTCGAAGTTTAGAGATTTCCGCAAATTTTCCGACAATAGGGCTGAATTTCCCACAATTGTGGGTGGATTTTCCAAAATCTGTGAAATGATTTTTTGTTTAGATCTTTTAAAATGAGTTTGAAGCCGATTGGATGGTAAAAAAAAAGTTTTATACAACAGTTTACGCGATTTTCCACGCTTGTGGGTGGAATTTTCCAAAATCCCATCTTAATGTGCACTTTCATCATAAATGGAACCTACTGTGAAAATTTATCTCTTACGATTTGGGGTGTGAGTTGATTGCCAATCAGTCAGTCAGCAAAAAGTCTTTTATGTATATAGATGAACCTACATTCCAAAGGTTGTCTCCAGCACTTATAGTTCCCGAGATCGACGCGTTCATCTGGACGAACAGGCCCTGATCAACTAGGCTATTGATATATTGATATATATACTTTATAGGGTGGAAAATGCCTCTGTCTGTTACATACATTTGCATAGTTTTGGTACCCCTTTTCACCCATTTTATGGGCACAGGCTGTAAGAATTTGATCAATTTCAACTTATCGTCCTGTGGAAGTTCATGTCCCGGCCTTAAATTAAACAATTGTTATTATTTACTTTTCTATATATATATTTTGTCCACAATTTCTTTAAATTTTATTTGTTTGAGTTCTTTTGTTTTTTTTTTTGTTTGTTTTTGTTTCTGTTTCATTCAGCAAATGAAATTCGCCATACATACATATATGTATGTACGTATGTATATAGATTTATATTCATTTTGTATTGTTATTTGTTGTTTGTAATGAAATGACAACATATGCACTTAATTACTTGTTTATTATGTATGTATGTACTTATGTGGCTTCTTCTAGGCCTCGATTACCTCCTAGTTATCGACTTGGACTTGGGCCTGCTTATGTAAGTATGTATGTACAGAGTTTTGAGCTGGGCAATGGAAGTGTTAGTTGTAAGTACTATTCGTATGTATGTTTCTATGTACTTATCTGTATGTAATATGCATGTCTATGTTAGTAACAGGAGAGAGTGGCGTGCATGTTAACTAACAGCATGTTATAAGGATAGTAACAGGAGAGAGCGGCGTGCAAGTTAACTAACAGCATGTTATTGTGCGTTTTAGGTTAGTTTTAGGTGCGCAGAGTTGGGTGGTGGTGGGCTTGATATCGATCTCTGTTTTGTGTGTGTGTGTGTGTGTGTGTATGTGTGTGCTTTCTGCAAGCTTTCAAAAAGCCAAAGGCCAGTGCACAGTACGTACAATCCTTCAATGTCACATGCATCAGGACAAAAGAAAGCATTCATACATATATGTACATATGTATGTATGTATTGGTGTGTGTATGTATGTATGTATGTAACTCTAGCTAATTGTACATTGAAGAAATTTTGCTAGATCAATTTGTCATACACATAATATGTATGGTATGTATGTAAGTTACAATATGTATACATCATAATAATAGAATAGTTTAAATAAATTCTCTTTGTTTTGCTCAATTTCAACTCTAACGCGGGGCAGACTACAAAAAAATATTGACATTGACAATAATGTACATATGTATGTATATAGATACATATGTATGTTATGTATGTATGTAATGTACTATATGCATCCATTGATTTCAATTTCATTTCATTTCATTTCAAGCATTACAAAAATAGAGCATCATATTAAATTTTGAATAGAGTAATTCTTTGCATCTGGATTAGGGTGTTTTTGTTTTATTCACTCCTCCTTTACATACATTCGAAAAGGCCTTGAAAGAATTGAATATTGTTGTTTCCTCTATAGTATATATCGTTTGTGCTAAATTGATGGATTGTTCAATATTTTTAAAAGCTATTTTCTTGTATTCTTTGAATTGCATTTGATTTATGTTAGTTTTTCAAATATCTTGAATGTGCAAGCAGGAGAATAATTTTTATTTATTTTTGTTTGCCTTATCATTTTTCATTATGTTGATCACAGCTTTTACAATTCTAATGATATACAAATGTGTGTCTGTATGTGTGTGTGTATGTGTGTGGGTGTGGCCAACAAAGTTATGTGTGTATGTGTGTGTGTGTGTGTATAAATGTTAATGGATTTTTGTGTTTTACCTTAGGTTTTCCTTTATGTCTTTATTTTTACTAAATTCGCACCAAAAATACTCTCCGACGAGTGTGTGTTGTGTGTGTGTAGGTGTGTGTGTCTGTTGTGTGTGTGTGTGCATATGCATATAGTACTTGAGAGCCCGCCAACCGCTAACATTCGAGGCGAATAATCATAGTTGATATGAGGCATCCGCTATATGCATATAGTTATTACATATCATACTTACTTATAATAATAATACTTTTATAAGTTTACTGCCTTGGCGAAATTGTTAATATGCTTAATGTTTATACACACATATGTATTTACTTATTTGTTTTTGTCAAGAAAGCAGCCAGTTAATTATATATATTTATGTTTATTTTCTCTGCATAGTACAGTTTTACAGTTTTTAGCTTTTATTTTCTCATCCTCAACTAAATATTCATCCTTTCATTTCATTTTCTATCCTTGCCATTTTACTTGTTCATCATTTTTTTTATTATTATTTTTTTATATTATATTTTATATAGTTTTTAAAAAGGTTTCAACTTTTATTTTCTCATCCTCAACTAAATATTCATCCTTTCCTTTCATTTTCTATACTTGCCATTCCTTTTTTTTATATTTTTTATATTATATTTATATAGTTTTTAAAAAGGTAATACAAAATATGTTGATTTTAGTTTTAGCTTCGCCTGGCATATGAAAATCATGAAAAGAAGGCATGCCCATCATCATCATCTGTATCTGTATATAAGGTATGTACCATATACATATGTATGTACATATATAATATTTATGTAAGCATATACATACATATATTACTTTTCTTTATACATATGCATCTTATTATTTACTTAGTAAAATGTTTAGTAAAATTCCACTACACGTACACTTTAATTTTGTTCTACATTAAAAAACGCTAAGAAATCAAACAAAAAAAATCAAACAAAATATTTGAAAATTAGAAAACAATGTATATGTATATATGTATATGTATATAATAACATTCAACAGCTAGTACGACGGTATTTATTTATGTTTTTCATTTTCATTTTTCATTTTATTTGATTTTTCTTACGTTTTACGTTGATCCTTTGAAAGCGATTAGAGTATACTCAAAACTCAAGTTTAGTTCAAGACTTCTTACAGTTTTGTTAGGGGAAGGGGAGTGGTGGTGGTGGGTTCACTTCCTACATTTTCGGAAAATGCTGCTGGGGGCGTGGGGAGCGGGAGGAGGAGGAGGAAACTATTTTGCACTTTGCTTTGGGCTATTTGTCAGTATGTATGCAACAACAGTTGAACAATGCTTAAAAATATGTACTATATATATGTATGTATGTATGCTTATATATACTTACTTATGTAAGCACATATGTGTGTGTGTATATATTGATGTACGCAATACATATCGCTTGATGTACGCATGATGCTATTATGTATGTAACTAGTTGGCTTTGCTGCCATTTTGTTTGTTTGTAGTTGATTGTAGGAAATTTGCAGCAATTTGCATAAATATTTATTATTTGTATTATTTATAAACTTTATTGTAATATTTAATATTTAAAAAACAAAAAAAAAAAAAAAAAAATTCCAAAAAAAAAAACGTTCCCCAGCATTATAGAAATTGCATAAACAAATTCAACGCCATTATTTACTTTTATTTTTTTCCTAATTAATAAATTGATTTATTTATTGACTCTCCGACTTGAAATCTGCTCCGTTGCCGTTGCGCCGGACGGTATCAACATGTGTTTCTACTGCTCCCCCCTTTCTGCTTTCTGCTTTCTCCTGCTCCCCATCTCTCATTGCATGTGTTTTCTCTACTCTTTAATACTCTCTTTTGGGGTGGCCTTGCCTTGCCTTGCCTTGCTCTTCGTTTCGTTGTACTTTGCCGCGTTTCTCTCTAAGCGTCATTTAAACATTTCATAATTTGCAAGTTACATATGTTAGTTAACATTTCTCAGGCTGTTAAATAAACATTCTGTTTGTATTAGCATGTTGTTATTTTATTTGATTTTTTCTCGTTTTCTTTTTTTTAAGTTTTGTGTTTTTTTGTTTTTTCTCTTTGCTATTTTCGCGTAATGCTGCTCTTTTATTTAGTTTTAACTAGTTTTTGTGTTTTGTTTTTAATTTAATTTAATTTAAATAAATGTACATTACAATTACAATTCTTGTTAATTTGCGGGGCTTTGAAAGGAAGTGTGGGGGGTACGGGGTTGGGGGCGTAACTTTAGGGTATTTTTTTTGGGTAGTCAAAAAATAAGCATCATTGTAATCATCAAATTATCGCATATAAAATAATTAAATTTTAAATATTAATTACGTACATTACAAAAAACTTGGTATAAATAGAAATATATATAAGTATATTATATATATGTATATATATATGTATATATACACATATAAATATATATATTTATATGCATGTATGTGTGTGTATATCTATGTATATTATTATTATGTTATATGCACGTCCTGTTTTGAAGTTCTTTTAAAATTATGGTATCCGTATATAAGTAGCTCAAATTATATAACTACAACACACACACATACAAGCTTATGCTTATGCATGTATCTGTGTATGTGTATGTGTATATGTGCACATACACATACACATACACATCAAGAAATTGTTTAGCAGCTACACAATAAATTTTCACATAAATAATAATAAAAATAATAATAATAAACATACAAAAAAATAGTCAAATTTACAATTACCAGCCGCTTACATAAAACATTGCTAAACTTCTATCTTTCTCTCTCCCTCTCTCTCTCTTTCTCTATCTTGCTCTTTCTCTCTCACACACAATTTCACATTCTTTCTCTGTCTCTCGCACCCTGCTGCCCTTTCATATACATTTTAATTACATGTAAATGTTGCTTGTGATTAAAAAATAATAATATTTATCATTATTATAATAATAAACATAAATTGTTTGCCTACAGGTCAGAACGAACGAATGAAACTTTTAATACACAATCGCAAATCAATCAATATATATATGTATGTATATAGAAAAAAAAAAAAACTATTTGACCATAATGTAATCTGTATACAATTTGTATTTCTTCTTGTTTGGTTGCCCGCTCGCTGGCTGATGTTTAATTGCAGAATGCTACTGCCTACTGCCTACTGTTTACTGCCTACTGTTTACTGCCAACTGTGAAGTGTGAACTGTGAACTGCCTATTCGGAGTCGTGTTCCCGTTCATCGAAGCCGGCCAAGTCGACCGTTTGTAGCATGCCACGGGAATACGCATACTCGATGAGCGCCAGATGACAGAATACATATTGATCCGGCATCTGTATGGAGTAGGCACGCTGCGAGCGTATCTTCTCAACGGTGCCACGTATATCCGCCGTGCCGACATCCTCCACTCGCGATATGCAAATGTCCAGCGTGATGAATGTGCCTATGACCAAAAACCAAAAAACAACACATTGCATTTCAATTAACAACAATTTGTGAATCAATTCCAATCCACTTACCCGTGCGTCCAATGCCAGCGCTGCAGTGCACCACAATGGGCGGACCACGACTATGCCCGGCCCAGGTATCGCCGAGGGCCCGCACCAGCTGCGCCTGCTTGTCGCGCACCTTCTGCAAGAAGTTGAGCATGGCCATAGCGGAGCTGGGCACACCGTAGTCCGGCCAGCTGGTGAACTGCCAATGTGACACGTTGCGAATTTCGTCAGTCTGCGGATATCGAATAAATTTAATAATTGATACAGCCTAATATCGATTATGGGGGAGACGGGCCAAGTCTGTTCTATTATAAGGAAATATGTATTCGTGGATAAACTTGAAAATTAGTTATATCCTGGACAGCCATTTCCAACCCAAAAGCTCATCTCATATGATGTGCTGTGAAGTACTTCGCTTGATCAGACCTTATAAGTCATAAGATAATCAAAAGAAAGTAAAATATCCGCCCATATAACCCTGGACAGCAACTTCTAACCCAAGGGACGGACTTAACGAAATCGGAATAGCTTATTTCAAATGATGTGCTGTAAAGTACTTTTAAATTTGCTTGCTCATAGCTTTATAAGTCTTAAGGTGATCGAAAGAAAGCAAAATATCTGCCCATATAACCATAGACAGCCATTTCCAACCCAAGGGGTGGACTTACCGCAAATCGGAAAAGTTCATCTCAAATGATATGATGTATTTTTCAATTTGCTTGATCAGAGCTTTTTGAGTAATGAAAGTAAAATTTCTGCCCATACAACACTACACAGCTATTTCCCACCCAAGGGGTGGACTTACCGCAAGTCGAAAAGGATCATCTTAAATGATGTGCTGTGAAGTACTTCGAAATTTGCTTGTTCAGAGCTTTATAAGTCTTAAGATGATCGAAAGAAAGTAAAAATTTTGGCCAAAATAACCCAAAACAGCCAAATCCAACCCAAGGGGTGGACTTAACGAAATCGGCAAACCACATCTCAAATAATGTTCAGTGAAGTACTTTCGAAAAGAAGTTGAAAGCTGTTCAAAGTACAATTTAACTCTTGCACACACTAATTGGTTCTAGCAATCGTCAAAGCCAGAGGGTGGATTTACCAAAAATTATCGCACATAGTTTGAAAATAAATTAGATAATCTTGGACTACACATTTTGCAGCCTAGGATGTATTTTCCATGTCAAAAACTTGTTTGCATTGATAGCTACTTGAATAAAGTTTCCTACAACAGTCCTTAGCTTCTTCTACGCATGATGGGTGGAATTTGGCAAAAAACCCGTGTTTGAGAATTTATAAAATACAGGTTACTAGCTCAGTCAGTTGGACAGTCGGTATATACAGATTTCAGATGGTTAGATGGAGGCAATCTTAACTGACCTTTAGGTTTCTCAATTCTAGGGAGGCAACCGTATAATCCTCGTTGCATTCGACGCTAATTGTTCGCACATGGTAATTTCCAAACTCTAAGGAACTATCTTCAGTCGGCTCCCAGTATTGGCCGCATTTAACACGTCCGCGCTCCATGACGCGCGTTGTCATAACTATAACTAAGCAATGTTGTTCCCAGATCATGCGCCAAAAGTCCTGGGATGTCTTTGGTAATGGACCTGCAGCACAGTTATAAAACATTTTCCATTAGTTTCATTCAGAGTTTTTATGTTTTCATTTTGTTGCAGTGCTTAAGTGTTCTTCTTAAGCTGTGTGTGTGTGTGTGTGTGTTGTGAAGCCATAGCACATTGCATCGATTTCTTGCCCTCACCTTGAGTTGAAATATATGCATTCTTCTGTTTATAGCCATCGACAAAATTCGCATTTATATAATCGGACAGCTCGTCTCCATCCTCGCGTGCCAGCACCACACGGCTGTGATCATAGCAGAGCACATCCGTGTAACGATTTTTGGTCAGATTGTTGCGCATGCTGGAAAATTAAGGGATATTATAAGTATTTTTCTTTTCAGAGTATTCCTAGGCCTGTTCCCATTTTCATATCCAGATGAAATTGCTATTATTTATTTATTTGTACGTTTGATTTCACTGATTCAAAGGAAGGACCCTTCGGAAAACCTTACGAACTTGAGAACAGCTAACAATTGTACTTTTGATTTCACTAATTCAAAGGAAGGACCCTTCGAAAAACTTTACGAACTTTACAACCAATAACAATTTCGATGGAACTTGAAAATGGGAACAGAACTGATTTGCTTGGGTCCAGGACTTACCGCGCATGTAGGAAGGTGCCCTCGGGCGCCCTATTTCGTATATCCGCATACTCTTTGATTAGACCCTGACGGCCCCGTTCTCTGACCATTTGAACGATTTGGTCAATCGTTTTTGGGTCACCGTCCTGCCCGGCCAGGCTGTCGTCATCACTGAAACCGGATGAAGCACTACTGGGCGGATTTTCCGACCAGAATTCGCCGGGACCGTTGCCGCTGCCGCTGCTACCGTTGCTTGCAACACCAGCGGCGCTGCCGTTGACAGCGCTGCCAGCAGCTGCTGCTGCCGCCGTTGTTGTTGACCCTGGCGCAATGGCAATGTCACCACCCCCAGCCCCGTTGCTCTGCTGTATGCCGCTTGTGTTGAGCTTGAGCAGCGTGTTGCCCGTGTTGCCAGCGGCACTGCGATGACTTGGACTCAAACCGTTTATTGTGATGTTCTCGTTGGGCTCCGACTGGCCGTTGTTAGATGTGGCAGCGCCTGTTGCAGCTCCAGCTCCAGCTACCACCGCTCCGGTTCCCACTGGTGTGCCTTGCTCACCGCTGACCGTCACAACGGTTGTGTTGCTCTCAGCCAACTGGTGTACGGCGCTGATAATTGTTGCAGCCGCGGCGCTGGCAGCGCTGCTGCCGTTGCTTAGCGGTGTTGCCGCTGTTCCGGCTGGTGCAAGCGCTGCGGGGGTAATTGCACCACCGACGCCCAGACCAACACCGACACCCACACCTACACCCACACCCACAATATTGGCAAGCAGTTCGTCTTCACGATTCGTCATCGATTTGCGGCAATTCAGCAACCATGTGGCGTGATCGATAACCAGCGTGCCGCCAAGATGCACTGGCAGCGCCTTGCGCGGCACGTGCAGGCTCAGCTGCGGCACCGATACGGTGAACACCCGCTCGCGCAGCTTCTCGCGCACAAACAGCCGGAGTATCTTGAAGGGCGCCTTGAACCACAGCGGCGCCGTCACAATCAGCACTTTCTTCAGGCGCGCCGGATAACCGCCCTGGAAATGGAAAGGAGAAGGAAACGTTTCAAGTTAGTTCATGTATTTTGGAATATAGCATTCGAATAAGACTAGTATGTATTGCAATAACAACCTCAATAAACATTAATAAGAGAAGAAATTTTGCGATTTATGTTGACTTTTAATCGAACCTACCCGACAGCAGAATACTCGGCTTCAAGTCCGATCAAATTTGCTTATTTTTGGGATGGGAAGGGGAGAGAAACTTAGTAGTCTGTATTTTAAATGTGGTGAATCTACCAGAACAGGTGTTTGAGAGATAGACTTTCTTCGTTTGCGAAGGAGTGGTGGGGAGTACCAAAATAGTTTTTGTCAAGTCTGTCAAAGAAGGGGAGGGGTTGGCAAACATTTTTTTAATGCAAATCTGTCAAGGAGCTCAAGATTAGGCTGTATGCCAAATTTTGTGACTCTACCTATGCAGGTTTGGGAGATACAGATATTGCTCATTTGCGGGGGAGGGGTCGGGATGGCAAAATATGTTTGCTGCAGTTTCCCAAAGAGGTCAACATTAGTGTGTATCTCAAATTGGCGACTCTAGCTTAAAATAAATTTTTGAAGATTTTGGTTTCCGCCAAATTGCGGGGGAAGGGTTGGAGTTAGGGGCTCGATCTTAGCATTTTATAAACTGAAACATATTTATTAAATTTAGAAATAAAAAAGAAGGTTAACTGTCTTTGGTTACAAAAGTATGGCAATTTTCTACATTTAAGGGCATTTATTTTTCTGAGTGTAGGCTTAAATAATCTTATCAAAAGGAAATTTTATTCCAGTCACGATAATATCTTCCCAAACGAAAAATCTATAATTTCTTGTTTTCTATAACAAATCTTGGGTGCGTCGTTCTTTGATTAAAAAAGTTAGCTCAAAAGATTTTAAATAAACTAATTACTATTTGGCACCCTATCAATCAGTTTTTAAATACCCTCAAATATTTATATTTAATTTGATTTAAGTATAGGAAGGTCCGCAACGGCATTTTAAGCTCAATTATATTTGTTAATGAGAAAATTGAGAAATATTTTTTAATGCCATTTGATTTAATGCCATTTCAATGTACTTTCAAAAACCTATTTGTCATTACGCAATCTTAAGTCTTTTGATTAAAACGTCATCCTGATTGAAAAATATGAGTTCAAATGTAACATCCGCAACGAAGGATTAACCCATATGGCATAACTTCTTTTGTTTTGAAGATAGACTTGACTGTCGATACTTATCGAGATTCCATAGACTCTAAGTATAGAAATACAATAGCCTATAGGGTCTTTTATAAATACTTATTTCTTATTTCTGACGGATACTTTATTATATAATACCATTTTATATTATTTTATATATATAATTATATATAAAAAAACAATTTTCGTGGGTACAGCACATAAAATAACATTGAAGTGAGGAATGAGGAAACTATGAACCCGTAAATATGAAAAATATTTGAGCTAGGTTAGGTTTGGTTTAGTTAGGTTAGGTAAGGTAAGGTAAGGTAAGGTAAGGTAAGGTAAGGTAAGGTAAGGTAAGGTAAGGTAAGGTAAGGTTAGGTTAGGTTAGGTTAGGTTAGGTTAGGTTAGGTTAGGTTAGGTTAGGTTAGGTTAGGTTAGGTTAGGTTAGGTTAGGTTAGGTTAGGTTAGGTTAGGTTAGGTTAGGTTAGGTTAGGTTAGGTTAGGTTAGGTTAGGTTAGGTTAGGTTAGGTTAGATTAGGTTAGGTTAGGTTAGGTTAGGTTAGGTTAGGTGAGGTTTGGTTAGGTTAGGTTAGGTTGGGTTAGGTTATATTGTAATATATCTTTACAATAAAAGCGACTTTTGAACCCAGTTAGTAGTCAAATTTTATCATATCTAAGTTAATACATGGCTAATTTTAAGTGTTGATTAGCAATTTTTAAATAGATAAATAAAATCTAATCTAATAACAAACTACATCAAAGGTTTTATAAATTTTAGAAGGGTAACATTAATTTTTGTGTATTTTTTTTATCAAAAAGCTCATCAAACTAAAAGGTGAACAAAATGATTAAATATTTTTAACTAGAAATGGTGAATGGTTGACTTAATTTTCTTCGACGCATCGATTGACAGCGTGTAGTTGCCAGTGTGTGAGTGTGGGTGTGTATGTGAGTGGGTGTGTGAGTGGGTGTGTGAATTAAGAATTAAGTGAAATGCAAACAGCAACAATATAATGCCGAGCAAATGCAAATATAAAGTGAATTTGTTGCTGCTGCCGTTGTTAGACTTGGCGAATCTGCCGCGACACAACCTTCACCCAGTTGGAAATGTTGAAAATTTCATTGCGGACATTTTCAATTGCAAATGGCGTCAACCGCATCCACCCAGCCCACCCACTTTAAACCGGCTGCTTCCAGTTTATATATACCCCTGCAGAAAGTTCTCTACGTTTGTCAGGCATTGAGGAAGCCGCTACCGATACCCCACAAAGAACATATATAGTACATTCTAGATTAGCATAAATAAAACTTGTTGCTACAGTCAGTACACATGTCAGAACAGACCGTATCGGATCACTATAATATATAGTATAATAGCTACACGAATGGTCAACAATTGTCCTGTTGAATGAAAACTTTTATGTTTCCCCAGATATCCTGACTAAAACTACACAAATCGACGTCACATTGTGAACATTATCTTGTGCTAATTAAGGTTGAACAATCGCTTTTATTCACTTTCTTTTCATAGTCTTTTTTTCTTTCTTTTTTTGCCTTGAGTTGTTTCTGTGGGTTTCTTTTTAAAGGACATGCAACAATATTGGGAAAGAAACCTACACAAAGGCCAGAAAGTCAAAGAGAGTTTTAAACAAATAATGATTATATGTGTGTTTTATTTTATCGCTCAAATATAGTTATAGCATGATTTTTATAAAATTGCTCAATAAAATCTGTTTAGATTGTGACCAACGGAACCAGGCCACCCAAGGGCGGAAAACTGTTGTATGCAACTTGAAAAATCTAATCCCACACGCCACCACCAACGGGAATTTAGCTAAGCTCAAATGTGATGTGTGAAAGAAGGATTTTGTTAGATCGGTTTCTAAGTTCTTCATACCCTACACAACAAATCATAAGGCACGGGAGCGAAAATAGTGGTGTTAGTGTTGTTTGTTTCTTACTTTCCCTTCCATGCAACAGCGAAGTGTGGCGGGGTACATCTGTCATCTTATAATCCTTACTTTTTATACCCTAGCAGAGGGTATTTTAATTTTGCCTCGAAATGTGTAATGGACAGAAGGAGACGTTTCCGACCCAACAAAGTATATATATTCTGAATCAGCATGAAAAGCCGAGTCCATATAGCGATGTCCGTCTGTCCGTCTGTTTCTATGCGAAATAGTCTTTTAGTTTTAAAGTTATCGTAATGAAACTTGGCACAGACCCCTCTTTTTGCTGCAGGCAGTACATATATCGGAACCGGCCGGATCGTACCACTATAACATAAAGCTGCCATAGGAATGATCGATTGATAACTATGTGTTTGTATGTACAACTTTTTGGTTTATAAATGTATCGTCACCAAACTTTCCCAAACTGAGTCTCTAGAGAGTTTATACAATCTGACCGAATTTGGTCAAAATCGAACCACTATTCTGCTTAAAATTTATCGCTTACGCCGTGGCTCGTTTATGTGCGGCTTTGTGTATGTGTGTGTGTATGTGTAAGTGTACGAAGATGCGATCGGAAATTTTCGACCTGGGTACAGGGAGTTTTGTAGTCGGGTATACTCGATTATAGCATTCGTAGTTGTTGTTTATGCAATTATTTCATCCAAACTAAGTGAGAGTTTTCTTATACTTCAAATAGTTTCCTATAATTTGATCAAAATCGGACTATATTGCTCCCATAGGAGCAATCAGACAAAAATTATGTTTTGTATAAAAATTAATTCCTGCTAGGGTATATAGCTACGGCATTTCGCAGATAGCCGTCCTTTCTTGATAATTTTGATAAGATAACTTATAATGAATACGTTCCCTTTCCATATCGTTTAGCTGCCGCATAGAAAGAATTGCTTAATCACAGAGTTGCCAGATGATGCAATTTAATTAGCACCTCTGCGAGGGTATTCAATCGGCGACAGCAGCCCACGTTGATGGCTGTACTTTCTTGTTGTTGTTTTATTTTATATTATCTTTGTTCTTTGTATATTTCTGCTTGCACTTTTCGCTTTGTATCCGTGTCATCGTCATTTATTCGTAGTTTATTGGTCAATCTCTCTCTGTTTTACTGCACCTCGCTGGCTGTTGCCTCTTTTTATATATCTCCCTCCGTCTCGCTCTCATTTTCAATCTGTACACAGCACAACATTGTATGCTTGTAGGCAGAGTGTCAGAAGCGGAGAGATTAAGGTCAGCAGCAACAATGCAAAGCAGCGGAAAGCAGCGGAAAGCGGTGACAAATAATAACAACAACTACAACAACAACAAGAGTTCGCTGTTCGCTCTGTATTGTCTTAATTAAAAACAAAGCCCACAGCAACAACAATGTGCATAGGTAAATAGCTAACTTTTAGCAGATTTAAGGCTAACAAGTAAGAATGCTATTGTTGAGCATACCCAACTACAAAACTCCCTGTACCCAGGCCACAAATTTCCGACAAAGACACATATGTACATACATACACAGCACAAGCGACAACGCAAGCAAGGCATTTTAAGTGGCGGATGTGCTGCTTCTTCCACCCCGCGCTGCAGTACCGAATCTTGTTTGTTGCATAACTTCCGTGTTTATTATCCGATCAACTTGAAATTCAGAAAGTAGATCAAGAGTGACTAAAGTATTGTACAGGCCAAATATCAAAGATATATCTTTAAAATTGTTGCTGTTAAAAGTTTTTATCGAATTGCGGGAGTGTGGTGGTAAATTTGATCTGCGTATGGGAATACGCACGTATACAGGAACCTACATTTCAAATTTGATGTCTCTAGCTATTATACTTCCTGAGATCAACACGATCATCCGGACAGACGGACGGACATGGCCAAATCGAGTTTTCTTTTGAGACTAATCAAGAATATATACCTTATTGGGTCTTTTTGCCTGTTACGTACACTTGCACAATTTTGATACACCCTTTTTACGCATTTTATGGGTACAGAAGGAAAAAGAAACAGGTGCTACTCGGGGCGGGATTGTTATGGAACCCAATATCCTATTTCTCCGCAGCTCCCATGACAATTTTGGAATATCTACATCCCGAAGATGCCAAATCCCAAAGCTATAACTTGAAAAGTGTTACTGTAAAACGGTTTTTATCGAATAGCGGGGGAATGGGGGGGGATATCTCGGATCCAAAATAAACTTGACCTGCGCTCGCTATACACGCTATACAGGGAATAAAAAGCTCAGCACGCCCGCATTCCTACCCCCGCCTAGCGCTCTGCGTCATGTTTCGCAGAATAACAGTAAAGTGCACTTATTGTATATAGTATATGGTATATCGTATATATCTATTTGCATACTCTTATTGAATTGAATTTAATAATGCTCTGACATTTATTGAGTGCATTTCCAGATAATTTCATGCTGCCTTGCATCTCTATGGAAATGTTTATTACACCGGAATTTCCATGGAAATGCAAATTAATTACATCTTTGGCTTCTTGGCTTCATTTGCCCACTAATTGACCAAAATTAACAGATACCAGGAAATTTCAATTTCAATTGCCACACAGCCCGTTGCACATTCATTTGCAACCTTGGATTTCAGTTATATGTTATCCTTGCACTTGGATTTCACTGTTGGCTTTACGACTCTTTGATGAGGACATTTGCGCAAAGATTGCATCATCAGCATTACTGCGTTCCTTATTTTTATTATATCCACCCACACTCCACTACATCCCACATCCTACATCCTACATGTCACATCCCACGCTGAATACATATTAAATCTAATTGCCCTGGTATGCTACCAAAGGGTTTCGGGATCAAGCTGCATTTCAAAGGGCGCAGAGGGCGCAGAGGGCGCAAAGGGATGCACAAAGAGTTGCCATAAGGCTAAAATTAGACATTAATACCTCCCAAGCAGAGCTGGCCGCTGTGATATAATTAGTATTTTTAATCCCACAGTCGGCTTATGCCAGTTTTTCAAACACTAATTAGAAAGTTCACTTATAATTGCTCACCTTTGTCGACTATATGACATTCAGAGGGTGAACTGCAAAGAGTTGCCCACACAGCTGAAATACACACCAAACTTAAAGACACAAACAATTTCAACTGAATATGGAAGGATAACTGGGACCCGATTTCTCCCGCTGAGTATTTTACATACTAAAAGTTGACACAAAATGATTATCAATCTCAGTACAAAATTGCTTTTCATTTCAAGGAGTATTCAAAGTTCTAGCAAAGAGTATATTCTTAACAAGCTCTCTTGTTCAAACTCTTAAGATTTGAAGATCTGACAATTTGTAGTTGATTAGAAATCATTGAGAGTTCGATTGCAAGAATTTTTACTACTAAATGTCCAACAAGTAAGAATGCTATAGTAGAGTATACAGGTAAAAAAAACTCCAATCGCATCTTCGTACACTTACAAAGGCGCCCACACACAAGCGACAGCGATATAGCAAGCGACAACGCAAGCGAGGCCCGAACTACAGCACTGAATCTTCTTTCGTGAATAACTTCCATGTTTATTATCCGATCGACTTAAAATTTGGCAAGTAGATTAAGAGTAACTAAAGCATTATACATGCCAAATTCCAAAGAAATATCTTGAAAACTGTAGGTGAAAAGCTGTTTTAATCGAATAGCGGGGGCATGTGGAGGAATATCTCTGATTCAAAATAAACTTGACCACGAACATACATTTCAAATTTGGTGTTTCTAGCTCTTATAAATGTTGAGATCGACGTGTTCATAACACGGACATGTCCAAATCGAAATCTCTTTTGATACTGATCAAGAATATTTATACTTTATAGGGTCGGAGATGTCTCCTTCTGCCAGTTTACATACATTTGCACAGATGTAGTACCCCCTCCCATTTTATGGGTAGAGGGAGTAACAAGCGAAATCGCTGTTTTATTTTAAGAGAAACCAATTGAAAATCTCTTGAGAATTAAGAGACATCCTGGCTGGTTGTTGCGCATCAAAGTAGGCAACGGATTTGCACATCGCGTAAGCCAAGCAGCCAGCTGCAATCTTAGCCCGGAAATCCACTCATCTCGAGTGGCACGTGTTTCCTTTGCTCTCAATGTCAATCACAACTGTTGCAGCTACTACTTGACTAAAGCCAACTTAAATCAAAGCCAATTTGCATAATAACAAACACAAAGACAACGACTACACCTACACCTACACATACATACATACATACATATATGCATGTGCAGACTCTTGCAAATGTTTATATTTAACAATTGCGGGGGCGCTCGCTAAAGGACCAATCGAAATGAAAGTTTTTTCTACTGAACGCCATTTGTTTGGTCCTTGTTGTCCTTGCTGCTGCTGCTGCTGCTGCTGTTGCGTGTGTTGTCTACCTTAAGCCCCAATAAGTACTTAATTACTTATGTATAGAAATGGCTTCTGTTCCTTGTTCATTCTGAGAATTTTTGGTGCTCTACGCGTGTGCGAGAGCTAAATATATTGTTACAGTAACAAGCTTCAGAAGTATCCTTATTATAGTTCATATTTCGATAAGTTACTCGAGTCCTGTAAATGTTAAGAACTTTATATCGAAACAAGTTTCACATGGTTTGCAATCTGTGCAGAAATTATGCATTTTATGCAGAAATTAGTGCAATAATTATTCGGGAAATCAAACTTTACTAACTAAACTCAATATAATGTCTTATGCTGAAAGTCATGAATCATGAAATGATGTCTTTTATGCTGAATGCATAGTTAAAAGTCATAAAACAAGACTTACTAAGCCCAGATTTTGTGCTAGCATTGTTAAATTCATGCATAGTTATTCATAAATTGCATAATATTTGCAACGAACTTGATTTATTACACGTACTAGAAGGCACACAATAGAACCATATTAATTCAATTGTTATTTGTCAGTCACAGCGTGTCAGTCACAGTTACGACGATATCGCTCAAATCTGTTATGTGTATGCTATATACTATATACTATATATATTTATATGGTTTACGTAGCAAACAAATTGTGTTGTAAATCAAGCGAGAAATGCCAGTAAATTCTCTATGCCACATCTATTTGGGTATATAAATACGCACAGTGGTTAAACGGGCTCATAATTTGGGGTTTTTTTATACTATGTTCCCGAAGGGAATAATAGTATATTGGGTTTGCGAAATGTCCATCTGTCCGTCTGTCCGTATGAACGCAATTTTTTTGCCTTTATCTTTTAGCTAGAGCAACCAAATTTGGTACACATGTTGGTGTATATCGTCAATTTATAAAGTGTCAAGATCGCCCCTGCAACGTTTTTAATTGTTTTATTTGTTTTATTATTATATTGAGTTTAATAATCAAGGATCTACATAGTATTTGGTATTTATCCTATTCATTTTAATTAAAGTCAAATAATTTAAATAAAAAATAATACAAAATAAAAAAAATAATGAAAATAAAAAAAAAATAATGAAAATAAAAAAAAAATAATAATAGTAATAAAAAAAATAAGAAGAAAGGATTTACATATATTTAACGTTCAAAGATGTTAACTAAAGACTAGCTTAACATAAGTACTATAGGAGAGAAAAAATTAAAATAAAATAGTTAAGTAAAAAAAAATTTAAAAAAAACAACAAATAAATCAAAAGAAAATAAAAAAGTATGTATAAAAAAAAATATATATATATATATAAAATAAAAAAATATAAATAAAAAATAAAAAAATATATATAAAAAATAAAAAAATAATAATAATAAAAAGAAAAATTAGAAAAAAATAAAAAATACAAATCTTCTGTACATACATTCTCAGAGGATTCTCCTACTGAGGAGTTTCTTTGGTTATACGCGCTTCAGCCTTCTGTTGCGGTGCGTTAAAGGGGATGAAAATTTAACCAACATACATCCAGACAAGTCCTCGATTAACGCATTATCTCGTTATCTCGTTATTTGGTCTAAACTGTCAACTGTTTAAGCAATTTCGAACAGGTAAATGAAATATTCGCATCAGTTAATCCGATTAAATAGTAACCGTGAATAAGCCACAATATATTTAGCTGTTAACCATCAAATAAAAGTTAAAAGTAAATGAATAAAATACATGCGTTGCGTCAAAACGTAATTCATTTAATAACCGATATATGTATATATATATATTGTATATATAAATCTCTCACATTTATTGTATTCGTCAGTGCTAGTATATTTGATTTGCTATGAAATCCAACCACAATCCAATAATAATAATTAAATTTGGTTATTGGTTTGTTTCAGGGTCAAATCCGCACCGCACCGCACCGCTCCGCTCCGCACCGCTCAAATAGGAATACTTTTTGTGTGGGCGGCTCAGGCCGGCAAATTAGACTGGGAGCGAGCGAGAGGGCTGTAAAGCGAGTTATATATGTATGTATATATATATAAATATATATTATATATGTTTGCAACGTAATAAGCGGCATTATGACGCACCTGTTCCTAATAAACACTAAAATGAGCCGCAATAGCAACAACAACGGCTTCGGCATAATCATCATTGAAGCAATTGACAACAGCCTACGCGGCAACAACAACAGTAATAACAACAACAACAACAACAACAACCTTAACAGCCAGCAGCAAATTAAGCTGAAAATAATAAGCAAAAAAATAGGCACACACATAAGTACAGACATTGTTGCTTCATTCGTGTTGTTGGCCAGCTGCAATTGGGCCTTAAAGAAAGTCAACATACGTCACAGCCACCCCCACGCCACCCACGCCACCCACAACAGCCCAACAGGCCAACAGCACGCCCACGCCGCCTCAAAGCGCCATGAATATGATGAAAAGCAGTCGCCAACTTACAGCGTCGAGTGTGGGAGGATGAGAAGGATGGAGCAGTTGGAGCAGTTGGAGGAGTTATGCATCAAGTGGACAAGTCATGCACTCATCGTTACGTGCTTCGGCATGCGACTCGGTTTCTAATTGTTGTTGCCATTGTCGAAGAAAGTGCTGAGCAGCAGCAGGGGGGCTTTGGGAGAAAGGGAGAAAGGGAGTAAGGTGGGGGTTGGAGCATTCAAAGTAGCTGACTTTAAGCAGCTGACAATCCCAAGCAAGCTGCCTGAAATATCAATCCCAGCAAACGTAGCTTTGAGACGTATCAAATCATTCGGTTCAAGTCCAAAAAGTAATTTATAATCAGGCCTGTTCTGAATTCCACTCGTTTTCAAAAAGTAACAAGTAAGATTGCTATAGTCGAGTATACCCGACTACAAAACTCCCTGTACCCAGGTCGAAATTTTCCGAACGCATCTTCATTAACTTACACATACTCACACACCAGTACTGAATTTTGTTTGTTGAATAACTTCCGTGTTTATTATCCAATCAACTTGAAACTTAGACAGTAGATCAAGAGTGACTAAAGTATTATACATGCCAAGTCCCAAAGCTATATCTTGAAAATTGTTACTGTAAAACGTTTTTATTGAATAGCGGGGGAATGGGGGGGGATATCTCGGATCTAAAATAAACTTGACCAGCGTCTGTCTCTAGCTCTAGCTCTAATAGTTACTGAGATCGACGCGTTCATACATACGGACAGACAGACGGACCTGGCCAAATCGAAATCTCTTTTGATACTGATCAAGAATATATATACTTTATAGGGTCGGAGATGTATCCTTCTGCCCAGATTTTGCACAGATTTAGTACCTCCTTTTTACCCATTTTATGGGTACAGGGAGTAAAAATGCGGGGATGGGGGATGCCAAAACTCTGACTCGGAAGTATTTCAAATTTGAGCCAAACTTAAACCGCGTGAAGCGCAGAGTAAACTGATCAAAATTTGGTGTACTATCTAGATCTTACAAGTCTCCCGAGTTGTGCGTTCCTTCATATGGAAGTAACATGGCTATATATTAAGTCGACTTCTGCTGATTAAGAATATATGTATATATACTTTGTCGTTTAGGAGTTGACTCCCTAAAACTGTGAGAATAAGTAAGATTGATAGTTGGTAGAAGTATAGTAACGTGGTTAACAATCGATACTGTCGTTAGTTTTAAGGTGAAGATGATACGGGCTGCTAATTGTTATCGGAAAGGCATTAAACATACGCCGTTGAATTGGTTGAATGCTTTGCATATTGTCAATATCTATGCCCAAAAAAACTACAGAAAACAAAAGCCAAAACACTGGCCAAACAATGAGCTGGCCAAATGGCGGCACATGGCATATGGGCGTGCTATACAAAAAAAATAAAAATATAAAAAAATAGAAACAAAAAAAGGAAAAACATAAATAACAAAGTAAAAGACAAGCTCACATGCTAGTGTCTATGTATATAAATACGAGTATGAATATATATATATATATATATATATATATATATATATATATACAAATATATATATATGTGTTTGTATGTGAAATTAGCCATGGCCAAAATTGGTAATGCGTTTTAAGCTTGTCGCCGGCTTTGGGCATGAAACGAATTTGTCGTCTGGCCTCAAAAGGCAAACGCTACACGCACGGCCGGCAGACGACCAGACAGACAGACAGACAGACAGACAAACAGACAGTCAGACGGATGAGATATGACAGATAGGCAGCTAGATATATGACAGATAGTAAGGGAAGAGAGCGAGAGAGAGAGTTCTCAATCAAAACTGAAAAACGGAATATTTGGGAATGTCTAATCAACACGCCGGATATCGACGCCGATTGACAGACAACAAACAGGGAAATACTGGTACAACAACAACAACAAAATAACTGGAATAGTTACAACTTTAGAGTATGCTCGACGGGGCGATACCCTGTACAGCAAATTACTGATGGTTTTCGGAATAACTTCAATAAGCAAAAATGTAATATATACTTCAACTGCGTATGATAAAGAAGTAACCTAAATACTTCAGTTGGAGTCATCATATAGATATGTATATAACCTATTAGAGCTCGATGAATATCGAAAATTGAAAATAATGTATTTCGTTTTATGAACAACTTTATGTACTATATAATATTGTAATATTATAATATGTATATAATATACAGTTATTTATTTAATTATATTAAAAATCTTATAATACTATGTAATATTATAATGTGTATATAATGTACAAATATTTATTGAATGGCAAATATAAAAAGATAACAAAAAGAGCTTGAAAACGATAAAAAGATCAATTGTTTTTTAAGGTTGGGAAATTTTCAGTTCATTATACTCTGTTCCTGAAGGAAAAAAGAGTATATTGGGTTGCGAAATGTCCGCATGTCCGCCTGTCCGTATGAACGCAATTTTTTTCGACACCCTTGAAGCCAGAGCAACCAAACTTGGTACACATAATGGTGTATATCCTCAATTTATATAGTGTCAAGATCGCAAGATCGATCAACAAAATGTTGACGCCTCTTACCTCCCTCCCCGACAAATGAGCAAAATCTATATCTCCCACACCTGTACAGGTAGAGTCATCAAATTGGACAGACAGACTACTGTTTTATTTGTGTCTCTCTCCGAACCAAATTATTCCAGACTGGGAACAGAGTATTCTGCAGTCGGGTACGTCCGACTGCAATGTTCTAACTTGTTTTTATTTGCGATCAATAAACAAATTTTATAATTGAAAACTGAAATGAACAGGATTGATTGGGCTCCAGCGAGCGATGCCAATACACAGTTATATCTTCCTTAAAATCTATGTATAGGGAAGATCTAGTACAGGATAACTTTTTAGTCGCCTGGTGTCTCTATGTTATATGAATGAACATATATTTATTTACAATACTTTATATGGCCATAGATGTCACCCCTTAAATCACTTTATGGGTACCGGGTAGAGTCGCAATCGTCTAAGTTTTTCAATACCCAAAATCGGAATAAAAATTGTAGAACGCCGAAATTGTTGAAGTTTTCAGTATGCCACAGTACCAAAATGAAATATTCAGAGTTGTATTCATAGAGAGAGAGAGAGAAATGTCGGAAACCAATAAAAATTTCGGATTAACTTTGACCCCGCAACTTTTGAGGGTTTACCCCGTTTCGGAAGAACTTCTCGCTTACTTTCCACCCCCGATCAAATTTCTAGTACAGAGTTGAGAAAGGCTAAAAATTAATGAGCAATTATTCTCATATTGCATAGTTTGAGCTTGCTAAGAATTCACAGCCAATTCAGCACAAATGATTATTTATTTTAAATAATCTGATTTTTGAGAAACTCTGTATTGTTATTCCTGGGAAATTGTGGATTAGTTATAGTGTGTTTGTTTTTCTGAGAAAGGAGCAAGCGGAGTGCTCATTATAATTGTTTTTACTAGCATTGTTAGAGCGTTAATTAACAATTGCAGCTGATAATATTCAATTCTTAGTATTGAATTGAATATTGAATTCATTTTTGCGTGACACAAACAAAATTCAAAAGTATTTGTCATAAAAAATATTGAAATTCCTTTGTTTTTTACGATTTCTATTAGTAATTTTGTGTGTGTGTGTGTGTGTGTGTGTGCGAGAAACCGAGCAAAATGTATAATAAAACGAGACGCAAAAATCGAATTGTGGACATACATAAATCAAAAGCGTAATTCCCGAACAGCTGTGATTTCATTGACTCTTGCTGCTCTTTTTGCTTCTTCTTTGTTTCTTGGTTTCTACTATTACCAATCTCTTGTTGTTGTTATGTTTGGCTAATGGTCTCGCTTGGTTCCTTTGCAACTGGCCAGCAGCTTTTGTTCTGCCACAATAAAACAAGCTGAAATTCTGTATCGATCAACTAGCCGATTCCCTAGTTTTAGATACTCTAATATGCATGTCAAATCATACAAAACAAACAAATACTAGCAACAAACATATATAATTGATTGTTATCAGTGTTTAATTAATTTGATTGTCATTCATTTTCATCGATTTGATTTCAGGTTGAGCTGTAAACGAACTTGATATGCGTTTATTCCATTATAAGAGTATCATACACTAAATTTGATGTCTCTAGCTGGTATAGTTTCAGAGATCGGCTAGATTATTATATTTACGCATGGGGAGCAAATGTAGTGCGACCTATAAGATCCACTGTACTTGGAGTCAGCCCTATTTCCTGCAGGAATGCAAGGATTGTCGTCGGGTTGAGAGTTCCTATGTTCCCTGTTTAAAGGATATTCCATTATGTTAGTATGTGCAATGAGAATTTCTTTTCAGTCTAAAGTGCCCCGTTAGCAACTAATCTGAGTGAATTCTTCCGCATTGGTATTATTTGCTTGAATCTTTTAAGATCATAGTTTCCTAAGAGTAACTTAGATCTGGAGCAAATTTCCAGCTTGGCTGCCTCAAATTGTTCTCATTATCCTCAAGTGTTCTCGTACTGGCCACAAAACGGTTCTGGCCCCATTTCAGCTACCCCCTCTGCTGCTTCAATCCCGGGTATTTCCTTGGGCCCTGGAATTCATCTAAGGACAAGCCTTTTCTTCCTACCCAGGTGATCTAGTTTTCCTTCCTATTTTTGTCCTTTCCATAAGATTGCAAGGCTATCATTTGATTCATTTATGGTTACAGGGTATAGGTTTCAAGGTCCTGCATCAACTGCCAGTTTCGATTAAGCTTCAATACCGAGTATTCGTCACGAAGACATGGTACATATGCTCATACTTATCAATTCGCTGGAAATGTTTGTCAACATATGCAAATATCAATGAAAAGATTGTTATTCATTCATTTGTAAATAACGTATATTTATGAGCATCTAATATAGTTGTGTCTAGAGTTTGACCCAGTTTCGCCAGAGGAATATATGTATATAGTTTCATTTCCAAGCTCATTCTGAACCAGCTTTGAAACGGTTTTTATCAAATCCTTAGAGAGAACATAACGATAGCTCCGCAGCAGAGTTATAATACTTTGATACAGTATGAAAATAGATAAACCTAATAAAAGCCATAATATTAGAAAAGATATTAGTTAAGATCATATTATTATTTTTTATGAAACTGATCAAAATCTGATGACAATAAAGTTGCTTTTGTGGTCAATATAAGTTATGTTTGATCATACCTAAGCTAACAATGACGATAAAGTTAGATTTAGTTGGAAATAAATAATTACCTAATTAAACTAATCGGTTGATTTATCCAACTATTCAAATATATCAGATATTATATGAGCTATGATGCTGAAAGTTTATATGCAGTCAGGTAGCATATATATCTAACTAAATTAACTCTTTCTTTTTAGACAGGGAATGTAATATTGCACAAAAAGGGTTATAAAACAAGTAAGAATACTGTAGTCGAGTATGCTCGAATACGAAACTCCCAAACACATCCTCGTACACTTACACAACTATACACGCATATACAACTACACACGCATACAAGCAACAGGGCTAGCAAGACATTTCAAGTGGCGACTGCGCTTCTTCTCCCCCGCACTGTAGTACTGAATCTACTCTCGTGAATAACTTCTGTGTTTATTATCCGATCGATTTGAAATTTGGACAGTAAATTAAGAGTGAACAAAGTATTATACATGCCAAATTCTAAGGCTATACCTTTAAAATTGTGGCTGTAAAACGTTTTTATCAAATTGCGGGGGTGCAGGGGGAGATATCTTCAATCTACATATCAAATTTTATGTCTCTAGCTCTTATAGTTGCTGAGAGCGACGCGTTTATACGGACAGACGGATATGGCCAAATCGAAAGATCTTTTCATATCAAGAATATATATACTTTATAGGGTCGGAGATGTGTCCTTCTGCCTGTTACAGATTAAATACCCCTTTTTTCCCATTTTATGGGTATAGGGAGAAAAAATGGTCTACAATATTGGTCTAAAAAGTAACTCAGGAACTAACAGTTCTTAAAAAGAATAATGTCATCTTGGTTATAGGAACATTTAAAAAGAAAACCAAGTTCTTACAAACATGATGAAATGTTCTTATACTTTCAAGACCTCAAATAAAAGTATAAAATAAAAACCTATTAACATTTTAAGAATAAATATTCTTACTTATATGTAGATCAAAAACGGTTTTTGTTCTTTTACATTAGAAGAATTTAGGATATTTTCGAGTAGTTTTCTTAAAATCAAGAATATTCATCTTAAATATATTGTACTTAAAATCAGACCATTTTAGGACCAAATTAGTTTTAGTAATTTGCTCCCAAAATGATCTGATTTAAAGTATAAAGTAATCAAGAAGAATATTCTTGATCTTTTTTTCTTAGTGTAGTATAGTCTACTAACTGAACATCATGAATACCTAGTGAACTTTGAATAGCTGTATATAGTATATGATTGTATATTATTGTATGAAATTGTATGTAATATATATAAAAATCTATATAATATATGGATTTAGGGGTTTTTATTAAGTACCTGATATTTAGTTGTTGGCTTTCCGTTTAATTAATTATATATATGCATACTATTATATACATATATACATATAATTATTATAAATTTGTTGTACACTTTTGTTATTGTTATTATTGTTGTTGTTGTTTTTTGGCAATTGTTGCTATTGGCTTTTGGAATATTCGCACAATTAAATGTTAAATGCGACACACGATGAACGAGCGGGGAGAGAGCGGGGGAGGAGGAGAGCCCGTTTATTTGTTGTACAATTGGCAATTTGATTTGTTAGTTTTGTTGTTGTTTTTGTTTATATAATGCACACTATTCAATGTTGTTTATTGTTGCTTACACAATTGCACAAATAATGCAACCAAAAGTTGCAAAATTGCAAAAGGAATTAAAAACAAACAAACAAAAAAGCAGGCGAAGAAGAAGAAGAACAACAACAGAGGACAGAGACACGCCGTTCAATTACAGTTACATTTAGAGGGACACACCGTTATTACAGCAGTCAGCGGCGACGCCAGCAGCGGAGCAGCGGGGTACGGTGTACGGTTATACGTTATACGGCGGACAGCGGACGGTGGGTGGGCAGCGTATTTTTTTGTTGTTTTTTTTTTTTTTGGTTTGCACTTGTAGATACTTTTCTCGCTGTCAAATTGAATTTGAAGTTTGGTTCAAATGTTGTTTTAATATGTATTGTAGTATATATTTAAGCAACAAATTGTGGCGGTTGCAGTTGCAGCTTTAGCCTAAGCACATAGATACACACACACACACACGCATACACAGCGACTGTGAGTGCGAGAAAGAGAGAGATACGCATACAAATGCGTTTCTTCGCCTTTGCTCACAATTTTCTTTGGCTGGCTGGCAAAATTTACAGTTGGTCACCTTTTTGCTGTGTCATAAAAAAAATATACAAAAAATAATATATTTTGTTTAATGTTTATATCATTTATTATAATTCTCAAAATCGATGAGCAATTTTTCGCTGCGTTTTTATTAATTTTTAAGTTAAGTTAAGTTTATAAGCTGTTTAACGGTAAACTTTCTTTGGTGCGCGTCGTCGTTGAAAAGCTGAAAGCTGAACTACGTCTGTTTGTCTGGTTCTGTAGCTGCCGCTGCTACGGCTACTGCTGCTGCTACTGCTACTGCTGCTGCTGCTGCCAGCGACTACGTGGGCAGCGGTAAATGTTAAAACGCCAACGACGCTGCGTTCTTGACGCAGGCGCAGGCGCGCTCTCCCACCACCAGCAACAACAACAATACCAGCAACAGCAACAAATGTGACAATGAGAGCGAGAGTGAGAGTGACACAAGGTGAGATGTGAGAGCAGCAATGCAACCCACTGCCCCGCTGCTCTCGTTTTGCTCACCACCCTGCTATACTATGTTTGGGGTTGCTTACGACACAGCAAGCAGCGAGAGCAAGAGCACGAGAGAGACAGGCAGCGCGAGAGCAAGGGTTGTTAACGTTTTTGCATTGTGCATGGCTGCAGCTGTCAATTGTTGTTGCTTGTGGGTGGTTATCGACAGGGTTGCCAGCTAATATTCACATGCAGTAAGTATATTTAGCATAGAGTTGCCAAAAACTTATAAAGAGATCTTGAAGTGTTGCCACAAGTTACAAAACTATGTCAACGATTTCGTGTCAATTGTCAATTGCCCAATTGGCAAACAACAAATATTCGCATTGAGCCGTGACACAAACCCAAAAACACCCACTTGGTTGTTAACTTGACTGTTTTTGGCTAGGAAATGGCAAGAAAAAGGGGTAGAAATGTTACTGAACTGAACATACATATGTATGATATAGCCAATAGACTTTAAAAAATATTAATGTTTTAGAATCGATTTTATTAAAATATATAATTGCATTGAAGAAATGTTTTTATTGAGTAAAATAATCTTCCTTTTCATGCCATAATTTGCAAAAAAAATGATATATTCCTAGTTTAGATTACTGGTGTTGGTGACTTTACCGGTTTTTATAAACAAAAAACAAAAGACCGCGTCAGCAGTATTTGTAGTAAACATTAGAGCTTCATATGAATTGATAAACATGATTTTTTGGCCACATAAATACATTTTTTTGATGTTTAGTGTAGAAATGGGCTGCGACTGTGGCTATGAAATATCAGTGACATATATCGGTGACTGTGACAGCATTATCTTTTTTTAATAAATTTACAATTGATCAATTTCTACCCTCGATCCTGGTTAAGATTCCTCTACTCCTCTCTTTGATAATTCCCCGATTTTGTTACAAATATTTCTCTCATCAATTTTTCTGGTATTTAGAAATATCTGTGACATGAGATATCGCCCATCACTAGTTTAGTGCTATACGATATTAATATCGATGTTTTTTATAAGGAAAGAATATGTTTCAACATCTTGCTTGTGGCACTAAATGATATTCATTGAGCATGTTGCAATTTAAAAATATTATTAATGGGTTAACTTGATATTTTCTATGCTTCATGGCTGAGTATTTCCCAACACTATCGATAGTTTAACACTATCGATAACTTTGCAGCGTTAATGTACTTTAACGAAGAAAACAAAACAAAACAAAACAAGGTAAACACGAGTAAACTTTATTTCATTGACTTTGAATTTGCATTTTAAGTTCACAAACAACACACGCACACACAATTTTCAACGTTTGCGTCAATGTCAGACAGTAATAACAACCACAACAACAAAAACAACAACAACAACATCGCTGAAAGCGCACATTGTAAAAATAACACGAAAAATATCGACGCAATATACTTATTTAAGCCAACTGAGCAATGAATGAACAGACTTCTCTCAATGTGTGTGTGTTTCTATGTGTGTGTGAGCACTAAAAATAACAATATCAATTCTATATAGCAGATAATTGAGTTGAGTTGCGTAGCGTTGAGTTGAGTGCAGGCTACCTACATAAGTAAGTATCTTTGTGTGTATAAGAAATTGAAGTTTAACATGAAACACAAACAACAACAAAAAGAAAAGAAACGAAATGAAACGAAAAGAAAACTTTTGCTTCCGAACCACGCGCGTTGCCCTCCAATTGTTGTCGACGGTAGCGATAGCGGTAGCGGGGGCGGTGGGTCGTCAGAATGATTGGGCGTAACGGAAACGGTTAACGAGCCGGCACGACGCACGTTTGTAATTTTACTTTGCTTTCTGTTTGTTGCTTATAATCAATCTATTACGTTCGACTAGAACTCGTCAACTGAATTAGTTAATCAAGCGAAAGATAGCCACAAGCGACGGCGCACGTTTGCCACGAGAGCAGCTCGAGAGACGAAGAGCATACCGAGACATAGAGAGAGTAACCAAGTGTGTGGGAAGCCAGCGAGCGAGCGAGCGAGCGAGCGTGCTTTCGGCTGTGAGAGTATGCGCGCTAAAAACGAGAGTGAAAATGTGTCAGTGTGACTTTACTCTCTGTATCTGTATATAAATATTGTGTGTTTGTGTGTGTGTGTGTGTTTGTATAGCAGCTGTTTCCAGCTGTTCCAATATGCCACGCAATAAAGTTTACGATCGCTTTCCAATATGAATAAAATCTGTGTATGGCAAGACGTTCAGTCACATAAATATTTATATATAACGTCCATTCATATATTATCTACACGTAATTGAGTATATACTTAGCTTACAAAATGGAACACGCTGCGTATGCGTAATGTGACATGACAAACATTACGCATACGCACGAGACACCCTGTTGAGTGCAAGTTTTTGACTGAGTGTATGTGTGTGTGTAAGGGAGAGTGAGAGTGAGGTTAAGTCTTGAGCTACTTTACTGCACAGTACACCCTACTTCAAAAGATTTTTTTATAATTTAATTTTAACAAGGTAATTTATGTAAATTTATATTTGCATAATTATACGATATTCGGAAAATTTGTACAAACTACTGTATTTTCCTATTATAAATCTTCCTTTCGCGACAGAGCCGCTACTCAATAGTTTCGATATTCAGCGTTTAAAATATCGATATTAATGACAAAAAGGCTTAGAAACATTAAGGGCACTTCCGAAATATAGAATTTATTAAGCACTTATTAGATTTAATTAGTTTAACTAAACACACTTGGCAAAGTGTTTAATTTAACGATTGTGAAAAATATCGATAGATCGAAGCTATCGATTGTCCAATTCATTGATCTTCAGCCGCTTCTGTTCAACTGTGCAGACAAAAACAAAAGTTCGGCAATCAAAAAAAAAAAAACATACATTTCACTCGCAGCGCTTTACCTTGCCTAATTCCACCTTGCGCCCACTCTCTCACCCGCGCTCTCGGACACACACACACACACACATACTCAGCATGCGCGAGAGAGAGCGCATGATACGCTCAATTCTGTAGCCTTTCAGCTGCTTTGCTGCTGCGCTGCCGTCGCTGCCGCCGCTGCTGCGCCGCTGCTTAGCGCCCACGCAAATTATTTTATTGCTGAGCTTTTTTTTTTGCGTGTTGATTTTAGAGCAGTTGCTGTATATACTTGTGCATATGTATGTACATATGCTCGTATATATTATATACTTATCTGGGTAATTATGTTTAACAAAGGTAAATTTGAGCAGTTCACCTGCTTTAGCCATGGACAATACCATTACCGGCCGGCCTTTGTACAAACTGCTATGCACAATGTCGGTCCAACTCCAAATTCTCAACCATTTAATATCTACTTTGTATAATTCTTACACATATACATATGTATATGTATGCATTTGTATTCGTTAAAGAAAGACTCAGTAAACTGAACGAACGAACGAATGAGCGAGCAACCGAACGAAAGAAGGAACTAGTGTGCCTCTGTTTGCCGTTGAACTAGTTCGTTCATTCGGTTTGAACATTTGCTTTTCGTTCTGTTCATTACTATGAAATACTATTTACTGATAGAAGTTCCGAGAAATTTCGGAACTTGTGTTAAGTTTATCTGTCCTGATTCCATCTCTAGAGTTATCGGTTGGAAAAAATGTGGATATAACTCTTTAATATATTAAAACAATGTTTTATATATATACCATAATTGCCAATACTCAAAACTTATATCACCTTTAATTAAATTTTCCAACCCCTTTAGGTCCCCTTATCAATCAACAAATTTTGGGAAGATTTTTTCTTTTTGAACAAGCTTAATCTTAATCAGATATGTTTTATGTTCTACTTGCAATTTGTGTTGGAAAACATTTCTTGTCGATTGAGTTTCGAACATTTGGTGTTGTAAATGAACGAGAAATGAACCAGATAAAGGAAGTAACGAGTAACTGCTCGTATCTGATGGATACGATAATGTATCCAAACCCAAAGTTTAACGATTAAAATGTTCCTTTAATTATCGTACAATGCATAATTAGAATAAACATATTTTATGTATATTTGTATGTCTAGTATGTACTACTTGTTAATATTCGCTCAGCTTAAAAAGATGACAACAAATTAAATTAAATGAAATGGAAATCAGGCTACCTGTTGTTGTTGTTGTTGTTATTTTATGCTCCCCTCTTTACAAAAAGAGAACGCAAACAAAAAAAATGAGAATGACGTCTTACTTGCTGGTCCCCTGTTTTTGGTGTAGGCGTGCAAAGGCACCGACTTGACCGACGCACAGTGGTGCAAAATGCGCGATAACAAGCCCAACATTTGAAATGTTTTATCATGAACAGTTTACACCACATTCCAATTATATTATATAAGGAGTATAAGTTTCTACATTATAATACATTTGACATGACCACATTCCAAGTATATTTGTTTAAGGATAAGTTTCTATATTATACCACATTTAATATCAATGCATGGGGTGGATTTTATTGAAGTTTAGTTGGAATATTTCGAAAAAAATACCATCTATATTATTTGTTGCTATTACAAATAACATTAAGCAAAAGTTAGCAGATGTACTAACCTTACTTGACATAACATTTAGTACAGTGTAGTCAGGTTCATAATTTTGTAATTTCATGAGGATTGACCGTACTTTGCTTTCCCAAATGGAATTAAACTGAACTAGGTTCCCTTTGTATATGGCGTTTTAATAAAAGAGCGTTTCATTATCATGTAATATGACTAGCTTTAATAAAGATATCTAATTATTAGAATTATCCGATTTTATCACCTCCTAGATTATAACCTCAAACTGTGAGCTTGGGGTAATGATGAACGTGCCTGACTGGAGTCAGGACTATGAGCCAACCGTGTGCGCTTGTCAGGAACTGTGCCTTGGTAGCTGCTTAAGAAAGGTTCGCTGGAGTCTTCTGAGTTTTGGATTGCTAACGTCAAATTCAAGAGAATTGGCCAGAGGGTTAACAAGATTGGCGCGTCTATAATTTTGTCAAACAGCCGTAGAATTTATTGTTTTAATTATGAGTGCAATCCCAAGGTTTCTCATTATATCCTTAGTACTTGCAATAGGAAAGCCATGCACCTTAAAATTGTACATAAAACAGATTGGACCTTTTTTAAGAGATATACAGCCGCTGCAATGGTAATTAAGCACTTTAAGTTCGTAATTTCCAATCATGAGGGTTAGAAAATGCAATTTAAAAGTAAAAAATACAAATTTTAAAAACTATGAGGATGGTTTTTTGTGCACAGTACAGAATTTTTTGATAAACTTATTTAATTTTTATGCTGCGTGTTATTTAAAACACTTTCATAAATATATCGGGTTAAACGCAGGGATCTTACAGAGTATATTAAAAAGGTCAGTACAGAATATAAATAATTTCTGTTTCCGACTTTTTCCATAATCTTTCCTTACTCGCATTAGCTCTATAAACTTTGAACTTAAAATTTACAAACCGAGAAAGATTTCTCTATTATTTACAGCTATGTTAATTAGTTGCAGTTTATTTGATAGTTTTGACCACTGTGCGTCGCCTCTTCATCCGTTAATGCGTGGTGGTATATGATCTAAATATATATGTGTGTGTGGGCGTGCGTGTGTGCGTGCGTGTGTGCGTGTGTGCGTTTGTTAGCAAGTAGGGTTCGCTCTGCTGGCAATTGTTGTTGCGCTGATTATTAAGCTCAACTACATCCGTCGTTGCGTCGCTGCGTCGCTGCTCAAAAGGATTTCCGAGTCGCTCTTTTGATGGCCCCTCCATTCAAGTGGCAGTGTGTAGCGTGGGATGGAGCGATGGAGGGAGGGTATGGTGCAAGAGGGGCCGGCCAGCTGCTTTCAACTAGCGGGCATTATGTTGACATGGTTACCAAAAACCCACGCCGCAGTTCTAATATTATAATAAGCTTGTAGAATAAGCTTCTTCACAATTACCACATGTTAACCCTTATAATTGATGCCAAAAATAAAATAATACCTACTACTTGCTGCGACTAATAAGCTTGTTATATTAAGCACATAAACAGGATTGAAAAAAAAAGGAGAGAAATCGCAACCGGAAATAGCACGAACTAACATAAGTATATACTCTGTTACTAATGTTTAATTCTGCTTACTATTTCATGTGTGTTTCTTATCTTTTAAGAAAATGTTGTCTAATTTGATAACTGCAACTTGAAAGTTGTTAGAAATGTGTGCTGTCGACCCCCAGGATAGGAAATTCGCGGTCCGAAAAAAGTGTTCCTTTCACAATCCTAACAGTTGTGCAGGTTTATTTTATTCTTCAAACTATTTCGAGGTTCCCAAATCCCGTATGAAACTGTTATAACATAGACCACTTCATAACGTTTTTTATTTATTTTTATACTATGTTCTCGAAGGGAAGCGTGAAGCTAGAGCAACCAAACTTGGTACACATGTTGGTGTATATCCTCAATTTATAAAGTGTCAAGATCTATCTATTTTAACATTTAAAGGAGAAAAAAATAAGTTGATCATAAATTATACATACATTTTTGCTTCTTTTTCGGCATTTTTTTGGACGAAAATATTGGTAACGATTCCAAGGGTCATCTTACTTTTTTCGTATAGGGGAAAAACTAAGCAATATACTAAAAATCCCGATTAGAAAAAATCCCAACTTTAATCGGTTGATTTTTGATCAATAAGTATATTGACCATAGTGGTGCTATTTATTTCTTTCGCAACTGTATGTATGTGTGTATATATGTATGTATGTATGTATGTATGTATGTATGTATGTATGTATGTATGTATGTATGTATGTATGTATGTATGTACGTATTTATGTATGTATATAAAAGGAACAATATATACTAATGGCAATATTTCCAAAAATTATTTGAACATAATAATGAAGGAATCTATTAGGAAGATCTTAAAAATCATAGTTTTTGTAGTTGTTGAAAGACAACCAGAGAATTATTCTAGAACACAAGAGAAATTTCGTGGAATTTCAAAGATATAAGCATATTGTTTGCAAATTTCATCCTTGGTATCGATAATTTATGCAATAGCACTATCAAAACTATCTCTCGATAGTTTTCCAGCTACACTACTCTTCAAACTTTTCCCCTTTGAGAGCACAGAGTACGGAGAAAAGCCAACGAAATGAAACCAAATTTTCAGCTTGAAGACACAATATTTCAGCATTGAATTGAATGCAAAATAGATGCATATGGAATTAGGAGCTGCTACCGCGTATTAAATACATTTACATACGCATCTACATATTAAGTATGTGTGTGTGTATGTGTAATGTATATGTATCTCAATTCGTTGGCCACGCTTTGTGCATTTGTGGGCCAAAGCAACAACAACAGCAACAACAAGAACTACACCCACACATCTTCTTCACCGCCCCATCAGTCAGTCAGTCAGTCCAGTTGACCGACTTTGGCAATCCCCCGCGGAGACCAAAAAGTGTGTCAAGCTTAGGAATACATAATAGGTATTTGCTTAAAAGATTTCAGCTTTTCAGCTGCCGCCTGAAAGTATGCAACACAAACCAGCCAACACAAAAAAACACATCAGACTTCTGCACTTACCTTGAGCAATGTGAGAATCTTTTGAGACAGATCGTAATCAAAATTGGAATATTTGGAGCCACTCATATCGTATATGAATACAAGGCCCGCCCGCTGCGTTTCAGTATCCTGCAGGGCGCAGTCCAGCTGATAGACGATACCCTGCAACGTTGTCGTGTGCGAGGCGCTCAGCGGGCTATGCCGGTTGGCAGTAAAGAGCGCGATGGCAGCGCCGCTGGAGGTGCGCGCGGGCTGAAAATCAAAAAGCAAATTTGACGAGTTATACAGGGTGTTTGGGCACGGCATATAAGGCACGCTACAGTCTTGTGTATACCCTTGCAGCGGGCTGAGTTCGTTTCACGAATAAACCCGTTTTATATTCTTCTATTTAAGTTAACCTTTGAAAATGTAACGTCCGCAACGATAGAAAGTAATAACAATTTAGAATGCTATGAACTATTTGGCAGACCTCGAAAGCTGTTTTCATGACCTTAAATATTCCTTTTTATTGATGTTATATTCTTCAAATTGCTTATACTGCAAAAGACTATTACTTAAACGACATTGGTGTTTGGTAACGTCCGTAACGGTAATACTATTAGCTTAAGTTATTAATAAGACATTTAAATGTACTCCCTAAAAACACTATAGACTATAGAGTTCTCTGTAGAACTGTTGAACTCTAAGCCATAGCGCTCTACGAACTTTAAGGAAGAGTTTTAATCTACAAAGATTTTTCAACTTTCGAGAAAAATCATATTTCGTTGTATACAGCCTGTTGAGCAAATGATAGAGCTCTCTCTACTCTAAAATTATTTACGGCAGCTCTACATAGAGCTGTAGAGTCTTCCAACACTCTATATTCTATATTGTAAGCTGGGCTTTAAAACAATTTTCCAGGATAGTTTGAGTACGTTTGGAGCATTAAAGGGATTACAAAATATGAGTGCGAGTGTCACGTCCGTAACCAAGCAATAAATCATATTCTCTACTGTTAAGCTAGTTTTAAAACTACTCAATTTCACTGAAGGATAGTTTGAGTTACAAAATATAAGTGCGAGTGTCACGTCCGTAACCAAACAATAAAACACAAATATTAACAAATATTTCTGCATCAGATTCTCTCCTGTTAAGCTAGCTCTAAAACTACTAGTTTTCACTGTAGGACAGTTAGAGATATGAGTGCGAGTGTCACGTCCGTAACAAAACATGAGACCATAAATATGAACAAACATTTCTGCAAGGGTATTTCATATTCGATCCTATTAAGCTGTCAGCTGTCACCTACCAGTATGGTAAATTTGCCCGTCTGCAGCTCCGAGCGCAGCGGCTCCACATCCGGATCAATATTGTATAGGTATTCCCTTTGGCGTATCTGCTCATGCTGCTCATAGAGCGATACGGCCCGTGGTATGTCAAACTTACGGGCGTACAGAAATTTGACGGCTGTCGTATGCGAGATGTGACGCCCAATTGGTAATGGGGATGATGAGGATGCCGATGATGATGATGATGATGATGTTGTTGCGGCTGTTGTTGCTGTTGTTTGTTGTGTTTCTTGTGCGACTGTTGTTGTTGTGCCAGTAGCTGTCTGTTGGTGTGTGTTGCTGTTGCTGTTGCCGTTGATGTTGATGTGAAAATTGGATGTGCTGGCGTTCGTAGGGGAGGAGGAGGCGGCGGCTGCTGCTGCTGTGTTGCAGTTGGCGCCTAAATTGTTGCAGAGATCAATGAATTGTTTGACAGCCTGCAAAGGAGCAATTATGAAAGAATTAAAAATTAAATATATGCATGTTTTAAAAAGAATGGAACAATATGAATGTAAACCACTGAGCAAGTCGAAAGTTAGTTAAACTCACTTATTAACAGTCTTCAATATGGTTTAAAAAAACTCAAGGATTCGACTTATCGAAATATACCAAAAGCGTGGCAAAATATCGACAAAGCCATTTTAATAGAAAATGTTTTTCTAGTAATATGAAAATCAGAACTAATTATAACTTCAGAAGCCCAAAATCCTGCACGTTTAAAAAACTGTTCGTTAAAAAGTTTACATTTGATTTGTTCCAAAGCAAACCAACTTTCAAAAGTGTAACGTCCGCAACATTCAAATGTCAACAAAGGCAGAATGTTCGAATACTTTTTGGCACCCTTAAAAATATCTTTAAAATCTTCAATTGATTATATCATTTTACGTTTATATAACTGTGTGCTTAAGCGTGAAAAAATAAGAATTCACGACTTCTGTTTTTTTGTAACGTCCGCAACGGCGCAACACTCAATTATATCAATAAACAAGTAAGCATGCTCTAGTCGAGTATACCCGACTACGAAACTCCCTGTACCCAGGTCTAAAACTTCCAATCATTTCTTCGTCCACTTACACATACATACACAAAGCCGCACACACACGAGCCATTGCGTAAGCGAGGCATTTTAAGTTATGGCTATGCTTCTTCTTCACCCCTTGCTGCAGCACTGAATCTTCTTTTGTCAATAACTTACGTTTTTATTATCCGATCTACTTGAATTTTAGACAGTAGATTAATAGTGACCAAAGTATTATACATAACGAATCTTAAAGCTATATCTTGAATATTGTTGGTATAAAACGTTTTCATCGAATTGCGGAGGAACGGGGGGAGATATCTGGAATTGAAAACAAACTTGATCTGCGTATGGTATACAGGAACCTACATTTCAAATTTGGTGTCTCTAGCTCTTATAGTTGCTGAGATCGACGTGTACATACAAACGGACATGTCCAAATCGAAATCTCTTTTTATACCGATCAAGAATATATATACTTTATAGGGTCGGATATGTCTCCTTCTGCCTCTTACATACATTTGCACAGATTTAGGGTATAGGGAGTAAAAAAAAGAGTAAGGTAACTAAAAGTACATGCACCCAAAAACCCTTCCACTAACTTAGATAAACATTTAGCGCGATAAACAGAGTTCAAGGATAAAATATTTATGTTCAACAGAAGAACCCAAGATGATACTTGAACTGTCAGTCATTACTTTACCCAATATTTAATTAAATGTAGTTAAAGAATAATGATTTTTCAATGCCATTTATTGTCAATTACGATGGGATCTATTTTCACAAATAGATGATTTTAATGGCACATTACTTTCCCAATAAACTGTGCGCAAATGATGATGATGATTACACTGTCTGTGAAATTGCATAATTATGTGCAATTAATAATGAAAATAATTGCCCTCCAAGTGTTTATTGGATTGATAGACTTCAATAGACATGACGATAAGCATATGGCAACAAATTGCATTCATCTCGGCTATGAATATAACTAAATAGTATAAATAGGTCAATAGACAGGTCTCAAGCCAACCCACTAACCGCGTTTATTTGCCAACAAAAAACCAACACATTGAGTCAGTATTTAACCCATTTAATATGCAAATTACTGAATATGTGAGAAAAACAAGTACTTTTCAATTAGAACAATTACAATTACCAAGAAAAACAATTACCATTTATATGATTTTCATATTTGTGGCTGCTTTTAAAAGTATTATATTGTATATTATGCTCTTTTGATCAATTAAATTTACATACTACGTGCAATATTACATTGTTCTCCATTTGCTGTTGACATGCAACATTGTTTGCATCGAAATCATTCTGGAAAATTGCTGACAACGATTTCAATTCGCTGGAAATCAAGGTAGAGGTAATGCCATTGCATTGTCCTTGTTTGCTTGTTTGCAAGGGGGCAAGTGCTCCTACCAGGAACCAGCATTTAAGCACACTTATTGCAATTCATGGGAATCCTGTCAATCAAATTGAGTTCACAGCAGCGTGCTGATTACACATGTATGAATGTTTCTTAATATCCATGCAAAAACGGTTATGGTTGTATGTATGTTAATATCCTTGCAACGAAGGTTTCCACACGTGGAACTCTTTTCACTCGAATGTCACTTTGTTTGAGTTGAATTTTCTGTTGGATTTAAAATGGTTTTCATACAATTTTCATCCGACTGTTCCTATGGCAGCTAAGCACTATATAATTAAGTAATTCAATTAATATATTAGTTTGGCGAAAAAGTAATCCATTATTTTGTTGTTTGTCAACTTTTGTATGGTTTCATTTGTAAACTATTGGGCACACTGATTTACACTAGGGTTTGTAGGAAAGCTGGGATTCTCCCTTAAACACACACTGTTTTAGGGAGGCCGATTTTATTGAGAGATAAACAAAGAAAAATGTCACTATAATTTACAATTTCTACTTGATAAAGTCAAAAATGAAAGCAAGGCGACTGAAATTGTGAACAATGTTTATGGCTCGATACATTCTCGGCTAATAATGTACAATTTTGGTTTTGAAGGTTCTGTTCTGGATATTTCGACGTTAAAGAAAAGTTTTTCTGATAAGATCGTGGATACTACAGTAGCAGACCGGCATGTCAGCGGCCGTACCATCGCCCAAGAACATAACATTGACCACAAAACAGTTTTAAGCCATATACAAAAAGCTGGATTTAGAAAGAAGCGACCAGAAGTGGCCAATAGGAAATGTATTGTATTCCATCAGGATAACGCTACTAGGGAGTTTCGATGGGAAGTTTTAATGCATCCATCGTATAGTCCGGAATCTAGTACGATTATCATCTATTTTTGTCCTAACAAAGTTTTCCTAAGGGATCGTCCACATATAATGTAATCATCAAGGGGAGCCAAAAGATTACTCTTGAATACATGGGGAGGGCATATGATTACGTAATCTATCTAAGAGCCTTCTTTCACAAATTTTGTTTTCAAATTTCGGAAGAAATTCATTTTGAATGATTAAGTAATCATAGGAGGGGAGGTCAGCCAATTGATTATGCTTGATTACATGAAGGGGAGGGAGATTACGTGATTACGTTATCTGTGGACAGCCCTTAACGACAAAAAAATAGTTCAATTGAGGACTGAAAAACTATATTGGTTTTTTAACTGAAACGATCCGAGCTTTTTAAGAGTCGAGTTTTAGAATTCTCCTAAAAATGGCAACAACTCATTGAACAAAACGAATGACATTTGACATAACTCGAACAACCCAAACTGTAATATATTAGCTTTGAAAATATGATATGAAAATGGATTTCTTTTACCCCAACCTAATATGATATATCAATGAGATTCTGAACTAATTGAGTCAGCATCGTATATAACAGACAAGAATTCAGTATGTTTGAACTCCCACAATGTAACTCTAGACAAGAATCTATCGATATTATTAGATAATGATGGTAGAGACGGCAATCAGTTTAACGATGACGACGACGACGACGCGTTTGCTGAAGTATGCTGACTCAGTTTCATATTTCACAACGTCTTTAAATTACATATATGTATGTACTTATATACTATTGTTTCAAATAATGTTATAGAATGGAACCCAAATCGACACAAGTATACACAACAAGGATTTGATATCGCTATCGAGCGTTTTATTGAGTTTTTATTACCATCGATGCTACCGAACTGATATAAATTAATAAATAAAATATATTGCTTTGTGTGTTAATAACCCAATAGACACAAATTTACAGTCTTCTCTTTGTGTTGTTAAGGACTTCTTTCGATACTTATCGTAACTATCTAGATCTAGTTATAGACATAATGATAGATTCATGGAACTGAGGGTCTTATTAAGTATTGTATTCTCGCAATTTATAGCTATCATCCTATCTTCATCTTCATCTTGATCCTATCAGCAGTAACAATAAAACTTAACATTGAATATTATCTTTAAGTGTATCATAAACCAATCTATATATAAATTCATTCATAATTATCAATAGCTCCTCTAGTTTATATATAACATTCAATTTGCAATTGAACATGTTTGCTCTGTCAATTGATACGATTTACTGAGAAACAATAAATAATGCCTCATCAATTTTGAGAGACTGCGTTATACATCTTTATGTATGTAGATATGTACATAAACTGTTTCCTAGTAAGCGGCAACTGTTTTTCCGTGTTTGTCGCATTTCTTGATAAAAACTAATTTTTGCCGGCCCTCATATCAGACTTCAATGAGCTCAACTGAATGTTACTTATCGAGAATTGGGAGTTGCCCCCCCAGTAAGATAAGCTCATAAAGTACTTCCTATATGAACATACATACATGTATATATATACTCATATGTGTCTCCCGAAAATCAAATAAAATATAATTAACTTTTCCGCAAAATGGGAAAAGCAAACGAAAATCATGTTTTTCCTGCGAATCGTTGAAAGGGAATACCATATAACGAGTTATAGAAATAGATACAATACAAATTGGAATACTGGGTAACGACTCGAGTATAAATACAATACAAATGGGAATTACCAAGAACTCGTTACGAGTTTCACAATTACAATAAGTGCGATACAATATTGGCATTTGGTTTTGGTTTCGTTTTCATTTTCATTGCTGGGCGTTAATTTCTTCGAATTCAATTGGACTAAGCTGCAAAAACATTTGGTTTGTTGCTTCTCGCTTGGCTAACCAATTCTAGATACTAGATATGACCAATCAGTAAGTATGTCTATACACAATATATGTATGTGCCTTGTGTCAAGTGTTTAGGGAAAGATTTTACAAATGTATTTGAGTACAGATGTGTTTTTAATAACCATCAAACTAAATACTTAATACTAATATTGCAACCTTTTCGTCATCAATCTAATAAGAAACTAACTTTTGCAAATGTTCCATAGTATTATTTTACTTAAGACTTGTGCAGCTGTTATCGAAAAATGGTCTGCTGTCGTATTATTAACAGTCGCAGTAATGATATTAACTGTTAAAGTGCTGTTATTAACTGCTACAGGTCACAGCACTGTTATCAACAGTCACCATGATATTAACAGTCGCAGTTTCAATGCTAACGATATTCACATTAACAGTGCAATATCGATATTAACAGTCACAGACCATTTTTCGATAACAGCTGCACAAGTCTTAAGTAAAATAATACTATGGAACATTTGCAAAAGTTAGTTTTGGGACTGTGACTGTTAAAGGGAGAACTCTTACAGTTAATATCAGGACTGTAACAGTTAAAATCAGGACTGTAACAGTTAAGACTGTTTTGGGAGTGTGACTGTTAAATAGAGAACTGTAACAGCTTATATTATGACTGTAACAGTTAAAAGCAGGACTGTAACTGTTAATATTATAAGTGTAACTGTTTTTGGACTGTGACTGTTAAAAGGAGAACTGTTACAGCTAATACCAGGACTATAACAGTTAGTAACAGGACAAAGCCAGCAAAAAGTAATAGCTGTACAAGTAACAGTTGTACAAGTAACAGTTAATAACAGGACTGTAACATCATGTAATATGACTATAGAAGTTTATATCATAAGTGATACTGCGAACCTGCTCCTCGCGACTGTTATCACCACTGTTGCCAATTTAGCTTTTTCCCCGTCAAATCTGGCTTTTTACAAAGTCCAGTCGCGAGGAAACATACGAAAACAGCGGGAATTCTGGCTTTTTACGAAATTTTGTGAATTTTTCCCGCTTTATTAAAAAAAAATCAGAAAAAAATGTAAAATTTGTAGGCTTAACATATTTTTGTGCCCGTTAAATCGATAAGACACAATGATTTTTCGAATTTCAACTAAACACTTACTCGTATTTATGTACAGAGTGCGATTTCACCTCTATTAGTTGTGTAAATTGCAATTTTATATATATATATGTATGTACATTGGACAATGCCAAAAGAATATAAGCAAAAATGCCGGGATGGATTTCAAAACAGCAAGGTGTTCAAAAACTGGTTGCCAAAGGACTCGAGCGATGCTACTTGAGTGTTCTGCAGTTGTTGCAAATGCAGCAGAAAAACATAAAAGTGCTGAAGGAGGTTTCCAATTTTCTTATTTTATTTACAAATACGGGTGCGATGATCAAATAAATGTTGCTTTGACAACCAACTGTTCCAAAAATATGTGAAAGTAATTGGAACTTTGGAGTCATAAGAAAAAGAGACAAATTTGACTGAACTAATCGAAATTATTGAACATTTGTAGAATGAATGTTAATCAAAACATGATAGAAAATATCAGCTTGTTATTCAGCTTTTGTGCTCGAAATTACAGCTTTTTTCGGCACTGTTCCCACCAACACTGGCAACACTGGTTATCACGGCTGTGACAGTTAACAGGACTGTGCCTGTTAACAGCAGCTGTAACCGGTAATAACAGAGTGTACTATAACAGGACCCATACTGAGCATTCAGTCACAGAATGACATGTAACACGATACAGTGACTCAGTCACAGGTAGTACGTCATTGCTCATGCCTGACATGAAGCACCTTAACAGTCATCAGTTTCAGTTCCAGTTCCTATTCCCATTTGTCACTGGAAGTTGAGCTTTCAGTCAGACTGCGGTATTCTTCAGTTGAATTCATTCATGAGTTTCTGCAGTAGTTAATTGGATATTTAACATGCGGGGCACGAGGGCGAGCGTTGAATTTGAAATTTGAAATTTGAAGCGTTTGTTGAGTGCTTTTTCTTTGAATTTCGTTTGGATTAAATGAAATGATGAGGCGTGGTAGCCTAATCGCTGACGCCACCCGACATACATACATACACCACCACCACCCACCTGTTCCCTGCTGCGTCGACGCTGATAGAGATGCACCATTTTTGTTAATTTTGGAACACACACAAAAAAAACACACACTAAAACAAAAACACGTATGAATATACGTATACGTATATGTATATCTGTGTACAGGATTTTTACAGGAGGATTTGGTAAGAATTCGCTCGGCTTATCTTCGTTTTTTGTTTTTTTTTTGTTTCTCTCTGTGTCTGGCGACACTTCAATTCGCGACGCGACGCTTTCAAAGTTTCTTTTAGTACTGAAACGGAAAACGGCAGCGCGCGCTTCGATCTGCCAAGCGAACTAAACAACAACAAAAAGCACAAAAGCAATAAATACAAGAACAACAAGCACAACAATACAAAGGCAAATGCTGATAGCAAACGCTGTCGCTGACGCTGCTGCTGCCGGCGTTGACGTCGCGGTGATGACTAGCTGCCGCTGCTGTCGAGCCGAGTCGAGCCATGTTAACGAACTTTATTGAACTGCACTGCATTGGGGCAGCCGCCCGTTTCCCCTCCCTTCGCTGGCAAGAACGAATGTACGAACGAACGAAAGAACGGATAAGCGGACGCACAAAAGAACGGATGAATCGATAGACAGGAACAGTTCTAAGAAGTAAAACCAACAACGCATGCGCCGCTCGGACTGCGCAAAAGCGTTACCGACACTCGCAGTTGCCTTTGCTGTCGCTGTCGCCGTCGCTGTTGCCGTCGCAGTTGCCGTAGCGAGCGCCGCTGGTAGCATGCCGACCGTTTGAGTCATCATTTTTTGGTTGTCCATATGTCCCCGCAGTTGGCGTCGCAGTCAGCGCACAGAAGGTTACAGCATTTGTGCGGTCATCGCACACAATTACAACTGCAGTCATGCACTGAGAGAAATAATTGTGTTCCTTGTCACAAGTAAAAAATATACATATAATAATAAAATTTATCCGGCGACACTAAGGACCTGCTCAGTCTATGTGGGACCACCTTGTGGTGGTCAACCGGTTCAACCTAACCTAACCTATATTAGTGAAAATCAGTCTGAGATTTGTTCTACTGAATGATCTTCACAAGATATTGATATTGATACCAAAGATAGGACCAAGAAAATTTAAAAAAAGTAAGAATGCTATAGTCGAGTATACCGACACAAAACCGTACCAAGTAAAAATTTGGGGGTGGCAAAAAAAAAAGGAAAAAAGAGAAGGGGAGGGGAAGGAAAAATTTTAGTGGGGGGGGGTTTCTCCCCGGTGGGTGTTTTTTGGGGGGGTGTGGGTGATTGGGGGGGGGGGGGGGGAAAAGATGGAAAGAATTTTAGGGGGGGAGTGGTGGGGGGGGGGGGGGGGGGGGGAAAAAGGCGGGGTGTTTTATTTGGTGTTTGTGTGTGGGGGTGGGGGGGGGGGGGGGGGGGGGGGGGGGGGGGGTGAGTTTTTGAAAAATTTATAGGTTGGGGGGGGGGGGTTGTGTTATTTTTGGGGGGGGGGGAGGAAAAAAAAAATAATATTAAAAAAAAAAGTTGGGGGGGGATGAGGGTAAAAAAAAAAAGGGGGGAGGGTTGTAAAAGGCGGGGGGGGGGGGGGGCCCCCCCGGTTTGGGTTTGGGGGGAGGGAATGGGGGGGGGGGGGGGGGGGGGGGGGGGGGGGGGGGTGGTGGGTGGGGGGGGGGGGGGGGGGGGGGGGGGGGGGGGGGGGTTGGGGGGGGGGGGGGTTGGGGGGAAAAGGGGGGGGGGGGGGTTATGAAAGAAAAGTAATGATGCAGATTTGTTTTAAATGTTATTATATAACAAATAGCAAAAAAAAAAACACCTTTCTCCAATATTAACTTTAAAAGATAAAAGTATGTACATAATATAACCTATTAATATCACATAAGTATGCATTTATTTATTTTTTCTTTTTTATTTATTATTATTTAGAATTAACAATTAACATTTCAATTTTGTTATATGTAAGTTATTGATAGTTTCTAAAAACAATCCATCAATACAAATTCTAGTTCTATCATTATTTGACATCACTAGCTGGATTATTTGTATCCCATTATAGTCGCTGACTATTTCTATCGATAAGTTTCGATTATAAAAGTTCTATCATTATTTGACATCACTAACTGGATTATTTGTATCCCATTATAGTGGCTGACTAAAGGAACTCTCAAGGATTCCATTACTATTGTATTCCATTACCAAATTTAAACTCCACAACATTATCCAATAGTTTTTATAAATCTTTCCTAAGAACGACAATTTTGTCCTACAATTATTACTATAAAAATTTCATATTTTTTCTTAGAAACTTTATAAGACACGATCGCACTGCATTAACAGATAACGTTATATTTTTTTCCTCATTTGTGTACGTGAGAATCTTACGTGTTGAAGCTTCATTAAGAACAGCTTAGACACGGTCATGAAGTCTTAATAAAAAACAAATATTAAAAAAAAAACTGTACATCTTAAATTAAACGTCTTTCCACGTATTCTGGTTTAATCCAATAAAAATAAAAATAAATCTTAAAAAAGAATAAATCAGGAGAAATGAACTGTTACTATTCGTAACGTAGAAAATTATTGCAATTGCTTATAGAATAAAAATATGTTTAAAGTTCATTAAGTTACACTTGGGATATTGTTTTTTTAAAGTGTAGAAAGATGTTGGTTTCAAAAGGCGATAATTTCGACAGGCCTCGGTGGAGAGTGCGTCACCTTTTTGTGGTCGTCCATTGTTTCCACGAAATCATTATTATCAACACAGCCTCAAATGACCATCAGCAGCAGCAACATCATCAACCGTGTTTGGTTAAAGTCAGATAAAGCGATGACATGCATACGAATACTAGAAATTCTAACTCAACTACGACTTCATGTGAGTGTACTACATGTAGTGTTTAGAATGAAAACAGGAAAGCACAACTATCTTTGCTCCCCGAAGATACATATATGTATGTACATAGCATACACTTGCGGAGAAGTTTTTCATCCGAGTGCTAGGGCGGCAGCTATTCTAGTCAAATTTTTAACAAATTTAGCCAAAAAGTCACCAACACGCATTAGAATTGATGAGTGTGCTTAAAATATCGGAATAATCAAGGAGGATTTTCATACAGAAAACTCAATTTTCATCCGAATGTTATCCTTTCAGTATCTTAGTGGGTTAGGATAACTTTATAAACAAGGATAGGTTTTTAATGCACCCAATTTGATATACAATAGATTCTGTTTTCGGATAAGTGTAATACCCTCTGAGAGGGTATGAAAAAAAGAAAACAAATGGGAACTTCCCTCCCCCAAAGGGAGAATGATTAAATAAGAAGCAAATTATCTAAGGTCAGAATCACTTTGTGTGCCGCAGTCAGCTTACTGACTGACTGTTCCAGCTGCATAAATTAGAATTTAAATTAAATTTCATGTAAATTATATGCAAAAATTGCTTCAGATCAAGTTAATGACGTCACACAGCAATGCCTCATACACGCGTGTGTATGTATGTGTGTGTTCAGACCAGGTCAGCTTCAATGGATGACTGTGTCTAATTTTAGCCAACATTTTCGGGGTGTGTGTCGTCGGAGCGGCTTTCACTTTTCAGCGCCTTTGGCTTAGAGGCTTCTCAGTAGTAAGCTTGTTGACTAATTTTATCGATAGATGGTCACGCCCACGTTCAACGAAAGATTATACTTCCGCTCCCTCCCACAAAAGCATACACATTGTCCTTGTTATTAAGTAAGTGTATCCAAGAATACTGCAGCGCTTTAAATTTGCAGATTGATAGAAATACCATCAATAAATTTAGTACATTTCATATGCATACTCTGAGAGTTATATAATTAAATTAATTCTATGCTCATTTTTTGGAAAACTCATTTCACAAAACGGGCTTAGAAACATTAGTTTCGATAACTATCGATTATAAGAGTCCCTATCCACGTTTTTTACAATACCAATACAATTTAGCCATGGCCAATGGTTTATGTGTGTTAAATTCTTAAATTCTTTATGGAACCGTAAATAATGATCTGTATTTTTCTAATCAGTAGTATGCAAAAAAATAAAAATTAAATATTACGGGTAATCCACCATGATTTTACAATTTTCAAGTTTTAAGCAGTATTTTAAATGTCAAAATTACAATTGAAAAATGTTGATCCGAAATGCATGAAAAATTTGTTGTTTTTTCTTTTAGGTTTTGATTTTTCCTGTTTTCATTCAACAGAAATAATAATAACATAATAAAAGCCGAAATGCTGTTAACTTAATGTTGTGTTTAACAGACTGTTAGTGAATCTGTTATGCATATGTAGGTTATGTAAGTATTAACTACTACTTTTCTAACGTTCTGGCTTATAAAATTTGATTTGTGTGCAAGATCAATTTATCTTGCACAAAAATCAAATTTTATGTGTTTATATAACTGAAATTAAATAGTTTCAACAGAAAACTGTAGATTTTTAAGTAGCGGCTCACAAATTTCCTGAGTTAAGGATGATTTTTAATGTGTAAATAAAATCTCAAATAGCAATTTGTTAGATAAAGTTATCTGTTTCATAAAGTGTCCCATAAGCAATTTCAATTTTTCAATCGAATTATAAAATGAAGTATCGAGTTCTAATGCGATTTGCAAAAATCTTCGAATTGTGGCAACGTTGTTCTTCAAAACAGCTGATTTTTGGTGACTAGTGGCAACACCAATATGATATTTTTTATAAGTGAATTTAAAAATTGGTAAAAATGATAAAAGGAAAGCAGTCTTAAAAAAATTGAATCAGAGGAACAAATAGATCTTGTTGCGCTTATTAAGGACAAACAGATGGTTCTGGGGTGTAAAAAATCTTCCGAAAAGTGAATATAAATCGCACGACTTAACCTCAAAGCCATTTTTGCATAGTTTTATTTGTATGCAGCAACGGTTGTCCAACTGTTAGCCAACTGTTGCCATCAGTTGTTTTTATTTATAAGTCACATTTAGCTTATATGTCAGATAAAGTACCAGATAGTGCTTAAAAGTCACATTGCCTTTTTGGGGTATTGAGAAAATGAAATGATCTCTATTTGACAGTTTATCTGACACATAACTTATTATTGAGACATTTGTTTCAATTCTTCATGAATTCCACAATATCATAAGCATCTATATCTTTAGTTTGAGCTATTGCAATCTCTGATTTTCAGTATCTTCAACTGTAGTACTCTACAAAATGTGAAAGAGTATCTGAAAGTCTAGCATTCTGTAGACGTTTACATTGTGTTAATTTCTTAAGTAAATAAAGGAAGTGAGAAGTAAACCAAAAAGACGAAGAGCAGCAACAATTCTACAGGCCACAATTGTTGCTAAGCAGATACATACATACATACATATGTACATACATATGTATGTGTTGCCATATAAACAAATTGCCTTACAATATCTACATGTAAACAAATTTGTAAAAATTGTTGTTTAACAAAGATTGTTCCGTCAATTAACCGAACATAGTATATTAAGTACATATGTCTGTGTCTGTGTATGTGTATGTGTGTGTGTGAGAGAAGAACAGCATTTCCGGTTCCGACGAGCTCCATGCGGAACATGCGTTGCCTTAAATTATTGGCCATTAGCTCTTAGCCGAGTTAATAGAGCAACAAGTGAAACGTTTTTGCAGCAACAGCAGCAGCAGCAGCGACTTTCAAAGCACTCATAACTGTGCATGCAAACTAACAACAACAACAACAACAACAACAAGTAACATTCTAAAACTGTAAACCGCTTTGTAGCATGCACGAACCAGAAGAATAAGCCAGAGATGAATGTAAAACTTCAACGGCAAACTTCACAGTGGTCCAAAGGGGCACACAGTGGTCCAAAGGGGCACACAGTGGTCCAAAGGGGCACACAGTGGTCCAAAGGGGCGCACAGTGGTCCAAAGGGGCACACAGTGGTCCAAAGGGGCACACAGTGGTCCAAAGGGGCACACAGTGGTCCAAAGGGCCACTCTAGCGGTTACTTATTCTAATATTAAGCTAGAAAATTACGAAAAAATGAAACCAGCACATATAGATAAACCCTTGATGTGCTCGACCGCTTTAAAGTAACTATAAAAAAATAAGCTCTGCTACTCTCAACTACCGCGTCTAACTTTACGCGTCATTATTTAGTCTACTTTTTGTTAGTTTTATACAAAAACTTGGAAAAATCTATAGAAATTATATTGGTTATACGTCTTTACAAGCTACGTCTTGTATTCAAATAAATACAACAATTTCTCTCTATCGATTAAGGCTTGTTCACACACGCATCTCATATTTACGTGCAATATTGCGCCACCAAGTGTAAACACGAACATATTTCAGTCATCGGCTTCGTTTCTATTTCGTTTCAGAGTGAAATTCGACTACTGTGGTTAGTTTTCCTTATATACTCAGACAGATCTCGAACATTAAAGAAACAAACATTTGTCAAATTTATTACGCAATAGATTGAACGCAAAGTAATATTTTCATGTATATTTTTGACAGTTGCTCGAGAATTCTGTCAGAAATATAAACATACGAAAGTGTGAACTAAAGTAATATGATAGAATATTATTATATTGTAATTCTTGTTCATACTTGTTGTCAGTTGGGATTAATTGGCTGTATAATAACTATATAATACACAAATTTTGACATATTACTTATAGCTGCCTCAAAAATATGTGCTTAAATTGTGGCAACACTTGTGAAATGAAAAACAAACAAAATTGTTCTCACTTATTTAAAAGCTTACATTTACCATTGTATTTCTACAAATATCGTATGAATGAATTACTACAAAATCGGCCCTTTGTGCCCACTGTGCGAGAGCCGAAGACTGAAGTTGATTAAAGAAAGAAACGGTTGCATGACAGTTCGTAGTCTGTAATGTTCTATGATTGAGGCGCCTCTACAGTTACATATTCGTGGAAATTACTGATCACTCCCCGATCGTGTTCACTTCGCTGTTTAATCAGTGATCATTGATCATGTATGATCACACGTTTCCTTTTTTGAATAATGACTAATCAGTGAATACGATTGGTGAACTAAACGCTAAACGTGATCGGGTACACATGGCCAATGAGTGAACATGCAATTTGATCATGAAATAATTCAAATCGGTAATGAAATGTTCAATGATTGCATCAGCATCAGCATCAACATCAACTTATCTCGACGTTATGTTAGTATTGATGCATTCAAATACTATCAAATTGATGAAACAGTTTTCATTTGAATTAGATTTCTAGGTATTGGATATACTATAAGGCCTCAGCAGGATAAATCAGATGCCAAAAAGGATGTCGAGCTGTAAAAGAAGAAGTTCGGTATACACGGAGAGAGTTGCAGGCACAGCTCGTGCTTTTAAGGAACAAGAATTAAGCACAAAATCAAGCTTAGATTAACTAATGACAGATATTTTCCTTAGGGATAATTCAACCATTGATTAGGGACAACTTATTCCCTGAGTAAATCACAGATTGTGCCTTACCAAGGTTTAGTTTGTGCTTTAAAAATCACAATCATCGATAAACAATAAAAACAAACAAAAATCCTTAACACACATGTATCACATGGGAATAAACATTAATGAAAATGTTAATGTATAAGAACACATGAGTATAGAGAGAGAAATGATTATTAAAATAGCTATTTAATTCGAGCCCGGTATCCCTTTTCTAGTTGTTTCTGAGTAAGTCAGAGATTGTACTTTACTAATCACTGACTGCCCTTCAAGGATCAAGGATCAATTGGCACTTATCCAGGCACAACCCTTGAGATATAATATGCACACAGCAAATCATAATTTGTGCTTTACAATGTACAATTAAGGTCATAATGCCCTGTCAAAATTCAAACTTGTGATCAAGTAAATCACAAATTGTGCTCAACAAATGTTCTCCGTGTATTATATTTCTATATCCAAATAGTTAACTTTTTGCGGAGTTATCGAGTCTTCGCAGTTTGTATAACTAGTTAAATAACTATGCGAATAATCAGCTAAGTTTGTTTGTTGATTAAAAACTTATATTTATTTTTTTATAACACTTTCATAAATATATCGCGTTAAAGTGCAGATAAACGCAGGGATCTAACAGTGTATTAAAAGGCAAGCCTTTACCAGATTGAACAAAGCTAAGGTAAATTTCAATAACCTTCCTGCAGGCGTCCAACCAGAAATCCAATTATCCGAAGGATGGTGTCGGAGAAGCCTTCTGTTTAAATACGGCCTTGCTAGACGAGTAACCAAGGAGTTGGAGTTGGTGTGGGCCAGAAGAAGATTGTTCTTAAATTAAAGTTATGATCAAATCAATTCTGCTGCATATTTGCCATATTCTAGTTATATAGTATATGCAATGAATAGTCAGTTGGGTAAACTCTTGGGTCATTTCTATGGGGCATGCTGCATGCTGCATGCTGCAAAGAGCGTCGTGCAGGATGCAGGATATTATTGCTGGCAGATTGCCGCATTCGACACCGGCATCGAGACACATCCGCTGCTTTATGCTGTTCAAGAACTGACGGCCATTTAACAGTTGTTGCCACTGTTGGCCGCTTCACCAACATCAACCGGAAATGGACGCCGGCCGCATTGTGCGTGCCCAGGGAGGGAGGGGGGTATTAGTGGCGGGGGTGGGTGCTTACAAAAACACTTTCGCATTGCTTTCAAAAATGCTCTTGAAAGCACATTTAATGTGCTTCCGCTTTGTGCGCAGTCGCGTGGAGATTGAAAAACCAATGTAAGTAGAGTTGGAGCCTGCTGGGGGAGATGGAGAGATGGGGAGATGGTGTGGGGTGATAGTGGTGAGGGGGCAAGTGTGCCGGGCTTGAAAACTGTTATCTACCCGTTTGTCTCGGTTTCAGTTCCAGTTCCAGTTCCATCGCTAATTTGCATATGAAAAAAGCAATTTGAAGAAAATTGAATTTGCGTGCCAAATTGTGTCGGTCTGGCAGTTCAGGCAATATACATACATATGTATATATATACACATATACGAATATTTAAATAGGGTTTCTGAATACATATATACAAATAACCAAACTGAATAGAGCTTATCGTAAATGAATCAATAACAAAAGTGAAACAAACAGCTGTCAAAGGAAAGTGCACACACATGCTATAAAGATCTTGAAAAGGGGCCTTATCTTAAGTTGAACTACCTTATCGTAACTAATCACAACTATTATATACTATACTATGCTATACTACCAAGAATTGAAAGTGTTTACAAATGCGATACAAAATACGTTGTATTGTCAGATTTGCACAAATTTCGAGGAGATTTGGTATAGAAACAGCAATATTTTGGTATCTGGGCCCGAGAGTAACAGTTCTCACACTCACAGTCCCAATAATACCAGTACAGTCCACACATTTACAGTTACAGTCTTGATAATAGCAGCTGTTAATATCGATATGCACATTAACAGTACAGTATAGATTTTAACAGTAACAGACCACGTTGAACAATGGCTGAACTGTTCCGCATGTATTGAGCAAGACAAAAGTATAGAACTTTAGCGAAAGTAAATAGTCTTCACAAATCTGAGGTTTCCAGGCTTATCTGGGTCATGCGAAAGGATATTTTCGAAGTTTGCGAAGATCGCAGAAGGTAACTTGCCAACGATAATACTGAAATATACTATTACCAACCTATATATAGAGGCGGGGGCAAACCAGTTCGAGAGAAAAGTACAGAACTTTAGCAAAAGTAGTCTTATCAAATCTGAGGTTTCCAGGCTCCTCTGGGTCATGCGAAAGGATACTTTCTAAGTAACTTGGCAACGAAAATACTGAAATATAATATTACCAACATATATATAAAGAGGCGGTGGTAAAGCAGTTCAGTATCATTTAAATGCGATAGACACAGCGCAGAATTTAGTTCTTACTGTAATATGCCATTTTGAAGGCAGGTAAAAACATCTTATAACATCCACGTCGCACACAGAGAGTGAAGTTAAGAGTTGTGCAGGGCATTAATCTAATATTTCTAAACGGTAGTTAAGAAACTAGGAAACAGTCACTGATTTTTGCAAGTTAAAATAAAATAACTATACATAACTCATCTCTACTTTATGATATGCCTATTTTGACAAATCATTTCGTGAAATGGGTCGAACATAAACACATGAATTACGTGAATTACGGCTTAATATGTACACAAGACAAGAGTTGACTTGAATTTTAAGAAAAATTTCATAAATTTCATTACTTTGAATGTCTAAAATACAGAGGTAGTCAAAAGTATTTACACAACCAGCATTTTTCAACATTTTCTTACTCAAGAAGCCTTTTTTGTTGCTCCTGGAAATTGCAAAAAGAAATAATGTTGTTGCCAATATATTTTGCAGATTCGTGTATATCCCCATAAGGGGATTTTAGAGGCCATTATAGAGCTATTACATTCCCCAGTCGGATATACTCAAACTTAGCTTTCTTAGTTGAATTTTGAAAAAACAACGAGAAACATTAAATCCATACAATAAACACAATAATTATTCCAGTGCTATGTAGTCTTTAAGCGTTTTGAAAGAGCATTTTGTCTAGGGGTTATCTAGGCAGCGATCTTAGAAAAGCTTTTATCTAAGCCTAAGAAAACAAACAACAAAGGCATATACATACATACATATGTATGCATGTAAATAAATTAACTTGCTACCAAAGATACAACACAGCTTTCTCAAGATTTGAGTTGAACTTTCAGCTCTTGGGGCTACACACAAATACATATACATAAATACGCATAGCTATGAGCAATATTTTCATACCTGTGACTGACAAGTATCGTGACACACTGTGACTGTATATCGAAAGTCACAGTTCTGGTACTTACAGTCCTAGTTCTGTTATTAACGGTCTGTCCGATAACAGTCAGAGTTCTGATATGTTACAACCCAAATGTTACCCGCTGTTAATGTTGATATTCACATTAACCGTGCTATATCGATATTAACAGTCACAGAAAAGAAAAGACATGATAAATTTGGTCTGTGTGTGCCTCTTTTTTACATTTGGTAAAGTAAATTAAATTATAACCAAGTAAGAATGCTATAGTCGATTAAACCCGACTACCAAACTCCATGTACCATATTTATATCTTTAAGATTGTTGCTGTAAAACGTTTTTATGGAATTGTGAGGGTGTGGGGGGGAACATCGCGAATCCGAAATAAAATTGACCTGCGTATACAGGAACCTACATTTCAAATATGATGGCTATATATAAACAGACGGATAGCGCCAAATCGAAATCTCTTTTAATACTGATCAAGAATATATATACTTTATAGGGTCGGAGATGTCTCCTTCTGCCAGGTACATACATTTGCACAGATTTAGTACCCCCTTTTTACCCATTTTATGCGTACAGGGAGTAAAAAAAATTGCTGTTTGGGCTCCTCTAAGTCAGGGAGGGCATTCTGAATGTTTGGCCAAAGGACTTATTGAAGAGGACATAACATTGAATAGTAAGATTTGATATTTCACAGATATTTGAACGTTGTCACTGTGACTGCAAAATAACAAGTTCGCTCATCTCTAACTCGTACATACATACATACATACATACATACATGCATACACATGTATGGAAGAACGAGTAAATGTAATTCTAAAGAAGAATAGGAAGTGTAGGCAACAGAGAATCTGAGCATCTGACAGCTGAGATGAACTGAACATAACAGAGCTGTGCGAAGCGGCGGGGAATGTAAGGAAAGGTAAGCAAGAGGTGCACGCAAAGGCAATGGCAACAAAAACTAATGAAGCGCGTCTATAAATAGCGCAACAAAAACAACAACAGCAAAACACGCCTGGCAACTGCTAACTGCAAACTGCAAGTGATGGAGCTGAGCAAAGCACAAAAGACAAGCTCAAGTCAAAGTCACAGAGCACTGACAAGAGCCGAGGGGGGGAATGAGGAGAAGAGCAGCAACGGCAGCGATAGAATATTCACAAATGCAAATCCATGGAAAGTAAAAATGTTAAACACAAAATGCAGTTTTGAGAGAGAAAGAGAGAGAGAAAGCACCTTGGCAATGCACAGGAAGAGGCGTCTATGACAGCTGCTGGCTTTGATAAACGCATAATCGCATTCTCCTCCTTGTATATCCTTGCTCTGCTGAGGCTGCTGCATTTTGGTGGCAACAAACTCATTTAGCACACACACAATTTTCACATAAAAAAAAACAACAACAACAATATATTTATAAACAATTTGCACAATCAATTCTGGTTAATATACAGTGATTTTCGTTTAGCTTTCCAGCATAAACATTTAAAAAATAACACAAGACACGCGCGCGGATCAGCAATGGCAAAGAGACAAGATGAACAACGCGACGCGGCTGCTACAACGATGACGACTGATGGGGCCAGCAGCAGGCAGGCAGCAGCATAGTTGTCCGCCAGCAAACAACACAAACAATGAAACAACGGGCAGAGCGACCCAGCGCAAACAGAGCGAGCTGCGCAGCAGCAGAACCAGCGCAGCGAAAGAGCGTGCGCCGACGCAGCAGCCCGCCCCATCATTACACGCTTTTGTTGTTGTTGCTACTGCTGCCACTGACACAGTTCAATGTCAGCCAGCAACAGAGAGAGCAAAAGAGAGAGAGAGAAAGGAAAAGCCAAGCTTACAAATGTTAAGCTAAGGATAAATGCTGTATGTTAGCTAACAGAATGCTGTTATTTGTCATTATTCTAATGCAATTACGCTCTGCCATTGATTGGTTCCATATGGAAGCTTTCAACTCAATCCTCGCTCATATGAACGATACTATAAAGTGCGCCTTTGCCGAGTCAAAAGTCAAGCACACGCCTCGCTGAGCAGCTTTTGTGCTTAATTTAATTTATGTATGCGTACGAGGGGCGTCCAAAGTGTAATAGAACAAATTCAAATTTAAATATAGTATACTTGTTGCAACGGTCGACCAATTGTTTTGATGATCACATTTGTCGGGGCTCATTTATTTAACAGATGACCTACATATTCAATTGATTGAAATCATATTCCACCAAGCCATTTACTTATGTAGGTTAAAAAGGAGACTAGTATAATACCGAAATTGCTGTGGGCAGGTGAACAAATGTGAAACGTAATGCATTTTTATCGAAAATTTAACTTTTATCAATTTCACCCTTAAAAATTACACAGCGTGACTCTTGGCACAGTAAACTTTGCCAGCAATTCGCAAATGGATAATACTAAAGAGAACAAATAAGTTGAGTTGTTAGCAAACACTCAAACATACGAAAGTATACAGCTATGTTAATTAACATGTAAGCAATGTTAATGCTAAAAATAACTTATTTGAACTATTATAGCCACAGTGATCTATTATGTAACAAGCTTTCTTATTACATTATTGTTTGAAAATTATAAATAATAAATTTTAAGTAAATCTATTTTCAAAATTTTTCGCCTTGTTGACAACTCCACGCCATACAGAACAGACGTGTAAAACAACCACCCTGAAGACGGTTACCGTGGCGTAACCGAAATACATCGGAACAATATAGCAACTAATTTAGTTGTTTTATTTATTAAAACTGGACCTCGAGCCGGCCAAACCAGCATCTAAAAATTAGAAAGGTCGCCAAATTACAACTTGTTCAATAATGTTAATGGCAATTGGAAGAGAACTCATTTCAGCTGTTATACTCAATATGATCTGTTATGTTATAGACTAAGTCTGTTACTCTTCAGACGCCTCTCGTATATGTATTTGCTTTGGCTTGCTCTCTCTCTTGTCGTTGCCAGACAGACGCTTTATTTTATGACTTCTTATGAAAGTGTTAAGAAATTTCGCCGCCGTTTTGAGTGTCGCCGTCAAAGCGGAGCAAAAATTTCACCCGCCGCTTGCAGCTGTTGTTTTTGCTGTTATTGTTGCTGTTATGTTGTTGTTGTTTTCTTCTGGTCTGCTCTGGTCTGGCCTGGCCTGGCCTGGCACTGTGCTTTGGATTTATTTTCTACCATTTGCGCATGATTATTGTTATTATTATTATTACGCTTTCTTGCGGCCGCATCGATTATTTAAACAAAACGCTTACTTAGACCATACGCGCAGCGGCTGGCCGGGGAGGGGAGGGGGCAGGCGTGACATTGACACTAAACAAAAGCTTTGGCATCACGCGTCGCAAGGCGTTGGTGTTGTTGTTGTTGCCGTCAACTTAAAAACTTTCTTTTCAATGTTTTTTTTTTGTTTTTAATTTTTTTTTTTATATATCATCCACTGCTGCCAACAAACAAATAACATTAATATATGTGTATATCTACATAGGCTTTTGTCCGCATTAAAAAGAAATCACATAATTTGTTTAAGCTTTTATAAATATGAGTCTTGTGGCAGCCCTGAAACTAAGACCCCAAACACGTTTGATTCACAGCATCGCCCCGCCAACTCACTTAGAAAGTGATCCGAATGGGATTAGTGGGGCTCCACTCCGCACCGCACCGCACAGGTTACGCAAGTGACCAACACATACAAACAATATACACACGAGTACATGGCACATGATGATGTGACATTTTATGACCAAGATGCTCTTGCCATTAAAACGTGACCAGCAAAAGCTTCCCAAAAGGCACTGCCAGCTGCCCTAGATCAGGCGACGAGTCTTATGCAAGTGCTTAACTCAAATTCGCTCATTGCGGATCTTTCAATTGTGCACGTATTGCGGCGACAGGGAGGCAAAGGGATGAGACACAAGACGAGCAATATCGACGCGGTTCCGGAATAGAGCTTACAAAACTACGGGGTCTATGTGGGAGAATATCAAAGGCAACGGTAACAAAAGCCCTTTACACTCTGTTTACATCACTAAAGCTCCGGGACAAAGGTATACATATTTGAATACGAGGCAAAATCGGTAATGTATTTGAACTACTACAGTTCAATCAAAGCAACAAGTCGGTATTGATCCGATCCCTTTTCAAAATTTTAGTAGTTCCACCAAAGGAACAAGCTCAGTAGTTAATTTCTTGGTGAGCGAACGAATGAATCAATAGTTCGTTCATTGGTTTTGTTCGCAGAACGAACAAAAACGGAAAGTCAAAAGGACAAACTAGATAAAGAACACATGTGACTAGAGCTTACAAGCTAGCTTTGTTGAAATATCGATTTCTGGCAGCATAAATCGATATTAGCTTGCAAAATATATCGATAAATGTCATCAGCAAATGCAACACATACGAGCACGTCTCGACATTTGACAACCTGTGCGCTTATTATAAAAGTTCTAATCAACTTGAAACACAAAAAGCTCTCTAGTCGCATTGTGTGTGTACATGGACATAACGGTTATTTGTAAGCTTTGGGCAATATGCCAAGGCAGAACAACAATAACAGTAATAACAGCAGCAGTAGCAGCAGCAGCAGTAAAGGCAAATGTTGCTTTTTAATTATCAGAAATGGCAAAAAATAGCCACACTGAATGGTGGACCAATGTAGGGCAAAAAAAAAAGACACAAATAAAAGCTCTGCTATACACATACACATACACATGTATGTCGTCTATGTGAAGTTAGACAGCCCGAAAATGAAAATGAAAAAAAAAAAAAACTCATTTCTTTTCACAATGTAAATCGGTCAAACCAATCAAAATGGGCAGAGAAAAAAAATATATATTAAAACCTTAACGACAAAGACAACGACAACAACAACAACAATAGCAACAAGCTAGCTCTGGCAAGCGATATTATCAACGCTCTATTAGAGTTCTTTCAACTCTATATAAACAACATTTTTGAAAGCTAGCCCCGGGGTATCGAACAGCATTTGAATGATTGAGGATGAGATGTGGACAACACGCTTGTCGCCCAGTGACTGAACCCAAAGTACAAATCTCAACCCAAATGCAATTGAAAAATATTGCAACGAAGACTTGAGCACGCCACAATGGATAAGAACAGATGAGAGATGACAGCGGCAGAATCAACGGAAGTAAAATGTCAGACAATGATGATGATGTTGTTACCCCGTTTACACACACCACTGCCAGCACAACAAATATTCGCCCATTTTGGCTGGCAGTCAAGTGTAAACGTCTGCCAGTGTTGTATAGCAAGTTCATTTCTTGGTGAGCGAACGAATGAATCAATAGTTCGTTCATTGGTTTTGTTCGCAGAACGAACAAAAACGGAAAGTCAAAAGGATGAACTACATTAACAACACATGTGACTAGAGCTTACAAACTAGCTTTGTTGAAATATCGATTTCTGGCAGTATATATCGATGGTACCTTGCAAAATATATCGATAAATGTCATCAAAAAATGCAACATATACGAGCACGTCTCGACAAGCCCTTGTCCTTGAATGCTCAATTGAAAAATAATATAAAAAATAGAGGTTAATTAAGGATCTGCTTAAAAAAGACCATTCTATAACTTATTTCTTTCTTATAGTTGTAATTTTAAGCTTAAGTATGTTTAACTAGAATAAACTAACCAGCAAATCCATGGACATTAATTATTATATAAATAAATTAAAATATAAAAGTATACAAATCAGAGATTAGACACCTTACGATGTTAGTCATATTTATTATTCTTACATTATAAAGCTTAGCTCTAGAGCTGGAAAAATCATTTCAAAGGCCTGCAACATAACAGATCACTTTGATTACAACAGCTCATGTTAGTACTGTTCCAATGAGCATTAACATTTGTTAACATGTTAGTTTACATAGTTGTCAACAGGCACCTTAACCCCTTTTACAGTCAATCACTATTGCTATCTATGATTAATTAAACATAATTTAAGGCTGCTATGGATTCAGTGACTGCCAAAGTTGCCAGAATTGTATAAACACAAAACCCAAGAATCTGAGATAGAGAAGTAATGATAACTTTGTCAATACCGAACCGATTTTCATAAGGAATGCATTTTTGGTCAGGGTTTGCCCCTAGATTAATTTGGCATTTCATTTTTATTAATTTCTTGAAGTTCACATTTCGGTCATTTTGTATATCTTGTCTGGTCAGCCAGTCAGGTTACATTTTCGTATTGAATAGCATATATCCAGTGTGGCATTCGAAAACTATCAGCTTAAAATCGAATAGGAACGTGTGGCGATCGACGGATGGTGAAATTTCGACACGGGTAAAACTATCTGACCATTACGTCCGATGATGGAGGATGGTAGAAATTGCTCAGAATGAATTTGGGTATAATACCCCGTATGTGGCTGGAGTAAAGAGTGTTGCCTAGCTTGCCAATCCAATAGCTCTTTGCAGTCAGTCAGTCAGGGCAAACTCTTTTCTTTACAAAGTTAAAGTTATTCAACTGTATGCATCGAATATTCGATGCGTTGCCAGAGCCAGTGTAAACTGTGCCCTTAACAAACTTGTCAGAGCAACAACAACTAGCCAAAAGAACACAGATGAGCTTAGCCGAGCCGAGCTGAGCTCTGGGCGAGAGAGAGAACAAGTCAAAAAGCCCCTGACAGCAACAGCGTCAAAGTCAAAAGCAGCGATAAAGCGCTGAAGAAGAAGAAAGCGTTGCGGAAGCAGCAGCAGCAGCAGCAACAGAGGCAGCAGCAGCAGCGGCAGAAGCAGAAGCATCAGCAACAGCAGCCTAGTACGAGGGTCTCCAAGTTTGAGAGCCTCGAGCCACTCGGCCGGTCGGTCACATGTGGAGTTCATCAACCTGCGCGATTGCTATAAACAACGCAAACAACAAAAGCAAAGGCAACAACAATAACAACAACAACAAAATATATAGCTAGAAAATTATTTGCTCTTTCGGGACGTTATCAATTATGCATAAAATAAATGGAATTGCATTCGAATACATACCACAAACATACATACATACTATAAGAATGCATTACAGTAGAAACTCACAATTTCGAACCGATTGGGTTTTCGAATAGTTCTTATATCCCGATTTCCCTGGACCTTTTCACACCCTATCCCCATAAGATGATAGGGACAATTTCACAAATTAGAACCGTTTTGGTTTTCGAATAGTTCTAATTTCTGGACATCCCTGGACCTTTTCACACCCTATCCCTATAAAATGATATCTACAATTTGACAAATTCTAACCGCTTTGGTTTTCGGATAGTTCCAATTTCTGGACATCCCAGAACCTTTTCATATCCTGTCCCTATAAAATGATAAGGACAATTTCACAAATTAGAACCGCTTGGGTTTTCACATAGAGTTAATTTCTGAACTTCACTGAACCTTTTCACATCCTCTCCCTATCAAATGATAAGAATAATTTAAAGGATCTTTAATCTACGGTGCACATTTCAAGTCAAGGACAAGAAAATTGGGCTATCTTTGGCGTGCCGAGGCTATATGCCCTTGCAGTAATGATTTATGAACAAAAACTTAATTTTTGTCCTATTGTTCCTATGGGAGCTTTATAATAATGTGCTCCGATTTTGAAACTATAAACTATATTAGGCATATTAAAGCTGTCAATTGTTGAGTTTGGGTGTAATATTTGTGTAACCAAAAAAGTTTCTAAAATAAAAATAAATAAATAAATATATTCTTAAGCAAAAATGTTTTTCATACAAAAACATAGTTTTCGACCTCCATTCCTATGACAGCTATATGTTATAGTAGTCCGATCCGGCCGTTTCCCTATCTATGGACTGCCTGCAAAATGGAAGAATCCGTGCCAAGTTTCATTACGATGCAAAACTAAGACACTAGATTGAATACGCATAGACTACTGCTGATCAAGAATATATATAGCATGTATACTTTGTGGGGTCGGAATAGTCTCCTTCAAGGGTATAATAAATGCAGAATATATGCAATAAACTAGTTGCAGTACTGCAGACGAGGGCACTGCTTGCTTGCAATGCCGCTGAACTGCTTTATGGCTATTGTGTGTATGAGTATGTCTACCAAGAACTGTTTGCAGAGGCGTAGGCACTGCTTGCTTGCAATGCCGCTGAACTGCTTTATGGATATTGTGTGTATGAGTATGTCTACCAAGAACTGTTTGAGCAGTTTAGACCTGGGTATAAGGTGTCTCCAAGTCGGGTGTGCTCGACTAGAAAAGTGATCAACAAACTAAAAATGTGCAAATGAACATTTTTTTCTTGTAAGTAATCTTTATTATTATTACTTTTTTTCAAGAAATATTCCCCCGAACGGGGACTTACAATTTATACAAAATAAAAAAACAAATTTCGCTTTCAGTGTATAAAGTTTTCGGTTTATCATATCTGGGAAAGACAGCTCAGTTGTACTATTTTCCTTAATAATTCCTTCTTCTTAGTATTTTTCATCTATTCTCACTCCTGTTTTCTTTAATGAATAAAAGTAAACGTTCGCAAAACTAAAGAATTTTATTGATTTGAATTTATGATGCGCATATTAAACATATTCACGTATAAAACGTGCACAATTGAGCATGGGGAGCAGACAAAATAGCAAAAATATTTGGACTCCCATAGGAAAGTACAACGCAATAGCAACAAATGGAAATAATGAAATGCCTTGATGTATAAGTAAGTATATAAAGTACTCGAAAATTCTATAAATAGTACACAGCTCTATAGAAAGCATGCATTGTGTGCCTCTTCAGCGACAGAGGAAGAAAAACATTTTATATTAAAAGGGTTCAGTTTTGTGCCATTTTTTGTGCGTTCTATTTGGCAATTCCCTGCACTATATGGAGTCCTGTGGCTATGTCATCAAGTAGTATAAAGAAACCATATACATATAGGAAATAATTTTACAAAACAGCTATAGAAATTGTGATCTCTTCGCTTTACTATGGAATTACGTGGATTAAGAGTACATATTATAGTAATACAGAGTATCAGCATGTGCAATACTTAGTATATAATCAACGTTAGTTATAAAGTATTCTATAAGTATGTAAATGTTATTAACAAATATCATAAAGATATTTGTCAAGTAATGAAGTGTGATATGTATCGTAATGTATTTAATAAGTACTCGATAGTTATCATAAATATCTGTTAACATTTGAAAAGAAGTATCAATGTTGATCTTCAATAAAGTCAGTCGAAAATATATGCCGAATAAGCAAGACGACTAAGACTACAATATGTATAAGCCTACTGAACCAGATATACATATTTGTTCTTTAAACATTTCAGGGTCTTTCTTTATAATACACAAAGCAAGGATACGTGCAGAAATGTGTCCTTTTGGAGAAAGAAACAGTATTATATCTATCTATTCACATTTATAACTATGTACTACTTTTGGAACACAGGAGAAAAAACTCTATAAGTTACGTTGAGAAGTGAATTTCCCTTACTACTATTACTACTACTATTTCAAATTCCCATTTCACTTTTGCGAATTGAATTCACTTGCCATTGAAAAAAAAATACAATACTCCAGCTATAGAAAAACAGAATGTTAGAATACCAAACGGAAATGAATGTATATTATGAGTATTTTTAAATACTAAGTGGAAATGAATGTATATTATGAGTATTTTTAAATACTAAGCGGAAATTAATGTATATTCAGGCCTGTTCCGAATTCCACTAAAGAATAAAGATAAAGAATATTAGAATATTGTGATTATGATTATTTCATTTCATTTTCCCATATAATCTGGCAATTACTTGCAATTCCGGCGACTTAAATGCTACCCGTTTTCAAAACGAAAAAATCACTCGTTTTGACGTGTTCGGAACAACTAAAATGGAAAGTAATTTCACTTCCGAAACGTTTAAGTAGAAGTGAAATTGGAAACAGGTTCGATTATAAATATTTTTAAATATAATATATATTTAAAATTATATATAGTACAGCATATCCTGAGTATTTAGGCCTATAACAATTTTTAAAGCCTAACTTTGAACTTATTGTTAGCACTAAGCCAAGTGAATTAAATTCACAAAATCTTACAAAAAGTGAAATTGCGAACTGTTCTAAATTCCGCATAACAATTGAATTGGTCAACATTCATTCGAAAATGGGAAAATCAAATATGATGCGGTTTAAAAGATATTATTTACCTGCCAGATCTAAACAAAACTCTCTGTACATTTTGTTGTGTAGAGCATGGGGGATTCGTGTTGGAGTTTTGTTATACAAATGCTTATATTCCCTTGTTTATTTTTGAATACTCTTGGCTAGGTAGAGTGACTAAGCATTAAGGCCCTGGGCAATGAGCCCAGAGTGCTGAGCGCAGCGTCTAAGCAACCCAGACGAACACGGAACGGGGGCTTCGTTTTTGGTTTTGGGGTTTTGGGCATTGGCTTGGGAGGGATGTGGGGTGTAGTAGGGGGGGTCTGGCGCTGTGGTGCTCCATATTGCTGCATTGTTCTTGTTGTTGTTGCTGTGTGTGTGTGTGTGTGTGTGTGTGTTTGCTAGTGATAGCGACGGCGGCAGCGTGCTGACCTATTTTCAACTATACACATACAA